>JAVMKO010000004.1:46759625-47367125 GCA_032164245.1 Sternotherus odoratus
GCCCACAGAAGAACTCCCAATGACTTCCATGGACACAGAATTAAGACTTTCCCACTAAACATGGGATTCACTGATTCCAAAGCAAAGAGGGATCATCTAGTCCGGACCTCCCATATATTACAAGCCATAACATTTCCCCAACATAATTCTTATTTGAACCAGAGCATAACAATTAGAAAAACATTCCATCTTGTTTTAAAAATGGAAAATCCATCACAACTCTTAAGTTTTTTTCATGGTTAATTACCCTCAGTGCTATTTTTGTGTGTATGCCTTTTTTCCAGTCTGAAGTTGCTCACCTTCAACTACCACTCACAGGATATTTGCATGCTATGTAATACCTTTGTATACTAGTTTGAAGAACCCATCACCAAATATCTCCCCACATAGGTGCTTTTCAACTGTGACCCTTAGCATTCTCGTTATTAAAATAAGTAGATTGAGCTCCTGCAATCTACTGCTGCAAGGGATGTTTTTCATTCCATTCTTATGGCTCTTCTTTGAACCCTCTCCAATTTATCAACATCCTTCTGGAATTATGGACACCAGAACTAGACATATTCCAGCAGAAATTACAGCAGTGCCAAATGTAGAGCTAATACAACTTCCCTACTTCTACTTGGCATTCTTCTGTTTATGCATCCAAGGACTACACATTAGCTCTTTTGGCCCAAAAATTAGAACAGCCAGTATTTCAGAAACTGGAAATGATAAAGCATCACTAAATCCAGAGCTGCTGCCGCTGTCCCCCTTATTTTTGGGGGGGGGGGGGGAAGAGATACATGACATACATATTAAATGCATTACTTGGAAATGAAACATAGAAAGAAGGAAGAATCCACTTTTATCAAAACTCTTGGGGTCTGTACCAGAGGTGGGCAAACACTCACAGGCCACATCCAGCCTGTGGGACCATCCTGCCTTGAGCTCCTGGCTGGGGAAGTAGCCTCCTCCCTGCAGCCTCAACTTGTTGCGCCACCAGTGCTTTGGGTGGCGAGACTGAGTCCCGACAGCTGGGATGTATTAAATTGCTCCGCAGAGGAATATGCTACTTACAGAGCACCAGGACTGGCAGCCATAAGTAGTACATAAGTAGCACATTCCTACAGAGAGCAATGTAATACACTACAGCGGCCCTCAGTAAACTTTCGGAGCCACAATGTAGCCCACAGGCCAAAAGGTTTGCCCACCCCTGGTCTACCCTGATTTCACTTAAAACCAGTTTCTTATATTTTTTCCCATAATCTAAATGCTGAGATGACATAAGAAGGCTGGTTAATATAAATCATCCAATGTTGGTATCCTGCTTCCTAAAATGTGGTGTACATCTGAGTAAAGTTCCCAGATATATGACAGAAAAGGAACTGAAAAAATAAATTAGTATATTATTCTCTTTCCCAAAATGTCTAGAACAGATAAAACTGATCTGTAAGTGAAAATAGGCCACAAAAGTTTTAATATATATAACGGGTTCTTTCTGTGCATAGTATATGACTAGGTCACATCTACCTTGGCACTATTTAATAAGTTACATTAAACCATAGACTGAACCATTCTTGAATAGATCTCCAAAGCATCACAGACAGTAAATTATAGTTAATGGCAAAACTCCCATGGACTTAAATGCCGATGCAGGGTGGAATTTTCTTCTTGAGTTGAAGGATACTATTACAGTTCTTTTGACTGTTAGTTTTAATATCTTAGAGTTAAAATATTTTTTCATTTTAATTTTTATTGCTTTTTTTCAAATAGCACACAGAGAACATCAATTTGTACACTCATCACAATTCATTACAGAAAAAGTGTTATAGTAATGTCATTTGAAAAGGAAACCATTGCCTATTTTATAAAAACCTGCCCAATAACTTCTCCATCAGTTTTGCTTTTAGACAATGGATTCAGAACATTCTCACCAGATTTTAAATCTCTCAAAGGTCACTTGCTTTCACTGTATAAAAGAATTACTCTTCTTCAAAGTTAGTTTCTCCTCTAATCTCTCTAGTTTTCTACTAAAATAATTCTGAGCTCAGACTCAAATTGTAGAATTATTTATGAAAAAATCTTTATTGTATTTACATTATCACATTCTTTGTTTCTATTCTGTTCTACACAGGTTCTTTATACTGCGCTCATCACCGCAGTATCTGAGCGCCTTCCAGTGGCATCTGTATCATGTTTGGTCTCTCAGCCTCTCGGTATGACCCTATTCTAACGAACGCAGAAAAACTGAAGTACATTACAGCTACCATAAATTGAGAATAAGTGAATTAAGGATTTTAAAACCATCATTACAAGCACTAAATTGAATAAAAATTAAGAAATGTATAATTTATTTATAATGAATACTGCCTACGAATATACTGGCATTAGAAAAGGTCCAGAGAAGGGAAAATACAATGATTAGGGGTTTGAAACAGTTCCCATAGGAGGAGAGATTAAAAAGGCTAGGACATTTCAGCTTGGAATAAATGAGATTAAGGGGGGATGATGATAGAGGAATTTAAAATCATGAGTGGTGTGGAGAAAGTGAATAAGGAACTGTTATTTACTTGTTCTCATAATATAAGAACTAGGGGCCATCAAATGAAATTAATGGGCAGCAGGTTTAAAACAAATGAAAGGAAGTTCTTCACACAGTGCACAGTCAATTTGCGGAACTCTTTGCTGGAGGAGGTTGTAAAGGCTAGAACTAGAACAGGGTTTAAAAGAGAACTGGATAAATTCATGGAGGTTAAGTCTATTAATGGCTATTAGCCAAGATGGGTAAGGAATGGTGTCCCTAACCTCTGTTTGTCAGAGGGTGGTGAGGATGGCAGGAGAGAGATCACTAGATCATTAGCTGTTAGGTTCACTCACTCCAGGGCACGTGGCATTGGCCACTGTCGGTAGGCAGGATACTGGGCTGGATGGATCTTTGGTCTGACCCAGTACGACCATTCTTATATTCTTATAATTAAAGAAGTTGTCAGAATTGGGTTTGTTGGCAGGGCATCCTGGGTCCCAGTAAAGCCTCCTCTCCCCAAACAATGATCAACTCTGGTAGTGCACTATTGCTCCAAGCAGGGAATCCTTTGCTCCCTGGATCAGCCACTCTCACCTGGACAGAAAGAAGGGAGGGGGGGAAGGTTGTACATTAGCATACCAACTCTAAGAGACTGTTAAATCTGGATGGGGCATTATCAGCAGGAGAAAAAAAAAACCTTTTGAAATGGATTTCTGTGTCAGGTAAATTAACTCAGGTTAATGCAATCAATTAGTGTAATGAGAGAACCATTCGCAAGTCCTATTTAGCCCCTGGTTAATTGTATCCAATTTGAAAATTAATTCCAGTTCCTCAGTTTCTCGTTGGCGTGTGTTTTGGAAGATTTTCTGTTTCAAAATTGACACCATCAAATCTTTAATGGAATGGCCAGGAAGACTGAAGTATTCTCCTACTGGTTTTTGAATGTTATGATTCAGATTTATGTCCATTTATTCTTTTGCATAGAGACTGGCCTGTTTGGCCAATGTACATAGCAGAAGGGCATTGCTGGCACATGATGGCATATATCACATTGGTCGATGTGCAGGTGAATGAGCCTCTGATGGTGTGGCTGATGTGATTAGGTCCTATGATGGTGTCAGTTGAATGGATATGAGGACAGAGGATTTTCTTCCCCTGTTGCTAAGAAAACAGGAAGGGGAGTTTCAGAGTTCCTGGTGCTTTACAGGGGGAGGGGCAGATGATGTCACCTACACACTATGGATATGCTCCGGAGGCTAGTCTTCACTTGCACATCACAAAAAGTATTACTGGTAAGAACTATACACCTCTTGTAGAGGTAGTTTTCTGTGTGTGATGAAATTTCTGAGTTTTGCCACAAAAAATCTTTGGCAAATGTAGACCCACCTGCAATTTTTGCGCAAGAAGGGGACTTTTTGTGCTTTAAATAGCAAGTGTAGACATGCCTTACAGAAAAATAGCATCGAGTGTTGCAGCACTCAATGTTTTATTGTATTTGGTTTGTATTTGATTTTTTTATGATAAAACTAAAGCTTCAACTGCAACTAAGCATAGACACTTTGTAATAATCGTCAGCAGACAAACTCTTGAGATCATTCATAGTTCCATCCTATATTGTCTTAACAATTCAATATAGAATCAGTATTCTTATATATTAGTTTGAAAAACAGTGGACCATTAAAAGTCAAAACATCAACAATGTTGTCATTAGTTTCTTCCCATCCTGGGCAGAGACACACCATATCTATGGTTAAATATTGTTTTTCGCAGACTCATTTACTATACAGAAAATCACAGCAATTGAATGTCCCAATTTTACAAACATTTACGCAAGTGAATAACTATTCACCTCAGAAGTCTTGGTCTACTGATTTGTAGAGTTACTCATATGTACTAAATTACTCACACATTTGAATGATCAAAGCCCAAGATTTCACAGTTAGTTGTCTGATTGTTTTACTAATGACAAATAATGGAAGAGACTTTCATCTGAAAGTGTCTCCTCAACCATAACTACTGCATCACTAGACTTTAAAATAGTTTTAAAATATCATAGAAAAATCTCCAGTTGGTTAAATTAATTTAACTCTTAAATTATCCAAAAAGTTACACTTCATTGAACTAGTTTGAAAAGGAAATTTGAGAGCTGTTTTTCATAAACTCTCAATTTTGTCAATATTACTTTTCTAGAAGTTTCCCCTACAATTGCAGAAATAGAATTTACCTCTCTTGATATTTTGGTTTCTGGATTCAAAAGATATTTCAACTAGTTTGCACATTAGAATGTCATAGAGTCTTTTTCCTTTTTAAAAAAACAAAACAACAAAATCCTTAAATTCCAATTCATAAGAAATTTATTTTCAGTTATGACGACTAAAAATTTAGATTTCAGTTTTATCACTTTAATTCCCTTTCTCTAATATACCTAGCACAAAGAGAGGGCACACTGTACTGTATTCATTCCAACAACTATGTACACCACTGAACACCGAGTTCTGACTTTTCTATTACTGCTACTTTTTTGGGTCTTTTAAAGGCTCATATCAGACTGCTGATGTGGTTGTTGCTCAGAGTACACAGCACTGACAAAAACTGAAACCCCAAAGGAGGAAATTTCTAGTTTATTGATTCCTCTGCTTGATTTTCAATAGGCCTTCTATGATTTTTTTTCCCCTCCAGGAGCAGAGCCAATCCCTTCCGTGGCTGCTGACTATCCACAGAGCCAGCTAGAAATATTCTGCTGGGCTTTTTTTTTTTTTTTTTTTTAAGACTAGACTAGAAAGTTCAGACATGAACTGGTCAACCAAATTTTTCCATGCCTTGGTCCTCCTCCCTTTACTATCTACTTTGGGCAAAACTAGATCCCAAAGTTCTGTGCTTCTCAAGGCGATAAGATTTCATTCATACTACATACACACCTAGATAGTAGAGATTAATGGAGATTCATATACCAATTCACTTGTAGACAGCTGGTATGTCATTACTGGGCAGCATGGATCTCCTTTTATACAGGAAGTATTGAGCTGAGTTCTCTCACACCAGCAGAGACACACTGGTATAAAATCAATGTAAATGAAAGAATCAGTCCTCCAATTATAGAGATTTCCCCACTTGTAAACTAAAGTTCTACAAGTCAAGCACAGCAATCTAGATTGATGTATATTCTCTCCCCTTATGTTGGATATGTAGACAGCTCCAAATTAGAGCATCCATTGTCAGGCTTGAATTATGCCACAAGACGTACACCCATTTTTATTATTATACTAGCAAAAATACCCGGCGTTGCTCAGGTCCATCGGAGGTGGGGAGGGGACAGAGAGCTGAGCGAGTGCGGGTATTTTCGCTAGTATAATAATAAAAATGGGTGTACATCTTGTATTGTGGCATAATTCAAGCCTGACAATGGATGCTCTAATTTGGAGCTGTCTACATATCCTCACTTCCCCCCCCCCCACCTCACTTTCCCCCCCAAACCAAACAGAGAACAGCAGCTGCCCAGCTGATGTGATTGGCCTTTAAAGAATTTCACCCCTGGAGGGCGTCAGAGGTGAGATTTGAATTTTTTTTGACTCTTACACTGATTAGGACCCTAAAACCTCTAACTGTACCAAATTTCAAGTCTCTAACTCAAAAGGTGTGGAAGGAGTAAGTGCACATACATACACGCATACACCATTTGACTTTTATATATATAGATTGTGTTAGTACCTAGATACCTCAGTTAGGGTAGGGTTTCATTTCATAGCAGAAGGCAGTCCATGCCTTCCCCCCCCCCCCCATTATAATATTCAAGTTAACGTGTCAGACATGTAAACCAAAGATCTTCACTTAAAATATTAGATTTTGTAAGTGGTAGCATATTTGGTAGATTATATATCAAAATATTAGAAATGAAAACAATTGCATAATAGAGAAGTAATACCTCACAGAATGAGATTTTACTTAAGTTTACAGAACATTTACTTCAAGCCTTTGAAGAAATACACTAGTTCATGGTATGATGTTGATCTTGTACTAGGACTGGTTGAAGAAGCCCCAAAGGCAGAATTCATGCTGGGTATCCAACTTTCCCATGTTACACTTCTAATGTGAGGTTGTTATATTAATAAGATTTGAAAACCTAATTATTGTTTGACATGTGAAACTTATAACAGCAAAATCGTTTAGGACAACTTACACATACTAGTCAAGGTAACATACAAAATAAAGTCCTTCTGAATTGCAAGTTTGTGTGTGTAGCTTATGATAAAAACATTAATGCAAGGTTTTCTATGGAATGGCAGATGACTATAAAATATTCTTCCATTAACTGAGAGAGGATTTAATACTTGCCCTTATGAAGTATTACACATGAAGTGCTTCCAGTGCAGAACAAATTAAGGGGTCCTTAACCCAGCCAGGTAAAAAATATCAGGTGTCAGAGCACACAGTACCAAAATCCCCTTTTAGATTTATTGTTCTTCCTTAGATTGTAACTACTGAAAGAGATTAACCTGTTTTTAAAAAGTGTTGAACTAAATCCTGAGAGATTTGGGAAACAACTCAGTGATGTCAAAGAGAATGGAGAGTACTTCATACCTCTCAGGATTTTTCCGACTATGTTATATTTATTATTATATGCTACATTTTTATGCCAATACCTATCTTTTCTTGTTTTCCTGCTCCTTACACATTCTTATTAATTTTCCTTTCCATTTCAGAGTCTCTCATTTCCTTATTTCTTCCTGCTCCTGATGCTTTTACTATTCCTGCTATGACCTGAACCATCTAAATCGTCTGTCCCTTCTATATGCAAATTACATTGATGTACACGGATTTACTAACATGTAACTTATGCCATCGCTTAGGTCACCTCTGTATTTGGTGTACTCTGCATAGTGGAAAAAAGGTAATACATCCCCCAACCAAGATGCATTTACTTCTTTTAGAAACTTTGGGCTATAACATACCTGTGATGAGGTATATAAATCCCAATACCTAGTGAGAGCAGGGAGGACTTAATATAGGCCCAGGAAGTGGATCAGGTGTGTGTATTTACAACTGCAATAGGAGGCGACTGTTGTCAGAGTACAGAAGATCTGAGAATAATGAAAAGGAAACTCTTCCTGAGAATTTTGTGGAAGGTCTCAAGAACCTAAGAATGATGTTATTGGTGTATTAGAAAAAACAGACTGCTAGACATGCAAAAAAAAAATCATAAAACAATGTTCTAATTTACAAGAACATTTTAATTTTTTCCTTCTTATTTTATTTATTTTCATGTAAAATAGTAAGTTACCAAGTTAAAATATATTAGGAAGCCAACATGTTGAAAACATTAGAAAAGGTACCATATTAAAGCAACTTTATATTTTATTTGGAAATCAATTAATTGTATTTGACTCAAATAGCATCAGCCTTTGAGTATACTTTGTGCACATACAGTAAAAATATTCAACACTTTTGATTCAGCTTCATTCCATGTTAAAATGAATTATCCAGCCTTTAATATGTATAACTAGCTGCAATGCAGTAAGTTTGCTTTTATTAAGTTGTATTGATCCATAAGATGGCTTGTTTTTCAATACAAAGCAGTTTGATCTGTTAAAGTAGTTTGCATAATTTACCACTACTTGGCAGTATCTAACTAAGCTGCCTATAGCACTATACACTTTGGCTTATTTTATTGACAAATCAGTAGTATAATGTGTTTGTGCACGTATGTGTGTATACCACATGTGGATGTTTTTATCACCTCATACGGTGGAAGTGCATTCCCGTAAAGAGGGAAAGCACAAGACTTACTCATCACTTAAGTTCCACTGTCCCTCTACTTAAGACTTTTTTTATTTATAGCAGTGCTAAAAAGGAAGCCCATACATATGTTCTTGGCTCTCCTGATGCAATTTATAAATAAATTTAAAATAACCCACCTCAAATTTCCCTCCCCCCTTGAATAATTTCCCATGGCTATAATTACAATTCCTTTCCATTTCTAAACACCTGGTATAGAAGAGGAATGCTGCACTGAGTCCTTGAAGGTCATCAGGTTCAGGCCAAAATCGTGTCAAACACTTTTTCTGGCCCTCTGCACAGAGGCGAGTTCATGGATAAAAATAGGGCAATCTTAAATCGATCATTGTTGCAGCCTGGTCTCATTAAAAAAATTATATTGCTAATAGTTGCACATTCTTTTCACCATATAACTCACTCCTGATTTCTTTTAAATAAATGCAGACTTTTGTACAAAATATATTAAAATGTGAAGGCTAGAGGCCCTCCCTTCCTCCAAACTAATTTGTAATGTGCTGTTATTTAATTATCCATTTCTGCAAATGGACACAGTAATTGACCCATATTTAATCAGCCAAAAATGTGGTGTTTAATCTATGCCTTAATGGCCATTCTGGAGGGGTGTGGGTAGAAATTGATCAGTGTTCACATAGCTTCCCCCAGTCTGGAGAGTGCAAATGATAGACCAATGGACCAAATTCAGTGATCAATTCTGCTCACGTGCCACCTGAGGCACACCGTGTCTACACTAAGATGATGATGGTTTTTTAAAATGTAAATGTCAAACAAACAGTCTCAAGACATGAAATGGTTAGTTATAAAACAAGTGCAAATTTTTTAAAATTGCAATGAAATAATGTATTTGAAGAGTGTAATAAAATTTTGGGTACTTTCCAGTATTTACTTCGATAAACTGAATAGAAACAGACATGTCTGACCCCCCCCCCCCCCACACACACACACACTTTGTTGATCTTCTTTCGCTAGTTTGCAAAAATTCAAATAAAGTTTTAAGGAATTATAACTGAATTTATTGAAATTTTCAGTTATTCCCCAGTGTAATTGAAGGAATCACATTGTTAAATTATATAGGGTTTACATAGCTAATCCTGCTGAAATGTGGTTTTACAGCATGTTGGTCTATGATAAAGGCTTGGTGTAAAGTGTTAACAGGTTACTAATTTAAGTAACTTTTTTGTAAATCAAATCCTTAAAGAAGGTTTACTGACAAATATTTGTTTTTAATTATTAACTTAAATAAGCCTTGGTGCTAAAAGTAATTTGAACCAAGGTGCAATCCTTCCCCAGAACACCTGAATAAACACACTATAAACTGAAGAGGTCTGCACGGGACATGGGGAACAGAATCTTCCCCAGGGCAGCAAAGCTATGAATGGAGCAGCTCTGTAGTTTCTATTGGCATCACAGGGCTGCAGCAACAGTCTCCAGTTTCCATTGCAATTTCCCTATACATATTGCAGGGAGATGTTTAGCTAGGGAATCCCAGCTTTCTTCCCCCCCAAATTCCCTCCCTGCTTGGTAGCATGAAACTTCCCTGGAGAAGGGCAGGTGCAAAACCCTTTTGCAAGTTCTCCATATCCTCAGTTTAAGAGTAGGAGGACTCATGGATGTAGTGCATATAAAAATACATACATAATGTAAATAAGCAAATATGCCATGTCTGACTGTAGTCTATAGTACAATTTTGAATATAGAGTAACCGATTTTATACTATATTGTATATATGTGTGTATATTGTATAACAATTGTATACTACTGATAGAGCCACACTAAAGGGAAATTTGCTCTTAAACTACTCTACTCCTTTAAATTAAAAAAAAAAAAAAAAAACAAAAACCACCCACCCCCGCCCCTGCCAATTGCACTATTTTGTGATTTTTTTTTCTGCAGTCAGCATAAATAATGCTAAAATCCTCTTTTGAACCAAGTCCTTAGTCTGCACGTCCATAATGCATCATGGCAGTAACTAAAAGGTTACTGCCATGATGCATTGTCTCAAAAGTGCAATGTCCCCTTCCGCCAATATGATGGTACTGTATTTACAAGGAAACTGCAAAGAGGCCAATTTTTGTTTCCAGCTTCAATTCTGATGTTTTTCAAATTAGATCACCAGTTGTCCTTGAACTAGGAATTCAGCTTAATCTTAAAATACTCCCTTTATCACTCTATAGTTTATAACGGTATTAATAAAAGAGCTAAGTATACAAACCAAGATTGATTTTTAAAGGCAAGATGTTGCCAGAGTAAACTAGGACTTTTAGACTATGACACAAAGTTTCAAAACGGCCTGATTTATGGGAGGAGTGCTGTCAGTGTGCACATATAAGTGAGGGTTATGAAGTACCCAGATGTGTGTTTACAAATTTCCGACTTGTGCAAGCACTACAGGATTTACACACACTATTCAAATGTTAGAAAATATGGGCTTTTGGGCTCTATCCAAATATGAACTAAACATAGCTGCTATCCCTTGTCCTCTGTGGCCTGAATCTGCCATTGTGAAACAAAGCATGATTACAAAAACTCTTCTGAACAGATTACTGCTCTGCCTAGCAAACTGCTCAAACCAATTTAAGGGATTCAGAATCCTACAGTGCAGTCTCTAAATTTCATGAGCAGCCTCTTAAAAAAACAACTCAATCTATTCTAAACAATAAATTAATGGATAAACAGATTATGAAGGTTCAGCACCAAAATATATTACTTTAATTCAAAGCAATGGATATCAAATGTGTCTGCACCCTTCTGAGAAAATCAGGTAAAAAGTGCTATTACTTAACTTGTTGCACAGTATGTCTCAATAGTCTTAAAATTTTATTTAAAAAATAGGCAAAAGAAAAAATTTAAAGAGTTATTTCTACATTCATGAAAGTCATACATTTCAGCATTGCACTCTTGGAATAGCAATGCAGATTTAGGTAGATGCTTTTAAAAAAACAAACATTTTACACTGCCATCTGCAACTTATCCCTCATAAAAAGGCAGCAGCAACATATGAAAAGAGACAAAAAAAGAAATGGAAATGTAGTCTATTTACAGGTTCCACATAACTGCACTATCACGTTAGGATAATATGGAATTCAGAAAAAACATTAGCAAAAAGACTAGAAAAAACCCTATAGTTTGACAGCCTAGGAAAACTAAAATATCACTGTGGACAAATTTAATTACTTACTCCCTGTTACTGGCTTATGCTTAAAAATTCTGAGTCCATTGACTGAGGAGCATATCTAAACTGCAGCTACAAAACTGATCTCATGCCTGACAATCTATTTGCTTAGTTTTAAAAAAAGCTAAATAATTTACTATCCTGGTAGCTTATACTGCCCTCCAGGAGAAGTGTACATGTTTAATCACACTCACTTTACTCCAAAAGTAACAAAGTCCTGTGGCACCTTAAAGACTAACTATAAAGTTTTGAAGCATGAGCTTTCGTGGGCTAATACCCACTTCAAGTCCAGACTGCAAAGGGAAACTGCAGAGCTACAATTCATTTGCAAATTCAACACAAACAATCTCGGATTGAACAAAGACCTACAATGGCTGGCACATTACAGAAATAGTTTCTCCTCTCTCCATGTCCACACCCCCCATTCAAATGCTAGAAGAATAACCCACCCTCCCTGATCGGAGATAACAAGCTGGTTCAGCCTAATTGGACTAACCTTTTTACCTCCCACCTGGTTCTTGCCTACTTTTCTATACCTGCCTCTGGACACTTCCACTGCTTGCATCCGACGAAGTGGGTATTAGCCCACGAAAGCTCATGCTTCAAAACTTTATAGTTAGTCTTTAAGGTGCCACAGGACTTTGTTACCTCTGCTATTCCAGACTAACACGGCTACCTCTCTGATTCTTTACTCCAAAAGTGCAGTATAGTAGAAAGTGCAATCTTCATTTGGTGCTATTTTAAAAAAAGGTGGAATGTAAATTTTCAGCCTCAATCTGATTGTAGTTGCACTGAATGTCCAACACGTTTTAAATGCGGGTCCAATCAGAGATCATCTTGGTCTTGGGTGAGGCACTACATTTGTACAAAACAGCTTAATCTTAAAATAAATAAAAGCAGATGCTAATTAACTGTGCATATTTTCTTGTCAGATGACAAAAATTGACAAATTGTCCTTGGATAATTCACATTTAAAAACATCCCCTGCCTGTGACCATGGATCAAAGAGTTAAGATTTCAAGTACTAACGGTAATTCGTAAGAGCAGTGCAGTAGAAAATAAGCACAAAAGAGGTAATTTCAGAAAAAAGCTTTTAAATCGTAGCTTAATTCATAACTGACTAGACTGAATGTTGCCCTAGCAAGTATTTGACTGAAAAATTCTGATCCCAAAGTAAGATGAAATCTAAAAATGGAGGTATGTTATCTGTGCAGTTCTTATTTTCTGTATAACATTTTTTGGAAATGTTTAGATAATATGCACTCTGTACAGTATGTTGTTTTTCTTAGCATTATTCCCACACTATGGCAGGGTCCGCTTAGAACCAGTGATACAACCGGGAGATATTCCAACTGATGCATCGTGCCATCTGTCACTGGAGGCATTTTATACCTACTGCCAGATGTGAAGCCTACAGCACCTAGTATTCCCAGGAGGTCTCCCACCCAGGTACTAGCCAGGCCCGACCCTGCTTAGCTTCCGAGGTCAGACGGGATCGGGGCGTGTTCAGGGTTGTACAGCCGTAGTGCACTCTGTACAGTATATTGCATATAAAATTTAATCTGTTAAATTAAATCTCAACACTCAAAAATGTTTAAAATACCAAACACTGAGACACCTTCGTAATTCCAGAACAATGCATTATTAAACAATATTAAGAAGTATGACAAACTTAGAAGTTAATCACAGTTATCTACCTTACAATAGGAGCAGGAGTGCTCAGAAGTAAATCAGTGGCAAAACTCATTCATTTCAGAAAGAGCAGGGTCCAGCCATTAAAATATTTTTTGCAAGTTAAAAAACAGAACTGTATTGCATAACAATGCTACAGAAGCAGAAACTCAGTAAGACAATAAGATTTTCTAGCATTTGTTTCAGTTGTTTTTAATTCACTGTCTATAAAAGGGGCATGGTAAGGTCCTCTCAGTATCCTGCTGAAATGCAGTCAAGCCAGGCAAGAAGAGATTTGATCTTTTTCTCATCTTAAAGTTCAGCTCTAGGATTCAAACACAGCTGAAAGCAGGACAGAAAAAAAAAAATCAGCACAGAAGTTCCTGCTTGCTTTTCCAGTATCAAATGCCAGTCAGTTTCTAAAACACCTCTCTGACTCCTCCCCATGCCTCTGAAGTGAGGAAAGATAGAGACAGAGACCATAGCTGCCCCCTAGAGGAGCACATAAATCTGCCATAAGGTTCTCCATCCCTCATCTGTAGGGAGGGTGACAGAATAACCTCTGGTTCTTTCATGGGGAGAATCATTTGAGAATGGAGCATTCACACCCCCTGGAATGCATTGAGAGATCTTCTTGCCAAACCACCTACCTACAACTTATGTTGATCACAGGATGAAGGTGGGTGCTGATGCTGGTATGAGAGATTGTGGTAGTCGATATATAGGGTATAAGAACAGTTGCCTCTGGCCGGTGTTCGGCCATACCAGCATGGGGCAGCCAAGAGCAAAAGGATATTTTGGTCAAAGAGGGTGGAAAGTCAAGGATTACGGGAAAAACGATGACACCATCTCACTATTTTATCATGAGATGCACAATATTTGATGATTTTTTAAAAAAGTTTCTCATGTTGGTATCAGGAAGGAGATGGAGACCAGTCAGGGAAAAGGAGGAACTGATGGTGCCCACCCCAGGTAAGTATTGTAACTGAATTCTCCTTCTGAGCAATGAAGTAGGGGAAGTATGCCTTTAAAGTTTTTTTGAATCTGATATAACCACACATTAGATGAGGGAGAGCGCTTCTCCTTAAGTTCTCAAAAATAAAAGGTGAAACTTATTTTTTAAAAATCTTGCAACTGGAGGGTGTGCAGCATGATTTTTTAAATATATGCAGAGGTAATACGAGAAAAGAGGAAAAGAAGTTGTGTGGTAACTGTTAAAGTGTCTATATCAATTTTTTTTTTACTAAGGGACTATTTAAAAATAGTTATGCTTGTGTGTGAATAAACCAGTCTTGTTTAGAAGTCAGAATGTAAACTTGTGGAATGACAAGAAAAAAATTGACCAAAATATTCAAATGTTAAAATCACAAAATTTGCTATTTTTAGGGCCATATAACACTTTGATCTGTGGTCAAACCTCGCTGACCATAACAAGAGTTTTAGATGTGAATCTAGGAGAGCAAAGATCTTTTCATGGAGCAATTCTGATCAGTTTTTGTTCAAACATTCCAATCCAAGGGAGAAAACACACACACACACACACACACACTTTCTAGTATCTAATTAAATATTTTTTTAAAAATACTTTAAGAAGTACTAGCCTTAATTTGTTTCACCAAACCTAAAATTTATAATATTTTTCCTGAAGCAAAAGATGTCTTAAAGTACTTTATAGACTCTAGATTTAGGGAGAGAGAGTGAACAGTTAAGCTTCAATTGCAGTAGAATGTGTTAATTCACAGTTTAAGATAAAGAAATTAGGGCTGTCAAGAGATTAAAAAAGTTAATCACAATTAATTGCACTGTTAATAGAATACCATTTATTTAAATATTTTTAGGTTTTCTACATTTAATATATTGATTTCAATTACAATACAGAATACAAAGTATACAGTGCTCACTTTGATTTTTTTCAATTGACCTCAGAGTACTGTAGTGCATGAAAGTTGAACTTACAAATGTAGAATTATGTACAAAAAATAACTGCAGTCAAAAACAAAACAATATAAACGTTTAGAGCCTGAGTCCACTCTGTCCTACTTCTTGTTTTTCTGAGTGACTGGCTGAAAAGTTTGTTTACATTCGCAGGAGATAATGTTGCCTTCTTGTTTACAAAGGGCTGGTCTCTACTTGGGGGAAATCGACTGTAGATATGCAATTTTAGCTACGTTAGACGTCTACAGCTGACTTACCTCCCGTCCTCACTATGACGGCAGTCGGCGGCGTGGTCCCCCGTCGACTCCAGCTTGCGCCTCTTGACAAGCTGGACTTCCGGAGTCGACGGGGGAGCCACTGGTGATCGATTTATTGTGTCTTAACGAGACGTGATAAATCGATCGCCAAAAAAATCAATGCATCCCTGCCCTAGTGAGGACAAGCCCAAGGTCACCTGAAAGTGAGAAGAGGCATTCTCATAGCACTGTTGTAGCTGGCATCACAAGATTTATAATGTCCCTTCATCTTCAACCACCATTCCAGAGAACATGCAGTCATGCTGATGATGGGTTCTGCTTGATAACGATCCAAAGCGGTGCAGACAGGACACATTCACTTTCATCATCTGAGTCAGAAAACCTTCTGCTGGTGGCATCTTTTTGATGACTCAGGATCTGTAGTTTCTGCATCGGAGTGTTGCTCTGTTAAGACTTCTGAAAGCATGCTCCACACCCCGACCCGATCCGATTTTGGTAGGCACTTCAGACCTTGGGTCAACTGCTACAGCTATCTTTACAAATCTCACATTGGGTACTTTCTTTGCATTTTGTCATATCTGCAGTGAAAGTGTTCTTAAAATGAACAACATCTGCTAGATTATGAAATACATGGCAAAATACAGGTAAAACAGAGCAGGAGACATACATTCTCCCCCAAGGAGTTCAGTCAAAATTCATTAACACATTTTTTTAACGAGCATCATCAGCATGAAAACAGGTCTTCTGGAATGGTGGCAGAAGCATGAAGGAGCATACGAATGTTTAGCATATCTAGCACATAAATAACTTGCAATGCCGGCTAGAAAAGTGCCCTGTGAAAGCCTGGTCTCACTTTCAGGTGATATTGTAAATAAGAACTCAGCCGCATTATCTCCTGTAAATGTATATAAACTTGTTTGGCATAATGATTGGCTGAATAAAAAGAGAAGTTTTAGATATTTTTTTAAGTGTAGTTATGTAACAACAAAAAAAAATCTACATGGTATTCTATTAGTGCAATAAAAACTGTGAATAATTTTTTAATCGTGATTAACTCAAAAAAATGAATCCCATGACAACTACAATTAATCGACAGCCCTAAAAGATATAAAATTCAATTGCAAGTTAGTCTATTGCGACCTATGGAACTTCAGTTGTAATATAACTCAGTAAAGAAGCAGTATTTTGCAAAAATATATAACCAAAGAAACAGTGGGGTTTATCTCAATTTAAATTGAGATATTTTAATTTATAAAACTGTTCTGAGAATGACAGGAAGAACATTTTATAAACAAAATTATCTTTTTATTATTTCCTTTTTAATTCCTACAATAAATTTCTCAACAAGTACTCAAAAATAAACTCATACTGAGATTTACCTCTCTCCTGACTGCGGTGAAGAGTCCATGACTGCTCTTGTGGCTTCCCTAACAGAAAGTAATTTTTCTGAAGGAAAGCAAAGAAATCTATGGGGGACGTAAGGGAATTCTGCAGGAGAATTTAGGAGTAAAAAGTCCGTGGCCCACCTCTGCCAAAACACAGTTTTCTGCATATAAAAGCCAGGGCCCAGCATTAGGGGCGTGGCTCCATGTCACAGGGTGCTCCATGAAACTAAGCTGCTCAGGCTTCTGCTTCAGGGCCAGGTGGTGGAATTCAGGGCTCTGGCCTACAGCCCTTCATCAGGGGGAGGAGGAGATTCAGCTTTCAGCCCTGGGCCTCAGTGAGTCTAACACGGGCCCTGCTTGGGCGACCCCCTGAAACTTGCTTGCAGCCGCCCAGGAGGCCCAAGACCCCTAGTTGAGAATCACTGCTCTAGTAAACAGGAGGTCAAATCGGATTATAAATTGCGAAAATAATATTTGCTAGGCAATTATTTCTGTGTCCGATAAGATTTCAATAAGTGACTGTTTTAAATATTTAGAACAAAGTTTATTTACAAAATATTGGTGATAGTTGCATCAGATTTTAACCAGAACTATCCATTTACAATCATTGATTATTTTACTCAAACTATCGTGGCACAATCTAGGTTTCCTTTTTAGCATTCTATAGGTTCGATACACAAAGTGGATATGTTGCTGACCCTGCAAAGCATTCTGCAGAGGCAGACCTCTGATCGCAGACAGTTGCTTTACAGGACTGGGGCCTTGTTACATATTTTAGCCTGTCTACTCTGACAGACTTCACAGTTGTAAGCATAAAACTATTGCTGTTGCCACAAATAGTGCAAATGAATGAATCAACAAAGAATATACACATCTAATCTTAAATACACATCTTTTTAATATATAATCAGCCACTAACATTTTTAAAGGTCATATATACATTCTGCAGGGTTTGCTTGTTTTTTGAAATCAGCAAGTCAAGGCTTGACTAAAAGCCCACTGAAGTCAATTAAAGTTTCTCTCTTAAAGGTAGCCAAATGCTTAATGTTAAGCAGGTGCTTAAGTTCCTTAACTGCAGTGGAATATAGCTGCAATCCTGCATAGGGATGCTTTCCTGAATCAAGGCCAAAAAACACCCAAACTTTAAAATAATAAGACAAGAAAGGTTTGCCGCCTCAATGGTGGCGCAACACACCTCATAAACAGAGCAACTGAAAAGTTGCAAGTGTAACCTATCAAGTTGAAATAGCATTGGCCAAAAACGTCACTCAAATCACTGGAAAATAAAAAAGTTATACTTGAATACTTTCTTTTGTCACCTGTCTAAACAAGTAACACTTTTGAATCACAAATCTAAGTCAATGCTCCAGTATTGTTTCCTCAACTATCTATGGGCTGGTCTCCACTACGTGGGGGGGGGCGGGGGGGGGAAATCGACTGCAGATACGCAACTTCAGCTACAAGAATCACGTAGCTGAAGTTTGCGTATCTGCAGCCGACTTACCGTCCGTCCTCATGGTGGCGGCAGTCGGCGGCGCGCTCCCGTCGACTCCAGCTTTCGCCTCCCGGCAAGCTGGAGTTCCGCAGTCGATGGGGGCGCTGCAAGCGATCGACTTCTCGTGTCTTCGTAAGACACAAGAAATCGATCGCCAGAAGATCGATCGCTACCCGCCGATTCGGCAGGTAGTGAAGACATACCCTATGACTGGAGCTTACCACTCATACACAAGAAAGAGAGATGACCACATTCCACCTGGCTACTATACTATCGGAGAAAGTGGAAACTGCGCATGCTGGAGTGGAGTGGGGTAAGCCTGGAGTTGGCGGAGAGATGCATTGTCCCACTGAGGCTGTATTATCTTTTCTGCAGTATCCTCTTACCAACCCCTACTATACCTGGGGGCCCCAAAGACAGCAACCATGAGTCCCCAGTAGTATAACTACCATTGAGCCACTAGTTCAGGGAACAAGCCATTAGTTGTTTCTTTTAGGGGAATGGAACATGCAAATCCCTCTACTGGGATGGTGTTGGGGGATTACAACAAAGGATTTTACCGTGCAAGGGGATAAACTGACCAAATATGTGAATTTTAATTACTATCCAAACTACTATTAATAGTTGTTAGTGGTAAACCTATAGAAATATTGGTTGCTTGTTTGCACCAAGATGACTAAGAAAAATAAAATAAAAATGAGAGCATAGTCATGTGAGGTGTTCTGGGAAGTTGCTGGGAAAAGGCACATTTGATGAAAAAGCCTGAGCGTCAGTCTGAAGCAGGTGGTTCTCTTTTTTCATTTTTACTGTTGTTTCAGGAAATCATGACATGTTTAACCATTTTGAAAATTACATAGCTGGCATGATCATGAGTCTTAGAACTGCATTTTTCCTCAAGTGATCAATCACTTTTTTTAAAAAAAAATATCTTATTTTCATTCTGAGTTCACATTTCCTCTCAATGTCACACAAACATACATATCGGATTGATTTTAAACCCACATTGCTATTTACTTTAACATTTCTTCAAGATACCACTAATTTTGAAAAAAAAAGTGTGTGTGATGCACACAAACATTTTATGCACGCAATTTTTTTAAAAGACATGCTGTACATACATATTAGAATTCAAAAGAAATGCATTTTGCATGGGAAAACCACTTCTTTCTTCGTCATATTAAGTACTAGTTCTACGAATAAACCCTTTTTGATTAAATATCAAAAGAGAAACTATTATGAAAGACAGACAAAATAAATGTGGAGAAAAAGGGAATGTTCCTGACCATGGTTTGTACTAGGCATAATCATCATGGTGGCAAGAATCTGTCATGTCTGGATAATGTTTATTAGAGCTGGTTAGCAAGAACAATTAACTTGTGAAAGCCTCAATTTAATAGGTATCACTCATAAATGGTCTCAAGATTAATTCTGAAAACTTAAATTGAACTCTGCTCCATCCCCAGCCATCCTATGCCTTCACCACGGAAGACAGCTGTAAGTTAAAGGGCATCTTATAGTTCATTATGTGAGTGCTGAAGAGGAATGGTGTGAGGTTCTGCACCCTCCCCTTCATTAATCAGGGTGGATAGGGACAGAGAGTTACGGTTGTGTTTTAAGACTTAGTATTAAGATAACAGTTCCTAAAATGTGACATATAAAAGTTTTTCTGCACTTACATTTTGACTTCTGAACAGATTTCTTTCACTAAAGAGATTAGTTTCTATGTGGCAAATAGATTTCTCTCTCCGTGAAACACCATATTAACACCACACACAACTAATCATTAGCAAATAAACAAAAGTTCTTGTGTTTTGAATTTTTCCTTCCAACACAAGCCTAAGTAAATACATTAAGTAAAAAAATACAAGCCATTTCTGAATTTAAAAAGTACTCAAGAGAATTTACTCTACTTTCAAAATAAGCTATGAAATTTACTAATCTATAATATGAAAGTGACCTGGGCAATTTCTTTCAAGTTTCATACAAAGAATAAAATAGTCTCTATCCTAAAAATATTTTTTTCAGGTCAGATGGTTTCCCTTAAAAAAAATTATGGAAAGGCGTTTGTAAATAAAAGCTTATGATGGAACCCTGATTGCACTTGTAATGATAGAACCATCCCAACCATCTTAATAGTATTGTTTTAACACCACAATAAGGTTATGCTGTGAAAATTATAATATATACTCCCAGTCTGAAATATACAGATGGGTGGACGCTATGCCCCAGCAAAGCCCCACATCATTTTCAATGGGGCTATGCACAGCTGCAGCAGTACATGTTAGGATCTGGGTCATATACATAGCAAGGACAAAAAATGACACCCACGCCAAAAACATGCATCAAGGCTGAGGGCACAGATAATTTACCTATTGGTATAAATAGAGGCAAATAAGTCTATAGACCTATCCTTGACCAGCATGACAGGCAGATCACAAGACATTGTTTCTATAAGACTGGTAAGAAATTGTCATTTAATAAATCATATGTCCCTATAGAGCAGTTTAGGCATTTGTTGGTGAGCATGCTTATAACAAAAAACATATACAACATCACAAAGTGAAACATACAAAGAGTCATCGTAACATGAGCATTTGCAACCCTTACTCATGCAAGTACTCTCAGGGATGTCACTAGGACTACTTACAGACGTAGTGACCTCAATGTGATTTTCCTCCCCTTTTAATATTTCACTAATCCTCTAGCAAACTTTATTCAAGGATACAGAAAACTATAGTTTAAACTTAAAATGTTCAGGATTGCAGTATACCCAAGTTTTGTATTAGGGGTGGAATATACACTTTTCATGTTGAGACAGATACTAAAACAAAAAAAATTAAAAATGTGCTATGTCAACAGAATATGTGCTTTATAGAATAGCCAAAACAAGCATGAAATATAGCTTAGAAAATGATACGGTAGATAAAGAAAACTGGATTGGTCTTTACATGTTTATTAGGCTTGTGGAAGAACATTTTAGTATTTCTTTAATTCTGTCTTTTGCCCCAGAGGCTTCATGTAGGCAGATTTCATCCTTCTTTCAATTAGAACATTCTTTATTTCAGATTTTTTAAATTGTATAAATACAATATATTTTTCTGTGATTCTTTTCCCCATGAAGGAAAAGATAGCTGTTACATTCTCAAAAGGTAGTGAATCTACCAATCAGAGCAAAGTACCTGAGGTGGGAACCCAAGTTCTGTCTCCAACTCTTCAAACAACTATTCTGCACAACCTTCAGAAAATTGTTCTGGTTGCATCTACACTGTCAAAAACTGGACATGTGGTTCACCAAAAGAGTCCACCAGTGTAGCTTGCCTGACAGTAACAACAGTGCACGCTGTAATGTAGACAGGGCTCAGGTGTGCTCTAAGCAAGGTTACATAGTAACACAATGAAAATACTTAAGCCCTATTTACAGTATAGCTTCCACCATCACTATAACTGCACCAATGTTTAATTATAAGTCTTACTGTAACCTCTATAGAGAAGGCCTCCAAACTCTCTATTCCCAGTGTCCCCACTTGTAAAATAGGCAATGCTACTTCAAAGTATTATTAATAACTGACTCATGGTGTTATTACAGAACTATGATAAATGCATACTATCAACAATTCTAAAGTCAATTATTTGCACTTGCTTGCAAGTTTCTTTTATACCTTCCCTATTCTAAATGTTATTGCCTTAAATACACATGCCATTTGTTAATAAAGCATGGCTACTTGTGATTCTGAAAAGCAGTTCACAATTCAAATGATATCGGCATATTTCACTTCACCAGAAGTGAGGAAATCAGATTGCAGGGGTTTCAAATGTGTCAAGTCTTTAAAGCCCTCAGTTTAGGAAACATTTATCTATCTGTAAACCACAATGTACGTACAATTGCGATTCAGAAACAACATATTTGCCACAGACCCTCACACTTAGTTTTTAAATGTAGTCAATTAAAGACAGATGCAAGTTCATAACACAAAATTTGGAAACTTAAGTCCCTAACATACCATTTCCATTTTGCTGATGGTCAGAAGGAAATAAACAGTACAAAGCTATTACAGTATATGGCAACAAGCTCCATTATAAAAAACAAATATTTATCGTGGTAGAAGCTCAAAATATACTAAATAGCATTATCACATCAAATGATAATATATTCTGTATTTAAATATCGAATATGAAACATGCAGGTTGTTCTTATTAAAACCAGAATTAAAAAGCTAGCAAGATTAACGGAGAAACTGATTAATAAATCATTGAACAGCACCTAGAAAAGAAAAACCTATTAAGCTTTAGAAATTAAAAAGAAAATATAAAGCCTAAATTGTACAAAAAAATAATCAAACAATCCTATTTAGACATAGTATAGTATGAAAAACAAAAAAACAAAAACAAAACAAAACAGGATTTCAGTTTGCTCACCTTGACACATTTTCTGGAATGTATTCTAAAACTGGATACCCATCATGTCTTCTAGATGCTAAGTCAGTATGTGATTTCCATGTCTCAACTAGTGTACTAACTTGAGGAAATGAGCTCACATGCTGAAAAGTCTGCTCTCTAGCAACAGGTCGTGATAACGATATTGTGCCTTGAGCTCCAATCCTGTAGTGAAATGATTGTCCACCTGAATTCACACCAACAATGGCAGAGGATGGCATACTGTTCTCTCGATAATAGCTGCCATCATCAGGCTCCTGTTTAATACCCACAGGTAGGCCTGGATTTGGAAACCCACCACCTTCACAATTGCCATCAAATGATGAAACAGGTGGTCCTAAAATCCCAGAAAGAGAATAATAGTCTTTGTCGTCCATAAAAGAAAAATATGAACCATCCATAAATGGAAATGGATTTACTGCTTGATTCCCTTTAAAAGAGGCACCAGAACAAGAATGTTTAGCTGATTCCTGTTTTACTGGTACTGAAAATGGGGAATCAGAGCTGATTTTACTGTTTTCTCCAATACATGAACTACTGAATGCTCCATCTGGGTCAGGCTTTATAAACTGAACAAGATTCAGCTGACCAGCTACACAATTGTTTGAGATAGCATTCTCCATTTCCTCCATTTTAGGAAATGTGATTTCTTGAGCACCTTTGTCCTTTGTTTCTGGACTAGGAATAGTATCTTGGCCTGTGCCAGGTCCAACAGGTGTGCCAGAAGCAGGGAAGCCTAGGGTATTGTTTACTGGGCTACAGATAGAAGATCCCACAGTGCTAACAGCCGGACTAGAAAGACTGGACCTATTATTTGTATTGGAAGGGCTGGCAATAGAGCACCTTGAGTTCATATTTGCAGGACTGGACACAGAGGATCTCATAGTGATATTATTAGGACTTGAAACTGGAGATTTCACACTGCAGTGACTAGGAGGGCTTGAAATTGGTGATTTCATGCTACTTATAGGACTAGAAAGAGGAGATCCCACATTACTAGCATGTGCAGGACTGTGCAACCTAGAGCTTCGGTTTTCAATGTTAGGTGAGCATGACAAAGGAGTTCCCTGGCTGACAGGACTGTGCACTGGAAAATGTACAAAATTAGTAGAAGTAGTTGAGGATACACAGTTAATGCCAGCTGGGCTACAAACTGAAGGAGTCATGTTCTGAGGACTACTGCCAGGAGGAGTTTTCTCAGGACACATTATAGGGCTTTTGACAATAGTGCGCATGAGACCACCATTCACAGAACTTCCAGAGTCCGATATCAAAGATCTCAAGGGCCTATTTGCACTGTTTAAGGGAGAGGCACAATGGCCATTTTCCTTGTAGAACTTTACCAGCTGCTCAACATTTTGATAAGTCTTCCCAGGACTTATGCTCCCTTGTGGATTTTGCTGATCATAGGTATAATCAGCATCTCGTATGGAATCCATGTATAAACCCATAGATTCAGCTACAGTTGCTGAGAGTTCCTTTGAGTCTGACTCACTCTTGATATCAGAGTTTAAAATACCAGGCTGATTAGTATCTTGCTGCAGGCTAGGGAGTAGCTCAGGTTTTTCTTTGCTGTTTCCTTGAGCATTGCTGTTTGGAAAAGCACCAGATACACAGCTCACGTTTACAATCTCCATATAGTTACTCTCATCAGTTCGTTCTCCAGCACCTGACGAATACTCCACAGACTGAGAAACTTGACCCCACCGTTTCTCCATGTCTAAGCCTTCTGGGTAACTGTAGTATCCTTTTGTCTCCATAACTAGGAAAAAATACAAAAAGGTAAAATTAATAAAATGATAGTTTTTATTATTCCATATTACAATTCAGATATGTTAATATATGTAAGATATCACATGGTAAAACTATTTTCTATCATAAATGCTATTTTAAAACAATAACCATAGATTCTGATTAGACATAACATAGCCATGCAGACAAATAAGAGGTGTACAGATCACCTCCTACCTACCCTGTTTCCCCGAAAGTAAGACATCCCCCGAAAATAAGACGTACTTCCAGTTTTGCCTCTCGCTGTAATATAATGTAATGTAATTTTGGGAGCAAAAATTAATATAAGACACGGTCTTATTTTCGGGGAAACACGGTATGTAACTACTTTAGATGGCTATTAAACCATACCTCTGGGAACTGAGGGAAGCAAAGGCTGCACAGCCAATGCTTCCCTCCAGAGAACATATCAGTAAAGAGCTGTAGGAAAGGGATAGGCAGTGAATGGACCCATTATTCCACAATGTCCACTAAGCCAGTCACCCAAGGTAGAAAATCAGCTGTACCCTGAGAAAGCCTATAAGAAAAATACTCCTAATCTAGAACAGCTGCTTACTCACTGTGTTGCATAAAACATACAATCTAGTCCTACATTACTTTGAAAAATCTAACAAATAAAGACACTACTGAATTAAATTTTAGTTCAATGACTATTTTAGTGATTTTAATAGCTATGCGCAAAATGAAGTAAATGCTTATAAACCTTACAGTATACAAAAATCTTTTTCTTTTGGTTTGATCAATATATTGAGTGTTCAGTATTCAATGTTAATGTATAACCTATTTAAAACCTTAACACTTTTTTCTCCCCATTAATTAAAAGTTTGTAGTCAACCTAAACAAAAAAAATTGAAAGCAGAATTTATGCTTTTTGCTTAAAAAAACAACAGTCCAGATCCTGAATTTCTTCTTTTTTCAGCCAAAAGCATCTTTGCAAACACAGGAAGCAACACTGCATCACTACCGATACCACTATCCGTAGCTTGTTCCTCCATTAAGGCCTGCCTGGTCATGTCCCTGCATACAGTGTCCCACCATCTAGTCAGTGGTCAGCTTCTAGGTTGGACTCGCTGTGGTGGTGTTTGCACTATTTTCTTTGGCATCTTCTGTGTTTGCCTTCTGCAGTGTCCCCCCAATGTAATCTTTTTCAAATTGTAGCCAATCCTCCTCTCCTAATTTCTTTATTTGTCTTAAAATCATTGGACTTTACACCTGCCACCTTTGGAAGAACTCATCTGTACTGCCTCCAGCCTTCAGTTATCTACTTAATTAAATCAGCTGCTTCCAGACCAAAAAGTAATACTGTTTGGAAGGAAACATTATGGAAAGTAGCAAAGTCATACGAAGTTTCAGATATTATAATTATAACAGCTATGTATGAGGACTCCTGCAATGCCATAAGAATCATTAGAAAAGCAAACAACCGGTTCAAATCAAAGTTTGGTGTAAAAAAAGGGTGAATTGAATCATGACCCCTTTTCATCATGTTCTTAAACTGGACATTAAGAAAGGTAGATAAGTTGGAGACCATGACATTGGGTGATCTTGAGTTAAGCTCCTTAGTTTATGCAGCTGAGATCATATAACTGGCACACATTTGAATTAATGGTTAGACTCCTTGCTACCTAGGAAAATTGATGTAGTCTGTTTGGATATATAATAAATGTCAAGACGACATGCATCTTGGAAAAGGGACAACACAAAGTTTTAAAACGCAGCTGCAGTGAAGTCATAGAACAGGTAGAAACTTGTGTACCTATCAGTGCTGACATTCCGTCAAAGATGAGGTTAAAAGTAGACAGCTGTGCCTTAGCCACAAGTGCTGCACAAAAAATTACAAAATTATGGACTAATACAAGCATTATGTTTGGTATCAAATTTAATTCCTTGCACAACCAAAATTTTGATTGCCTTCAATAAACCAGTGTCCTACATGTCAAACGGTGTTCATATAGGTTAAAATGTTCAAACAAATGTCTAAACTTAAACACGCAAACCAATAATTTAGACTGCCAAAGAAACATCTTTAAAACATGTTGAGCACCCTCAATACTCACTGAACTCAAATGAAGCCATGAGTATTCCTCATTCCT
The DNA here is from genome assembly GCA_032164245.1 of Sternotherus odoratus. Lineage (NCBI taxonomy): Eukaryota > Metazoa > Chordata > Testudines > Kinosternidae > Sternotherus > Sternotherus odoratus. Next base: position 46,786,152 of record JAVMKO010000004.1, read on the forward strand.
AAAAATGAGAACACTCATTTAGAGGCATAAATATGGATTAGAGTGAATTTTAATCCTGTGCAGAGGCCTAGCAGAAGATTGGGAATAAGTGGTGCACATTTAAGACATAGTACTTAAGTGGTGCATAGACACCACTGCACAAGGGTAATTTCATTTTTAGTGCCTAAGCACTAAAAACTTTCAAGCTTAACAAATCAAAGCCTATAGCAGTCTAAGTGGCAAATCCCCTGATCCAGCAGCTACAGTAAGAGGTCCATTCTTTGGAAGATACGCTTTGGAAGGGTAAAAAGCCTGGAAATATGTATATATAGCCATATATAAGCTATGTCTAAAATTACCAATAAAAACACATGAAAACAGGTTCCTTGGTGGTGCTGATTTTTGCCGCCAGTAAGTGCTGAAGTGGGTACTAATGCTAAGAAGTCTATTTTGGATTGCTGATGGGATCAGGTTTTTTTTTTTTTTTTTTTTAAAGCAAATATGACTTTTGTGAATGCACATGTATTTATACCTCATGTTCTGTACAGATATTTATTTTTACAGATTTCTAAGAAGTTTTAGCCTGGAGTCTAATTCACAATTGCTGACAATGGAGGGAGGGACTGTATTTATGTTGGAAATTATACCTATGCATTTGCCATTTTATAAATATTTATATTATGAAGAAACCTGTTCCCTAAACCTCAAAAATGTACTTTAACATTAACATTTGTGACGTAAGTGTTTCACCACTGAACAGGTCAACAAATGTAGTCTTTACAGTCCAAGTCTCCAGACAATCAGGCATAAAACCTGTTTCTCAGCAACGGTCAAATAAAAATAAAAGTACATGATACCTGGAATCCCTGTACTGGGAAAGTCACCTAGATATAAGAAAATCAGATCCAAATACAGTTTTTTTTTAATTCGAATATCTAAATCTGTGACTAACTTGGAAATATTTAAAGAAAACTCACATAACAGGGAAAAACATATTCATTTGTGTGCCACTTTGATGACCTAGCTGTAATACTACTCAGGAGATCCAAGTTTTATCCTCAGACTTTCCCAAGTCAGTGAAGTACCATTTACAGATTAAGAGAGATTGGTTAGTCCAGTCCCTCAGACTGCTGCAAATCTTAAATACAAAAGTTAAGGACCTTGGACCATATTCTTCCATCAACTACTTCCAGGCAATTACACAGTTACTTGGTGCAATGCTGCTGAAGTAACAACAGAAAATGGTTCATATTCTCTTTCTTTTGCAGAATTCCCATTAATGGTAAAGGGTGTTCCACATGCAAAACAAGGGTTCTATAATGTCCCTTCAAGAGGAAAAAGTAGTGGATATATTTATTTCTCTATTTGTCCTAAAACAGGCAACATTGCATGGGATTTTGTACATGCATACATGCGGGGGGAGGAGTAGGGTGAGCAGATATCCCAGTTTTATAGGGACAGTACCACTTTTGGGGTCTCTCTTATATGGGTTATTACCCACCCACTGTCCTGATTTTTCATATTTGCTGTCTGATAACCCTAAGTGGGAGTGTGGCATATTCCTGGTTGCTGAATTGTTTTTAAATCTCTACTTTTTTTTTATTTCTGAAAGTTAATTTTTTTCTTTAAGATTAAATTCAACCCATGTTTTCAAAATATTTTATTTACCTATTTGCATTCAGAATTAAAATTAAACTTTTGCTCTGAAAAAAAAGGTAACCATTTGTCTTTCCTCTAATTTTTATTTGCCGTGCCATGTGTGTTAATTATCAAAGAAATCTTTGCTTAATTTAGAATTTTCTCCATTAATACCCATCACCTCCTCTCACTTATCCTACAGTGATAGAATACTTAATTTATGATTTCTTAATTGTTTTCAAGACAACATTCTGTGATGGCAACTCAACCTTCAGAATTAGAATCACACAGCTAGAGAAAACTCTTATTACACAAATATACAATTTTGGTAATTATTCAAACGGAGTATGGAAAGTTTTAAGTATCTTTCTTTATGTTTTAATGTTCTCCTTCTCATATCATGCTCCCCTCCTTACCCTTCCCCCCCCCCCTACTAAACAGTCTAGCTTTATTTTTTCATGGGAAAATTAGATATTCTGTACTGGATTATAGAATACAGACAATTAGCTAAGTCAGAGAGACATAATTCTCATTTAGAATATGAAAATTAAACTACAATACCACAAATTGATTTGTACAGTACAGCTGAATAAAAGGCCAAGAATGGAACATAGGGAAAAGCCCTCTGACTAACCTTACAAAACAAAATGAGGCCAGAGAAATCAAGGAAACATTGAGGATGTTTGTCATAGAAACCAAATAACCATGAAATGTAGCTAACAAATTGATTACTTACTACTATATAGACATAGATAGATATATGAAACCACTAATTACAGATTGATGAACATTAAACAGATCACTGCATTTACTCGGTTTGACTTCCACCTAGATTTAAGAAAGAGGATTTTATATTGGAAATTGTTGAAACTTGCGGACTTATTCCTGACAACAAATTTACAAATCTGATCTGTGGATTTGCTTATTAAAATGCAGTAAACAAAACTTTTAGAGGCGGGGGGGGGGGCGGGAAATCTCTCGGTGTGGGAAAGCTTGGGTACAAGACAGTTGTAAATGTATGCATTCCAAAAACAAAGAGCCTAACCTAAAAAACCCAAAACCAAGCAGTATCTCCTGCTCTTAAAAGGGGACGTCTGAAGACCTATCTCCCCTTGCAAAAACAAAACAACGCACAAAGCCCTACCTCCTTTGCAAAGTGGATACAACGACACAGCCATAAGAGGACAAGAACAGCCAGTGCTTCCCCCGGACACCTGCGCTGTCTGTCTCTACCTGTTGCTACAGTCCGCGTTTCCATTAACGTGTAACCCACCTAAATCCAACATCCAGGCTAGAAAATCCTGATGGTTTCACCTTAGAACAAGAAATAATTATTCGCCAGCAGGTAAATCCGCTGGCTTCCCTCTTAACCTGAAGTTCGCTACGTCGCTCAATGACACTGAGCAGGGGAGAGGAAAGGGGGGAAAAAAGATGCCAAGTCCTTTTAAAAACATGTCACATGCTTAGATAAAGTTCAAGTTAATATCCCTCCCTTCGGTTGCCTCCACTGGCAGAGGGAACGAGAAGAGACGCGCTATTGGGCTCAGGCGGGTTTCTCATTGGTCGAAAGCGCTTTCAGTCAGCGGGCGGGCGACATGACTGATACAAAGTTGCTGCGACACAGGCTGGAAAATGTATCTCTCCTTAAAGCCACAGAAGCTGGTTAGGAGAGCGCAGAGCCTGTGACACAGCTACCTCTCCAAACGCCAAGTGCCGCCCTCCAAACATCCCTGATATGTCTAGTCCAGTTCCCCAGCCGGAGGGGAGTCAGGACAGCGGCCAGCTTGTTCGCGACCGGGGGGAGTTAAACACACCTCGTTATAAACGAGGGAAATACTTTTAAAAAGTGCCTTTAAATGAATCCAGAAGGAGGGAGCCCCCCTCCAAAGGGTGCCTTGGCAGGGCTGTGATGGAGAGCGTGCCCTCCCCGCTAGGGTTTCTGTCCATTTCACTTCCCACCCTGAAGGCAGGTTTAGGAGTGGGGGTAGTTCCTCCTCAGGTGGGAATAGAAACTAGGGTCTAAAAAAAGGGAGCCGTTGTCCCCGCCCACCGCAGTCTAGAGACAAAGTTAACTCCACCTGCGCCAAGGTGAGCAGCTTCGCTGGCCAGGGAACAAATTTGGAAGGACGCAGCCCTTTCCTTTCTGTGCTTACAGTCATCGCCTCTTACCCATGCAGCAAGACTATCACGTTTCCATTTCAATTTCCGCGTTTAAACAATGCATGAATATGCAGGATATCGATGCGGTAATGATTTAAGACAGAGAAACTCACTAAAGGTTCAAGGACTTGTCCTTTGCTTGCCTCTGGGTTTCATTTTATTGAGCCTGGTGTAGTCTTTGTAAATGCTGCGCACAGATTCTCTCTCTTTCCTCCTTTTCAAGTGAGGGTAAATGATAAATGGGGGTAATAAAACTGATTCAAAACTCGAGACACTGTCTGGAGCCTGAAGCATTTAATTTCACCCTCCTTGCTTGCTTGTTTCCAAAGTTTATAAATATTTTTAAAGAAACGAATACAATGTAAACTTTAAAATAATACACTCCTCAGTAATTCTATACCAAAAATCCTTTAATCCTGGGTATCAAATTAGCAATAATGACGGGCACTCCTAACTATCAATCAATGAAAATGAATGTTTCCCCTTCTCTAGATTTTGAGACCAGCAGCAATGGTGTAGAGAGCCTCTCTTTCTCAGCTAAAACCTAACACAGACACTCCCCCCTTCTGGATCCCATTTCTCTCCATTTAATTCTCAGACAAGAATAAACTCCCTCACGGCCCGAGCAAATCCCATAAAATTAGATGTACCCTGGGGGGGGAGGGAAGGGGGGGGAACCAGAAGAATCATGCAATAAACGCGGTTTAAGAGCAGACAAATATTTAAATATTCCATAGAATGTATGTATGAGAAAGATGGGGATTACATTTTTTAATCAGGCGGGCGCAGTAAGGTATTTACCTTTAGGATTATTTTTTAAAAAGTCACGTGCCTTCTGTGTTTTAATATTCTGCCAAAAATTGATCTCCACTTCCAGACCCAGCAGTAGACATGGGCCGAGGAATGAGCCAGGCTCCCAGATCCGGCAGAGCTACCCAGGCACACGGCTGCTAGCGAGTTATTATTTAAGCAATGGACATGGGGGTTTTTTTACACCTAAGTTTTAACTGATTCGACTAGGATCAATCTTGACCTGGACACAATCTTTTTGTTGCAAATCTCTGTAGACAGCTTTTAGCTCTCCCCTCTCAACACACTGCCCTCCAAACTAACAAATCTGGTCCTTGCTTTTTGGCTCTGTTGCTTTCCCCATGAAGAAACCCTCTCTCCCCGCCCGTTCCCCTACGACACTGTGCAAAGTGATCTGACTGCACTCACCTTTTCTAGGACATGGTGGGGGCGGCTGGAGGAGGCAAGACCCCCAGGCACTGCCAACAAGCCATCCAAACAGCAATCGCAGGACTTAGGAGGAAATGATGATGAAGATGCGACTGAAAACGCTCGAGGTGGTTTGAGTTATCTCCTGGAAGAAGGGGGCTGTAACACTCTCACACACAAACCTCCCCGGCGGCAGTTCCTCTCGGACTCCAGCCCCACAGGGGGCTGCAGCACGGTAACAAGGGGGCTGGAAACACTGAAGTCCACCCGCATCAGCTCCTCTCGGCTCTTGGTGACAGCTCCCACCATAGGTGGGGTGGCGGGTTCCCCCTCGTGTCACACCCTCAGCCGCTGCTGGAGGGGGGAGTCGGCTCCAGCAGCCTGCACAGAGAAAGAGCCGCCCTGAAAAAAACTTGCCATTCCAGGTAAAACTCCCAGCGATGCCACCCAGGAAGAGGGAGGCGAAAGTGACACGGGTGTAAACTTTTTCCTCCCTTTTATGTTGACGAGCCCTCCGCGCTTCCCCTGCTGCGTCCGTCCTCCTTCACCTTCCTTCCCCGCCTGGCGCGGCTCCGCACTCCCCGCTTGGCTTCCCCGTGTTTTTCTCACGCACAGGAGGCTGCAGCTGGCTCTGGTTCCTGGAGCTGCTGGGGGAGAGGGAGGGCGGGAGGAAGGAGGGAGGCAGGCCAGGCTGGCGGTGGGGGGAGGAGTAGAGCTCCCTTCCTTCTCCCCAGGCGGAGCGTGTCTCTCGGCTCTGACAGCAGCAGTCTGAACGCGGGAGCCCACCCCCACCCCCGCGGCGGCAGGAGGAGCGAGCGCCGCAAGGACTCGGAGTCGCCCAGACACCTAGCGGGGCGGGGGGCGGCGAGCGGAACAGGCCCGGCCAGCGAGCAGGGCCACGCCGCAGCCGTCAGGCGGGGAGAAGCGCTCGCTGCTGCCGCTGCCCGGGAAGGGAGGGCAGGGGCGCTGCTGCCACGGCCGGGGCTCTGTGCGGTGACGCACGGCGGGAGCCACCTTCTGCCCTGGCTGGAAGGGCCGCGTCGGGTTCACGCTGGCCCACGGCCACAGGGCTGGGGCTGCCCCGTGCGCCCACGCGACCAGCCTTGCTTGGTTAAAGGCGACGCCTCCGCGGCTCCAGGGAGCGACTGAAATCCGGCTCCGCTGTAACTGCGCCGAAGTGATGAAAGTTAGCCCGGGGCTGACACCCCGCCCGGCTGGCTTGCTCCCCGCAGGTGTGCGCTGAGTAGCCTCAGGTGCGGGAGCGGCCTTCGCCCTCCCTAGGGGAAATCCCCCCCCCCCTTTCTCCACCCTCGCCTCGTGCCCACAGAGCGTGCGGAACTAGGGGTGCTGACACCCCCGCGCTTGAGCCTGTTTCCATCCTATGTAGGGCGAATTTGTTCAGGGGCTCTCAGCACCCCCATTATGCAAATTGTTTCAGCAGCCCGGGCTCGAACCAGTCATTGGGGTGAAAGCCTGTTACAGGTTTTTTCCACTGTGGTTCCCTCCTTCAGAGTTACAGCCAGAGTTGGACTCTGGGGTCCTGAAAACCCCTTAGCCTGAGTTGCTTGATTTTTCTTGGGGGAGGGGAGACAGCCCCCCCCCCGCCGCCCATCATTTCACAGTTTTAGAGGGCAGCTGTAGCTCAACACAGCGGTGGTGCTAAGACCAGCACAAACTGCTTGCAGCTGAGCCATCTGCAAGAGGAAGCTCAACTGTGGGTGAAGCAGCATAGTCTAAGCAAGAGTGAGTGCACAAAGGACTCATTCCAAATCAGACACTCTGAGACATCCACATTGCTCAGATGTCCCCCATCTTGAGGGCAGTCACTCATTTTAGACCCAGAGTTACCACTGCCATATACAAAAGTGAGGGTTGCAGACTTGTGGTTGAAAGTTATTCACATCAGTATTGAACAATTATATAACTGAAGGTACAGAGTTATTTACACTAAACAAAAGAATTTCACAGCTTAAGTTTCCTGCATTCCACATGTGGGCTTTGGCTAGTTAAGGTAGCTGTTAGCTTCTGTTAAGTCCCAAGGATCACAATTTGGCTCCCTAAATCCTGAGGTATAGCTACCGTGAACTTCAGCAGGAGCTTTAGAAGGGCCCTACTTGCACACTCAGGCCATTTATGTAGGTACCTAAATTTGGATGCTTAACTTTATACACACATCTGATATTTTTTGCTTTAACCTGTGCCTCATTTTCCACATGTGTGAAATAAGGATACAGTACTAATACCCCATATACAGCATGCAATGGTGATAAGCAGGTAATAGGGATAAAGTGTTACCCTTTGCCTTCATGTCTCACTCACACCTTTCACACCTAGAAAAACTTTCATGTATTTAAAAGTGAACACTAAAGCTAATGAGTGACAAATTAATATTTCACTTATAGCTGGAATTTTAGAAGTTTGATTGTTTATTTTAAGATGTTAAGTATATTGTAAATTTATTTTTTCAATGCAGAATAAAGAGGTTGGTGTTCCTTAAGGCCCTGACTCAGTTAAGGTGCTTAAGAACATGCCCAACTTTATGCACAGTTGTTTTGGAGTTCAGGGTTGTGATCATGATCCTACAAAGACATGGAGGAGTAATTTTCCAGATGTCCATTGACCCACACCACTACTCATAAAAATAAAGTTACGCAAGTGCATAAGCCTAGGTAGGCGTTGGGCCCTGCTTTTTAATTCAGTTACTGTCTACTCTGTCCAAGCATCCACCTAAATTTTATGATGAGCTTGATAAATGTTAACTAGAGAAGCGTAAGACAGTTATAGGGCCAGATTGTAGGATAATAGAATTCAATAGCACAATTAATGTTTTTTTAATTGAAAGCCAATATTTCACTATGTACACACTAGCAGTCTATATTCACCAATAATGTAGCTGGAAAAAGGAGAAATGTACTGATATGTATTTTAACAAAAATCAGAAACCTTCTATTCTCTTACTTCCTTGTGTGTCAAGTCTGGTTTGGAATACAGATTATTTGTTTAAACAAAGGTACAAAGTATGAGTTTCAATTTGCAGTTCATAGGCAGCAAAAATCTTCTATTTAATCCCTTAAATAATCCTGCAAATCACAATAATGTGATAGTATCAATTGTCTAGTATACAATCAGCTTGTAGAAAGCCCCTGAAGTTATGGGGGTGGGGTGGGAGTGTTGACAGAATGATTTGCACCTGTATTTTTTTAATGAGGTATTCATATTGTGTATTAATTGTGAGTCTGTTTTCTATCATACCATCTGTACCAATAGCTGCAGGAAGAATAAAGCACTCCTGGAGGTGGGCGGGGGAGGTATAGGATGCTTACAAGTTTTTCACAAATTCAAGGGAAACCCCTCATGTTTTCTGCTTATGGCTCATAGAAGCACATCGTTTGTCAGTCATTTGCACTATATGTATTTTAGCAGCACTTTAACAGCTCTCACTAGAAAAGATAACATTGAACATGAAAATATAATCCTATTTTTTAATTTAAAGTCAAACTAAATCAAGAAATAAAATACAGTTTATCCACTCAAGAGAAACACTTGTGACTATGTACACTAAAAAAAACCCCAGAAGTGAAGTAATAAATATGGAATTAATAAAAATTTTAAAATGTGCATATAAATATGAAACTGACATTCAAAATTCTGTGATGGACTCCCACAATAATGTAACAATAAGCAAACACAGAACATCATCGTAATTTTCCAAGTAGGTCAAAGCAGCAATGTGGACACCTTAGATGAGAAATTCTCTTCCCTTGCATTAGAAGAGAGATTCACTCATGTCCAACACACGAGATTGAAACAGCAGACATCTAAGGGTAAGTCACTCTATAGCAGTCATCATCTTTGTTCCTAAAGATGGGATAAATTTGCTATGGCTAATGTATTGCCAAACAAAACATCACCAAAGCTCTGCAAGTGTCAACATTTATCATCCACCGACGGTCTCTAAACTGAGAGAGTGCTTTGGAAGCTACAGGAGTAATGGTGCAGCCTAAATTCAGCCTACTGTACTATTAAAAAAGAAGATGACGACGACCTGTGCCCTATTTTGAGAATCAAAGCAGATGAAGTTTTGTGGTGGTTCCAGCTGAGCATTTCTCATTTCACTGGCTTGCTGAAAGACCAAAAACTATGCCGAAAAAATATTATTTCTTTAACTGTATTTATTCACTATTGATCCAATTTCTATTGGCACAAGGCTTGGAAGTTTGAGGTTTCTAATGGGTTAGTAGTTACCTTTTAGGAAAGTATTACTAAATTTTAAAAAGGTTTCATAGATTAGAATTTACTTCCCTCTTTCAAGCAGGTGCAGTCCCTTAGGGAGAGGGAAATACAAATCTTCTCTAACCCACTGGTTAATTAAGAAAATTCAAGTTCTTGATACATGATCAAAATGCTTTACAGTCTTTATGAGCAATAAAAACATAACACTTTCTGTATAGTATGGTTATTTTCTACTAGATATTAATAATTAATCTGCAGTCTATTTTGAACAATTATACTAATTATAGATATACTTAAAATGTTTTAGCCAAACAGGACATATTCCCTTTTACCTAGTTTATTCTCTTTTTTTAAAAAAGTGCTTTCATGGCTCAGCCCATAGATGTGGTTCAACCACATCTAAGTATAGTACAATTTCATTGCTAATGCATGTTGACATTAGCAACCACATGCTTATATGGAGGGCCAGGACATGCATTTTGAAAATACATATTTCCAGCATATTTCAAGTCATGATTTTCACTGATAGTTTAGTTCCAAATGCAAGGAGTGAAATATTTAAAATATTAGCTCTTGTTGTCAATGGTATAGTATAGTACATGTAGCAGAAGTAATAACACATTCAGAACTTTGTGTTTCTTGAAACTTTAATACTGCCATATCAATATATGTACCCCTTTTTCAACTTCCAGTTTGTATACTACATTCTCTAATATTTGCACGAAAGTCTAAATTATAAATACAGGAACATAAAAAAATTAGTAGAACACTGACTTAGTTCAGTATTAATTTCCAAACAAATTGTTGTGCAGCTAATTGAATCTTAATATTTATCTACTGACATTTTTATAGTATCGAATATAACAGGAATCTGATTAAATTTTTTTAGTAAGTGCAATAATACTGCACTTAAACACTGTGCCTGAGTTTGTGGTGTAACAGTAAAAAAACCCAAAAAAACAACAACAAAAACACACACAAAAAACAGAAAACATCGTCCACCACATAATATATCAAATGCAAGTTAGAGGCACTTCAGTCACTTTATAGGCTAGTAAATTTACTTGCTGTTCACAACTCTAGAGGAAGTACTCATTTGAGGAACAGAAATGTCATAATAATTTGGATAACAAGGTCAAATCTAATTCAAGACTCTTGAAATCCAAGGAAAAGTTCTCTTTACAGTGGCATAATATATGTACAATCTTACATTCCTTATTGAATGAGGAATTCATATCCATTTATCATTTAGAATTCCAAAATTATATACGTCAAGATATTATATAAATAGCAAAGTAAAGAACTGTATCACAGTAATATTGAGGCTTGAAGATCTTTTTCAGGAGTTAAGAATTTAGTTTTTGGAAAAGAGAAAGTTAAGATAGGACCTGACTGAAGCGTAGTGTCCTACAGAGATATCTGAGGAAATGAACACTTTATAGTTAAGGATAAGTGATAAGTTTAATGGGAGGTGAAGTGTGCCCTACGTTAAATGCGAGTCCTATTGACTTCTGGGGATTTTGGATTGGTTTGAGTTTTAAATACGCAATTCCTGTGTAGGTTGTGCTCTAGCAGAAGCACCTCATGCAGCATGCCAACTTCCCCAAAATAATGTTGGGTGCTGGGCCACATGATTCTACCTTTAGATTCATCCTGTATAGATTAGAAGGTCAGGCCATTTAATTATTTCTTCTCTAACTGAGGGATTATGAAAGCTGGGTACTTCACACAGGTTAGATGAAAAAAAAAAAAAAAGAAAGAAAGAAAGAAAAAGGCAGCATTTTTGTCTCACTGTAACCCTATTCTGAATCCTACCATCACAACCCCGGCTGGAAAGAAGGTTGTATCAAGTACTAATGATCTACCTAGCAGCTGTTCATTAGTTATTCATCCTATAATCAGATATGAAGCCACTATGAAGACAATTGGCTATACCTGTACTCCTGGAACACACAACCCAGAGTAAGGGTCCAAGCCAACACCACCAATCCAGAACATTATGTTGGATATGGACACTCAGGTAAAATGTTCCAGTGCTTTCTCTATTCTGCCCTTCTGCACCTTCCCACACAAAACAAGTTTTTGTTTTGTTACAAGATAGAAAACAAGATATTTGGGGGGGGGGAGAGAGAATATGCCAATTTATTAACTTAAATTTGGCTCTGTGAATGTCTTGTTATATTTCAATCTCCAGGTTGAAATATAACCTTGTGTAGGGCTTTGAGCATTCATTTTATATTAGGAACTTAGACACCTACTAGAAAACTGTCTAAGAAGCTGTGACAGAGTAATCTAGGCCACCACCACAATTCTACACCAGCAAAAATGGGGTTGCTACTAGTAGTTATTGAATGTGAATGTCTCTGTCTAGAAAGCTATAGGTGGCATGGGGGGAAATGCCCAGTGGAAGCATAGAGAGGAAACTTGTTAGAAATATGCTAAGATAAGGGATCTATTTCATTGTCATAAATAGAAGACCAGTCTGTAGAAAATGGAGAGACAGTGCGTCCTGCAAGGATGTGACCAAATCCAAGGATGTGATATTGAACTACAGGGATTGCGTTCAAGAGTTGGCACTTTCAAGAGTACAGGAAAAAAAAGGAGTAGTGAAGTAAAGAATTAAAGTGAGTAAGAATTTGTTAAGTTGATTTTTCCTTGCTTTACTTCTACATTGTCTCCAAATGGTGGGTAACTAAAAAGCCAGTGCTCCCATAGCCAGATAGACTCTTGGGGAAAGAACATGTTTAAATAAGTGTGTGTAGGGTGTATGGGGGGGGGGGGGAGAGGGTTAGGAGAGCAGAGGTCAGTGTCTAGGTAAAACTGTGCGGGTCCCACTGCCAAAGAAGTGTGAGAGATGGGGTCCGTACCTGAGAGCATGCTTGAGACCCACAACTAGGAACCATGACCAGTAATTTCCCAAAACCAAGGTGTCTGTAATCCAGACATTAAAAAAAACCAACTCCCCCTCCCTTAAGATAATGAAATGACTGGATATAATCACAACAGACTGGAGTCCATGGTGGGACATGAATGAAGTCACTTCCAAGTTCTGTTGTGAACCCACACGGAATGCATCCTCATCAGGAGCAGGTAGCATCTGCCTTGAAGGAAATCTAGGATGGTGTGATAAGTGATAGAGGAGTAGTCAAATTTGTATGTGGCTAGAAGGGAGGAAATGAGGGACATACCAGGAAGGAGAGAGATTGTCTGAATCAGGAAAGTTGGAGTCTTGTCACTGGTATAAGGATTAATACATGCATTGGCATTTTAAGAATCACACTACTGCATGACCATGCTAGTGTGATTATTAATTCCTTATGCATGGTGAGAAGTACATAGCTGGTTTCATCATGAATGTTAAGGTGGTTAAAAAAAAACAAAACCACCCACCACACACAGTTTGAACTGACTAGAATGGATTCTGCATCCTAAACTATAGTGTCATTCCCATCACTCCCCATTAAGATGAGCTACCTTGTTAGAGAACACCCTGAAGACCTCAGATATACACAACATGCACCCCATACACATCACCCATACTAGTTGTTGCCAACTACTCACCATCATGCCCATTTCTGCTCACATGTATTAAAAAAAGTGAGCATATGGGAGAAGTGATTATGGTCACTAGGTCCTTCAAGTAGCTATTCTTTTACTGGCTCAAGATGTATACCAATACACCCACTTGCCTACAGTAAACAGGTTACTCCAGCCAATTTGACATGAGCGTGACTAAGTGTATTTGATTGTTGTATGCGGAAAGCAAGCAGCTCATGCTTCCCTCAGTTATTCAAGTATGTTTTCAATTTTTTACCTCTATGGACTAGTTACAGCTATTCCAGGATCAAGCTGCGTTGCATAGCTGTGCCCAGTCAGATAAGTCACAGTAGCTCACAGCCTCAAAGCATTTGGTGCCTAACTCCACTATGGCCCTTGTTCTCATATAGGACCTCTTCAGTGAGAAGCAGGTAAGTAATCTCTCCCTGTGACATACCATTAGATCGGATCCATCTACTAAAGATGCTGTTGAAGTGGAATCTTAGGACGGAAATGGAATAGGACCATGCTGAGTCTAACACCTAAATAATTTGTCCAGGTCTAAATCAGGTAGACAGATGTGTGATTCACTATGCTTGATAAATTGTAAAACATGAAGATTGCATCATTAGACAATGAATACTACTACAGAAGAAACATCTGATACTATATGGTATGCTTTCTCCTTAGAACCAGGATAGGGGATGGGGACAAAAGCAAGGAGATTACCCTGAATTCACCCTATCTAATCTAGTTGGATATAAATGATCCAATAATATTAAGTCTGTCATCTAGGACTGAAGGGTTGATCTTTGAGATCTTTTCTGATGCCAAGTGAAAGATGACTGGACTGGAGACAAAATGTTGGCAGAAGAGTTTTGAATTCATAGATCAGTGCAATGCTGTCTAAAGTCTAATCCACATGATCTCCATATAAGCAAACAGTATATGGATTTGAGTTCAGAACTGGCAGGGCTTGTTAGGCAGGTTTTAAACCAGATCTGAAGGGAGGAAGAGGAAACTTCAAACTGATACTTCCAATATGCAAAACATGTCTGAAGAAGTTTTATTTCAACAGAAGAATAAGAACTGTACACCAAGAAGAGTGTCTATAAGATAGAACGAATATGGAAAACAAGGTGAACTAGAAGTGATAAAAAATGAAGGAGATTAGGATTTAAGAGGCATAGTGAAACCTGGGAGAATGATTTCTTAGATGGACCATCAATAGAGAGGAGGCCAGTCTATGCTGAGATACAGAAAGTGGTGATTACTTGTTAAATATATATATATTATCTCCTGCACACTGCCAATGAAAGTTTGACAATGAAGAAGATAGTGGTTAATTTCTTAGGGTAAGAATACAAGAATAAAAGCCAAAAGGTAAATTGTAGTGAGCATCTCCTATATACTAGTAGGACATGGAGAGAAAGATTCTTGGACCAGTTTTTCAGGTACTTGAAGCATCAAGATATGTTTGTGGCCGATTACTATGGTCAAGGAATTGGTAGTATAAGGAATCACTAGAATTTCTGTTTTATGTAAAGACAAAAGTATGACCCAAAAGTAGAGAAGTAATTCTTTATTTACATCTTACTGATAAAGATGAGAATACTAGAGAAGCAGGCTACAGTATTATGACCACAAAAGTACTTTAACATTTTAAGGTATAGGTTCAGAATAAAAGTTATTAAATTTCAAGAAAGCTGATTTTGGAAAGTTAATAATTCTAACAAGGTGCAACAGGAGGAACTATTAGATTCCTCAAGCATTCTGTCACACTGGTGGATTCTAAAAGCTACTATGATTAGAGAATCAGAGAGGTAGCTGTGTTAGTCTGGAATAGCAGAAGTAAAGAGTCTTGTGACACCTTAAAGACTAAAGTCTTGAAGCATAAGCTTTCATGGGCTAATACCCACTTCGTCAGACGCAAGCAGAGTACACAGCATTTCCTGAACAACAAAATGTCAGGGAACAAAAAAGTGTGACTTCATAAAGGACAACTCAGATTGAGATGAGCTGGACTGGACCCTCTACTGAAAATGGAAGAACATAGTGGCAAACAAACAATATGGAGAGTCTATCACAGTTGGCAGGAAACAGATCCCTGGCATCACAAGAACTCAATGTGTTGGGCTAACCCAGTAAGATAAAAAGTACTTTTACAAAAGAGACTGTAGGGAAAAGTAGTAGATAATAAGGTCATAATAAGTGAGGGAGAGTTTGAAATTAATGATGCCAACCTTTATAGGAGACTACATGCCTTTTTGAAGTCTGTCTTTGGCAAGAAAAGGGAAGTGGAGAAGTTGGGAGAATTAGGATATAAAACCCTTGTAAGACAGCTACAATAAAAAGTGTTTATGACTTTCTCCTCCCCCTTCCTTCCCAGAAGGAACAGCAGTTCTGCCCTAAAATGCTGTTGATCCTGGCGCAACTGTAATAGGCAAGAAACAACCTCACAGATGCTCTGTGCTAGCTCTTGCCATCTTGTTCCTAGGTAACATAGCCCCCATTGGGGCAGGGAATTGGTGGCTTCTTTGAGGATATCCATTTATGGAGGAAGATCAGGCAAACGGGAGAAGAGCACAGTTTAATCTGTTCCAAGGTCCTGCTAGTTAGTGCATTTTAGTACTGTGTAATTTAAGCTATGTGCAACTGTCCTTAGAAATCATTCCATATATAGTATGCATAAAACATAGTAAACTGTTGTCCCTTTCTGATGATTATTGCATTTTAATTTCTCATTTCATAAAGTAAGCAGGCAAATTGGACAGACTTCTTTTAAATGGGGGCATTTTATTTAAAGCAACTACTGAAGTGGATGGGGCTAGCCCATAATTTAAAATGGTTCCTCACCTAATTTCTAGGGGTTCAGTGTTCCCCAAATAAAAGGCAAGGACAGCGCCCCAGATCTCCTTTTAGTTGTCTATCATGAAGCTGAAACTTGTGACCTAATGATACAGGCTTGATTATTCAGACACTGAGAAAGGGTTTCAAAATTCACTAGTGTTAAAGAACTATGAATTACAGCTACAGTCACTCAACTGGAAAAGAGAATAGTTTCTATTGAGTTTGGCTTTGTTCTGTTGCACATCATGCAGTGTCCTGGTGATCTAGAATACAATAGTTAACATTGAGCAATGGACATGTCACCTTAAAAATCCAAACCAATATATATTTGTTTTTCTGGATATACATTTGCACTAACAAGATCCTATGATGGATACAGGGACAAGATTGAGTATCTTCAAGAGGCAAACTGAAGACTCATTATTTTAAAGTTGGAAGTCATCTGCAGCTTGTGGAGAAAACAAGTGAGGGACTATTTCAGGTGAGTAAAGGAAGGTAGAAAGATTAAGAAGCAGAAAAGATTGCTTCAGTGAACCCAGGAAAGCAGACTATGAGCATGTGAGAGCCTCAGATAGTATAAGGGATTATACTTGTTGAAAATTAAAATGAGATTTGACAGTTGAGACCACCTAATAAAGATAACACTATGCTTCTTTGGACTACACACAAGTAAAATATTTTTAAATATTAAAGTAGTCAAACTGTACAGTATTAGGGATGGGGATGTCCCTCCACCCCCAAAAGTCAGGACAATCACTAAATGGTATCCAATAGAACTGACTTTCCCTTGGGAAGAAAGTGTCAAATTAAGGAAAATAGTGCAGTAGATACTTGGGAAAACTCATTTTTGTGCAAATGCTTTGATTGAAGTTGCTGCATCCTCAGAATGGAAAATAAAAGATTTAATTGGAAAAATGGAAGGGATGCTGAAGTAAATGAAACTGCATTTTCCAGATTTGCCACTAGATCTAGTAGCTATGTTAGATCATAAACTGGACCTGTCAAGAGAAAAATAGTAGTGTTGAACTGGGACTACCAAGTTTGTTTCTCCCTTTTTGAACCTTCCCACAACTTTTGAAGATTCAAAATATACTCTTGGATTGTTCAGGGAATTTTTGTGGGAATCTTCTACTGACAGCCTTGAGTCTAGAAACTGCTGCAACTAAACTATTACAGTTTATCTAGATAACTGCCAAGGTCAGTTCAACAGGTCCAGAGAAGTTGTATACTAGTTTGAGCACCACCAGAAAGAGTTAGATTTCAAAAAACCAACCATGATTTAAAGATTGCTGCATAGTTATGGAGAGTCTTGCATGAACTTTGTTTTTGGTAGACTACAGTGTAAAGCTGGCAATATACTCTGCAATAGCATCTCATACACGCTTGACTAGTGTCACCCTCAAGAGATCTGATGAACAGGAAATGCTGAAGTTATGGGCTTTCTGATCTTGACTCCAGCTCCAAGCAGTATCATACATCTGAAAAGTAGGTAGGACCAACCAGTTTTGAAGCAGGCTCCTTAAAAAAAAAAACCCATGAAAAATAAGGTAGTTGTAATCAAGTGAAAGATCACATGATCTGCTTTTGCAGATGCATTTTTGTACTACCCTGGGACTGTGAGCTAACCATCAAGATGTACATTTAATCCATGTGCCCAACCTTTGCTATAGGAAACAGCTCCCCTTCTACTCCCCTTTGTTCTTTGTCAGCTCATGAGCTGTAATTTAGCTCCACAGATATTCCAGGATACCGGTGAGTCAGGTACTGAAGCAAGTCGTGTGTCCATACCCAGCCTTTGGATCAGATGAAAGAACCACTTTTTAAAGTTAGAAACTCACCTTTCCTTTAGAGGTATTTCCAAGTCTGGTTTTATTTAAGCTACAGCGCCAAGTGACAGGTGAGCAGTTATTCATGAAAAATAATAATTGGTTTCTGGCCAGGCACAACCATTTGTTTTAATGGATTCACTTCAGTGTTACTTTTAGGAAAGTATTAAATCTAGTGCTAAATAAAGTAACCTACTCAGACTTTTTTTTTTCAATGCTAGCAAGGTCAATATAGGTACGTGTAGCTGCATGTGTGTGCTAATACAGAATTTCTTGTTAAAGGTGGGATGATGCAACCCACTCAAATTGGAATCTCTCAATTTTCAGTGATTTTTCAAAATCCAGCCTCAGCTCCAAGTTCTGATTGATGTGTCTATCACCATTTGCAACACTGGAAATCCCAACACAGCTCAAGGTGTGGGTGGAGCTTGAAAACAAGCTGAACTCAGATCTGAGTTGGCAGCTGGGGCCTACCCCTAGCAATGCAGAGTATATGCAGAAGTTCTCCGCCCGTAGCCTTTCATAGGCTTCATATTGTATTTTGTAGTAAGGTCATGTTTCCTAATAATGGACCTGGCCAGCTTTTTTTAAGTTGATTGCAGGGATAAGTGATGGTGTATACTTTTTATTAGAGGGCCAAGTCCTCACTATTTTCATATGGCATCACCATCAATCTTACACAAGTGGGAGAAGCAGCGAAGAATTAGAATGTAAGAGGAAACTGAGACTGCTTCTCCAAGGTTGGAAGATTGCTTAGATTATAGCATATGGGCAGCACTAGAGCTGCTCGGGCGGGCTGGGGGGGAGCCGGGCGCGGAGCTGCTCGAGGCAGCACGGGGGGTCCGCGGAGCTGCTCGGGGGGGGGGGAGCCGGCGCGGGGCTGCTTGGGCGGGCATGGGTGGTCTGCAGACCTGCTCGGGCGGGCAGGGGGGAGCCGGTGCGGGGCTGCTCGGGCGGACGGGGTGTGTGTGTGTCTGCGGAGCTGCTCGGGCGGGAGGAGCCGGCGCAGGGCTGCTCGGGCCAGGGAGGGGGGAGTGTCCGCGGAGCTGCTCGGACTGGTGGCTGGTCAATTGCATTGGCTTCCCAGTTATACAGTGCTACATGCCAGGAGCAAAATCATACATTTGAGCCAAAATTTGCAGAAAGGTCCTGGTTTTTTGGAAGCCTCACATTTTGGGAGCCAAACTTGAGCCAACTTTGACTTGATATTCGGAGGTACTGAGCAGCCCCAGCTTGAGCTGAAGTTGATGGGAGCTGCCGGTGATTGGTACTACTGAAAATCAGGCTTAAAGTGAGACTACTTACATGTCCTGGGGAGTTAACGGGCATTGTGGAAGGTCGGAGGTTTAAAGTCACATGCATCCTCACTAATTGACAATCGACCCAGAGAGAGGTTGATTTCAGCTACTCCTCTCGTTAGGGAGGAGTACAGAAGTTGATTTTAAGGTCTCTTTAAATCGACTTTAAGGGCATGCATGTGAGGACGGGTATAGGCTTAAATAGACTTTACCTAAGAGGAGTGAATGCTATCATGATTCTAGTGAGAAGAGCAATTACAATAGTAATATTCTCTTACTCTAGGAACTAGAGTAAACCCTAATAAATGACTGGCTTAGTCTCAAAATAACAAACATGACAGGATATGAAAATCACATCTTCTATAGATATTAAGGGAAAGTATGAGTTAATATTTCATATTTTGGGTGCATGAGTAACAACCAGAATCACCCACAATGAACTATTTCATTATTTCAGTACTGCACAGGATGTAGTATCAAGGACAGGAAGGCCAAAAATATGTCTATGACAAAGATTTTTCAAGTATCTATCTTAATTTTTCATATCTACATATTGATTTTTGTTTCATTTTTAGGATTACTTAGCTGCTTAAGTACTTTAATGTCCTCAGCCCTCATTGCAAAACACTATTAAGGGAGAGGCTTCAGATATGCCAGTGACTCCCACATAAGAAGCATATGATAGCCAAGAGTATTCAGACTATAAATGTCTGCTGCAAATCTCTGGAAATACCTTAAAAAACTAAAGCATGAAAGAAATGTCTGCTTCCCTAGTATAACTTGCTGCACAACATTCATTCCCCAAGTGGTCTAATGGAACCCAAGTTGATCTTCTACATATTCTCTTTTACCTAAGTAAAGTGACTGTGGAAAATAAGAATTAAAAGGAGGTTTATTTGTTAAATGCCTCTTTGTATTTGTGCTTTTATAAATATATATACGCACACTCAGAAGATTTATTAAATGTTATTTTTCTATGCACTCAATTATTTGTCTTGTACACATGCAGGCAGAGCAAAATGTCCAAATCAGAGTAGGGTGAATAACTGATTTTTTGGTTTATTGAAAGTTCTGAAAAATCAAAAAACAAATTGACTTGAACCAAATCTGAAAATTCCAAAAGATTTTGGCAAATAAAAAAAAGTCAGCAGAAAGTTCATTTTGGTCAAACAGAACATTTCTGGGCACTTTTTAAAAGAAAATGAAGAGCTAGATTCACAAAACAGCTGGAAGATGCAGGAATATAAACTTGAATCCTATTTTCCCCAAAGTGTCCTAACCCCCAGGTTATAGGGCCATTCTCATGCTAATTTTTCTGGATCAATGACTAGTCAAGTACTTTATAGAGCAGTGTTTTCCAAACTTACAACATTCACGTACCCCTTTTGAGACATTTTTCTTACCAGCATACCCCTTCTCCGGCAAAGATAATTGGGGGGGGGGGGGAGGCAGTGGAGCCACATTTTTATAACACACGCTCAATTAGTTTCATTCTGGATTAAATGTTTATTAGAAATAAATGTTCAAGTGTACACCATTCTTATACATTACATTTTAGTGAATTGTTTTCTGCTGCTAAAATAACCCAACTATGATAAAGTAAAATAAAAAATTCTGCCACGTGCCCCTTGAAACCCTTTCGCGTACCACCAGGGGTACATGTGCCACACTTTGGGAAACACTGTTATAGAGGAACAGCTTCAACAGGAGAGAGGTTCACCTCCAGAATATCTCATAGCACTCTCCTGTAAAGATGGAGATCCAAGTTCAGATTATTCCTCCACAGACAGGAGGATTGAACCCAGGACCCTACATCCCAGATGAGCACCCTAATCACTGGGCTAAAACTTGTAAAGGAGGCAGTAGCAGAATCATCATCACTTCCTCCTTCTCACACCACTTTGTGCATGGAGGTGAAATCCTGAAAACAAATTTTTGGGGGACCAAAACTGTTTGGTGAATTGGTATGCATTTTCTGGTGAATAAACTATGCTTCCAAGTTTTTTTGGTGAGTTCCAATCAGAATCTGTTTTTAAATGTATGCTGCAGCTAAGTATTGGCTTGTGCCAATCAGATGCTCTAAAACTTTTTCTGTTTGCTTTGACAGTTTTTGGTTGCCATTACTTCAGCACATATAAGGCAGGAGCATATGGTACATTATCATTTGCAATACATGCTATACTTTGATTAATTTTCTCCCAAAATACACGCATAAAGGAACATGATTAGTGACAATGAAATGCATGTGGAATTCTACAAATCTGTACCTCATCTAAGCAGGAATGGGGCTTTTTAGTGTATAATGATGAGGTCTGATTGTGATGGGAATTAGAGAAAATGGGTTGCTAACAAAACAGATTATGGGAATTAGCAGATGATTCCTTCTATCACAGAGGAATTTTGGGCAGAGGAATTTTAATTGTCCTTAGAGTTAAATTGATAAAGAAGCAAGATGGTTACCTTTGTGCTCATGAAGATAAGTTACTGAGTAATATATCTGAATAATATTCATTAATAAATCCACAAGGTATAAGTGGAAGCAATGACACTAGCTTTACATCTCACATAACATAATGAAGAACCTTCTAAAGAAGAAGACAGAATGCTATGTTTATTATACCCTTTAAAAGAATTTCCTTTTGTTGTCTCATTTACAAGCACCAAGTTAGGTGGTAATTGTAAGATGATTCAGTAACACTCTAAAATAATGATTCAGCTAATTAATGCTGAATTATAGAGGCAGTCCTACACAGATACTCATAACATCCACATTAGCACTGATTGAGTGCATCATGATTAATCTTATTACAGCAAGCACGAAAGGAACGGAACATGATTAGACCATTTCTTGAAAGCATTTGCTGAAATTTGTTCGTAAAACTGTGGGCTTTATCCTATTTTGTTTTTCTCAGGTTCACTATTAGGAAGAATAGGGTAGGGTAAGCCTCTTCCCTCATGCAGCAATGGTGCAAGATTCCCCAAGAGAATTCTGGAGAGCAGGTTCTGATAATATACTGGCTAGAGAACCATGACCTCAAACATGTTGTGGTCTGTTGGTTAGAAGGCATAGCTAGGCCTCAGTTGGCAACATACACATTGACAGTCTGCAGCACCTGAAGCAATGTGCACCCCATAAAAGGGGGAAGCTTCTTGCTCAGAAACAGCAGTGAAGTTCTTGTAACCAACACAAGGCTTAATACTGTTCTCTCCATCATGACGTCAACCAATAAAGGCAGGATTTCATCATTTGTCTTTGGAGTTTAGAAATTCTGGATGATCATTTTGTATGCATCCCTCTACTAGCCTATTGGCTTCTTTTATATAAGAAGTAAATGGGCTATGCAAAGTTTTTGAACATATATTTGGCTCTTCTTTTAAAACAGAATGGAAAGTTATTCATAAATATGCAACAGAGTTAGTCTTTTCATTTACACACAGGAAACTAGACACAGTCACTGAGGTACAGAAAATGTCAGGTATTTCTAAGACAGTTTGTTTAGAGGTCTCAAGAAAACTTAGCTGATTTGAATACATGTGAACTGATGTCTGTCACCATTTTTGTAAGAGGATGACGTATCACTCACTCCTGAAAGTGGTGCTTCTGGCAATGACATTGAAATGTTTACTAATGCCAACTGGCATTATTTTCAGGGGCAATACTTCTAAGCAAATAAAGTCATGACATCCTCACCCTTCTTTTTCAGAGATTGGCATGCCCAAAAACATGGCAGAGAATTAGAAAATTGAATATAAACACAATATAAGGCAACGGGGAAATGAAAACAAACTCATTTAAAGGGTATCCGCAAGTACTTTAAGGTCAAAGTTGTTATTTTTTCTCTTTTAAATAGTGTAATGGGTGAAAAGTTCCCACAGGGCAGAGCACAAAGCTCTACACATGATTCAACATATTTGCCTTAATTTGTCTTCTGAGTGCTAGACATTAGGGCCTCTTCATGCACAGTGTAGATATTGTGGTGTGAAATAGCAACAGAGCCACTCCATGGTCAAGATTAAAATATTCTGGGTCTGTGACCTTTGCATCACTTCTCTACACGGAGTAATGACTGATGGATCTGTGGCCTTGTATATGATTGACCCAGACCCTACCCAACTAATTGATTCTAAGACCTCTTGTATGACAGGGTATATGAAGCTGCTATAGAGCTGGTGTTCACTGGGTGCAGTTTACCAAAAAGCTTCTCGTCCAAATCAGCGGAACAACAAAATAAAAATACAGCACTATGGATACAGAGGCAAACTCAGTCTTGGCATAGCCCAATGCTCCCACTTTGTGAGGAATAAATCTGTTCCAAAATATTTTAGTGACCAGACACTGCCTATACTGCCCCTAAATTGCTGGCTATACTGCAGGAAGCACATTGAAGCAGCACTCCACTGTCAGAAAGAACTGAAAGGAACAAGCAGGAGGGATAGATGTCAAGGCTGATTCCTCACTCTGGCACTTGGAGTGCAGAGGGTGGAGGACCGCAAGGATTCTACAAGTTAATACTGCCACTCCAGGCTTGTATTAAACTCCCAAGCTTCTTTCCTTGGATGGGTACAGGCTGCCACCACCTGTAAAATGTAAAACCCCTTGAAACCCAGGAAGGCGCGTGCATTTAGGAATTCCTTCCTGTAGGGTATCCTCAAGCCCTTTCACCCCCTCCTCACCCATGAAGAGCTGAGAAAGGAAAACAAAGGAAATAAAACTGTTACCACTGTTACCACCAGCTAATTAAAAAACACATGCACAAACCTCTTAACACACAAAAATCCAAATCCTGTTCTTAAAAGTATATTTTATTAAAAACAATAAGAAAGAAAATACATCTGAAAACTCAGGCTACTGCTAGATTTTAAAAGAACTATTCCAAAACTTAAGCACTCAAATTAGCTTTCCTGGGGGTTCAGCTTAAAGGTTACAAGCAAACAAAAGCAGCTAGGGTTAGCACAGAGGAGTCTACAAGCCAATAAGAAATAAACAGAAATGAACCTAATCATATCTTTCTAAACATTCCTGATTTACTTACATATCTGGGTTGTTAAATAAGTAGCTATAGATATGATCTGATGATTTCCATATCTGGTCTTCAGTTTCTCACAGCATAACTACTCCCTGTTTCCCCTCTTTCCCAGAGAACAACCACAGCCACAAAGGGAAGTTTTATCCCTATTTTAAAAAGCTCTAGCCTTCCCATTGGCTCTTTTGGTCAGGTGCCTTAACAACCCCTTTCCTTTACCTGGGGATTTTCAGGTAAAGCAGACAGAGAACAGCCACCAAGAGGTACTTTATAGCTAACCAGTTGGCTGGGGGTCCATAAGAGGGATCTACTCCCTCTTCATTCATTACAGATTGTCTTGTGGGTAGGGTACTCAACAGGGACTCAGAAGATCAGTGTTCAATTTCTGGTGCTGCTACAGACTTTTTTCAGTAACTTTTAATGAATTACTTAATTTCTCTGTGCCCTTCTTACCAATCTGAAAGTAGGGATAATAATACTTTGTCAAAAACTTCCTGTAGAGGCGAGCAAGGAAATCTCATTTACATCCCTAAGCCCAGGGGTCATAGTGAAAGGCCCATCTCAGGAGCTCTTCACCCTCAGCTACGGAAATGGAAGAAGTTGGGAAGAGAAGGGAGATCATTCCTTCCCAGGAGAAGAGTTTTTTTAATGGGTCACAAGTAAAAAAGGGCTGTACTTTGATATAAGCAGTGTATTTTCATAACAGCAGCTGGAGCGGAGTTGAAAGATGGCCACCCTAAATGACTGAGCTCTTGGAAACGCCACTGAAGAATTCCCTGAGTTGCTTAGCAATACCCCAACATAGGGGTGGGTTTGTTCCCCGATGAATGAACATCAGTCACCCTAGGAAGAATTTTAAAAAGAGACTGTTCCTTTGTTTTAGAGATTAGCTGGAGAGGGAAAGAAACATGCTCACCAGGCAAAAGACTCATTCTTTTTCCAAAATAAACAGTGATCACAGAGAGAGAGAAAGCAAACCATAGAACAAACCTGATCTGGCAAAAGACCACAACCTTTATGCCTTCCAACCTCTGTGTGTACACAGCATCTAACCAAAAATAACTCCAGTAAGAAGTTTCCCATCAGAAAGTTGCACGTATATTTTTAAAGCAGATTCTAATCTCTTTGGGGTAAGTCCCTTGTCTGGCCCTTTTGGCACTAAATAAATAATATCTATCTAAGATTATATGAATCCCACTACTATAGCATCTGAGTGCCTCTCAGTCTTTAAAATATTTATCCTTACCACATTTCTGAGGTAGGGTGTGCTAATTATCCCCAGTTTATACACAGGGAACAAATGCCCCTAGATCATCAAAAGTTGCACCAAACTCCTGTTGATTTCAATGCAAGTTAGGCACCTAAATAACTTTGAACAGGTGGACCAAAGAGACTAAGTGATTTGGTCACACAGTAAGTTTGTGGGAGAGAAAAGAACTGAACTCAACTCTTCCAGTTCCTAGGCTATTTTCCTAACTACTGGATCATCTTCCCTGTCTGGTAATAACAGCACAGTAATGATAATAATGGTACACGGGCTTGCTACACTAACATGCTTTATAAGTTATACAATAATAAATCATCAGAACATACTTATACCAAAATCCATGGACCCTCTCCTGTGTCTAAGATGTCCCCATAGTAGCTATCCTGGATTACATGGCTCTAAGTGTGTTGAGCTATAGCCAAGAATGGGGAACTGTGGAGCACAAGAGGTGAGAAGGTCATTTGTATAAAATGAGCTATATCCTGCAAGCAGTTTGTTATCTTTCCATTGTGGAGCAGGTTTTTGCCTTCTGTCTGAGGTTTCATTGTAGGCTGACCTTTCTGCTGAACAGGTTATCTAACTGTGAGCCAGTGCTGGACCCTGACTGATAGCTCTTTCAGTGTGTGTTTGAAAAATGTTAAATATGTGACCACCTTATCAAGTGAACTCTTTAATAGATCCTGAGCAACTCCTTGAAACACTATGTCAGCCTCAGGGGAAATGCTTGCTTCTATGGGGCTTAAAGATTTTGTTACTTAATGTTATTGTATGACTCCTTGGAGACTCACCAAAGAATTTCAAGTGGGATATTATTGCTCCGTGCAAATTACCCATTTGTTTTCTGTTGGATCAAACTGTTTGTTAGTGGGAGAACTGTGACTTCTGGAGAACGAATGCACAGAAATAGGAGGGTTGGCTGGTCCTAGGGAGCAGGAGAGATTTTCAATGGCTGGTGACATCAGAGAAAAGCTGTCCTGTATTCAAACTGAAGCTGCTGAACTGTAAATAAAACTCTGGAGAAAACGAAAGCAGACTTCACATCTTTCTTTTTAGAGTTACCACAGGGTAGTTTGTCCATAGTTGTGTAGGAAACAGTAGAATGAGCATTTATAACTGCTTCCTTTTTTAAAATAGTACCGGTAATTCTTTTTTTCAAAGAGGCCTTGTTTTAATTATATATTTATATGAACTAATCACTTGCAAAGTAGATGGCTTGTGCTTCTTGGCTCTGCTCCTCATGAATAGTTCTGAGCTGCTTTCTTACTTTTAAGTTTAAGGATGGTATCAGATGGGAATTGTATATTTTGTAAAATTTTGTCCTTTGATTGAAGTGATCTATATTTTGATCTCCTTTGAAGGTGGTTCTTCAATAGCTATACTTAAGCAGAATTCTTTATTGTACCTGTTTGTAATAAAAATGTTCTTACTGTGCATTTCTCTGGGTTTATATGTTCATTTTATGCCAGTGGTAGCATGCACATACAAGCAGTTGGCACACAGGCCTCCATGTGTGAAATATGCATCTCCCCCAATCTAGTCCAGAGCTATGATTGATAGTTCTGTGGTTCCCGTGTTATGTGGTTAAAGGTGGATGAAGGTTAATTGGCTGAGACTGCCCAGAAAAGACTTGCGTGATATTGTTTGGTTTGAGGGAACAACCAGAAGAAATGTCAGGAGTTATTTCTTCCTTTTTGACTGAGTGTGTGTATCCACTTTTGGCTGATTGGGTTAGTAATCAGGAGGCTGGATAAACTAGCAGCTGTTACTGGATCAGGTGGCAGCTATACTCAACTCACCCATTTTACATCTACAGTCGGCTGGTAACGTGTATCCATTTCTTTCAGTGTGGACTTTTCAGCTGTCATTTCTACCTTTGTCTCCTTAAGATTAGACTTCTGTCAGCTGGTGCAGAATTTGGTGTCTCACTTACTGAGCGATGTCTTTTATTATGAGTATATTAAACTTGAACTTTACAAACTGCACTGACTGCCTATTGGTTTTCTGGATTTCTCTGTTTATCTCGCTCTATGACATATTGCCACAGTTATGGTTAGCAGAAGTACCTGGGATGAAGAATGCTATAAGAATAACCTTTGGAATTCATTTCTTTCCCACAGCCTTGATCTTGCCCCATTGAAATCAATTGCAGTTTTCATTTCAATGAAGGTAGGATCAGAATCCAGGTCCAAAAGAACTTGAGTTTGTCAGACTTCTAAGCATGCTGCAAAGTCTACCTTTTCTCCATAGCTTGTTAGGAAATAGGTGTTGAATAAAGCTAGAGATTTTGTGTGAGATGAAATTAATTTCAGTTATTTCTGTTATTGCTGTGTATGTGTATGTGAGTTGATCTGAGGGAATTGATGGGTCTGTTTAATTTAGGTACTTTAAAGTATTATCAAGGGCTCTAGAGCAAGGGTTTCCAAACTTGGTTCACAGCTTGTTCAAGGTAAGCCCCTGGCGGGTCATGAGATGCTTTGTTTACCTGAGCGTCCACAGTTATGGCTGCTTGCAGCTCCCAGTGGCTGTGGTTCACTGTTCCTGACCAATGGGAGTTGCAGGAAGTGGCACGGGCCGGGCCACCGCTTCTACATCGCTAGTGTAGATGTGATAAATTCATCCCCAAGCACTCTCCCTGTCGACTCTGGAACTCCACCACCACGAGAGGAAGAAGCGGAGTCGACGGGGGAGAGGGGGGGTTGGCATTGGTTGACTCACCACCGGGAGGATGCCAAGGTAAGTGGACCGAAGATGCGTTGACTTCAGCTACATGTGTATCTTTAGTTGAGCTCCCCTCCCCCCAGTGTAGTCCTGGCCTATGAATAATTGAAAAGTTATTCATAGAAGAAAAAAAAAGTTATTCATAGAAAAAGTTCTGCTGTGGCTCGGAACTCCATAGGTAAACAGTGTGGCCATTTACTTTTGTTGGCTGCACATTCACTGGGGATAATCAAAATAAACCCATTCAGAGGACATGTCAGTCACTTTTGGCAGAGGAAGTGACTTCCTTTCATGGCATTATGCAGATACTCATAACCTCAATGCCCTTTGTAACAATCTTCTATCTCAATTTTGTGGGGAAGGGCCTGCATTTGATTGAGTCTAAATATTTTGTGTGAGTGTATGAGGATTATTTCTGCCTACACTACACATCTACAATTATGTACAGCGAGGCAGTGTTTTTATGGGTGTGGACTTACATATGGCCTATATGAGTCTCACACTGATGGCTTATCATTTGGCAGGCTCTGAGTGCCAGATATTTCATGGTGTTTTCCTAGAACATTTGCAGCTTGTTGGGTGTTCAATGCGATGCTGCATACTTGAAGAATTTTCTTTGTGGCATGGATCATGTAGTTTGATGTGGTTGATACATTACACATAATACAGATACCTGTTGAACCACTCGTTACTTTCCCTGTCAGTGACTCAGCAACTCAGGACGTTGGTGCACGGCCACTTATTGTGATCTTGGTCTGCATGACTGCCTCGAGCAACAGCCACACCGTGTAATTTATCTGGTCAAAAGGCCCTCATTAGTTTCGGGTGTGGATGATATAGTCCGATTCCCATGAAGATGTGAGTAGTTGGTATGGCCACGTGTGAAGTAGTTTGCTATTACTTGCTAGTATGATAGCACTGTATGGAGTTACAGTGAAATGGATTGCATATCCAGTGTTTACTTGTAAACTGGTCTCTAGAAAAGTCTTATGCAAATGGATGACTATGATTGCTGTGTTCATTTGACACTGCTATGTAGCCATTGGCCTGCACCACATAAAGAGCCATGTATGGTGCCAGGGATCCTGTTTGATACGGCATCACTCATATTGTATAATTATACCACTGATAACCTTAACCAGTAACCATTCTTAATTCAGATCACACTTTTGCATCCTCTTGCTCTTGTTATGGAATCTGCATTGGTGACAGATAGCTGCTGTTACCATGTGAGCATTGCCTTTTCCACGTGGTTGTTTTGTGCACATGCAACTTTGTGTGATTTTCTTAGGATTGTTTTGTATTTGTTAAAGAATGTGCTTTACAGTGTACTTGCATACTATAGCTAGGCATGATGGCCCAAACCCTTGGACACTGTTCGAGTTGCTTTGCGTTGCTGAAGCAGCTCCAATCAGTCACAAAGCTGGGATAACAGGCCAACTGAGAACTCCTCCATTGTGAGCAAGTTGCAGGGGGGCATTGAGCCAGTGAAGCTGTGCTGTCTCCTGGCTTTGGGGTTAGAAGAAAGAGGGATGGGTCAAAGTACCCAGAAAGCCCTGGGAAGTAAACTGCCTTCTTACTGCCATAACCAGCTGTTAAAAATGGGTTCCATAGTAGGGAGGTCTCTATTGTCTGTTTTGCTGCTTTCCTCTGCACCTCTGTCTAGCAAACACTGGCTGCAGCTAAGAATCTTTGCCTCCACCCACACAATCCATAACAGCCAGATTTACATACTTAAACTGTGTGTGGGGGTTGTGTGTATGCCTTTGACCAGAAGCAGTGTGTGTGTGTGTGTGTATGTATATATCTATCTATCTATCTATCTATCTCGTGTGACAGACCGCTCTCTCTCACCCCTCTCAGGAACAGGCAGGAAAACCCTTCTTTGCTTCAAACAGTGCTCTTTAATTCACAGTGCAAGTCCCCACCACCAATATATACAGCTTTGTACAGTCCTTCAGCATACAGCTCTTGATAGTTCAGCTCTACAGCTTACAGCTTTACAGACTCTATATAGTCCAGCTCTTAACATGCAACTCTAAACAGCTCTAAACATACAGCTCTGACTAGCTCCAAACACACAGCTCTGAATAGCTCCAACCACCACCACCACCCTGGGCTTCCTTCCTGGGAGCCTTTTATCCCCCAGAGGAGGTTGCCAGGTGCAACCCATCCGGGTTGATTGCCCTGCAAGCCAGGTGGCTGATTAGGCTTCCTGCACCGGAGGTTTGCAGAGGGCTTTTCTCCCTCTTAAAGGGGCGGCAGGCTGGGTCAAGCCCACCCTGCCACAATATATATATATATATATATATATATATATATATATAATATATATATATATATATAATTATATATATATAATTATATATATATATATATATATATATATATATATATATATATATATATATTTAGATAGTTTTTCTAAAGATTGTTTTCATTTTCTGAAATTTTTCACTTAAAGTTTCAAAATCTGGGCAAGCTGTAATTAAAATAATTAACTAAAACCCAATGAAAAATGCTTGGAGAAAGAAATGGCTATGTAAGCAAAATCAGAAGCTTGTTTCCTAAAACTTGTTTTAGTCTTCATCAAAATAGCATGAGAATTTAAGAGAACAGAAAACCTTTCCTTAGGACCATTTTTCTTATTTGTCTACCAACTAATATTCTTAATGTAAAGTTGGGACCCTAAAAAGTAAAATCAAGGAACTCTACAGGGAAACATGACATATATACATATATACATATAGTAGCCCACTTCCAAGGAGGAGGTAACTCTTTCATTTTATGTTTAATTGTTAAGAGTTTCTAGTCCACATTAAAATGGACTAGTAGCCAGGGCCATAGCCTAGGCCTCAGGAGACCTGGGTTGATGTCTCTACTCTCCCAGAGACTTTCTGTGTGACATCTGGCAAGTCACTGGGCCTTTCTATGCCTCAGTTTTCAACTGTGAAATTGGGATAATAGCAGTTCTCTACCACACATGGGTGTTAAGAGAATAAAAACAATAGAGATTTTGAAACACTCCTACTATGGTAATGAGTGCCATATAATTACCTAAAATATAATACAATCCTTTTAAACATTAAGCTATGTAAAAAAACCCCAACCTCCTCTCATTATTATAATTAAAATTGTACAAATGTGTGCTGACAAGCACAACATGTCCAATTTTATAAATGAGAAACAACCAAGTTGATTTTATCATAATAATGTTGTTATACTATCACTGATAGTCTAATGTCATGGCACATTGGGCTAGGTCCTGTATAAAGCCGTAGGAAGACTGGCACTGCCCTAAAGTCTAAAAAAGGTCAAGGCAGTCAAATAATAGGAGACAAAACATATGAGCAAATTATCCAATGTGATATTAGATACATGCCTTGTAACCTTCCCCCTCCCATTTTTACTCCTCAGGCCACCCCACCTCCCATCCTTCTACCACTCCTGCCGTTCCCAGGTGTTCCAGCCAACCTGCACTATTGCTGCCTGAATGTTTTCTCCTTCCACCCTGAAATTGCTCCCAGGCTGAGAACCTGCATAACAAGTTTTTCTCAAAACAAACATTCATGGCTGAGTTATGAACCCCCAGAGGGATAAGTGGCAAGGCAGATTAAAACACCAACTTTGTGCCTTTGGTTTAAAGCCTCATTAGGCCAAAAGTTAAAGTCAGTTCTGTAATGAACTTTTATTTACCAACCTGACTTGGAGTGATATACCAAAAAAGGCCCAGGCATAATATGGTAGAAGTGATACTAGTTGGCAGTGATGTGCCCTGGCAAAGTTTCAGGGGAAGCTAATCTAGTGCTCTAATCAGTGTGACCTATTTAATCTCTGACATGTTTGGATAACATTTCAGGATAACACTCTAACTTAGGAGGAGATAACCCACATAAAGGGAAAACTCACACAAGAAAGATAGTGGGAAAAGAAAACACCCCGTGTGATTCCCTTGAGAATCCTTTCATTGGAGGGGTGGGATTTGCATCTTCTCAAAAAATGAAGGGGCTTCTCAAACCTAAACTTTATAATTTTTGAATTCTTAGTGTGTCTGTTGGAGGCACAAGGACGTGTGTCCGGACTCCAGAGACTTTAAACTTCACACTGACTTCACTGGAGCCATGTTTGCTAAGAAGCCTCCATAGATGGCTAATTCTTGAACCACCTTTAAGATTGTTTCTTGTCTTGTTCCCCTGTAAAAACATGTGCAATATCCTTTGCAAGCATTCTTTGCCCCTCACTCACTCCACATACAGCTTATGGACCCCACTGAGACCTTCTGGATCCCCAAAACAGATTGTGCCTCAGTAGTAGCTCACCCCTAATTTTATGTGGGCTCCCTCGTGCATGAATCAAGGAGAATGATCGGGCCCTTAACTATGAGTACAGAGCTGGGATAAAAGGTATCCCTGTTCTTAGATTCTCATTGCACAAGTAAGAGTTGTGTATAGCTCAAAGGTTTTAATTAGAAATGTCAAGGTTTACTAAGGCAGAATAAGTAAAAGAAATAAAGTGCATGATAGAATATAATATATATTGATTGTTAAATGCATAAGAGAAATTTGTACACAATTCAGTGTTTGCATTTTCTTTCTCTCACTGACAGTTGTCTGAGAGTTTAATTCATTTTGTCCTTTGTAAACACTAAACAGATAAGAAGTTTAAGCAAGGGAATACTTGTTTAATAATAAATAATTTTCTCAGCATGAGTAAGACTGCATTTTAAATGTATGTGGTACATAGCACTTGAGAAAACTTCATAAGAAAACATCATGGGGTAGATTTTCTGTGCTGTCCTCTTTTTTTTGCAGCTCACAGGCTGTGCAAATAGCCAGAGCCCCAGCAGGGATTTCCCCAGCATCTGCTGTGGGCGAAGAGCTAGCTTAACTAGCTTGTCTCCTATTCTACTCTTGGTTCATAGTGTGTGTCAGGGATGGGGAGGGATGTGTCAGTGCAGGGAGAAGGATGGCTGGAGAGGATGCTCTAACCTCTGCTGTGGCGGAGAGCTGGACAGAGAATCCAGGAGGCATAGCTGGTCCCCTATCAGCTCCCTCTCTCTACATATTTACATAACAAGCAGGTTTGCTAAAAACCTATTTGGACTCTTTTTGATTATTCAAATACTCTAAAGCAGAGAATACTTAATTCATGACAGTCCATATTAGGGGTGAGGGTGTGGATGGGGATTTAGAACTGGCCTGTACTGGACCAGTTTTCATTGGCAAGGTGTCTTTAAATAGTGTACTCACAGGAGGCGGACTTCATAGTTCTCCCACAGCTCTCAATTGTCCTCGTAATGGCTGTAATAATCCTAGCTTTTACCTGAATGGAGATTGAGTTGGTTGAAGTGATACCTGGCTCGAGGTTCTTCATTCAGTGACTACAATTTAAGAACAAGGTGGGAGCTTTTCTGGGTTTCTCTTTGATGTCAAAGCAGTCTGTTTTGCATGAAAAAAAATTGATAAAACTTTAAAGAGAGGCTAATGAATAGTTTCGGGATTTCCCCCCTCTAAGCACAAATACTCTCAAACTCAGGTTTTGAAGGAAACTCCATTATTAAAATGGTTACCATGTTCAGAAAAGTGAGGGTCATGGTAGGTAAGTGATAAGTCTGAAATTCTGATGAGTGGAGAGTTAAATGCCCCCATCCCATATTGAATGGAAAACTAAGGGTAGAGTGACCATATGTTCCATTTTGCTGGGACAGTCCCCTTTGTAAACCCTGTCTCAGACATCCTGACTTTTTTTTGGAAAAACCTTTTTGGTCAGTTGGCAAAAGCAAACAGGACAAAGGCCCAGTTTTGCCAAAAAAGTGGGGGGTGCCCTTCTAGGAGGGCATAGAGGAATATTCAGGGTGTGGCGTGAGATAGTGGTGACGGCACATGGCTTGGGCCAGCCTTTCAGGGCGGAGGACACCCTCAGGCCAGCCCCATGCGGTGTCCCATTTTCACTCTGGGAAATACTGTCATCCTAGCTAAGAAGGAGTAGGAGGGGGCTAGGAGCAGCTATGCCTCATTGTTAATCTCCTTTTTACTTCCCTGAAGAGATTTCAGTGATTGACAAAATGGCTGCTACTCTACTTCATGAAGGCCTTTGACCTTTGGTAGGCAACCAGTTCCATCTCTTACCTTTTTCTCCTTTCAGAATGGAGAATTTGCCCTTTGTTAGATGAGAAAAGAGGTCTTGGGAAAGAAATGAGAGTCATCCTGGAGTCAGATCAAAGAGCTCTGGGGAAAAATGCCACGGTAGTCCAACAGCTGCTACAAACTCTTCATGGAGAGCTCAGTGACATGTAACTTCATTATCTGCTAGACCCTCTGTTCCTCAGTCCAAATGCTGCTGCCCCATCTTCCTCAGTACAGTTCTTCCTGCTACCTCCACTCCTCAGCCAAAGAGATCCTCCCATTCCCCAGTTTTCCATTATGGGGTTGGTCTGGAGGGGTGGGGGATGGGACACACAGCCTTTTTCCTCTTTAATTTTGTTCAGGCTGCTGCTGCTTTTTGAACCTTCAACAACTTATTTGCTTCAGGCAGATCTTGCTAATACTGCCTTCTGCTGTTGAAGTGCAAAAGAATTGAGCTACCAAAGGGGAAAAAAAGAGAAAGTTAGTCAGGAGTCCCAAAATGAGCTTAAATACTGTTGCCCCCACCCTCCCCAAATACATGAAAACAAATAATGTATTTGTTGGTCAAGACACTTTATTTCCAGGGAATGAAACAAATACAAAGTTCCATGAGAAAAAGACTATAGTGGCTCACTATAACGTTCTGCCTTTGAGCTGAAACACAAAATGGCAGGTATCTCACAGCTGCCTCTCTACCATGCAGGGACTAGTTTGCATTCAAAAGTAGAGTAACACAGCAAGCAGAATATTTCCTTTCAGTTGATTACCTACAGACACCAGACTGAAAAAAGTGTTAGTTTAAAAAAACAATATAGCAACACTTTGTTGCTGAGACAGCTTTTACATTAGATAGCTTTTAACATTCATTGTTTATTGTCCTGAGTAACATTTGACATTTTTACTGTTCTAATGTTTAATAATAAAATAAAATAATAATAATTAATAATAAAGATTGGTCAAGAGAAAGGACCCAGCACACTTTTGTTAAGTACATTCCAGCTCAGTTTAGGCTTCTTGAAACATCTAGCTCACACTGGGCATGGTCAGAGTCTTAACAAAAGCCCATAGTTAGCCCCATTCTTGTACAATGAAAAGAACTACAGGACAGATTTACAAATGTAAAGGCCCCAATACGAATGACCACTCCCAAGAATATGATTTGGATTTTGTTTGATACTTGGGGTCATTTGATTCTACGGAAGTGGAAAAAAAAGCAACCATATAGAACATATGGTATAATTCTCTTGTACATCTCAGACTGTTTATATGAAAACTGCACTTACCTGCCTTGTACCAGCACTTTGAGATCACATAAGAAACGTGATGGACCATGAATTAAATCCTCAATATGAATCTATATAATCTGATTTTTATTGCTATATAATAATTTGCATCAGATTTTGAAATGCCAAACTCTAAAATTGAACAAATGGGTACAAGACAAGATGGGTGAGATAAAAATCTTTTATTGGACCAATTTTTGTTTGAGAGAAAGACACACTTCAAAGCTTACACAGAACTCTTCTTCAGGTCTGGGGAAACACGGCTACAACAACACTGCATACGAAATGGGTACAGTTGTTTTTAACAGTTTATACACACCATGAGTCAAATTTAGTCAGGGTGTAAAAACATTGTCAGTGGATTTACTGCAGGAGTGAATCTGGCCACAGGAGTGAGAGAACAAAACAGAATATAACATATGACAGGCAGCGAAGCATTTTTTAAAAATTTGACAAGTGTGTGTTTTGAAGTAATAGACATATCACACTTTTGCTTTTGAAATGTGACATATCAAAAAGTAGCAGCTGATATAGCACAGCTTGGCACCCACAGTCAAAAAGCAGTTATGTGACATACCTTTTCTACACAGGGTTTCTGTTTTTCACGGTTTATAAATTTCAATTTTGTTTTTTTAAAAAAAAGCATTTTTTGAGTTTTATGCAATGTCCAAAAAAATCAGGATTTTTCTGGGTTCTGTCGTTGTGTGTAATGTGTATGTGTCTATATATATATATATCCGTTAAATCGAGGGTTTACTGTAGTAATGTGGACTACATTCTAAAGTGCACTAACATGTTGCACATTGAATTGGTCTGTGTAAATCCTGCTTCGGATGCAACGGACAAAATTTCTGAGCAAGTCTGATGCATTCCTGATCCATTTCTGGTTGGCTGGCTGCCGGCTCCTGGCTGCCGCCTGGGTCCAGGCAGCGGGCGTCCTGGCTGCCGGCTCCCGGTTGCCGCCCGGGTCCAGGCAGCGGGCGGGCTGGCTGCCGGCTCCCGGCTGCCGTCCGGGTCCAGGCAGCGGGCGGGCTGGCTGCTGGCTCCCGGCTGCCGCCCGGGTCCCAACAGCCAGAAACCGGGCGGGCTGGCTGCCTGCTCCCGGCTGCCGCCCAGGTCCCAGCAGGGGGCGGGCTGCGGAGCTGTCGCCCCGACCCTGTGGCGGGCGGGCTGCTGCTCCGACAGCTCATTTTTTTTTATTATTATTAAATAATGGACTTTTTGATTTAACAGACACCCCCTCGCCCGAATTAGTCCGTTAAATGGAGGTTTTACTGTACTCTAAGTAGATAAAGTCTTAGATACAGGTAACCATTTCTGGTGTGTTCCAGAGTCTATTGGATACACCCAATTCCCCCCCCCCTTTTGTAAATCAGGGTGTTTTATCAGTGTTTATCAGTTAAACTAAAATCAGAAGCCCTACTTCTACATCAAAGACATGCATGTCACAAATTTTGTAACCTGTATTGTTTTGTTATATATATATATTTGTAATGAGTAATCTCTTTGTACAGTAAAACCTTGATTTAACAGACTAATGCGGGCGAGGGGGTGTCTGTTAAATCAGAAAGTCCGTTATTTAATAATAATAAAAAAACCCGAGCTGTCGGAGCAGCAGCCCGCCCGCCCGGGTCCTGGCAGGGAGCCGGCAGCCCGCCCGCAGGCGGGACTCGGGCGGGACCCGGCAGCCCGCCCGTTGGCGGGACTCGGGCGGGATCCGGGAACCGGCAGCCCACCCGCTGCCATGACCCGGGCGGCAGCCGGGAGCCGGCAGCCCACCCGCCCGCTGCCGTGACCCGGGCAGCAGCCGGGAGCCGGCAGCCAGCCCGCCCGCTGCCGTGACCCGGGCAGCAGCCGGGAGCCGGCAGCCAGCCCGCCCGCTGCCGTGACCCGGGCGGCAGCCGGGAGCCGGCAGCCAGCCCGCCCGCTGCCGTGACCCGGGCGGCAGCCGGGAGCCGGCAGCCAGCCCGCCCGCTGCCGTGACCCGGGCGGCAGCCGGGAGCCGGCAGCCAGCCCGCCCGCTGCCGTGACCCGGGCGGCAGCTGGGAGCCGGCAGCCAGCCCGCCCGCTGTCATGTCCCGGGCGGCAGCCGGGAGCCGGCAGCCAGCCCTCGACAAATGGATTTCGGATGCATCAGACTTGCTTAGAAATTTTGTCCGTTGCATCCGAAGTCCGTTAAATCGAGGTCCGTTAAATCGAGGGTTTACTGTAATGATCTCTTATGCACCTTAATATAGAACTGTTTCAAACAGCTATGTTAAAGTACACTAGAAAAGTTTTAGTATTCACCAGCAGGATTTACACAGACCAATTCAATGTGCAACATGTTAGTGCACTTTAGAATGTAGTCCACATTACTACAGTAAACCCTCGATTTAACGGACCTCGATTTAACGGACTTCGGATGCAACGGACAAAATTTCTGAGCAAGTCTGATGCATTCCTGATCCATTTCTGGTTGGCTGGCTGCCGGCTCCTGGCTGCCGCCTGGGTCCAGGCAGCGGGCGTCCTGGCTGCTGGCTCCCGGTTGCCGCCCGGGTCCAGGCAGCGGGCGGGCTGGCTGCCGGCTCCCGGCTGCCGTCCGGGTCCAGGCAGCGGGCGGGCTGGCTGCTGGCTCCCGGCTGCCGCCCGGGTCCCAACAGCCAGAAACCGGGCGGGCTGGCTGCCTGCTCCCGGCTGCCGCCCAGGTCCCAGCAGGGGGCGGGCTGCGGAGCTGTCGCCCCGACCCTGTGGCGGGCGGGCTGCTGCTCCGACAGCTCATTTTTTTTTATTATTATTAAATAATGGACTTTTTGATTTAACAGACACCCCCTCGCCCGAATTAGTCCGTTAAATGGAGGTTTTACTGTACTCTAAGTAGATAAAGTCTTAGATACAGGTAACCATTTCTGGTGTGTTCCAGAGTCTATTGGATACACCCAATTCCCCCCCCCCCCTTTTGTAAATCAGGGTGTTTTATCAGTGTTTATCAGTTAAACTAAAATCAGAAGCCCTACTTCTACATCAAAGACATGCATGTCACAAATTTTGTAACCTGTATTGTTTTGTTTTGGAATATAATCTCTTGAAGAACCAGACAAAACTAGAATGTCTAGTGTGTGATATATAACTTACTCTTTTGATAATAAGTGGCAGTTTTCAAGATAATCAGCATTGTGAAGTAATCTTTTGAATTTAAGCAGGAACAATTGTGCACCATTTGGTGCAAGGTAGGAAAATCTCTATATATAAAAGTCAAATGGTGTATGCGTGCGTGTATGTATGCGTGTATGTATGTTCCCTTACTCCTTCCACACTGTTTGAGCTAGAGACTTGAAATTTGGTACAGTTATAGGTCTTAGGGTCCTAATCAGGGTAAGAGTTGAAAATTTTTCAAATCTCACCTCTGACATCCCCCAGGGGTGAAATTCTTTAAAGGCCAATCACATCAGCTGGGCAGCTGCTGTTCTCTGTGACATAGTTATGATGTCATAATACCCCCCTCCAACGGACCCTGCACTCGCTCAGCTCTCTGCCCCCTCCCCCCTCCAACGGACCCCGCACTCGCTCAGCTCTCTGCCACCTCCCTCCTCCAATGGACCCCGCACTCGCTCAGCTCTCTGCCCCCTCCCCCCTCCAATGGACCCCACACTCACTCAGCTCTCTGCTCCTCCCCACCTCCGATGGACCTGAGTTGGGTTTGGTCAGAGGGTAAGTGAGGTAGGGGTGTCGGGTTTGGTCGGGGGGTGAGGTGGGGGTGTCGGGTTTGGTCGGGGGGTAAGTGAGCCGGGGGTGTTGGGTTTGGTCTGGGGGTGGGTGGGAAGGTGTCTGGGTGGGTGAGGGGTGAGGTATGGGTGTTGGGGTTGGTCAGGGGGTGTGGGGTTTGGTGGGGGGGTAAGGTGGGGGTGTTGGGTTTGGTTGGGGGGTGAGGAGGGGAGTCGGGGTTGGTCGAGGGGTAAGTGAGGTGTGGGTGTTGGGTTTGTTTGTGGTGGTAGGTAGGGGTGTTGGGTTTGGTTGGGGGGGAAAGTGAGGTGGGTGTGTCAGGTTTGGTCTACAGGGGGTGAGGTGTGGGTGTTGCTCAGGAGGTGTTGGGGTTGGTAGGGGGTGACGTGGGGGTGTTGGGTTTGGGTGGGGGGGGGTGAAAATGTGAGTCGGGGTTGGTCGAGGGGTAAGTGAGGTGGGGGTGTCGGGTTTGGTCGGGGGGGTGAGGTGGGGGTGTCAGGTTTGCTCTCTGCCCCCTCCCCCCTCCAACGGACCCCGCACTCGCTCAGCTCTCTGCCCCCTCCCCAACTCCGATGGACCTGAGCAACGCCGGGTATTTTCACTAGTTATGTATATAATTCAGTTAATGGAAGTAACCAGGGGGCCTGTTTCTGGAAACCAGAAACATGCACTTTGAACTCTTTATCTATATACATATTTCTAGGCTACCTAGCACCCTGTTATCTAGGCATCCTTAAAAAAAACATTCTTGAAGTGTAGCTCCTGTAGTGACTGTTATCAGCTGAATCCAAACCATGTGTTTCTGTAGTATGAATTTTCAGACCTCTCCCTGTGCCAGTCACACATTGGGAATAAATGTTTGTGGTATAAAAGAATTTAGTAAAAGCTGTGCAGCCTTAGTTGCTTTTAGGGAGCGACATCAAAATAGCAGTTAAGAGCAAGAATCTCTAGCAAAAAGAATTTTCCCCTAGCAGAAATAGAACACAGGTTTTTTTAAAATCACTCAGAAATCTGTAGTCTACAGTTTTCCTTCGTATACACCAATGTCCATCTGAAAACTATATATTTTGAGGGCTCTTATGCAGAGTTCAGATTGTTATACCAATTGTTCTCATAACACTGAAGTGTATACGGTACTATGTAATATATTGTACTTACATGTCACTATGGGTTCAGAAATATCTGATTTGTCTTCTCTGCAATCATTTCTATACTGATTTTTTTTTCTGATGACACAGTAACTGAAACCTGTTTCCTGAATCCTTCTCAAGCAATATATTTAAAATATTTCTGATGCACAGTAATAACTTCTTACTTTTGAGAGCAGATGGATTATAATACCAACATTATTCATAACAACATTTGTTTATTTTAGAAACATATATCTTGTAGTTTGGTACACATATAAATGTGCTGTATGAACCATTTGCCCACAGCTTTATTGTATTTGGCACTATGCACTTAATATTTATTTCTTTTAGAAGTGGCTTCATGGTGCTATTGTGTGGGACATTTAGAAGAAAATAAAAAATAGGGTATTTCTTTGAACAGCAACTTATTTGTGAAACAAGGCCCAGTTTGAAAAGACTTGTGCTGTGCCAACCACAAGGCTGATTTTCATATATATTACATAGAAATCTTGGGCAACAGAACTATCTCTTATTATTAAATGAAAACCAAATCATGAATTACCTGTAATGTATTCTTCCAGGATGCATTAGGAAGGGAAGAGGTAAGCATGTACAAATTCAAAAGAGAAACCAGTCTGAAAACAGGTGATATAAGCAAATAATGAAGTGTTAATGCATGTACAACCTACACTAAACAATTCTGGAAAGGCAGGGATGCATGAGTTAGAACTGTCACCTGGTTGATGTACTTTAAATGCACTTCACTTATGTTGCTGAGGACTACAGCTTATCAAAATTTTAAACTTTTGTCCCACAGGAAATTCCATGATTTCAAAAATTGGTTTCATCTGGAATGGGCGAAAGTTGAAATCTAAATTTTTTTTTGCAAAAAGAAATATTCTGAAAACATTTTATTTTGATCTTATTAAAATGTTAAAATTTTGATAAAGTCAAAATATTTATTTTAGATTTGCTTTTATAATATATTAATTATGAATATAGTCTTTCATTGCAGTTCAGTAATTTTCCACACAAAGTCTGATAAAATCAGCACATTCCTATGAAAAGTTTTGATTTTGTTGAATCAATATTTGCCAACAACAAAAACTGTTCCGTTGGAAACTTTTCAACCAGCTATGCTGACCCAAGGGAAAAAAAGTGCCCAATGCTGCTTCCGCTGAAATCTTCCACTGAAATTAGGGTGCCCAGACAGCAAATTGAAAAATCAGGATGGGAGTAGGGGGTAATAGGAGCCTATATAAGAAAAAGGCTCAAAAATCAGGGCTGTCCCT
The DNA here is from genome assembly GCA_032164245.1 of Sternotherus odoratus. NCBI lineage: Eukaryota > Metazoa > Chordata > Testudines > Kinosternidae > Sternotherus > Sternotherus odoratus. Next base: position 46,827,432 of record JAVMKO010000004.1, read on the forward strand.
GTAAAACTGGGACATCTGGTCACCCTAACTGAAATCAGTGGCAAAGCTCACTTTTATTTAAATGATTTACTTCAGTGAGAACAGTTAGTGATTGGAGCTGGGGAAAGTTATAAAGCATTACTTTCACCAAGACAAATTATTATTAATTGATTTTTCCAAAGTTGAATACTATGATTTGATACCAAATAACTCATTATTTGTAGATATGCACAACATCCTCTTTTAATAATACCAGTAAGTGAAATCCAGATTTTGCAATTCTGAAACTTTGAAAATACAGCCTTCTACCATCTTAATAAGTCAGATGCCTGACTTGCTCAGTATTCCAACAATTCTCTTTCCCTCTTTGCTAGAACAGATGTGACTATAGTACTGGGCATTTCTTTAATGCTTTCCATCTTGCTTCACAAACATAATTAATATAACCTTACAATACCCAGGAGAGTTTTAAAGCATTTTATAGATGATGAAACAAAGGTATGAAGACATTAAGGCCCTGATTCAGCAAGGCACTTAAACAGGCTTTAACTTTAAACCTGTACTTAAGTCCCAATTAAGACATTAAAGGCAGTTGGACTGCTTATATGGGGAGCTGCGCCATAGGGAAAATGGCGCCCTGGGTGAACTTGTATTTTGGCACCCCTGCCCACCTAACTCCCAAGGGACTGCTGCCTCCCACTCCCATTGCCCAAAGCTACCTTCCTTGGCCTTGCACCCCAGGCATCTTGACCATGACACTCCCCTAGACCACAGCACTCTGGGTGGTCACCCATCCATAAGGCCAACCCTACTTACATGTTTTGCTGAATAAGAATGGAGATAAGCACATGTTTAAGTTTGCTGAATCAAGGCCTTAGGGCAGGGGTAGTCAATTATTTTTTGTCAAGATTCACATTGCTTGGTCAAGGTATAGTCAAAGTCCAGAGGAAATAATTTAAAAAATAACAATTATGATAATAGTAAGTAAATAAAAAGATTTTGATGTCCACTCAAAAGTGCCTGGAAGTCCAGATTTGGCCTGCGGTCTGCCTATTGACTACACCTTCCTGAGGGTATATCTACACAGCAATTAAACATCCACAGCTGGTCCATGTCCCCTGACTCAAGCTTGTGCTAAGGGACTGTTTAATTGTGGTGTAGACATTTGGGCTCATGCCAGTGCTGCATTCTGGGACTCTCTCCCCTCATGGGGATCCTAGAGGCTGCGCTCCAGCCTGTCTCCAAACATTTACACCAGAATTAAACAGTCCCTTAGCCCAAGCCCCATGAGCCCAAGTCAGCTAACATGGGCCACCTGCGGGTTTTTAAATGCAGTGTAGACCGATTCTTGGCCAAGATCGCATACATAGGAAGCCCAAGGCAGAACTGGCAATACAGCATAGATCTCCTGATTTCTTTCCTCTCCTCTTCTTATCTGTGAAGTTCAACCATTCAAAGGAATATAAGCATTGGGGTCTGTAGCAGCCACAAAGAATCCAGATGCGTCTAGTTTACTGCTTCAAATGCAGAGAGATATGCTGAGGGGGTCCAATTAAGAGTCCCAGGCTTCAAAGATAGTTACAAACAAGGCATTTCTTTTTATTGTGAGTAAGTAGGGCATTATACCTTTCTTTTAAAATTTTCTGTTTGGGGATTTTCTTTTTCAGTATTCTCTATTGGGATTTTAAGATCTCTTGATGCTGGTGGTAGGTTTCCTCATTTGGTCTTTGACGTGGTGCTGGAAGAAACAGGGTTTTCTCTATGAACATATTGGTACGGCATCATGTTTCATCTTTTGTTTTATCAGGTGAAACATTTTTGTGAAGGGAATTAAGATTGGAAAAATGCAGTTTCTATTTCAATTTCCCTAAAGTGTGTCATATCATAATTCTGTCAGAATAGTAATTGCCTGAAAAAGGGGATTAAGTCTCCTTTTAGTTTTGCAGAACTTGTCTTCAGACTTACAGTGCATTAGGGTGTTTGGTGGCATTTAATAACCTTCTGCTGAAATAGTTAGTTTTTGTAGGAACAATCACAAGGTGATTTTCTGCACCTTGGCATATGAAGACTTAAGATGTGTTATATGCCCTATTGCCCCAAAACATGTAGTCACAGAGCACATGTCCCAGTGATTGAGGCATTTATGGTATCTGAGGAACAGAATTATTTAGATACACATCATAGTGTCACTGTAGAGTTGGTCTCTCTCACAATTAGCTACCCAGATTCTGAAACTGGGGAAGCTAGTCTCATGATGAGAGTGACAAACTCCCTTAGATGGAACCAACCTTTTGATAAAGGTAGAGCAGGCTGGTCATTCTTCAGAATATATATCTTCTTTGCATCACTCCTTACCACACAAAGGATTTTGGAGGAGATGCTCACTGTCCTCAGATAGTAAAGACACTATTAAAATCTGAGTTTTTAAAAGAATGCATGCTGGCAGAAACTGATAAATTAAAGAGCAACAAGTCATCAGAACCTGTCAAGAATTTGAGAATGGAGCAGCTGAGCTACAAACAAGTTCTGTCTGAGATCAGCTACAGGTTTTATGCCTGTATTTATGCCTGTATTTAAAAAAAGATTCTAGCGGTCACCCCAAGAATTACCAGAGTAAGATTTCAACCCAAGGAAAATTGATTGAAACAATAATGTAAAATAATAATCTAAAAAAACCAAGATAAAGGTGAAATGAGAAGGACAATCTATCATGACTACTGAAGGAAAATCCATCTTCTCTAATCTACTAGAATTCTTGGAGCAGGTCAATAAATAGCGTATAAAAGAACTGTCCTTCAGTATTCAGGTTTTGATTATAATTATAGAAAATATTGTGACAAGAAAACTCAAATTATCTGGATGCTTGAGCAATTGGAATCTTGACTTGGATACAGCTTAAAGATTGTTTTTGTTGCATTAGTTGATGATTCTCCCCCGCTCCCTGCAACCCCTGGAGATGGATAAAGGTGTAAAACAATGTCTCCATTGAAGTCAATGTCAAAACTTATATTGAATTCAGCGATACCAGAATTTCATACCAGCTGTCCATACTGATATTGCTAGAACTATTGCTGTCTTTGACACTTATGAGGTGGTGTTGATGGGCTTTCATTCTCTTTCAGGGGATGGGGCTATACTTCAGTGGCTTTTGTCCTTTTTCCCAGAGAAGTCACAGAGGTAACATTGGTTTTGTGCTGAGGGCATAATCATGTAAAACACTATTAATTAATTCACACAAATAAAAATGTAGAGGAGAGGAGACAGGCATGGTACTGTTGTTGGGTTTCATTTTTTTAATTGTTTTTTGAGGCAGTCTGGGATAACAGCTGTAAAACACAGGTAAATGAGAATCTCTGGATTAGCCAGTCAGTACTTTGGAATGTTTGTTCCCTTAGCTTCTAGCTAGAGGATCACAATCTCACTTAGACACAAAATGACGTTTTCAGTGCTTATAATATCTGACATGCAGACCTAACTAAGCATAAAAATTACAGAAGGATTTTTTGATGTATTTATAAGTATTAATCCTGTGGAGGACTAATGAACATCAAGTGGACATATGGAGTGAATAATATAATTGAAGGCAATGGCAAGCTGATATGGGTGCTAGAATAGGCAGATAATCTAAAACAATGATCTCCAACCTTTTTATGTCCAAGATCACTTTTTGAATTTAAGGGCACATTAGGATCTACTCTGCCCCTTCCCAGAGGCTCTGCCCCACTCACTCCATCCCACCCCCTCTCCATTGCTCACTCTCCTCCACCCTCACTCACTTTCACTGGGCTGGAGCAGGGGGTACAGGCTCTGGGCTGGGGCTGAGGGGCAGGAGATTGGGGTGTAGGAGGGGATGAGGGGTCCTGGCTCTGGGAGGGAGGTCAGGGCTGAGGTAGGTGTTTGGGGTTCAAGAGAGAGTACAGGTTTCAGAATAGGGTATGGGGTTCTTGCTCTGGGAGGGGGGTTGGGGTGCAGGCTCCAGCTGGAGGTACTTACCTCAGGCAGCTCCAGATCAGAGGTGCAGCAGGGCTAAGGCAGGCTCCTTGCCTGCCCTGGCCCAACACCAGTCCCAGAAGGGGCAACATGCCCCTCCAGCCCCTGGGAGGGATACGAGGCTCCACAAGCTGCCCCTCTCTGTAGGCACTTCCCCCACAGCTTCCATTGGCCACAGTTCTTGTGCTTGCAGGCAGGAGGAGCATGTGGAGATCACTGCGCAGTCTCCCGCACCCCCCAGGCCACATGTTATGCTGACTACTTCTGGGACCGGTGTGGGGCCGAGACAGACAGGGAACTTGCCTTTGCAGCAGCCTTACTAACCACCGGAGATCCTGATTGACTGGGAGCATCTCCAGAATCAACCAGTTGATCACGATCAACCAGTTGGTGACCATTGTCTAAAAAGAGATTGCAGAGAGAGGGGTAGAGTGGAGGATTGGGTGAGCTATGGCTGCAGAAGTGACTTTGGACTGGCTATTGGGCTGTAGAAGTGTCTGCATAATGACACTGCATGGATGTTTTTTAAAAGTGGTTTTCACTTGCAAGTGAGGGGAATTAACTTAAACTTATACCTACTGGAGCAGATCTGGGTGATGCTTTTTGTCGTCATCCCCCATGTGCAGATCTTGTTCCTAAGAGAACGGTGGCATCTTAAAAACTAACATTTATTTGGGCATAAGCTTTTGTTGGGTTAAAACCCACTTCTTCAGATGCATGGAATTTTTTACTCACGAAAGCTTATGCCCAAATAAATCTGTTAGTCTTTAAAGTACCACTGGACTCCTCATGGTTTTTAAGTGATTTCACTCCCTCTCTGTTTGCATTCCTGTGTAGCCACCCACTGGTAGATTTCTGGACACAGCCATAGGGCTGGACTTTCCCAGTAATTGCCACTCCTGAGCTGTAGGATACTGTGTACTAGGTATCAACTGTAAGAGGAGGAATAAGTTCCTCATTGCAGAGACCCGTCTCACTAGAGCTGGTTGAAGTTTTCAAATGTTGATGGGGAAATTTCAATCAGCGCTAGTTGTCACTTTTATTTCCCTGCACACTTAGCAAAAATAATGGAACTGTCTGTGGATCTAACATAATAAGAGACAGTTTCACCTGTAAGCTCCAGATGCATTTGACTGCTCCTTATTACAAAGCTGTAAATCTGTCTTAATTAGTTGATTAGGCCAGGTTTAGAGCTATTCTGCATCACGGGAGCACTGCAAGCCATCTGGAATGTACTGATGAATCTGGTCCCCCATTTCTAAAATATCAAATGCGGATGAGCAACCATCTTGTCAGAGCAAACCTAGGAATGACTCACAAGAAATCAGATCATGCTTTCCTGGGTGTGGTTTGAAGAGTATGTCAGACAGTTTTATTTTATTCAATAAAACTTTGGCAGGAGGGAAAGCTAATAAATATTTGAACTATTATTAGTATTGCAGTATTATCTAAAGGCATTTAGCAGGGATTGTTGCCCTAGACACCGTACATACTATGACAAAAAGCTGGTACCTGCCCCCAAGAGTTTACAGTCTAGGTATATGATAAAACAACAAACAGACCAAAGTAGACCAAGGTAACAGTAAGATGATTATGTTACAGTGTTAACCTAGTATCAGATTACAATAAGAGTAGGTATAAAGCAGGGATAAAAGTACCTCCCAACCCTGCAGAGATTCCACAGATTTTGGAGGGAAATCTCTTCATATTTTGCCAGAATTATCAACACATTCTTATTGTCTGTGGTTATGCCTTCAATCCAAAAATACCTAGAAAGGCTAAAAAAGTTGCTACTTAATGCAGTTAATTTCTAAACCTCACTCAGTCTATCACTAGCTTCCCGGTTCCTCATCTGACCGAAGGAACAGACTAGATCAGGCCAGAATGGACTAGCTGGATCACAGAAACAAGCCAGTGCAGCGTAGCAAGATCATTAATTTTAATTAACAGTTCCAAACAAAGTTGCACAACAAGGTCATTTTTCTTTAAATAAATTTTGGAAGTTGTATGAAATATACCTCCTCAAGCACTATTGTATAACTTCAAAGAATGTCTGCCTTCCTGGGCAAGATTCGCTTCCAATGCTGCCAAATAAATACCAACTGAAGCCACACACAAAATTCAAAGAGTCATTACCTAATTTTTCTTTCCTCCATCCCCAAAAATTGTAAAGTGGACATAGCTCAAAGCCTAAGAGAAAGACTAGGCAGCTCAATATCTTTATATGGAAGGAAAGACATTAATTAGTACAAAGAGCAAAACAGAAAGATAACCGTGTTCTCTTTAGAACTAATGTGGCTTTTTTTTTTTAATTAATAAAGGGTCAGGTCCTGGCCTCACTCTGCTCTATGACACAAAGCTCGTGGAATCTCCTCAGATCAGTCTGACTCCATTGACATGGATTAGAGTTGAAATCTTGTGGATTGTTTCTCCCTGTTTAGGGGCTGCCACGGGGAAACTATGTGGCAGATAGTCTGTGCCACTTGAACCTGGGGAAAAGTTAATGAACAATTAATTCCTTCCCCAACCCCACCTCCAGCCTTTGGAGATGGCCAAATCATCATGAGAGAGCTAGATTCTGACTGCTCATGTATGGAGGCCTAAAGGTGGCTACAAAAAGGGTTCAAGGGCTCTTCTCCTCTTTTGTACACTTGAAAAGGAGAGTCAAAATCCTAGTTCTTGTTTCCCTGGGAGCATAAGTTGCAGGAAGCCTTAATTCAACAGGAACACTACACACTTTTCAGGAGGGGATGGCTTGGTGGGAGCTTAACTACATTCTCTTCCCCTCTGTTCACCTAATGATAATCTGAGGTTGCTTCCACCCTCTACAGGTGGTGAACTGCACCTCCACGCCACCTTTCATCCACCTTCAATACAGCTTAAAACCATGATCTAGCCCATGAGAAATAAAATTCTCTCTCATAAGGAGGCTTTTTCCTGAGGTTGAGGTGTTGGAGGATGTTTAAGAACACAATCACAAACCTGCCTACTATTAAATGTCTGTTTAAACAAAAATTTCACCTATCTGCCTGCTTTGGAGTTCTACCAGCTGAACAATGGCTGGTAGACCAAAGGTCAACAAAAGTGCTATTTTTAGCTTGCAACACCATTGGAACAGATTCTGCACTCTCAGAATTTGTGCCATGTCTGGTGAAAAAGATCTTCTACCCCTTACGTAGTTAATCTAATGGTTAAGGCAGATGGAGAGACACAGACAGTTGTATGCATCTGTTAGATTACATATAGATCTGATAATGTTAAAGTCAGAATGAAACCTTAGCTATTAGGAATATCAAACGGATTATGAGAATTCTCAGGACACCAGACTCAGTTTCCTTAAAAAGGATATAATATAATATAATATAACTCCCATCTTTCTTAATCTAAAGCAGAGGAAAATGTACCCATGTATCGGACATCAGCACTCCGAATACCCAAACTCAGTGGATCAAGAAACCCACCCAAATCATTTAAATGATTGTGCACTGCCACCGTAGTCACACCTAGCTGAGGAGTCCACATGTCATTGTCATGTCAGTCAGATATCACGTACAGGGAAATCCCACTGTTACACACACTATCACCATTATGTACATTTCCAGGCATAGATATACTTGGGTAGCATGCATAATAGTGAATTACCCACTGGCATGCATATTTGTGTCTAGATGGAGTCAGAGGTGCATTTCTTGTGTAGTGATTAATGAACAGTGTTATTGTGATTACAGATGTGGCATGTATTTGTCTTGTTGCCCAGGTTCTCAGTTTTGTTTTACTAAAGCAGGCATCTATTATAGTACATTGGTATTGTGTGTTATTTTTCTAAGACTGGGCCTGATTTGCATAAAGTTAGACATGCAATTGCATATGCAAATATGTAAGTGAAACTACATGTCTAAGTTGCATTGGCTAACATGGTGATTGCATATACAAACTGGGGATTTGCATATTTATGTGGCCACCCAGTTAGACCTATAAATAGTTGGCTTTTTTCATTTCATGATATTTGTGTAAGTTCAGATATGGTACATTTGATCTTCTGTTAAGGGAGGAGATCTAAAATGATCTTTTGGCCCCATTATTTCCTCATAGACAACTACAATAACAGAAGCTGCATGCATGAGTTTGGAAAATAAATCTGTGTACACACAGCTGGGTGAAAGGGAATATAGAGTGCGAGATCTGTGTTTATCGTCTGAAACACAGCATCTCATCGATAACACACTGAAACCTATGTCAAGATACTGAATGGTGTAGCTATTGGCTGACTTCTGACGTGATGAAAAAGTGCAGTCTTAGGGTGAAAGGCACAATAAGTCAATGGGAATTTTGCCTGGACAACACCCTTAGAATCCACATTCTCACATGCCCCTAGATAAACACACTGTCAGGTCTATAACAACCAGACTAGAAAGCAGATGAAAACCAGGACTTACTTTTTGCAGTCTTGCAGATGATGATTTTATAATATTTTGAAGTTAAAGTAATATATAAAATATAATATAAATGGAGATATACCAATCTCCTAGAACTGGAAAGACCTTGAAGGTCATCGAGTCCAGTCCCCTGCCTACACTACCAGGATCGAGTACTGTCCCCTGACAGATTTTTTGCCCCAGATCCCTAAATGGCCCCCTCAAGGATTGAACTCACAACCCTGGGTTTAGCAGGCCAATGCTCAAACCACTGAGCTATCCCTCCCCCCCGCTTCTCTCCCCCCCCCCACTTCTCAGAAGTGCTGTTTCATAGCCCTAGAGACAAATCCCCTATCCAAAGAACCGATCTGGCCTGGGGAAGGAGTGGCAGTAATGGCTTTGTTTCCCCCACTGTCTCAACAATATGCTTTAATCATCACTTCGAGAGATCACCTCTAGAAACCAGTGGACAGTTCAATAGCCAGGCCAATTTTTTCAATCCCTGATTTCTCGGCTGTGACTGCCAGCAAGGATGCCAACTGATGGCAAAATAGATGTAATTTCTGGGATGAAGACATTTGGGGCCAAATGTTTAGGTTAGTTACACCCGTGCATTTCCTTGAAACCACCGGGGTTGCTTAGGCAGAAGTAGTGGCAGAATTTGTTTTTCAAAAACAGTTGCTTATTACACTGACATCAGACACCCATCAAATGGTAATCACTGCCAGGTGGGTACACATTTGAAATCAGTGACATAGAAAGTGAAAGGTTTACTCCTTAATTCCCATTCATGAGGCATTCCACATGCAGGAGGACTGCAAAAGCTGTCATTAGGAGGCATGCTGGAAGGGAGGGAAGAAGACTGTATTGCCTCCATAATGGCTATTTTGGAGGAGTAAAGGTGGTAACCTCTCCAGCCAAAAGGTATGGATTTGGATTGGATATTGAATAAGTCATATTTCCCATTTTGCAACATTCCAAAACACAGAACCTTGAAATGCTCCTTTCAGGATCCATACTCATCGTACACAAGGTGGGTGACACTCCGGATTGCTGAAGCCTTTACTCGGTTATATTCAAACATCCATTTCTCCAAGTAGATGATAATCAAACTCTAGTCCTAGACTTGCCTGCAAATTCTGGAGTTGCTATAGGTCTCAAAAGGTGAGTACTCATCACTCTACTAAACATATGCAAGTCAAAATAGGGAGCAATGGATAAACAGGACTGGAGCCACTGGAATCCTTCCCCTTATTCATTTTAATTACCGGTATTTGTATTATTGTAGCTGCTAGGAGTCTTAGTCATGGAACACTGTACTCCAAATAGCTAGAAAAGTGACATCTGAACAGAAGACAAACACCTTTTTCACTTCCTCCCTTTAGCTGGAGTTAGGGAAGAAAACTGGGAGAGAGTGGTCATATTGGACCAAATTCAGCTGTAGTGTAAGTAGCAATGCACCTGCTTGCTCAGAGACCCACAAAATGCTCAGATTGATGTCCAGCTGTGATACACTGCACTGTAAACATAGTGGTTTCAATGCATTTATAGTTGAAGTCTTATTTTATCTTTTCTAATGCAGAGTTTGAGCCAAACACACTCAATTCACACCAGCTGAAGTACTTTGCAGCACAGGTTTTAGAACATTTCATGCTTCTTAATCTCTCTCCCTCTCTCTCTCTATCTTGCTAAAATGACTACTTATACTAAATATCCCTCTTCCCCTTTTATTTTCCTGCGTAAATTTATGACAAGATACAAAGTATTTTTTTCACATAAAATTTTATTCCCTGGAGTATTCCAACATTTTTACTCAAACAGTTACCTTCAGCATAAACATAGTAGTGGACTGAACATTGAAACCAAATGAGAGTACATACATACTAATGCTGAGATAATAATTAACTGAATTTAGTAGAAAATGATATAGGGCACTTTTTATCTTCAGAGTGCTTCACAAACAACAATACTGTGAACATCGTTGGTGGATGCTCCTTGTTTGCTATTGTATTAAACATTTACATGGTTTCCAAATGGTCAAGAAAATCTGATCTCTGGGAAAGAGTTAATTGCTTTGTTAGTAAAGAAATATTTTCCACAGGATACTGTACCCTTTTCTAAATTTATATACAAGTATGTGCACTTTTGCTCCAAATTCTGTTATGTGACCAGAGTAAACCTAATAACACCCTGATGCAGAACTCAACTTTTAGAATTCCAGCAATCAGCTCTGGACCGGTTCCCAAGTAGACGTTTCAAAATGTCAGCCAGACTGCTTGTGATTGCTATATCTTCAAACCGTTCCAGCTGTTCCTGCAGGTGAAATATGGTTCAGTTCTAAGAAACTCCTCCCTATCACATGGTATTCTTTTGTTCATAATGCTGAATGGGCTTAGATATGTGGCTTGGAAGGTTGGACTATAAAGCTTACTCTCTGCTTCTTAATGCTCTGAAACTAAAAGGAGCCTTGTTCAAACTTCTATGTCTCTCTCTTAATTAACAGCAGCTCTTCAGCATTTGTAATTATCCATCCCATCTGATGGTATCTATTTCCCTGTTTACTTCAACTTCAGACCCAGCTACCATAAATGCACTTGCAGTGGTTTTTAACCCTATATTGAAATTAATATTTTAAACCCTAATTTAAAATTATTTTTTCTACTTTTGCCACATACTGTCCCTTGAAAGACTAGAAGGTAAAGAGGGACATAGCATTTCAGATAGAATTAATTATGACCTGCTATGAAATTTGCCTCAAGATATTATTCCTAACACCTTAAAGAAAAAGTTAAATCATGAACTGTCAAGATAAAAGTTGCAAAGAAACCTCTCCCATACCTCTTAAATGTTTCTCATGTCAAAGGATGCCACCCATTTTAGTCCCCAAATTAGTAACATTTTGCATAAATTTGGTGTTCGGTCAATAACGTTGTTGGAAATGATTTACATCAGAAATGAAAAATCCTGAAATTGAGGGTGCAGAAAGAGAAACGAACTAAAGGAATGAATCTGATAGCATTTTAAGTTTCCTGATTATTTTTGTAAACTGCCCCTCCTTTTAAGTCTCTGTCATGCACTGGATTCTATATCTGGGCCTTGGTAATCAAGATGCATGTACTCTAATCTTGTACATTATAAAGATTCTGCTACTACTGCACATATTTGCAAGCAAACATGATTTGTGTATTTTTAAAGTATGCAGAAATGCTGAATGTGGAAATGAAACTCTTGGGCCTGATTCTCCATTCTGGTAATGTCAAGGGTCTTTAAAAGGGTGTAAATGTAATTTACACTCATGCTAATGCCCCTTATCCAGAGCATGTTGAAGGGCCCTAGTGTAAATAACAATCTAAGCTATTGAGGGAGATTCTGTGCTGCACCACCCAGAGGTTTAGCACAGAATCCATAGCCTAGAAGGCCTAAAGTGGTTTGAAGCCCCCTTTACACTTCCTGGAGTCTGATGTGAATGAGCAGGAACAGAGGTGAGAATCTCAACCTTTAAAAAAGTATATTTTAGAATTAACAACAGATGTTCCTAGAGCAGGGGTAGGCAACCTATGGCATGCATGCCAAAGGTGGCACATGAGCTGATTTTCAGTGGCACTCACACTGCCCGGGTCCTCGCCACCGGTCGGGGGAGGGGGGGGGCTCTGCATTTTAATTTAATTTTAAATGAAGCTTCTTAAACATTTTAAAACTTTGTTTATATACAACACTTGTTTAGTTATATATTATAGACTTATAAAAAGAGATAATTTAAAAATGTTAAAATGTATTACTGGCACGGAGAATCTTAAATTAGAGTGAATAAATGAAGACTCAGCAAACCTTTCTGAAAGGTTGCCGACCCCCTGCCCTACATGCCTTAATTATCTCTCTGGGCTTATTTACCCTCCCCCTCACTGAATTTTTGCAACACTTTATGCTTTATTTTGACTAAGCACTGTTTTCAAAAATGTGACTGCTATGGAAAGTTTATTACAAAATCTTGCTGCCTCCTTGATTTGCTACTGTAAGTTATTCCCTCCCACAAAGTCTGCTTTGCATGTTTCACGTAGCAATCATCATAACAATGATATGCTTCAAAAGGTAACAGCACAGAATTAAAGGCTACCCTGTAGAGAAAGAAAACACAAGATCAGAGTAATTTACTTTTATATTTTCGTGATAATATCTATACCAATTGTAAATCATTCAAATATACAAATTGGCTGAGGTCTATTACGTAAAGTAGCATTTTCATAATATTGCATAATTTCTCAAAGGAAACATTTAAGCTACACCCAAGACTTTGAATAATGTATTTATGAGTTGCAACAGTAATTATATGAAGGTTCATAAGTACTTTGGAAGAAATTTCTTCTTTAGGGATAGATACTCTCTTTTGGGAAGATAAGGTAGGCCTCACTTATGGGCCTATTTTCTTCCAAGCACTAACTGAATTTCTGTTGATTGTAACTGGAGTTACACGGGTGTTGGAAAGAAAATTAATGTGTTTTAAGGATTCCCCCCCCCCCCCCAAATATAGAAAACCTCACATGCAGCAGAAGCTAAAAGTCTAGATGTTCTCTGATTGACTTGTTTCTCTGAAATTCCTGCAGGCTTAGGGATGACATTGAATCTTGTCATTGTTTTGTTGTTCAGCCTCAGAAAGCTGATCAAGGATGGAGGCTTCGGGTATGTCTTCAATACAGCAGTAGGTCGATTTCCTTTAAGTCGATTTTTTAAAGCAGACTGTATAGAGTCGATTTTGTGTGTCCCCACAAAGAACAGCAAGTCGACAGTGTCTGTCCGCACAACTGTTGCAAGCGTCGACATAGCGAGCGTTGCGCTGTGGGTACCTATCCCACAGTTCCCGGAGTCCCCAGCAGGCACCATTTCGAGTGCTGCACTATGGGTAGGCATTTCATAATTTCGCGCCCTTTTTTCATGCTGCCGACCCCATTTTGAGCGGTTTACTGTGGGTAGGCATCCCATTATTCGCGCCCTCTCCGCGCTTCGCTAACGCCATAGCACTGCAAGCATGGAGCCCGCTGATGCCACCGCTGCAGTACTGGCCGTTGTGCAGACCTCGCGCACTGTTGTGGATTTTATGCTGTACCGTCTGCAGAGGAATGCGATCCGGAGACAACTGAGCTTTCTGGAACCTGATGACAGTGATGAGGAGATGGACCTGGATGTGCACAGCAGGGACAGGGACACTGACGTTTTTGGAAGTAGGGTGACCGACAATCTGGCAAATTTGGTGGCAATGGGGCAGGCTCATGCCATGCAACGCCGATTCCGGGCCAGGGAAACCAGCACTGAATGGTGGGATCTCATAGTGCTATGGGTGTGGGATGACTCCCAGTGGCTCAGAAACTTCTGCATGCGTAAGGGCACGTTCATGGAACTTTGTGACTTACTTTCCCCGGCTCTCCGGTGCAAGAATACTAGAATGAGAGCGGTCCTCACAGTTCAGAAGCGAGTGGCGATAGCCCTCTGGAAGCTTGCAACGCCAGACAGCTACCGGTCAGTCGCGAATCAGTTTGGGGTGGGTAAATCTACAGTGGGGTCTTCTGTGATGCAAGTAAGCAGAGCAATCATTGAACTGCTGCTACCCAGGGTTATAAACCTTGGAAACCTGCAAGCTACAATAGATGGCTTTGCTACCATGGGATTCCCTAACTGTGGTGGGGCTATAGATGGGACTCATATCCCTATCCTGGCACCGGACAACGGAGGCCGCAGAGTACAGAAACCGGAAGGGATATTATTCTATGGTCATGCAAGCAGTAGTTGACCACAAGGGACGTTTCACCGACCTGTACGTGGGATGGCCGGGAAAGGTTCATGACGCTCGTGTGTTTAGACAGCTGCAGCAAGGGATTTTCTTCCCCGACCAGAAAATTACTGTGGGGGGTGTAGAAATGCCAATCATTATCTTGGGGACCCAGCCTACCCCTTAATGCCCTGGCTTATGAAGCCCTACACTGGAGCCCTGGACAGGAGTCAGGAGCTGTTCAACTACAGGCTGAGCAAGTGCAGGATGGCAGTAGAGTGTGCATTTGGCCGACTGAAGGGGAGATGGCATTCATTACTGATTCGCTCAGACATCAGCGACAGAAATATCCCCATTGTTATTGCTGCTTGCTCTGTGCTCCACAAACTGTGTGAGAACAAGGGGGAAACGTTTATGGCGGGCTGGGAGGCAGAGGCAAATTTCCTGTCCACTGCTTACCAGCAGCCAAACAGCAGGGAAAGTAGAAGAGTGCACCATGACGCGCTGCACCTCAGGGACGCCTGAAAATCAGTTTTATGAGTGCCCGACATGGCGTTTGAGAACCTGCTCCCTTGCTCTGCTCAGCCCTAAGCCTGCCGTCCTTGCACCCTCTTTCCCTCCCCCCTCCCAATGCTTGCAGATGAAATAAATTCACTGTTTTAAAAATCATGGTTTCTTTATTGCTTCATCACAAATACAAATACAGGGGAGCACTGGCAAGCTAGCCAAGAAGGAGTGGGTGAGGAGGGAAACCAGCAGTCGCAGTGGTGGAGGAGCGGGGGGAGGGGGGGAGGGGGCTGGGGGGGAAGCTATGGGACTTGGGGAGGGGGGGGAGGTGGTTACACAGAGGCTGTAGAGGCGATCTTTGGCCCTGCTGAAGCTCCACCAGACAACGAAGCATGGCACTTTGCTCCTCCATTATGCGGAGCAAAGCATCCATCTGCCGTTCTTCACATTCCTGCAACTTTTCTGCTGCAGCTCTTGATTCTTGCCTTAATTGTAACAATTTTCCCCTCCATTCTGTCTGCCGTGCGGCCTCAGCGTGAGAGTTATGCAGAAGTTCGTTAAACATGTCATCGCGCGTTTTCTTTTTACGCTTTCGTATCTGTGATAGCCGGCATGAGGGGCAAGAGGGAGGATTCAGAGATAAGTGTGCAGCTGGTGAAGAAAGAAAGGTATAAGGTTATGAGACACATACAGTCGCGGAGAACAATGGGATTACTATGCAGCGGGGAAACAGTATTCACAGGCCTGATATGGTTTCTGTACAAGGTCATATTCCTCACCTAAAAGTTACTGGATCAGTCAAAAGTCACAGAATCAACTCATGCACGAGAGAGCGCCTCACCACGGCTGCTCAAATCACCATGCAGCCGGCTATGGTAAGCAAAGCCATACTCTTTACAGCAGCGCTCGGATATTCCAGAGTAACCCCACCCCCTTCCCCTCCACCGCGTGGCTCCCGGTGAACCGCGAAATGCAAAACAAAACCAAAAACTCTCTGGCTTTGAGCTGGCTGTGGAAGCATCCGCTTGTAGGCTCAAAACTCCTCTAACTGCTCTCGCAACGGGCTGGCTGGGGTGAAGGGGGGGGGGTGCTGACGGGGGCAAAGGGGGTGGTGGTGGGGCCTTACAGGCTGTCTTGCTCGCTGTGTCCAGACTAATTGCAGTCTGTATTTCAAACAGGCAACCATGAATGACATAACTCTGCTTAGAATTTCTCGGAGAGATAGAGAACGCATGTTGTTGGAATCGTTTCAAAGTCCTGGTGCATTTGCCGCAATGATATGTTGCTCAATGGTACCAGACTATTTACTACTTTCGTGGTGTGGGATGGTCTCCTATCATGGGGGGCCGGACAAGGCAGCTCTCCCCAGAAATCTGGTGTGGAAGATTCATTGCTACCTCCTGGATAGCTTCATTGAAATGTCCGCAGAGGACTTCCGGTCAGTACCCGAGTACATCGACAAGCCCTTTGAGTGAAAAGGGACCAGACCAGCATTGAAAGCACGCCAATTCCTTAGGTCAAGTTAATCATTAATAAATGCTTCCTTTAAAAATCATGAGTCATCTAATCCCTTAAAAAAAAAAAAACACTCACCAGAGTTCCCTTCGCCGGCTTGGGTACCCGCTTGGGAGGGTTGGCTGAGTACTGGCTCCAGGGTGATAAAAAGCTCCTGGCTGTCTGGTAATAATACTGTTTCTCCGTTTGCGTCCTGCTGTTCCGTGATATTTCCCTCCTCATCATCCGAATCCTCCTCGGCCCTGAGCATTATCCCATGAGTGGAGTCCACGCAAACCGGTGCGATGGTGGTGGGGGTGCCCTCCATTATCTGATTCAGTTCATTGTAGAACCGGCATGTCCGCGGCGGACCCCCTGAGCATCCGTTTGCCTCTTTGGCTTTCTGGAACACTTGCCTCAGCTCCTTAATTTTCACGCGGCACTGTTGCGCGTCCCTGTTGTTCCCTCTTTCCAGCATGGCCTTGGAGACCCTGGCGAACGTGTTGGCATTCCATTTGTTGTTGCGGAGTTCCAACATCACGGATTCCTCTCCCCAGATAGTGATCAGATCCAACACCTCACTATTGGACCATGCTGTAGCTCTTTTCCTCTGGCTGGTCTCCTGTGCTGCTGAGCTCTGCATGGCGTCTTGTGATGCTGAGGTCTGCATGGCAGCTTGTGCTGCTGATTTCTCTGAATGGCGACTGAGCTGTGCAGGTGAGCTGGCCACGCTGACCAAACAGGAAATGCTATTCAAATGTTCCCGGGTCTTTTCCTGTCTACCTGGCCAGAGCAGCGAGTTGAGAGTGCTGTCCAGAGCGGTCCCAGTGGAGCAGTGAAGCAGTCCAGAGCGGTCAGAATGGAGCATTGTGGGACAGCCTCTGGAGGCCAATAACGTCCCATTCGTCCTCACTAGTCCACAATCGATCCAGAGAGGTCGATTTCAGCGCTACTCCTCTCGTTAGGGAGGAGTACAGAAGTCAATTTTGAGGGCCCTTTAAATAGACGCAAATGGCATCTGTGTGAGGACGGGTACAGGTTTATGTCGAATT
The DNA here is from genome assembly GCA_032164245.1 of Sternotherus odoratus. Taxonomy (NCBI): domain Eukaryota; kingdom Metazoa; phylum Chordata; order Testudines; family Kinosternidae; genus Sternotherus; species Sternotherus odoratus. The sequence goes on from JAVMKO010000004.1 coordinate 46,844,630, forward strand.
AACGTCGCTAAAGTTGACGTTAAGCTGTAGTGAGGACCAGCCCTTTATGTTTGTCATCGCTATCAGCTTTCTGCTTTGCCCAATTCCTGGTATCCAAAAACTGCAAAGCCATGAAGATTATTTATTTGAATGTTAAAGCTAATTTTGCTCAAAGTGGTATTACCAGCCTAGTGTCTGCACTTGGCTAGAAAAATCTTTGATATAAATTTTTATTTTTTGAAATTATTTCTGTAACCAGAGTCCAACTCCCTTTAGCGGAGGGTAACAGAATTTCTGTCTCTTAACACGTTGAATGGCTACTATCCTTTAAGCCAGGGGTTCTCAATGTTTTTCTTTCTGAGGCCCCGCTCCCCACAATATGCTATAAAAGCTCCACAGCCCAGCTGTGCCACAACAACTGTTTTTCTGCATATAAAAGCCAGGATCGGCATTAGAGTAACAAGCACGGCAATTGCCCAGGACCCCATGCCACGGGGAGCATCGCAAAGCTAAGTTGCTAAGGCTTGATGCCCCGGACTGCAGTCCCCTGCGATGGGGCTTCGGCTTTTTGCCCTGGGCCCTAGCGAGTCTAATGCTGGCTATGCTTGGTGGACCTCCCGAAACCTGCTTGCAGCCCTTCTGGAGGCACCTGGCTCCTGGATGAGAACCACTGCTTTAAGCATCTTACTGCTTATATACCCCCCTCTAATGCAAATAATGTCTGTGCCAAAATCGTAGCTTACTTATGAGTCTTATAAGCTGGTCTGAATGCTTCGGGGATTTTTTTCCCCCATGATAAACACCTGTATTTTTTTCCTTTTTCAGTATATTGTGGGACAGATCCTTTTATGCCATCCCATATTTTGAATACAGTAAAACCTCCATTTAATGGACTAATTCGGGCGAGGGGGTGTCCGTTAAATGAAAAAGTCCGTTATTTAATAAAAAAAAAACCAACGAGCTGTCGGAGCAGCAGCCCGCCCGCCACAGGGTCGGGGCGGCAGCTCCACAGCCCGCCCGCTGCCTGGACCCGGGCAGCAGCCGGGAGCCGGCAGCCAGCCTGCCCGGGTCCCGGCTGCTGGGACCCGGGCGGCAGTCGGGAACAGTCAGCCAGCCCACCTGCTGGCGGGACTTGGGCGGGAGCCGGGAGCTGGCAGCCCGCCTGCTGGTGGGAGCCGGGCGGGAGCCGGCAGCCCGCCCGCAGGCGGGAGCCGGGCGGGAGCCAGCAGCCCGCCCGCCCGCTGCCTGGACCCGGGCGGCAGTCGGGAACCATCAGCCAGAAATGGATTTCGGATGCATCAGCTTGCTCAGAAATTTTGTCCGTTGCATCCAAAGTCCGTTAAATCGAGGTCCGTTAAATTGAGGGTTTACTGTAATTGTTCCTATTATCACTATTCTACATTTGTCTATGCTGAATTGTATATTTACAGTTATATTTCATTTTAAGCCATGTAGATTAGCCTTCCTTTGGATCTGTTTTAATTCTTCCTTGCTATTTACCATATTTACAATTTTGGCAGCTTCAGAATTTTGCAGTCAACCATTTAGATAGATATATATTTTGCCAATGAGCTGTCATGAAGTAGGAATTAATATCCAAAGTTATATTTTCAGATTAATGATAGGGAAATAGGATTTCCCCATCCTACTAGATTCTTTGAGACCATGGTTATAGGCATCATGTATGGCAGAAAGAGAGAGAGAGAGCCAGCCAGCCAGGCTACCAATTAAAAAAAATATATATTTTCTATTTCTATTCAGTATACCACACTGTACTGAAAGAACTAATTTCCTGGTGGCAAGTTATTGGCTAAAAGTATCAGTACAGATGGCTGCCTGGAATGAAATAATGTTAGCCATGTGTCACCATGATGTGGGAGATCATTCAGAATGGAATATTGTAGCTGAAATTACAAAATGTCTATATAATATAGTTGATGTTCTGTTGCCGTTTGCAACTGAATTCTTAAATTTCCCATCAAAATCATTATTCTCATACAGATTTTTTATGTATGGTACCTTGTCCATTTCAGAATGAGATTCAGAATTTAATCAGAGTTGCAAGAAAGAAAAAAAATATCGCCAAGTTTGGGATACGAAGGAGCCGCTGTTTTAGGTCCATCATCTTCACATTTATTATGTGGGTTTTGTTCTGAAGAATAAGGAATCAGGCAAGGAAGTTCGGTCTACAGTCAGAGGTTAGATTTTGACAAGTATGCTGTTTAACTGATGCAGCATGTGCCAGGCAGTCATTGACTAGATTTGCCAGAGTGACAACTAAGCCTAGTCTTAGTTAAACCAACTAAGCCAGTAGTTCTCAAAATTTTGTAGTGGTGACCCCTTTCTCACACCGGGCCTCTAAGCGTGACCCCCCTAGGGGTCAAGTGGGAGGCGTGCCTGCAGTCCACTGCGGCAGGGGCGGGGGGGGGGGGTGTTCCAGCAGCCCCCCAGGGCAGAGGTCAGGATTGAGGGGGGGTTCCAGCAGCCCCCCGAGGTCAGTGAGGGGGGTTCCAGCAGCCCCACAGAGGTGCCGGCAGCCCGCCGTGGCAGAGGCCGGGCTCACGCGGGCGCCAGAAGCCCACCTCTGCAGGGGCCGGGGCCAGGTCAGGCACGTGGCAGTGCCGGCAGCCCGCCGCAGCAGGAGCCAGGACCGGGCTCGCGGGGCCACCAGCAGCCCACCGCAGCCGGGACCAGCCTTACGGGGGTGCCGGCAGGGCTGGCGACAGGAATTTTGGGGCCCCGTACGCAGATCATGCGGGGCCGCCCCCCGGCCAGTCGCCCGCCGCCCCCCCCCCACGGCCGGTCTCCCGCCGCCCACGGGGCCCAACCCTTGCATGCGCTCTGGCCGCGTGGCCCGGCCAGGAGAAGCAAAGGGGGGCGGGGGAGGCTGCTGGGTGCCGGGGGAGGGGGCTGATGAGCGCTGCCCGGAGCCCCGCCTTGCTCAAAGGTCCGGCAACAAGGGGGTACAGCTGTGTACCGGGCCTGCCCCGGATTTGAGGGCCCCCCCTTAATTCTGGGGCCCGGTACAGCTGTACCCGTTGTACCCCCCTGTCGCTGGCCCTGGGTGCCGGCAGCCTGCCTCGGCAGGGGCATGGGCTGCCTGCAGCAGCAGGGGCCGGATGCCAGCAGCCCGCAGCAACGGCATTGTTTGGGGCTGGCTGCTGGCAGCAGGGGCTCGCGAACCCCACAGAATTGGCTCGCGACTCCCAGAGTGGTCCCGACCCCCACTTTGAGAACCAATGAACTAAGCCAAGTCTTGTGCTTAAAGCAGAAAAGTCTAAAAGTTTCTTGTGGTGAGGAAGGAGCCATCTACAATGTCTCTGAGAATTTCTGGCATTAATATTTCCTACTCTGAAGCAAAGGCCTATAAAAAGAACATGATAGAGAATACAGTGAATGCTAAGGTGAAGTGCTATTAGGTTGGTGATTATATAAAACATTGCAAAAGAGATCCTTTAAAATTATTGAAGTAGGGCTAGAATAGCAAAAAGAGTGAGGCACCATAAAAAAAAAAAGCTAGCCATGGAATAGGGAGCAGAGAGTCAGCAGATATACGTACTGGTGATGTGATGATAACTCACATAAGAGTCACTACACAAATCCTCTTGTATTTGTAATACATGGCTTTATTAGTTCTTATTACAAATACTGGGGCAGAGCCTACAACATGCAACTACAGTGGAAGTTCACACCTGTAGCAGATAACTGAAGCACTTAAAACAAATGGTAAATAAATTTTGTGCTGGCTCTGTGTACAGCATGAATTTCACTCCTAACATGGAACTTAAAATGTCTGACTTAAAAAAAACGAAAACAAAAAGCCCCTCATGATTTTAAGCCAGTCTTGTGATTTTGTGTGTGCCTGATTCATGATTTTTGAACACTACACACATTATAGGATAATGGTCCTGGAATTTGTCTGAGAGAGTAAGGAGTTGTTCCTGCAAACCCTTAGCCACTTGATAATCATCATAGCTGCCAGTAGAGCTCAATGGGATTACTTATATGAGCAAGCATTTGTAGGATCAGGCCCAAATGTTGCACAAAAGAAGAGAAGAACAAATATTTGATTTAGAGAGGTGTTGACAATAAGGAAATAACTCCTATTTTTATTATCTTCCTCAATGTCTTTATCGTGTGTCCCAAAGGCAGACAGCAAAAGAGGCAAGGCAGGCACTCACATATCATAGGGATATACAGATCTAAATAGAATAGAAAACAGAAAAAAGTCAGAAAAAGTGGAATTTTGCTCTGACATCACTTTGAAATACATTCACGGCTGAGGATGCGAGGGAAATTCCAAAACCTGAGCCATTGTTTAGGTGACAAATCTGAGGAACTGCCCCAGATTTAAATGTCGTCAGAACAGGTTTTGGAACAAACTGATAAACCAAACAGTAATAAGTCACCAGGACCAGATGGTAGTCACCCAAGAGTTCTGAAGGAACTCAAATGTGAAATTGAAACTGTAGTTTGTAACCTATCATTTAAATCAGCTTATGTACCAAATGACTGGAGGATAGCTAATGTGATGCCAATTTTTAAAAAGTGCTCCTGGCAATTACAGGCTAGTAAGCCTGACTTCAGTACTGGGCAAACTGGTTGAAAGTATAGTAAAGAACAGAATTGTCAGCCACATAAATCCATGGTATGCCCACATCTTGAATACAGCATGCAGATGTGATTGCCCCATCTCAAAAAAGATATATTGGAATTGGAAAAGGTTCAGAAAAGGGCAACAAAAATGATTAGGTGTATGGAATTGCTGCCATATGAGGAAAGATGAATAAGATTGGGACTTTACAGCTTGGAAAGGAGACGACTAAGGGAGGGTATAATCATGACTGGTATGAAGAAAGTAAATAAGGAATTGTTATTTGTGCCTTCCCATAGCACAAGACTAGAGGTTACAAAAGGAAATTAATAGGCAACAGGTTTAAAAGGAAGTATTTTTTTCTTCACAGGATGTTGAACTCTATGTCAGAGGGTGTTGTGAATGCCAGACTATAACAGGATTCAGAAATGAACCAGATAAATTCATGGAGGATAAAATCATAGAGGATAAGTCCATGAATGGCTATTATCCAGGATGGGCAGGGATAGTGTTCCTAGTCTCTATTTGCCAGAAGCTGGGAATGGGCGACAGGGGATGGATCACTTGATGATTACCTGCTCTGTTCATTCCCCCTGGAGCACCTGACATTGGCCATTGTCAAAACACAGGATACTGGGCTAGACTGACCTTTGGTTTGACCCAGTATTGCTGTTCTTATGTTATAACAGAGATCTGCCAGACAGTTTATTTAAAGGCATGTCTATAGTTATTGAAAATATAGATACTTCACCTCAAATTCTGAAATTCATGGAAAATTAATTGCAGAATTTTACCCTGCTATATCTGTTCAGAATCAAGTAATGGATTTAGATTCAGTCTGCTTTTTTGGAAAGTCACATAAGGATGGCAATGCAGTAAAGAAGTTTAAAATATTTTTAACATAGTTCAGTCAAAGAAAAGAGTCTTACCCAAACTCATTTTTTTCTAACTACCCATGAAAGTTTATTCTTAGAGTGTAACAAAGCACAATATGAAAAAAACCAAGAATTCATAATATACCTGGTAAAAGCAATTATAATTGTTTCCCTCTGTGTATATACTCATGCATACACACATGATAAATACAGTACATATATGTCTTTCAGATAAGAAACTAGACTGACCTTCATATCTATGTGTGTGAATGTCCTGCCTGAGGATAAAAACATTTTAACACTCTTGGTAAAGTCTTATACTCAGACTTATATATAAAGTAATTTATATTGTTAATGCATATAAATACCATTTCTCATGTAAAAACAAAGATTAAATCAAGTCAATAGATCTACAGTTATTCTGTTTTAATATATATATTTTCTGTCCTAAAATTTTTCTTCATATAATATTAATAGTACTTTCAAGTGTTAGACTATGAAAGATGAAATATTACCCTTATCATTTCCTATGTCATCAAAAGTATGTTACTTTTGACTTTTACAAGTTTAATTTCAAAGTCAATTCAATTGTGACTCTAAAGACCATTAAGGTATTCTGGCTGGGATTTAGGTATGATGAGAAAGGCTTTAATGAGTTGGAAATGGGTCAAAAATCATTTACTACTCATTAAAAAAATGTTCCTAATTTATTATGTCTTTTTTTCTCCAACACTTTCAAAGACAGTCTGCTAGTTGGATTAAATCCTATTACTTGACTGACTACTGTCTTAATTTATAAGTAGTCAAATCTTTTTCAAGGGACATGTCTGGACATTTTAAAGATAATGTATAGACTTCTCAAATGTTTCTTGAAAAGGCTTAGTCTTTAAGAAATCCTTGGAATGGAGAAACCTTGAAAATACTAATAAAACTGCAGCTTTGTCACACACAAACTGTGGGTTAGACCCCTGGATGGTGTAAACTGGCATAAACCTGTGGAAGTCAGAGGAGTTACACTGACATACAGAAAGTTTGAAATCCTTTTATAGTACCTTTTCCATGTGATGATGTATGATTAAGTCAGGTCTTTTTTAATCATATGATTGTTCTGTAAACAAAAGCACAATAAAGGGCCATTGCATCTAGTTCAAAGGACCCCTTTCTAGTGTTCCAGCTCAAGAATCATAGGAACTTAAATCAGATATTGCCACTTATTTTCACACACACAAAAAGCGACCACCTGCATTTAAAGTAGCTCACTAATATGAATGGAATGTATATGCTCAAGTTAAAAGAATAATTCAGTGTAACATGTATCTGGTTAACTATCTTACACTGTATCCATCAGTGCATGGCTGAAATATTTGTAAATATAAGAAGAAAGTAACCCTATATGGAAACTTTCCTTATTTACACAATATTATAGATCGTCATTCCTTCCTCATTGGCTTTAACAGGAGTTTTATCCTAGTACCAGATTGAGCAATATTTAGTGCAGACTGAGGAGTAATTAAACTGTTGTGCATTGACATGGTAAAAATTCCATTATTCCAACAGAATCCTGCAACATTTACTATGCTACTAATTTATTTTCCTTGTGGGTGCACTGTTTAATTGCTTCAAAGGCTCCAAACTACACAGAGTCACTACTGAACAGGTATATGTAATTTATGCAATGTCCTCAATTGCTCTTATGACTCACTAGATTTCAGGAGCTGTAGCACCAATTCTAGTTTTGACAAAATTATCATGACCAATCACTGTCATTGTCTGCTAAGATTATTTTGACTATTAGCGGTAAATATGCCCAATGGCCTGTGATGGAATGTTAGATGGGGTGGGATCTGAGTTACTGCAAAGAATTCTTTCCTGGGTATCTGGCTGGTGAGGTTTGCCCACATGCTCAGGGTTTAGCTGATCACCATATTTGGGGTCGGGAAGGAATTTTCCTCCAGGGCAGATTGGCAGAGGCCCGGGGTGAGGGTGAGGGGTTGCCTTCCTCTGTAGCCTGGGGAATGGTTCACTTGCTGGAGGATCCTCTGCACCTTGAAGTCTTTAAGCCATGATTTGAGGACTTCAATAGCTCAAACATAGGTTAGGGGTTCATTACAGGAGTGGGTGGGTGAAATTCTGTTGCCTGCATTGTGCAGATCAGACTAGATGATCATAATCGTCCCTTCTGACCTTAAAGTCAATGAGTCTGGGTCTATAATTAGATGGTAAGCTCTTGGGGCAGGGACATTCTTTTTGTTAGGTATTTGTACAGTCCAAGGGTCCTGGCTCATTATAGGGATTCTCAAGTGCTACTACAAAGCAAATAATACTGGGGGGCAGGTGACCAAAGCCCACAGGTAAGTCAAAAACATGGAGACCTGGAAGAAGGATCTGAATCTGGGGGAAGCATGGGCAGTTATAGTAGAAATAAGGGAGAGACAAAACAGAACTGGGGGAGAGGGGGAGAATCAAATCAGTATAGTAATGCAAGAAGTATGGGTAATAAGCAGGAAGAACTCAAAATACTAGTAAATAAACACATTAGAAGCAAAAGGAAGACCAAGGACAGGGTAGGCCTGTTACTCAGTTGGGGGGAAAGACTATAACAGAAATTGTGGAAATGGCAGAGGTGCTTAATGACCTATTTGTTTTGGTTGTCACCAAGAAATTTCGTGGTGTTTGGATGTTTAACTAGTAAATGCCAGTGAAAATGAGGTAGGATCAGAGTCTAAAATAGGGAAAGAACAAGTCAAAAATTACTTAGACTTCAAATCACCAAGGCCTGATGAAATGCATCCTAGAATACTCAAGGAGCTGCCTTAGGAGATATCTGAGTCATTAGCAATTATTTTTGAAAAGTCATGGAAGATGGGAGACATTCCAGAAGACTGCAAAAGGGCAAATATAGTGCCTATATATAAAAAGGGAAATAAAGATAACCCAAGAAATTACAGGCCAGTCAGTTTAACTTTTGTACCCAGAATGATAATGGAGCAAATAATTAAGCAATCAATTTGCAAACACCTAGAAGATAATGAAGTGATAAGTAACAGCCAGCAAGAACAAATCGTGTCATTCCAACCTGATAGCTTGTGGATGGGGGGGGGGGGGGTGTATTAGATGTGATATACCTTGACTTTAGTAAGGCTTTGGATACTATCTCACATGACCTTCTCATAAACAAAACTAGGGAAACGCAACCTAGATGGAGCAATTATAAGGTGGGTGCATAACTGGTTGGAAAATCATTCTCAGAGTGTAGTTATCAGTGGTTCACAGTCATGCTGGCAGGGCATAACAAGTGGGGTTCCACAGAGATCAGTTCTGGGTCCAGTTCTGTTCAATATCTTCATCAGTGATTTAGATAATGGCATAGAGAGTACACTTATAAAGTTTGGGAAGGCTAGCAAGTGCTTTGGAGGATAGGATTAAAATTCAAAATGATCTGGACAAACTGAAGTAAATAGAATGAAATTCAACAAGGACAAATGCAAAGTACTCCTCTTAGGAACATTCAGTTGCACATACAGTAGACTCTCGATTATCCAGGATTGGGTTAACCAGGATGTCAAAAAAATACACCTAACTCCCAGGGACGGCTCTGGCTTTGTTGCTGCTTCAAGCACACACACAAAACCCCCCCACCAGGGCGCAGGGGAGCCGGTGAACCAAAACCCCCTCCCTCCGGCGCAGGGTGGCTTGTGAACCAATGCTCCCCTCCCCATATTTCCTATGGATGGTGATTATCCGGGATTTTATTAACCAGGATTAATTTTTTTCCTATCATCCTGGATAATCGAGAGTCTACTGTATACAAAATGGAAAATGGCTGCTGGAAAGGAGTGCTGCGAAAAGGGATGTGGGGGTTGTAGTGGATCAGAAGCTAAATATGAGTGAACAGTGTAACACTGTTGCAAAAAAAGCAAACATCATTCTGGAATGTATTATCAGGAGTAGTATAAGCAAGACACGAGAAGTAATTCTTCCGTTCTACTCTGTGCTGATTAGGCCTCAACTGGAGTATTGTGTCCAGTTCTGGACACCACATTTCAGGAAAGATGTGGAGAAATTGGAAAAAGTCCAGAGAAGAGCAACAAAAATGATTAAAGGACTAGAAAACTTGATCTACCAGGGAAGACTGAAAAAATTGGGTTTGTTTAGTCTGGGGAAGAGAGGACATGATAACAGTTTTCAAGTACATAAAAGGCTGTTACAAGAAGGAGGGGGGAAATTGTTCTTTTTAACCTCTGAGGTCAGGACAAGAAGCAGTGGGCTTAAATTGCAGCAAGGGCTCCCTAACTGTCAGAGTGGTTAAGCATTGGACTAAATTGCTTACGGAGGTTGTGGAATCTCCATCATTGGAGGTTTTTAAGAGCAGGTTGGAAAAAAACCTGTCAGGGACGGTCTAGATAATACTTAGTCCTGCCATAAGTGTAGGGGACTGGGTTAGATGACCTCTCAAGGTCCCTTCCAGTTCTATGGTTCTATAAGGTTGTCATCACCAGCTCTATTCTAATCAATGGAAAGAGTTGCATTGACTTCAATGGACTCTGGATTACGTTCTATATCCACATAATTTATGGACCAGATTCTCATTTTTAGTAAGACCCCTTTACATCGTTGTGGTCATGTCAGGATGCCCTAAAGTGGGTGTAAGTTACATTTACTTCTACTTTAAGGCCCATTTATACTGCCTTAAAGTACACGAGATTAAGTCCCATACAGATACAGTATGGATCACATTCAAATGTAAGTGTGGACACGTGGGTGTGCTAACTTCCAAATGCAAATACCCAATATGGTGTGTAAAACATGGGGTTTGATAAGGATATTGATGTTCACAATAGTTTTCAAAATGAGAAAATAACTAAATGGTTAAATTCCATCTTCTTTTGGAAGGTACATCATGGGTGAGGCTAAGATTTTGTCATGGTTATTTTTAGTAAGAGTCACAGACAGGTCACAGGCAATAAACAAAAGCTAAATGGAAGCCATGATCTGTCTGTGACTTTTGCTGCTGCCTCTCCATGGTTTCCCTTGCCGCCGTGGTGTCTGGGAGTTCTGGGGTTCCCCCTGTGCTCACAGCAGCTGGGAGCTGCAGGGTGACCATATTTCCCAAAGGGAAAATGGGACACTACAGCCGCTCACCTGAGGCATCCCCATTCTTCCATGTGAGACTATCACCTGTTGCTGGAACCATGAGGAGGGCCCCCTCAGGAGTCTGTCACCTATCACTGGAACCTTGCAGGGGGGCCCCTGTCACTGAAATCCTGCCAGGGCCCTGCTGGCTGACAGCTCCAGAGTCCAGCAGCCCCTGGCACTGAAGCAGAGAATGTCACAGTGGTCTCAGGAAGTCACGGATTCCATGACCTCCATGACATAAATGTAGCCTTACTAATGGGCAGATCTTTACATGGTATAAATCACCATAGCTCCACTGACTTCAAAGGAGCAAATCTAATATACACTTGCTGAGTCAACTTTTGCAATCAGTAATGTATATATAGCCTCAGAGTAAATAGGGTTGCAGATCTTTAACAGGAAAAAGAATTTGGCTGTGTAATTCTGGATTATCCTTGATTAATAGGTGTGGTATCTTTACAAACATTGGAATGTGGTTCTATGATTATGTTATAATTGATCTTCAGTTGTTCCAAATGTCGGTGTGCATAGTCAGTCCGTCCCGGGAATCAAGAATAATTGCAGAGGACTGGAGGGTTACTCATGTTACCCTCACCTTTCAAAAGGAAAATAATCAGGAAGCTAGAAACCAGTTAGTGCAACTTCAGCCTCAAGTAAAAGTCTGCAAACTGCCATAAAGGACAGAGTGAGGAAATGGATTTTTACATTATAATTTCTTGCCAAAAGTTTTCACAAAGGTGTAGATCATGCTAGAGCAATCTAAACTCTTTGATTGAGGAAGTAAATAGGCAACTGACAAAAAGCAATGCATATGATGTTTTCTACCTAGGCTTTAGTAAGGCTTTTAACAAACTATACTACATACATGTTTGGATCTTAGAATCAGTTGGATGGTGTACAGGGAGGAGGCAGGTGTGCAACATTTATTTTTATAGCTAGCTTATTAGGAAAGGAGAGGAAAGCTGCATACAGTGCGATTTCAGACTGGCAACACGTACAAAAAATAAACTGGCTTTCTGGATGGAAATTACATTTAATTTAAACACTTGAATTTTTTAAAAAATAAATAAAATTAAAGCAATTATTTCTAAATGGACAGTTGTTTGTTAAAAGTAATTGCCTTCATTGTAATTGAGAGCTACATTCTGGGCTTGAACCAAAGCCCAACACATCATGCCATCTGAGCTCTGAGGGTAAAAAGGACTCCATACAGAGGACCTGCACAAGGCCTATATACCATTTAAATCCCACATAAGCCTACAAATAGGACCTATATGGTATTTAAGTAGTGCATAGGACTTGTGCTGGCCCTCTACACAGGAACAAATTTACCTTGAATGAAATAATAGTCCTATACCCAGCTTTTGAGGGCTCTGCTTTTGGAAAGTAAAGGCCTGTTGCTGACCTTCCCCTTCGTTTCCCCTTCCCCAGTAGATGCTGTGAAGGGTTAAAGGAATTTCTTTCCCATCTTATCTCTGATTGATGGCAGATATGTAGGTGTGAATTTAGAATGACTGGGTGTGCTTGTGGAATGAATGAGTGCTGATCAAATGAGTGTGGGAAGAACAGGTATGAGTTTGTGTCTGAGGAATTAATAACTTCAGTGCTCGAGTTTTGGATCAAACCTGAGTGTGTAGTATGGTTAGTGTGTGTACGCCATATGAATGGACATGGAGAGTGTGTGTGGAATGAGTGAGCTGTGGAGATACCAGAGGTAGATTGAATAACTACGTAGTGGTGGGAATAAAATGGGGGAGCATGTGAATGAAGTTGGGGGTGAATAGATAAGTTTGGAGGCATGGAGACTGCAAAACTGGATGTGGAATGTGGAACTTGGTGTGAAATAAATGTATGGAGAGTCAGACAGTGAGTGATGTGGAGGAGTGGAGAAAAAACTTAATGTGAGTGGAGGTAGGTGTGTTAAAATACAGGGGAGTGGAGCAAGTGGGAAATGGATAAAGGTTGCCTGTAGCATGTGGGAAAGAATTAGTATCAACTGTGTGGATATGACACTGTACCTCAAAGCAGCACACTGTAACCCTGATATTCATCATTCACATATGGTTGTGATATTTCATAAAAAGCTAGATATCATAGGAAAGGTCATGAACCCCTGAAACCCATTGTTCTGTCAAAATATGTAGATCATTAGTGCGTATGAAGTTATGAGATTTTTCTCTGTGCTTGTTATTGAAATATGTTATGAGTTTGAGAGTCGCATGATGCTGGATCTCCAATGACAACAACAAAGGAGGTGACCGGGCGGGCATTGATCAATCATCATCAGCCATCGCCAGAAGGGGAATAGTAAACCAGGGATTTACAAATCAATGACAGCTGCGCAAGCACCACATAATGGGGACTGGCAACCCTGTAACTCAACAAACCCCACCAAGCATGCCTGGACTGGTGTCTTTCAAGGCACATAGACTGAGAATATCATGGCATCCTGGTTTTGCCTTTTTCCTCCTCCTTCTATGCTGGAAGTAACAAGAATGCTGGGCAGACAAAGACTTGAAATGAGGAGACTGGTCCCAGGCTTACTAGGGGGAGTCTGTGTATTAAGAACCGCAACATCCAGTGGTGTGAGAAAAATTGCTTGATCCAAATACTGTCTAGTCTAATAAAGCATAAGATTTAGACTATGCACTTACCTTTTATTTTCTTTGGTAACTATCTTGAAGTTTTGGGCCTACCACTTATAATCATTTACAATCTCTCTGTCTGTAACTGTTAAATCTGTTTTATGTTTTACCTGCGTGGGAAATCTGAACCCAGTTTACAAAAGACTAGTGTGTGACCTCTCCACATCAAGGGAAAAGTGGACTGGGTAATGAACTTACACACTGGTCAAGCTTCTGACCAGGGCAAGACGGAACAGTTCTACAGTTAAAGGCTGGAGGTGTGGGAGATTTGTTGGTGCCTCTCCGTGATTCGTTAATGTCTCAGGGAACAGTCATGCAACTTCACTGGATGTAGGGCTCCACACGAGCTAGGTGATAACAGAGGGGTTTGATGCTTGTCACTATCAAAGCACTGTGAGAGACAGCCCAGGATGGAGAGTTAATAGGGTATAGTGGTACCACAGTTTTAGGATGTACCTGGGGACCTCATCAATGTGGGCAAGTACTGAATAAGTGTAGAAGTGGGAAGTAAGTATAGAATGAATAAGAAAGAGAGTGCAGAGTACGGAATGAATAAATTTGGGGTGTGAATGTGTTGGAGAGTGTAGTGTGTAGAGTAAGTGGGATTGTGGTCGACTGTGCTGTTGCTGAGTCTCAATCGTGTCAATTACTCCATAGCCCTATTTCCCTCTGCCATTCCCTGTGTTGTTAAGCTTGACTGTCTATCTCAACATTTGCTAGTATCCATCACTGGAGTATCTAAACCTTCTGAGGATGCTAGGGTGGAAAAGAGCTTTCTGTGGGAGCTGAATCCCAATAGGGAAGTTTGATGCGGAAAGATACTTTTCCTTGAACACTAGCAGAACTACTAACACAAATTTAGACATTCTTCTGAATACATTCTTGTTTGAAGTTACTGGTAGGTACAGAACAGGGTACCAGGAGACCAAATTTCTGTTCCCACTCCTCCCACTAACTAGTGGGACCTTGTGCTATTTACTTAATCTCTATCCCTCAGTTTCCTCCTCATAAAAGTAAGTACAATGCTTAGACACCTTTATGAAATAGCTTGAGATGCTTGGATAAAAGAAGCCTTAGAAGTGCAAAACATTATGTATTTTTAAAATATTTCAGGCATTTTAGGTCTTTCAAAATTATGTTTATTCCAGAAATGTGAATTTGTCAAAATTAAAGGGCAAATTATTGTCCTGATGTACATCCTGTACTACCTTGTTAAAGTATGTGTGCTTACTTAGCTTATCTTAGGGAAAAATTTGTCCATTGGACTTCTAGCTTTTGGAATTATATCTAAATACATTGGCCTGCATTCTCAACTGGTGAGATCAAAATAGGCCCATTAACTTCAGTGGAAGTCTCTGATTTACATCAGGCCATTAGATATTTCCAAGGTGCCTGTCACCTTGTTATCCACGTACACTGTAGTTATCCTGATAAATGTATTAATCAATTATTACCAACTGTCATCAAGCCTTCAGTCAGCTGACCAGGATTCATGAAGGAAAAATCACTCATAATTAATTAAGCACTCAGCTAATTACTTTTTCCGGAAACAAGTGAAATATGCAACCAATACATTCTGTAACAGTTTCAGAAGAGTACCACTAGGGATTGTGAATCAATTGACTGAATGCACAAGGACACTTTTCAGTACATGCTACATGAGAAAATTAACCCTCCTTTTAAACTCTACTGAAAATTTCAAGACAAATATTATTTAATGTAAAAGTAACCAGTGCAAAGCACATGGATGGCTATAGTGCTTGATCTTTGTGAGAACAGATTTATTTGACTGACAACACTTTTTCTAATCCCAGGTGTAATATGCCTGGTAAAGAGCTTCACTTTTAAACAAACAGCACTTCTCAGTAGTTTGGGTAAAAATTCCTAATAAAGATGCAGACATATATTTTTGTGTTTGTGATTATTAAAGATTATTGTACTATAACTTGTTTTTGCTGTGTCTCATCTGTCTGGTCTGTCTATGTGTAATGAGTGGGGGTAACTGAACCCCTATAGAATGACATCAAAAAGGAAGGGATTTACAGTTCACATGACAGAGTATAAATCTAATCCAGGGGTGGCCAACCTAAGCCTGAGAAGGAGCCAGAATTTACGAATGTACATTGCCAAAGAGCAACCGGAATTTTCCTTGTAAGTCCACGTTTAGCTTATCCAAATGCAGCAGCATGTCTGCAAGATATACCAAGTCTAGAACCCATCCAGGGTCTGTAAGCTTGGAGTGTATTCTGTGCTTCTCCTCCATAAACAATTTTACTGGTTCCAGGAGCTCGAAAAAATGGAAAATAACTTTACCTCTTGAGAGCCATCAAACTGCACAGTGAAATGGCAAATGGGTTGAGGAGTTGTCTTCATCCAGTTCTTCAATTAGATTTTGAAATTGTCTGTGATTGAGTGCATTTGGGAGAATAAATTTCCCCATGTGCAAAGCAGGTTTCAGGACATGATCAAATTTGAGATTTTTATATACCAGTTCCTCCTGATGAATAATATAGTGAAAAGTCCAAAATTTGGGAAAGCTCTCATCAGACTTACAAAGCCCTACTAATCTGTTCACAGATCCCCACATGGACGGAGCCCCATCCATTGCAGTGGCAGTGAGCTTCAGTAAATGATTTGAGGACTTCAATAGTTCAGATATAGGTGAGGTATATTGTAGGAATGGGTGAGTAAAATTCTGTGGCCTGCGTTGCAGGAGGTCAGACTAGATGATCATAATGGTCCCTTCTGACCTTAAAGTCTATGAGTGGCTTTTTGCCACTACCAACATCAATGCTTCCTTTAGATCTCATCCAGGAGTTCTGTCCTTTAGTGACATGATATCAAGGAGTTCTTCCCTTACATCAGTCATCAGACACAGTGCAGACAAATACTGATAAGGTTTATCCTGTGCATGGCACAACTCATCCAAAGTGATGCTCAAATAGTCAGACTGCTGAAGTTGCGAGTGCACCTGCAATTCCATGTCACTGTTCAGGTCGGAGATTCTGCGTTCTATTGTGTGGCGTGAAAGCTGCAGGCCAGAAATTTTCTTCTGTAGATTTTCATTCTCTGGTGACAGGACTGAAATCACATCAGTGAGACACGTTTTTATCAGCTCTACTTCAGAGTTAGACTTTTTTGTATGGGCTATGTGTCAGGCCACATAATAGGAGGCTAACGTTATAGTCTATGATTGGATGGCAAATCTGGTCAAGAACGAGGCTCCTACATCTGTTTGTTTTTTCAAAGTTTTCAGTTTTAAAGTGCAGAGTTTAGAACCTTGTGGGAATTCTTGATCCATATGTGCATGGCTAGAAGCAAAATGATGCTACAAGTTTGAAGATTTGAACTGAGAGATACACACCTGGCAAAGAAGACACATGGCTTTACCATTATGTTCAACAAAAAAGTAATTTTTCTCCCATTCCCATTGGAAGCCTCAGTTTTAATCTGTGTATTTTCTTTCCTGTTTGCACTTTCCTTCCATTGTTAGATGATGTAAGAAAATTTTTGATTAAAAATTCCACACCAGCTAGTCACTGTGTGCTTTATTCAAGGAGACACTGGTATCGGCATGGGGATGCTGGACCGCTGGCTCTGTCCCAGGCCCCAACCTCCACTCCACCTCTTTCCCTAAAGTCCCCACCTGCACCTCTGCCCCCCTTCTCCCAGCCCCTCCCCTAAGTGAGCTGTGCCCTTGCTCCTCCCACACCGCTACCCCAAGCCTCCTGTGTGTCACAAAACAGCTGATGTTGGAGGGTGAGAGGCACAGGGAGGGAGGAGGAGGTTCTGGAGAAGGGAGAGGTGATGCTGCACATCTCATCCTCACTCCTCTGCCCTTCTCCCCACTCCCGAGAGCCTCCTGAACACCATGAAACAGCTGATCGCGGCAGGCAGGAGGTGCCAGGCGAGGGAATGAGGGTTGATAGTTTTCAGTGGGTGCTGAGCACTCACCATTTCCCCCCACAGTTGGCTCCTAGCAGAAGCACATTATCTTCTGAAGAGCCGCATGTGGCTCCAGTGCCACAGATTGGCCACCCCTGATCTAATCATTGATTGCCAGGAATAGTTTTGTGAGTGTTGTAAATTTTGCTCTTCCCCTAACTTAATTTTGGATGATGCACTCCTAAATAAATGGCTATTAAAAGGTTTTTTGGATCAATGAACCAGCATCTATTCTCACTCATGATTTACATCCGTATGAGTAACTCCCTTCAAATCAATGTAGCTATAGTGATATAAAACTGGTGCAAGTCAGAGGCTTAGGAATGAGGTTTAGAAACATTTGCTCTGCTGAAAAATGACAAATATCTGATATGAATTATCACAAAGTTACTCTAGAAGTCTGGTTCTTACTTGTTTTTGCTTTTGCATAGTGCCAATAACATTTATCAGACCAGCTGCCAAAGGGTAAAGCAACTTCATTTATGAAAGTACAATATTGCCACTAAATACACTATATCTATGCACAGTTTTATAAATACAATCTCTCTATTTTTTGGTTAAGAAGCTTCATCCTCAGTGTGGGGAAAATGCAATAAAATAAAGGTTGTTTTTATGCTGTTCAAATTGGTGGCAAAATCCTTAGCAAATTTAGCAGGCTGTTTTTGATACCATTACACCTGAAGTTTCAGGTTTCTGGCAGAATATGTCTCCAAAATTATGATTCAAAACAGATTTCAAAAGTGTTGATGTTGCAGGATGATATTGGAGTCTGAATTCTCTTCCCAGTTCTGCCAAAAACTTTAGGTGTAAGTGTGATAACTTATGGACACCCAGTCAGCCAGCAACCATAAAATCCCTCTTAGTAACTGTTCTCTAATTGCTTTATCTGTAAAGGATTAAAAAGTCTCACTGCTATGCACAGGTAAAAGGAAGGGAGTAGGCACCTGACCAAAAGAGCCAAAAGGAAGGCTAGAACTTTTTAAAATTGAAAGGACTTCCCTTTGGTTTGTCTGTTGCTCTTCTCTGGGGGAGAGGTGGACAGGGCAGCAGCCATGCTGTAAGATGCTTGGGCCAGGTATAAAAAAAGTCATCAGCATCAGACCTCGAAACTACTTATTTAAAAACCCACAATTGGCTTTATCCCTTTTATTTCATTATACTTTGTGGATTCCTCTGTGCTAACCCCAGGTGGTCTTGTTTTGCTTGTAACCTTTAAGATGGACCTCAAGAAAGCTATTCTTGGTGCTTAATCCTTGTAGTTGCTCTTAAAATCCAGCAATAGCTTCAGTTCTCAGATGTAGTTTCTTTCTTATTTTATTAATAACATTTACCAATTTTAAGAACAGAATTGGATTTTTGTGTCTTAAGAGTTTTGTGCACGTTGTTTAAGTAGCTGATGGCAATGGCTAATTTCTTTTTTTCCCCCTTGGCTCCCCCTCGGAGGGGGGTGAAAGGGCTTGAGAGTACACCACAGGAAAAAATTCTCAAAATGTGCCTTCCTGGGCTCTCAAAGGGGTTCTGCACATAGGTGGTGGCAGCATCTACCAATCCAAGGTCAGAGAAAAGCTGTAACCTTGGGAGTTTAATACAAGGCTGGAGTGGCCAGTATTAATTTTTAGAATCCTTGAGGGCCCCACCTTCTGAACCCAAAATTCCAGAGTGGGGAATTAGCCTGGACTAAGTCACTTATCCTTTCTGCTACTAGTTCTAATACATGCCAGAAGAAAACAATGTGTACTATATTTAATATAATGATTACTATATTTAATATAAACTATTATATTTAATATAAACTATCTGGGACAGACCCAGTTTTTCCTTTGATATCTTGGTGTGCCAGGGACTTCTTTCAGGAAACATGAAGTGTCCCAGGTTTTCATTTAATCTAATTTTTTAATAACTACAAAATGTAATTCAAGACACACTGCTGTATCAAGTAGAATTTGCTCTGCATTCACCAGGAACAGGTTGTTCAGTAGGATAATGTTCAGTGTTTGGAGTGAAGAGAAAAATGGAATGAGTGTCCAAGTTGTTCTTTTGCTCAGAGTAATCAGTTACACTTGTTCAGTGGTTCAAGACAAACTCATTAAATCAGTAAATTACTGGAAAAAAATTAACCACTCCAAGAACTGTGTCACAGCAGTAGCATCAGCACATTTTTAAAAATAAGTATACATTTTATCTTGAATACGAGTGTCACTATAAAAGTATCCTTTTTTTTATTTAGAAAACATGGTAATTTAACCATAATCACCATGATCAGATATTGCCAATGATATTAGCTCACCAGTATCCTCTGCCTTCCCACATTCACCAGACCAGTTATTCCAATATTCCCATCTTTAACTTTCACTTTCTTGATTTCCTAGTTAGTATCTGTAACAGGGTTGGGACTCATCACCGCAGTCTGGGAATTAGCTCACACTGCCCTGGAGCGTTCTCTGCTGGTGGTGTCCTGTCCATCGCTCATCCTCTGCTGGCATCTTGACCCGCGTTGCTCCTCTCCTGGCTCAGCAGCATCTTCTTCAGGACACTGCCCTCCAGCAATATCCTCCAAGTCGTCCTCACCCCCTTCCAGGGGTGGGGGATATCAGTAGTCCTTGCACTGGCCTCAGTGGCTGCCACAACCCCCAACTCTAGCCCCTCCTGTGTCAGGGGGGCAGGTTTCAGCCTGACTTGGCCACTGCCCATTGCCTGATGCAGCACAAGGGGGAGAGCAGGGGACCCAGGTCCCCTCATGCAGCCTTTCTGACCATCTTCTCTTCCCTTGTCTAACTGTCCCTGGGCCACTTCCCATCTGGCTCTTTACACCCTCCAGGCCCTTTCTATCATGACCCACAGTCTGGCAGGTTTGGGTCCAGAGCACTTCTATGCTCCCCAAGCCTGCCCAGCACTACTCTGTCTGAGGTGCTGGCCTCCTGAGCAGAAGACAGACCTTCCCCTACAAAGGTCTGGGACAGACTGACTGCTCACTCCCAGGGCAGCCTTTTTAATAGGGCCTAGCCCAGCCCATTGTCCTTGATTGGCTCCCAATAAACCCTTCTCTGATTGGCTGCCAGTATGTGCAGCCACTCTGGCCTACCCTGGGCCTATCTCTCATAGGAGTGGGGCAGCTGCCCACTACAGTATCTTACTAGCTTTAATGTTGTTGTAAAATAAATAACTTTCTTTGCATACACTATCAAAATTTCCCCAAGGAACTGTCCACCAGAGATGTTAGGTAATACTGTTTGAAAGGTTCAATTAACTGTTTAATAATGTATTTAAATGAATTACTGGCTTTAATAGACTTCATATGGAGTATATGAACTTTGACCCCTGGACTCCATCTTTGCTGTTTACTACAAAAGCAGCAGAGTTCCCTGGCTCAAACCGGATAGAACTGTTTTTTCCTGCCAGAGCCAGCCTTCACCTCAGAGTTTTCCCGCCAAAAAACTTTTAAAGGAACAGATACAGCACATGGGAGGGGCTGTCCTTTCCAGCAGCAGCCAGCGTGCAGTCAGGTCTTCTCAGCGCTTCCGAGCTAGGGAGAAGAATGCCATCTGTCCTGCAGCGAGGTAGAGGAAAGAGGGACCTGGGACCTGCCATCGTCCACATCCTGCTTACCTGGTGTCCATCAACCCAGAAGGTCTCTTTGCCAGTGACCAACTCCACCAGTCATCTGGACTCCCCAGTGTTCCTCCTCAAAGGCTCTAAATCAGCCAGAGAGTGGAAGGTCCTGGGCTTCGCAACTGTGCGCTGTGTCCATTGCACCTATACAACTAGAAGAGGTTTCTGTTTGGGAGTTTTATTTTCTGAAGGCCAAGGGAGGTTTTGTGGGTCTGAGCTTCAAGCTCCAAAGCCAGTCACTAGTTCACTGTATAGTTAACTTTGTGTTACTTCCCCTTTTCTCCCCAGTTTCTTCTGTACTTTACCCTTAATACACTTACCTTTGTTTGTACCATATTACCTTGTCTCTTCTTCATTTTATTTATCATATCACACAAGGAGGGAGGGCTAAATCCACCAGTGACAGACACGGAAGGGAGCCGAGTCTGCTCTTCTGAACAAGGGGCTTTCCTTTAGATCCTGTCCCCCCTACTATTTTATTTCTGAAGCGTTACTTTACTCCCCTTGAGGTAACAGAGAGAAATGTTAGAAGACACTGACAATGGAAATTAGGAAATCACTACTACTGCTATTTGCTATGAATTCTCTTTGGGGATATTTTTTGCTTTAATATTTACTACAATGTGGTTATGATGA
The DNA here is from genome assembly GCA_032164245.1 of Sternotherus odoratus. NCBI lineage: Eukaryota > Metazoa > Chordata > Testudines > Kinosternidae > Sternotherus > Sternotherus odoratus. Next base: position 46,866,049 of record JAVMKO010000004.1, read on the forward strand.
CCCACATCTGTAATGCAAAATGGGTGTCTTAACAACTGGTTCTAATTTTTTCAAGGTTTATTTTCCTGTACATCTATTGAATTTGGATTGTGACTCAGATAATATTTTCTTGTTATTGATATATTAAATATCTACTTAACAAGCATTTAAAATACATATTTATTATTTTTACAAACATTCATGCTGGCTTGTAAATAGAATTCAGCTTTTTGTTATTTGTTGTTCTTTTTTGTTTCAGTGCTGAATTACTAAATTCTTACACTTATTTTCAGTTTTTCCAATTAACCTTAATAGTTAGTATAAATGTGTTTGTATTGGTTCTACTAAGTCATTACCAATTAGTTTGGAACATTGAACATCTAACTGTGCTTGCTCTCGGGTACTAGCAATGACACAGTAATTAACTAAGGTAGTTGTCCTTTCCCTTGAAAACTAAAATATAGGATTATACTCCTTGGATAAACTAATAGAGTTACATCAGTTTAATGTACTTAATAGAATCCTTGATACCAGAAGATACCTTATTGAGAGCTCTCAATATGACCTCTTCCTGTTACTTAAAAATTACAGACAATGAAAATAAATCAAATTGAAGCTCATTAAATGTAATAAAAATAGTAATGGATCAAATCTCCCTAGAATCAAAGATTAATCTTAAATTATTATAAATTTCTAATTAATGATAATAATTCCTCCATGGATCATTAAGTCTTTGCAAACTTTGATTAAGCCTCAGCACTGTTGTGAAGTAGGCATGTTTTCATCCTCATTTTACAGATGGCAAAACTGAGATAAGGAGAGTTTAATTTTCCAAACTTAGTATGATTGGGGCCCAGATCCTCTAAGATATTTTCCACAATGGAAGTAAGGAGCCTAAATACCTTTGAGATCTGGGCCAAGGAACTGCAAGGATCAGGTTTCTTGTTCCTGGCAGTAACCATTAGAGAAATGAGCCAAATTCATGCCTGGTATACTTCCACTGGCTTTTTCGTGGGCTTACACCAGAGATGAATTTAGCTCACTAAGTGAGTTTTGTTAAACAAAAATCTTGACAAAATCATACTAATTTCAAGCTGCCTCATTAAAAGCACAACATTTCTAAACTATGATTGATCTTGAATTGCATTTTGTGCCTATAGTTTAACTACAGTAATTACTTTATTTACTTATTGAAAGTACAATAAATGACATATTTCTGATCATGCATTTTTGTTTGGTTATATTGCCAAACGTTTTCAAGCCTGGGAGCTTAAAGTTAGATTCTTAAATCCATATTTAAACTGCTAACAAAGTGGCTTGATATTTAGAAGTGTTGCCTACTCACTGCTCTTCGGATACTCACATCATTGTACTCAGCAATCCACTATATGTTATATGATGCTCTTGTAACGTCTGTGACATAGTCACTTGTTTGTGCTTGTCTTGTCTATTATTCTGTCTGCTTACATGCTGTTGTTTTTCTACTGGTAATTCTTTGTTTTATTTGCTTATGGGATGTTTCTCTTTCAATAAGGGGTCAAATCCTGACAGCTGTGTAAAGTCTAAAATGACTTCAGGCTTTGCACATGGGTATTAAGCAGTGTCAAGGGGAATATTTCCACAACCAATTCAGGTCTCCAGCAAAACTTCTCTGTGGATTCAGAGCTTCTATTAGGTCACATTGCATTGTATTGTATTGTATTGTATTGTATTGTATTGTATTGTATTGTATTGTATTGTATTGTATTGTATTGTATTGTAAGAAACTTAGTATCCTCCAGCAACCTCACCGGAACTTCTACAGCATTGGGGATCTGTTTATGTTCGGGGTTGCTCCCCTACTCAGATCCTTTCAGTGTCAGAGCCTAGCCACCTCATCCCTTTCTCTCACAAGCTGGGCCAGAGAATGCTTGCAAGCTCCTGAAGAGTTTCAATAAGCATACGACTATTTTCACACCTTTCAGTCACTTCCATCTTAAAAAAACTCACCTTTGACTCCACTTGCCTCTCCAACAGTGAGTGTGGTGTCTACAGTCACTGTCTGGAGTTTTGCTGCTCCCATTCTTTCTTGAGATGTTTTAATAGGTCTTTCTTTCCTTGCACTCAACTGAATCTGCTCTTGCCAAAGTCTCTAATGAGCTCTTCTTACAAAATCTCAAAACCGGTACTCTATCCTCATCCTTCTTGATCGGTCTACCACCTTCTACAAAGTTGAGCATGCTCCTGTTCTTGAAATCTTCTCTGTCTTCCACTTGTTCTCTTACCTCTCTACTCTCTCCTTCACCGTGGCCTTTGGAGGTTCCTCCTCACCCCCCCCCCCAACTTTCTGTGGGGGCTTTCAAAGGGTTCTGTCCTTCATTTCCATCTTTTCTCCCTTTACATCTGATTTCTGGATAATCTCACCCACTAACAGAAATTCAGTTACCATTTCTATGCAGATTCTTCACAGATCTACCTCTCTACTCCAGACCTGTCTCCTCCTATCCAAACAAAAATCTCAGCCTGTCTCTCTGACATTTCCCTATGGATGTTTAGATGTCAGATGAAAGTGAACCCTTAATCTTTCCCTCAATCTCTCACCTCTACCTCCTTTCTTGATCATGTGGACAACCCCCCCCCCATCCTGCTGGTCACTGAGGTCCATAGCCTGGATACCATTTTCAACTCTGCCATCTCTCTGTAGGACCTCATATCCAGGCAATGTTAAAATCTTGCATAATCCTTCCATATAACATATCTAAGATACAGCCTTTCTTATCCAGCCATACAGCAAAAACTCTTGTTCAGGCTCTCACCATCTCATATTTCGATCACTGCAACATTCTCTTCTCTGGGCTTGACAAATGCAATCTAACTCCACTCACATCCATTTAGAAAGATCAAAATATGCAAAGATCATATTCCTAACTTGTCACTTTGTCCATGGCACCCCTCTCTTTGCATCCCTCTACTGCCTTCCCCTCCTCTTTCACATCAAACATAAGCTTGTCTTCACTGGCCCTTCACTGCCTATACCTATTCTACCTATCCTCTCTCATTCAGTATGGAAAGATTGATTCCCACCTCTGATCAGTCCATGATGCCAGAGTCCCTCACCCACTTGTTAAGTTTGTAAACAAGCACCTTCATACTTTCTCCCATGCTGTTCCTTGTAAGCATCCACAAAACTCTCATCCTCCTTGAAATCCCTCTTTAAAACTCTCTTTTGGTGTGACACCTACAAAAAACTGACATTGGGTGTGGTGAGACCACAGCCTACCATGCTAACCAATATTATTTCATTGTTTTCACATATTCACCCATCTCTCTGTAGCCATTTCTTGTCTCTTACCTTATACTTTGATTGCAAGCTCTTTGGGGTGGGAACCCATGATAATAAAAGCATGATAATAAAAAATAAAATAATCATCAATAATAATCAGTCTTGCTGGCTTATAGATTTGGGCAGAAAAATGTGACAACTAAAGACAACTAAAACCTAATTCTGAGAGGTGTGGGCTCCCATTACCTATAAAAGAAGTTATGGATGCTCATTATCTCTTCGTAACACGTCTAAAGGAAAATTACCAGTCAGTAACTGTTTGATTCTACAACCCCTGAAGTAAAAAATTAGTCAGTCCTATGGACAATATCATATCATATCGTGTAGGACATAACTGCTACAATGAGCTAATGGTAAACGAGAGACAGAGGAAGACAACTACCAGTGAAAGAGTTCAGAATAATGTCATAACATGAACCCCTTATCTGAGCTTTCTGCATTCCTGACAGCTCTGGTGAATCAAGAGAAAAATGATGCAATGGAGGATTTGGTTTGAACATTTGAAAAAAGCTATTGAGAGAACACTTAACAAAGGCCTAAGTTCAGAACACCATGGTGCTGTGGTTAAATGTAAAACTATATTAAACATTGTTGGAAGAGTTATATTCTCCCACAAATTATTGCAACTGTGTCAATGGGAATATGAAGAAGAATAGATTTTCTTCTTCATTAGGTTTTGTTCCTTATAGCCTGGAAAAAGGAGAGATCAGATAAGCTCCATGAAATATATATATCCTCTTTTTAATTTTGCCAGTAATGGCGGGGGGGGGGGGGGGAGAGGAAAGTTGGCAAGTTTAACCTAATTCAGGGTTAAGTCAGGTTCCTTTGTCTTTGTCCTGCTTGCTACCAGCTTGCTTTTTGTATCTGGACACCAGGCACAGCTAATTCCTGTGTGGAGCAAAGTTCCACCCTGCCTTCTGGGCAAAAAAGTAGGTGTCATAAGCAGCGACATTAAAGGAGTAACAGCAATTCCTTTTTAGCATAAGTATAAAGACCACCTACTGGCAAGGGTCTGAATTGTTACAAAGTGCTGGTTTTGTTAGAGTTGAAGGGAGTTACATCTTAATGTTCTGTAGGCTTTTTGCAACAGGTTACAATTTTTGGATCCTGCAGTCTGAGTTACATTAGGGCAGTACAGTGAACATAAACAGGAACTCCTATATGGCTAACAAATAAGCCTTTTTTGTGTTTCTCCATGTTGTTGATATAATATTTCTTTTAATTTCTCCAAAATGAGATGCTTTAGCTTATCACAGCCAAGTAAATTAATATTTAATACATCTTCCCTCCCCACCCCACCAATGGTAGAGATAGATATATATTTTTAAATTAAGTGTCTAGAATTGAAAGACATGGTTGCTAGGTAGCCACTGTCATGATAGCTGAAGGTACCAATGAGGCATACAGAGGTGAGTCTCTCATAATAGAAGAGATCCATTTTTCATTCTCCTTGAAAATGAGTCTCTTTTATAGACAGATGACAAGATCACAAACTCGGTAGGAATAAGTCTGCAGAACAAATACACAGGGTTTTAATATTTCTCTTAAGAGGCAGAAGACTTTGAAGAGGTTTTTTTGGAAGTGGTTTGTATGATGGAGGTGAGGGGGATGACTGCTCCCACTTTGATTATGGAGGAAAAAAGATTTCTGGAAAAATGGGTGACACACAAATTTTGTTCATAGATTGTAAGGTCTGACAGATCTGCAGTACTAACCAACACAGCAAGAATAAAATATGAAAATGCAATATAAAATATGAAAATTACTCTAGCTTAAATACGTATGGAACTGATGTCTGCTATGTGGCTCAGTGGCTACTTTTGGCCCTCACAGCTCTGATTTGGGCCCCTAAAGGGAAACTTTGTTAATAAGGTGTATATCTGATTATGAAAAAGAACTGTGTTCCTTGAGTCAGGCTCTGTTATTTTTAAGCAGAAGTGTTTGAATCAGCATCGTGGCTAGACATAGGAGTTAATGGGTATCCCCTGTCCAACTGTCTTTTACCTCCCCTTCTGAAACTGGTTATGACTAGAGCTAGTCAAAACCCAGAATTTCCATTTAATGGGAAACTGATGTTTTGACGTTTGTTTTTGTACTGAACTGGAATGAAAACAAACGTTGAAATTTCCCACAAAACAAAAACTCCACAAAAACTGTTCAGAAAATTTTGTTCTGTACAATTTTTGAACTTTCATTTCAATTTTGGTTTTAACTTTTTTATTTTTGCAATATTTTGATTATATTTGCATTAGTTTGTGATATGCCAAAAGTAGCAGTGCAGAATGTGGCCTGGTGTCATCTCATCATATAGAAGGACATGACATTATGACATCATATAAAATCAAAATATTCTGTTTTGTTTATATACCTATTTCTAGTTTCCCCATTACCAATCCTCCATCCAATTGCCAAAACCCCACTTTAAAACAGGGATGGTGATGCTGAGCAGGAAACTACACACTGGGGGGAAGGCAGCAGCCCCATGGCAAGATGGGAGCAACCATGAGACAAAGAGGAAATGGTGCAGATTGCAGCAGGAGCTGACAAGCCACTGCTGGACAGACTGTGACTGGCAGACATTGCTATCAGATTCAAATCTATGAAGCAGTAGTGGGAAGCAGCAGTGGCCTTGCAGCTACAAGACTGAGCAGAGAGAAACGGGAAGGGAACTCCTGGGTACACAGAGCCAGTGGCCAGAGGCAGAGGCTATAGGGCCTAGGAGCTCAAGAGTTTTCAGTGCTTGTCTCGGAGTCCTAGTGTACATGGTGTAGTGCTGAATAGCTGAAGAGGTTTGGTGTGCATCAGCACTGCAGCAGTTTATAGTTACATAACATTTAAAATACCTGTCTCTTAAAGGTATTTTTTTAGGCGGTGCAGTAATGACCAATGCCATGATAGTCAACTATTCACAAATTCAAAAGCCTTGAAGTCAAACCCTGCTGACCAAGCTATCTTAATTTTTCTGTTTAGCAAATATTGAATGGGATTTGTTAAAAAAAATACAAATATAGGAATTGTTTTAAATGTAAGATTTTATGACCACTAATGCCATTTATAGCTAAGCAAATGTAGGAAATGACAATGATATTAGTATCTAATGTTTCTTGGCATAAACTGGTTGTATCTGAAGTCTGGAAGGAATTATTTTCTGATGTGCAGCATTATATGTATTATAGTGGGTTTTTCCACCTTTTCCTGTGGCAGCAGGCAATTGCTGGAAGCAGAGCACCAAAGAGCATGTGAGTGCCACGGCTGATATGGTTATAATTCCTCCCTCAGAAATTTTAGATTTAGAATCAACATGTTGGTTCTGATTTCAGAGGTTGACCGGGGAAATCTGAGGCCAACTTTTCAGAAGGAGAGGCCCAAGGTCAATTTTAGCCACCTGACTAGCTGTTTGTATGCAAACATTGGATTTGTAATGCAACTCTGTAAGCAGATCTTGGCTCTCTCTTTGTGCAGATTTGACATTTGATGATGAAAGTTCCATCAGGCTGCACTGAGTGTCTTGCATGTAAATAAGAGATGAAGAACAGCTCTGTGTAGCTCAAAAACGTGTCTCCTTCACCCACAAAAGTTGATTCAGTGAAACTCCTTCTTTCTTACTTGTAAGAGAGACAAGGTATTTAAAGGTATGTGAAATTTAAGCCGGAGCGGGGGCCAGTGTAAAGCACTTAATAGAAGTAACATGTTCCTTTTTTATATTCTGCATTTTGGATACCATGTCCTCACAAGCTCCTTGTACATTAAGAATTACAGTAGTGTAATCCATGTAACACTCATAATTCCAGTGGCCCTAGCAGCTCCACCTCCACCTTTCCCAAGATCACCAAGTGGTCTGGAACCCTCCATAGAATTTATGGAGGTTAGTGGCTATTGAAGACAGGCCAGTATCTTCCAGAAAAAGAGAGATTTAGCAGTAGTAGCAGTGGCTGTCAGCAGCGGCAGGGAACAGGGAGCTCAACGAACATTAATTACCTCACTTCATGGAACCATGACTTTGGGGGCACTGCGGGATAGACAGGAGCGCAAAGATCTGAGATAAGAGGCAGATTTGAAAGATAACAGTCGTTGCTGAATCTGTTGGGCAAAATTAACTGAATACCAGTCAAACGTGGCTCTGTCACATGGAAGCCTTTAATCTAAACACAGCAGAAGAACAATCATTTAAATAAAGACTAAATGGTCAAAGCATTACAGGAATATTGACTAACACTCACCACACTCATGCAAAAAGATAAATAAAAAATATCAACTCTATGGTTATAGGTGGGAACATAAGGCAGAGAGATAAAGTGTCTTGTGTAAGACCAAACAGCAAGTCAGTATCAGAACTTGTGTTAAAAATCAGGAGTTCCTGATTCCTAACTCTGTGCTCATCCCTGAAAACCACCCTGCCTACATGAAATGGAAACAGGTATCTAATATTGCATAATATGGGTCTCTGATGTTGTCAACTTCCTCTCTCTCTCTCTGACTTTCCGTGTGCCAATTTCATACACCAAGTTTAAAGGAAATGTTAACATTAATCTGTTTAATTTGGGTTGCTCAGCAATAATAAATAAAAGTTTTTGATCATCACATGAGGAAGCTCTTTTTTTATGTTTGCTCAGATTAGAATGATTAGCTGTATGTACAGGCAGTCACAATACAAATACCGTGAAACCTGTTTTAGTCTCCAGTCCAGCCAAATACTTAAGCACAGGCTTAGTTTTAACCATGATTAGTTCCACTGAAGTTTAAAACTAGTGGCTTCCCAAACTTATTTGCCTAAGGTTTTAATTAAAGGTATCATAAAATTGCACTGGAAATCTTAGTGGTTCTCCAGTGTGACCAACTTAGGGCCTGTCCACATAGCCCAAACTACCCATTTCTCTCTTACCTTCTTTACCAATCTAGCTAGGTATTAAAAGCCTAATTCTGAGAGGTGCAGATAACTTTGGATAACAATTCTTACAGAATTCGATGGAAATTAGAGGTACTCTGCATCTGTCAGGATCAAGCCATCATCTCCCATTCATTATCACTGTGGTATCTGAGCACCTTTCCTGTGGAACACAAGAAAGATCATTTTAAATTGACAATGAAATCTGACTGAAGCACTGTAGCTCACCAGCAATTTTCACTTGTGGAACTGCTGTTGGATAGTGTCATAACTAGAATTATGTAAAGTATGGTACCTGGAGAAGTAGAAAATAAGTGCTGATAACTGAAGTATGGTGCCTTTATGTTCTTCGCATGGATCACAAGTTTTGTGATCTCTTCCACATCAGCCATACAAAACTATCATAATCCCCCAGTGCCGAACTGCAGTCATCAATATTTTACAGGAGGTTCTAGGTCTGTTATGTATGTACTCAGGCCAACAGTCTGTCATAGTGATACTCAATGATGTATTAATCCCATCCAGAAAGAATTATAAGGGAAGTCTCTTTATGATAATCCAAAAGCCCCTCATCAGATCACTTTCAATCTGACTGTTAATCTTCATAAATTTCTTTGAATAAGCCTGATATTGCCTGACACAGAATCAGGAAAACCTTTCTCAAACAGATTGGGCAAAGTGAAGAAACATCATGCAATCTGACAGCAGGCTCAGTGACAAATAACACATTTTGTATTGACTTGTTAACAGTGCTGAATCTCTGCTGAATTGAATCTAAAGTGATAATTGTTAGGCAAGCACAGAGCACATTCATTTTAAGTAGAAGTCTATATGCTTCAACTAAGAAGGAAGAAGTGTTATGAATATTTTGATTTTTCTTTGCTTTTAGAAAGAACTCGAAAATATTTGAACAGCCACATTTTGGATTGTGTCTCCTTACTGATGACCAACGCAATTTCTTCAGAATTAGTTAATGAGAGTAACAGAAACTATACATAATATGACAATTGTTGCCCTGGTTAAGATTAAAAAAGTGTAACACTTGTTAGCCCACATGCATCAGGACATAAGCACTAAAGGCCAGATCCAAAGTCCCTTGATGGTAACAGAAACTCTCCCACAGGACATGGCTCTAGCTACCTGGGGGAGGGAGGGGTAACCTTTTCTGCCACAATCAGGCCTCCCACAGCAGCTAGCATTGCACTAGAATAATGAAACAGTTATCCAAAGTGGAAGGCTTGTGGTGGTTGGAGACAGAAAATTCAGTAGCTGGACAAAGGCTAGAGAACTTGCCCCCACAAGAGATAAGAAGCAGCACTCACCTTGCCATGTTCAGAAGTAAATGCAATACTTTTCTCTAAATGCAAAACTCAACGGTGTCCAATTCTGATATCCACAATTCAGGAGGATGTTGATAAATTGGAGAGGGTTCAGAGAAGAGCCACACAAATGACTAAAGGATTGGAAAACCTGCCTTATGGGGATATGCTAAGTGGAGTGAGCTCCTTGAGACTAACATGTAAGTACCTGCATGGGGAACAAATATTTAATGATGGGCTCTTCACTCTAGAAGGGTATAAAGGTCTAACAGTCCAGTAATTGGAAGTTTAAGATAGACAATTTTAAAATCAAGATTGGATGTTTTTCCAATGTTTTTCTGGAGCACCATGGGGGGAAAAATGGTGGGTGCTCAGTAGCCACCGGCAGCCCTACCAGAACCTCCACCTCTCCCCAGCACCTCCTGCCTGCCGGTGGGCCACGCAGATCAGCTTCTCCACATTCCTACAGCTGATTCCAAAACAATGTCAAGAGTGGCCACTTGATTTAGGGGATTATGGGACGTTTCCGGAGGTCAATCAGAATGCAGTAATGCAACACCTTGTTCACACTGATGCAACAAACTTTATGCTTTTCGTGGAGGTGGATTATCAGGAACACTCCAGCATCAGAGTCTTGTGAAGTCTCTAAGTGCCTTGCCAGTGTGGATGGGGCAGGAGTTAGAGCTGGTCAGACATATACTGAAGAATCTTTATTATTGGTGATGTCAGAGCCAGAGACTATACTGTGATTCTCAGAGCTTAGTTTGAGTTTGCAGAGATGACAGCAAAAATATTGTTTGATTTGTACACTGAAAAAAAATGTAGTCTGGAAGTTGTTGAAAGATAACAAACAATCACCGCAATGATGATACTGCACCACTTTTTCAGAGTATAACCATACTTTAATATAAATCTTGCAGCTTGCTTCTGGATAGCCTCCAGGAAGAAAAATGAAGAAACATGCCAATTCTATAAGCTTTTTATTACCTAACTTAATTGCTATATTATTAACTTTTAAAAAGTTTGTTATTGCATTCCATTTATTTCCCTTTCAAATGGCACACATTCAGATCAAAGGCAAAGGGCCCATAGACTTCAATGGAAACTTTAGTTTGCTTTGGTGTATCTATATCTGTTGATCTAGCTATAGATAAATTTTGACCCTGACCTAGCAGGCAGATCCATGTGTGTTGATCCTAGCATTGATTGACCTGGGTGGGTCTTTGCATGGGCACAGGGGTTCACCAGTTTAATTTCAATTCCATAATCTAGCTCAATCTATATATATAAAAGTCAAGTGGTGTATGTATGTATGTGTGTATGTATGTATGTATGTACGTATGACTGCGAAGTCCTCCCGCACCGTTTGAGCCAGAGACTTGAAATTTGGTACAGTGAGGGGTCTTGGGGTCTAGATGCTGGTAAGGGTCGAAAAATTTTCGGATCTCACCTCTGACGGCCCCCAGGGGTGAAAGTCTTTCAGGGCCAATCACATCGGCTGGGCGGTTAGGTGGTGATGATGTCATAATACCCCCCTCCAACAGACACCTCACTCGCTCAGCTCACCCCTCCCTCCTCCAATGGAACCCCGGAGATCCCTCAGCTCTCTGCCCCTCCCCCCTCCCAACGGAACCCCGGAGATCACTCAGCTCACTGCCCCTCCCCCTCCCAACGGAACCCCGGAGATCACTCAGCTCACTGCCCCTCCCTCCTCCAACGGAACCCCGGAGATCACTCAGCTCACTGCCCCTCCTCCCTCCCAACGGAACCCCGGAGATCACTCAGCTCACTGCCCCTCCCCCCTCCAACGGAACCCCGGACATCACTCAGCTCACTGCCCCTCCCCCCTCCCAACGGAACCCCGGAGATCACTCAGCTCACTGCCCCTCCCCCCTCCCAATGGAACCCCGGAGATCACTCAGCTCACTGCCCCTCCCTCCTCCAACGGAACCCCGGGGATCACTCAGCTCACTGCCCCTCCCTCCTCCAACGGACCCCCAGAGATCACTCCGCTCACTGCCCCTCCCTCCTCCAACGGAACCCCGGAGATCACTCAGCTCACTGCCCCTCCCCCCTCCCAACGGAACCCCGGAGATCCCTCCGCTCACTGCCCCTCCCCCCTCCAACGGAACCCCGGACATCACTCAGCTCACTGCCCCTCCCCCCTCCCAATGGAACCCCGGAGATCACTCAGCTCACTGCCCCTCCCTCCTCCAAGGGAACCCCGGGGATCACTCAGCTCACTGCCCCTCCCTCCTCCAATGGAACCCCGGAGATCACTCCGCTCACTGCCCCTCCCTCCTCCAATGGAACCCCGGAGATCCCTCCGCTCACTGCCCCTCCCTCCTCCAACGGAACCCCGGAGATCCCTCCGCTCACTGCCCCTCCCTCCTCCAACGGAACCCCGGAGATCCCTCAGCTCACTGCCCCTCCCTCCTCCAACGGAACCCCGGAGATCCCTCAGCTCACTGCCCCTCCCTCCTCCAACGGAACCCCGGAGATCCCTCAGCTCACTGCCCCTCCCTCCTCCAACGGAACCCCGGAGATCCCTCAGCTCACTGCCCCTCCCTCCTCCAACGGAACCCCGGAGATCCCTCAGCTCTCTGCCCCTCCCCCCTCCCAACGGAACCCCGGAGATCCCTCAGTTCTCTGCCCCTCCCCCCTCCCAACGGAACCCCGGAGATCACTCAGCTCACTGCCCCTCCCTCCTCCAGCGGAACCCCGGAGATCACTCAGCTCACTGCCCCTCCCCCCTCCCAACGGAACCCCGGAGATCCCTCCGCTCACTGCCCCTCCCTCCTCCAACGGAACCCCGGAGATCCCTCCGCTCACTGCCCCTCCCTCCTCCAACGGAACCCCGGAGATCCCTCAGCTCACTGCCCCTCCCTCCTCCAACGGAACCCCGGAGATCCCTCAGCTCACTGCCCCTCCCTCCTCCAACGGAACCCCGGAGATCCCTCAGCTCACTGCCCCTCCCTCCTCCAACGGAACCCCGGAGATCCCTCAGCTCACTGCCCCTCCCTCCTCCAACGGAACCCCGGAGATCCCTCAGCTCACTGCCCCTCCCTCCTCCAACGGAACCCCGGAGATCCCTCAGCTCTCTGCCCCTCCCCCCTCCCAACGGAACCCCGGAGATCCCTCAGTTCTCTGCCCCTCCCCCCTCCCAACGGAACCCCGGAGATCACTCAGCTCACTGCCCCTCCCTCCTCCAGCGGAACCCCGGAGATCCCTCAGTTCTCTGCCCCTCCCCCCTCCAAACGGAACCCCAGAATCCATCAGCTCTGTGCCCCCCGCCCCACCTGCGAAGGTCCCCGGAATCCCTCGGCTCTGGGCCCCCTCCCCGCCTGCGACGGATCTGAGTTGGGTTTGGTGGGACGGTAAGTGAGGTGGGGGTGTTGGGTTTGGTCGGGGGGTGAGGTGGGGGTGTTGGGTTTGCTTGGGGGGGTGGGAAGGTATCGGTGTGGGTGAGGGGTGAGGGGTGGGTGTTGGGGTTGGTCAGGGGGTGTCAGCTGTCTGCCACCTCCCCACCTCCGACTGACCCGAGCAGCGCCGGGCACTTATGCTAGTATCTTTATAAATAGAGAGAGAGATACAGTCACTGAAGTTTGTTTTTTTGTTTTTAAACTCCTGGAGTAGAGGACTGTGCTGTGCTACATGTAAACTATGTAGTGAATCTAGAGCAGAGCTAAAGCTTTGTTTTTGGTTTTGGGGACAAATTGTAAACATTGCAGTTTGGTTCAAAACAAAATATTTGTTTTGTTTTTCTTGTTGCAAAAAAAAAAAAAAAAAAACCTGGGGAGAAAAAAAATTAGAGTCAAACAAAATGTATTTTTTTCCCTATCTGAAACCATTCCCCCTCCCACAATTTTCTGTTTAGTTTCAGGTCATCTTATGAAAGAGTTTCACCTTTGCAAAATTAGCTAACTTTCAAAATGAAATGCTATTTCTAAATAGAAAGAAACTTGTTGTAACAAAATGTTTAATGTCAAAACAAAATGATAGTTTGAAATGAAAGAAGATGAATTCTGATGTTTTTTGGCTGAAACTATTTGCTGAATTCAAGCTGAATTTGCGACTAGTTTTGGCCCCCCCCCCAAAAAAACATTTTTCAGCGATGTTGCTACTCACTGAAAAAATTTCACCTAGCTCTAAGTGAATCTGTTAAAAGATTACTGACCAAAATTTTATTATTTAATTTAATATGTATTAAGATTTAGAAAATAAAGAATTCTAGTGGATTAAAGGAATAACTGTATACAAATAAATAAATTCAAAATAGACCAGAAAACTACTGTACTATGAAAATTAAAATAATAAAAACCTGTATATTGTTAGTCTTTAAGGTGACACAAGTACTCCTCGTTTTGTTTGCAGATACAGACTAACATGGCTGCTACTCTGGAAAAAAAAAAACAACTAAGGCACTCATAAGTCTTCCGATTCAATTTCAATTAGTGTTATAGGCTTCAAGTTACTTAAAGTTCCTATTTGTATTTACTGTGCTTCTGTAAAGTGGCATTATTTTAAAATTATTGCTATGGCAAAAAACAAAAAACAAAAAAAAAACCCTGTTATGATTCACAGATTTATGAGTGTATAGTTGCTTTGTATTCAAAGCTTCACTAAGCACTACACCCAGCGATAAGGATTTAAGAACCTGTGTTTGGAGAAAAGGAACCCAACCTCACAGATTTTACTTGTGATACAGACTGCTGCTGTCTTTTCAGTTTCCACCCGAGCAGAATTTGGCATGTGGTGTGGATACTATAACTTGCTCAGTTACACAGAGAGCATGTCAAGAAATACTGAAAAAATGGATACCTTTTTGATAGTGCTCTATAGAGAAGCCTGGCCAACACAGGCTGAAGCAATATTTTGAAGTTAATGGGATAGTACAAGAGAAGAGTTCCAGCTCAGCTAGGTTTAAGGGGAATAAAAACTGTGTGCTGTGCACTTCGAAGGTTTCACAGAACCCTAATGATGAAAGATTTTGCACAAATTATAACATTTCTGTATGAACATTTATCATCCAGTTCATAAAAGAAATCAACATCAAGGTGAATCCGTTTCCTCTTATATGGCTCAATTAAGAAAGTTGTCACCATGCTACCAGTTTTACAATTATATAGATCATTGAAGTAAGTTATACATTAATATATAGAATTCACACTGAGAACATATAGAGGCTTTTGACTGAGGAAGGCCTCATATTTCACTGCAGCTTTGAAACTGCAGCGGGGAATGGGGGGGGGGTAAGAGAGAGTGAACAGCAGCAAAAGTTGCTCAGAGTTCAGAGGAAGAAGCATGCAGAAAGCGATCCCACTACCAAACTGTTAGAGGCAGAGCTCTAAGTAGGCCGACACATGTTGATTATAGGAGAGGTAGCCATAATCTTTCTGAATGAACAATTAAAGGTAATTTAGGGTAGAAGTCTACAACAGAAAAGGGAACATTAAAATAATTTTCATTTGAGGGAAAAGCAAAGAAAAATCAAAATAAGCAGCTTTCCTAAAGGAAAGAAAAAGCAATCAGGATATACATGTGATGACCAGAGACAATAGAAGAGTTAAATAAAAAATAAAATAAATAAATGGAGATATACCAATCTCCTAGAACTGGAAAGACCTTGAAGGTCATCGAGTCCAGTCCCCTGCCTACACTAGCAGGATCCACCTGCCTACACTAGCAGGATTGAGTACTGTCCCCTGACAGATTTTTTGCCCCAGATCCCTAAATGGCCCCCTCAAGGATTGAACTCACAACCCTGGGTTTAGCAGGCCAATGCTCAAACCACTGAGCTATCCCCCCACCCCCATAAGTTGGTCAACATATTTCATCAGGTTCTTTTTGAGGAAAAATGGCTTTTCCATTAACAGAAATTATCTTATGAAAATGTACATTTTCACAGCAGTTATTTACTTTTTAAATGAAAATTTCAAAATAAAGTTTTTTTGAAATGTTTTGTTACATTTTGGTGGGAAAACCAGACTCTTAAAAACTTCTCATCTTTCAGAGTAAAAAAGTGTGGGTGTATTGGAGGAAGGGAGAGAGAACACCTCTCATTTTTAAAATTTCCCCTCCTTTTTCCAAGAGAGAAAAAAACATGACAGTGAGAAAAAATGTTTTAACCAATAAACAAAATATAAAAGGCTCCTAATGGCAAACCAATAGTTCCTATAATGATGATGCTAGTAAGTGTAGACCACTACAGACACCATTTACCTGATCTATATGGAATTAGGAAGGGAAGCCCAGCTATACTTGGCCAAAATTCAGCAAAACTGGTATTCTGTTAAGAAGTTTCAGTCACCCTTGCTTAGTTTATTCTTCTTGGGTTGCCACTGAACGAACATACCCCAATATACTTCAAGGTGCACATTTTAACAATTAGGTTAATTAACAATTGGAATGATCTACCAAGGGTCATGGTGAATTCTTTATCAGTGCCAATTTTTACTTCAAGAATGGATATTTTTCTAAAAGATATGTTCTCATTCAAACGGGATTAATTCAGGGAAGTCCTATGGTGCATGTTATGCAGGATGTCAGACTAAATGACCACAACCATCCCTTCTCGCTATATAATCTATGAATTGAACCTCAACATAAAAGAAGCACAAACAATTCATTTTGCCCTTCCAGGCATATGTAATCCTTCCTAAATCCATTTTAGCACACAGGTTCTCTGTTGTATAGATTTGGGCTCAACAGAATGAGGTTATAGGTTCCTTCCTGGTTCCTGCTACCATTTGGATCTTCCCAGAACCCAATACAGTCTATTTAGCTCTTCTCTGAGCTCAAACAGGCCCTTGTTTTAGGGCTTCTCACTCCAAGTCCTTTTGGCCCCTGGGAACCAGCTGATGGCTTCCTGGTATTTCTAACCCCTTCCCGCTGGCTCACCATGGGAAACATCCCCACACTTCCTACTCCCCGCTCCCTGCAACAAAAGGTGTAATGGCTTAAATGGAGCTACATCAATTTATACCACTGAGAAGCTGGCACATGCAATTTAAAACATGTTTGCAAGACTGAGAAATATTATAGATCATAGAATATCAGGGTTGGAAGGGACCTCAGGAGGTCATCTAGTCCAATCCCCTGCTCAAAGCAGGACCAATCCCCAATTAAATCATCCAGCAGATTTTTGCCCCATATCCCTAAATGGCTCCCTCAAGGATTGAGCTCAAAACCCTGGGTTTAGCAGGCCAATGCTCAAATCACGGAGTATCCCTCTCTTCCATGAGACAGTAACTATAGAGACATCTCAAATCTGCAGTCTTCTGGGCTCCTTGAGTTCACTTCTGATACCAGGGTCAAGCTAGGGACTCTCAGCTGCAACAGCCGCCAACAACCCTCTGTGATTGTTCTAGTTATCAGGGATCCTTAGGGCATTAGAATGCTCCAATAATAAACCCAACATTAGCAGTCAGGAGGAATGAAAACATAGGAACCCCTGTAGCAACTGTACACCACCTGAGAGTCCCCTTACAAAAGGAGAATCCTCAAGTGATGGATTTCTTGGGCTTCAATCTGGTTTGTTCCAGGGGGAATGGCATTAAGTAGACTAAATGCACTGGACAAATCAAGGCAATATTGTGCTTTGTCACAGCTGCTACATAATCTACATTGACATAATTATTGCAACAACTTTTCTAGTAATCACATGACTATTTATATATTCTAACCATTGATGTAGCTTATAAACAATTAACATGAAACTGCCTTAAAAAATCCAACCAATAGACCTCTTCTCCTTGCTTTCTATGGCTGTGCAGGCTGCTGTTTCAAAAGTTCTTGGTACAAGTAGAAAAAAGTTCTATGATTGTACTGATCATATCTCTTAATGTTTTAAAATGATGTAAACTGATTTTATCTTTTGAAATGCACATGCAATGCTATGGAAAATAAAAACCATTTTATTTAAATGTAATATTTCCCAAATGTTTCAGTTTTAGAAGTTAGTACCCTGAGGACAAATTAGATGGTTGCAAACCATGTTGACGTGTAATGCAGGCTGATCTAATCAGACAATGGCACTGGGTGAGTTGAAAAGGAAAGAAAGAATCAGTTAAGTGTGTTCTACATTAATATACAATATCTTGTCTACATATTTTTTATGAAATATTTGTGATATTGGAAAATTGTTAGATATGAATGATTAAAAATACCAGGGGCTAAAATACTCTGTTAAGGGCTTGATCCTGGAAGAATTACTCCTGCTGGTTTCAGTGAGGATTCATACTGGTACGAGGAAGACTTGCAGGATGGGACTCTAATACACTATAATTAGAACATAGGCTCCTTTTCTTTCCTGCAATATTCCTAAAACACAGTAAAACTATAGTATAAAGTTATTTAACAGGGTTAATCTTATACAAAATAATGATTTGAACCCTGTTCATTTTTTTACATGTCTTTTTCTGAAATTCATTTGTGTTTTGGGTCGGTGCAAAGCCCCACGTATTCATGTTACCACGGTACAGTAACAGTCCAACAGTCTAGTCTGTTTATATTTTTGGTATTATGCAAAATGTATTTCATCTGATTTTACTAGACAGTATTATTTTGAAAATGCATGTTGTATGCTGGCTTGCTGCACGGAAGTATTATGCTTTTTACAAATAATCTTTTCAGTGAATTTCACTGTAAATGCTCAACTGGTTCTAATGGGCATACCTCAGTGCCAGGCACTAGGAAGATATACAGAGAAACAAGGGGCAGAAATCATTTCTCACAGGACATGGAGCATCTGTAGAGCCCTACTATGAATGTTGCTTCAGTCTAATATCTAAGTAGACTATGAATGCCTATATGAGATGTCCATGTGGTGAGAATTGGTGGATCCATCAGGGAAGGACCTCTGCCTTATTCCTGCCCCGTCCTGCTTTTTGTGTGGGGACAATGCAGTGGGAAAGCAAAAATGGTGCAGTAAGGGATCTATTTATTTCAGTGCTGAACAACTCACAAACTTGGGAAGGTAAGTTCAATCTTACCTTTACTCTCCAGCACCTGATTAGTAAGGACATTCAGCACAGTGCAATTTTCATTTTTACTTGGCATTTCACGTTTAACACCTTATGAGGTGTTAGCTGCATTCAACTATATTTCTGCAATCTGAAAGGTAATCAGTACTTGACATTTGGATAGTCTGGCTAATCAAAAGCGATCATGCCGGCATAACTAATAAAGCTTTAACAAATTATGTGTGGGTTAGGAAGCTGATCTATATTAAAGTCCTTACATGTGTTTTGTTCATTTAGCAACTGCAGCTATCATAGCTGGGCATGTAGAAAGGTGTGATTTGTAAATAATTCATTAAAATATTTAATTATTTATTTATTCTCTCAAATGGCCTTCAGTATAAGGGCTCCCTTTTTATGTTTATATGGAGGGTCACACTCAAATCATGTCTCACTCCAATCAGTAAGAAAATATTCAAGAAACCCACTGTGAAAAAGTCTTTCAAACCTGCTATTCATTCTAGGTTATGCTACAAGGGGTGGGATATGTTACATGTCAGCAATTCATTTTATATCTTTTTCCAAAAATATTAAGATTTCGTTAGCCCCTTCTGAGGAACCCTTCTGAAATTTTTCAGAACACTGAATAGATGTTATTTTCCAATTTAATTTCTGTAAGTAGCAGGACAGTTAAATAATTTTTTGAAATACATTTTTATTATTTTCCCCAAATTCTATACTAGCTTGGGCTTCAATAAATAGATGTAAATCAGGTGTTAGATTAAGAAATGTACACACTTCATTTAAAGCAACCTAACTTTTGCATTTTAAGTTTTATATCTGCAGTGAGGACAACCCAACTGAAGAACCAAGGGGAAAAGTGATGGCATGTTAGCATCTAATTTTACATTCTTTGACATCACTGCCTTTAGTGGAGTTACTTCTGATTTACAAAGTGTAAATGAAATTAGGACATATCCATACAGTTCATTCCTGTGTCTGTGTGTGTCTATGTGTGCGTGCATGCGCGTGCGAAAGTGGATATTGATTTAGTCCTGTGTATGTCTGAAACTCCCTCAGATCCTGTTAAAGCAAAACATTTAAACTGACACTTGTTAACACTGTGCTTAGATTTTGTTTCCCATGCACATGGTGATTGGTTCATTGGCTTAGATCTTTGTCATAGACATAAATTAACTGAATGGAGTGTATCAAAGAGACAGATATCTAATCTCTTAGTGATTATTTCATCACCTGACCAGGGTCTTGAACCCTGGACCCTCAGATTAAACGTCTGATGCTCTACCAACTAGATCTTCTTGTGTTAGAATCCACTGAATATCAGAGTTGTTATTTATTCTGAGAGAAGTCAAATAGGAAAGACCACTTTAACCCTAAGCCTTCAACTTTATTCAACTAAATTATGTCTCCTTATTTAATAGAATCCAGAGCAAGTATCTTATACGATCGAATTCAGACCTAACTGGTGCTATTTCCATTGAGAATGGGTGTGCTCCAAAAATGTAGACAACGAAAAATAAAAAATTGCCAACAAGAAGGTTCCCTGATTGTGTCTGGTTAGCCTTTTTGAAATTGCAATTCCATTGATTGCAGTGGAATTCTCTTGATGTTTTCACTTACAAAAATCTTTGAGGGAGTTATAGTTGCTGTCATACAACAGTGACTTTTTCAGTTCATACCCTTTTGGGATCCAGGACAACAACTGATTGTAGAAAACCAGGAAATGCTCAGTTAAAATCTCCCCACAAATCTCCCAAAGAATGTTATTGTTACAAGAATAAACAAACCACAAATGTACAAAAACAAGGAAATGCACAGCCCTTTCACGCACAACTGCTCAACCTTAACTTTCCCTCTGTAAAAATCTGCATCTTTCTTGTGGGAGCAGGGAGTTTTTTCTAGGAAATCCCCATCAGCATTAATTCTTTAATTCTGCAGATAGAAACAAGAAGGGGCAGTTCAATGTGTCCAGGGCAATCTTTGTCAGCCAGCAGCAATTACTCCCCATATCACTAGTACTACACAGTCACACTGAGTATCTGGCTGGACTGTCTGAATAGGAGTCCTGATACAGAGTTGAGGTGGGGACACAGAGAAAATCACATTTGCTTTAGGGAAGAGTAAGCTATTCTGATGTTTTTAGTTTCTACTGTCGCACCTATGGGGGAAAACCTAGGGTTACGTTTCTTTTTAGTTTTTGTCATGTAGTCACTGGGGCGATGCTCTGGAACTACTCCCTATGAAGCCAGTCAGGACTCTGGGGCAGCCTCCTCTCTCTGAGCATACTATCTTCAGGGCAAGAAGCTTACACAGCTTCGACCTTCCTGGGTCTGATCTCAGAGCATTCAGCATCCCCTTCCACACCTTGCACTTCCCACAGTGAGTCCGCCCAGGCGGGGCGGGGCTCCTGGGGAAGCCAGCTGTGACTTGCAGCCGTCCAGTAAAACAGAAGGTTTGTTAGTCAACATGAACACAATGTAGGGCAGAACTTGTTAGAACAGAAATCAGTGACTTTCAACCAAGTCCATCATGTTGGTGGGAGGAGAGCCCAGAGCCACGGCTCTGGTCCTCCCCCTGGGCCCCAATCCAGCTGAGACTGATTGACTTCCAGCTGCCTGACTCCTGATCTGTCCATTACTCCTCCTCTGGCATTTGTCTCACTTCCTGGGTCAAAGTCACCTGTCACATCCCTCTCCTGTACCTCAGGTTACAAAGGGGCAGCCATAGCATCTGTACAGGCAGCTGAAGCAGCCTCCACAAAAGTCACACACAGCATCCATGCAAAACAGCAGACATCACACACATGCAAAAGTCACACACAACATCACAAGGGAAAATTCCAACTTCATCACAGCTTTATGCAGCCTACACAAGGAATCAAGGCAAAAGCTCTACACAGCCTTCTTCTTCCCATTGACTTCCTCCTTGCATAAGAAGCAGGGGATTTTGCCTCAAATACCAGATGATTCCACCAAATCAGCACAAAACCTAGTGACCAGTGGATGCCAAAGCTCAACACAGAGACCTAACCTAGCCTTTCAATTCCTGTACAACCAGCCTCATGGAAACATATTGCCAAGGGCTTCCCTATTGGCTGCTGCTCCCAAAAATCTCCCTTTAGTGTAAGAGGAAATAAGGGTCAGGAAAGAGCACATCACAGCAAAAAGCCCTTTTCCGGATCAAATGATCCTGACCTCTCTTCAGCTGCAAAACCTGAACCTTTGAAATCTTCATTGCGGGGCTCTTCTTGTAGGGTTGATTGAAGGTGGAAATGATGCCTGTTAAGTGGGTCCCTTCAGCTCCTCACAAACCTGGCAGAAATGTTGTCACCTTCATCCAAGAAAGTGAAAGAGAAAACAGGACTCCGAAATGGTACAATGTCTATTTGTGTAACCATATAAATGTTGTCCGTGAAAAGTAGATTAGTGAATAACTAGTCTGGTCCAAAGAAGAAGAATGCAGTAATGGCTGCACACTCAAAGACAAAGAATTTGTAGGAGAAAACATGTTGGTATTCACGCTCAAAAATTAAACTACCTAAGATTTGAGAGATGCCAGACGTACAAGGGGAAAAATGTATTTCCCTCCTCTTTTGAGCCCAATTAAGTGAGAATAATGCATGCAAAACAACTACAGAAGCTTGCCTAGTTAATAACTCAGAAAGGAAACTATTTCATTAGAAAAATAGCAAGGACAAAAATAACAATTCACAAGGTGAAGACAAAATTGTGGTGGGCAAAAGAGCTTGATCATAATGCTTTATAATAGTAAATTATACTTACTATTTCCATCAATTTTCATCCCAGGATTTCCAAGTTTTTTTTACAAGCATTAATTAATTAAGCTTCACAATACATCTGTGAGATAGCTAAACACCATTACATCTATTGTGCACATGGGTAAACTGGAACACTGAGAGGTCAAATGACTTTCCCAAATTCATAGAGTGAGTCAGTGTTAGAACCAAGAACAGAACTCAGGAATTTTGTCTCTCAGTCCTCTGTTCAAGGACAACACGTCCACCAAACAAAATTCCAGTTTCCAAAGGAACATCCAATAATTATGGCAAAATTAAGGACAATCACATTGAAGCACTACAGAGCAGAGAAAAGGGCTAATCAAGTCTGAGGGATCCAGTTTCAATGTCACGTTTTCAATGAGGAGTTAATTGTAAACCAGGAGAATTAAATAAAATGTATTGATCTTCTCCTAATATTCTGGAAAAGGTCAGAAAATACATCTTAGACTAGAGGATGAATCTGAAGATATAGGTGAGGAACTGGAGGGGGAGCAAATGCTTAGCATCCTACATGGCAGGCACTATGACAATGTAAACATTGACCTCCCACAGAACTAGACTTAACTGTGTGGGATGTATATAGCTATGAAACTAAGCACTTTCCCTTTTCTCAGAGTTTCACATCTACTTTGTTCCTAGATCACAGTTCTGACTGTTGATGGAATCACACACTGTCATCTCATGGAGCCCGATCTTTCTCCTATAAAGTGCTCTGCCACTGATTTCAACAGAAGCATGATTGGATCCAAGGAAATTTTGTTTTGTTCTTTCCTGTTTTATTTGCTTTTATCTAAAAGAGAAGCCATTATGATTGAAAATACCCATGTTGGCACCTGGTATTTGGAAAAACATAATATAGTTTTACTTTAAAAATTCTGAGAAAAAGATATCCAGTATGACCACACTGAAAAGAAAAAACTCTTAGGGTCAGAGATGTAGAGAGTTAATAGTGTAAAATCAAGGTCATGTACTCAGGGACTAACAACAAAAATATCTGCTATTAGCTAGGGCTCATCAGCTGAAAGAGACAGAGGGGAGGGAAGAAAGGGAAGAGAGACCTCAGTGTGATCAACTATGAACCACCAAAGTGATGCAGCTGTAAAAAAGTAAGTGTGATCCTAGAATGTATTAGAATAGCTAGGAAAATATCAATGCTATTGTACAAGGCACTGGTAAGACCATGTCGGGAATACTGTTTACAATTCTGGTTACTCATGTTGAAGAAAGATGAGTACAAACTAGAATAGGTACAGAGAAGGGCTGCTAGGATAGTCAAGGGGATGGGAGCATGTCTTACAGAAAAAACTTAAATGAACATGGCTTATTTAGCCTGGAAAAACAAAGATTGAGAAGGAATATGACTGCTCTCTATAAATACATCCAGAAGTTAGATATCGAGAGAGAGAGAGAGAGAGAGAGAGAGAGAGCGCAGCTATGTAAGCTAAAGGACAATGTTGGCACAAGAACAAATGTGTATAAAATAGCCATGAAAAAATTCAGGTTCCAATTTAGAAGTTTTCTAATCATTGGAGGAGCAAGGTCCTGGAAAAGCCTTCCAATAGGAATTATGGGGGGAAACAATTAGTTTTAAATTATATGACATGGTTTCTTGTGATGTCAGGGGGCAGGACTCAGCAGTTTTGGGCCTCACTTCAAGTTTATGTTTATGTTCCTAAAAGCTCAGGCTTCAGGGATGCAGATGGCTTTCCCTCAGTGTATTCTAGGTTGTTTTTTGCCTCCTTCCTCTGAAGCATCAGAGATGGCCACAGCTGGAGTAAGTCATTGAGTGGGGTGGGCTGTGAGTCTGAGATAGCACCCAGCATTCTGTGTCTCAGGTACTTGGCCTGCTGGCTGGTTCTTGGTAACATGCCCAGGGTATCATTTGTGAGGCCGAGAAGAAATTATTGAACATTCCCTAATAATCACCCTTGCTTCTATTAAAATGCTGTGGAAAAGTTAAAATTTTAATTCCAAGATGGTGATGTTAGACACAGATCACAATTTAAAAAATGCTCAGTGTCATAAGTATAAATCTCTCTAGTTGAAAGTATAATAATAATTCTGTGTTTTTTTTATCAGCACACCAACAAATGACTTTAAATGATGTGGCTGTTTGTATTCCAATTTCTCCTTCTTTCTTGAATCAGTGCATTTTAAGAGCGAGAAAGTTTAACACTCCTTTATTTTTTGCATTTGTGTTGGATTGGTCTGACCTACCATTACTACTGGGTCCTTCATCAAATGGACTGTATAATGACGGATTTTTAGAAGTTTAGGGACTGTTACACAATTACAAAAGAGGGCCCTGATCTTGAAAGTTTGTATGCCTGCATGAACCTAATTGACTTCAGTGGGATGCAGGAGTATGCAGTATGTATGAGACAGCAGGATCTGCATTGTATACTGTATAGGGTTAAATGTCTTTATATATAGCTGCTGCTGCAAAAAACTGACTGGCTAAAGAACTTTTGCAGAATGTTACTGGAAATTAGAAAATGTAGACAAGTACATTTGGTATCTTCAGATCCAATTTAGGAATACAATAAATAAAATAACAGTGATTCATTATATATTTATGATGAGCGGGATTGTCTATTCCTAAAATCAAAGCAAGTATGTCTACATAAAAATGTCAGCTAACACAAATTTGCATACAATAAACACCGGTGACAAGATCCTACACATGAAATTTTCTCTTTGTAGATTCCTAGAAATGTGTTCTTGATCATTCATACAAGTGCTCGTTCCCAGTTCATACAATACATTTCCACATTCACTCCTTGATCCACCTATGATATATGTCCCACCTCATAAACAAACAAATTAGTATTAATAATAACTAGTTTTGACATTGTTTCGTGGTTTTAATGGACTTACTGATGTATTTAGAGCTCAATCCTGCTTCCACTGCACTCAGAAGCAAAATCCCCCAGGACTCCACTGGAAGGAGGACCACACCCTTAATATGCATGTGATAAAATCCAGTCTTCCAGTTCTTTTTAGGCCAAATCCTGAGAGCAGATGATAAGGTTGCCAACTTTCTAATCACACAAAACCAAGCACCTAAGCCCACCTCTTCCCCAAGGCCCCACACCTTGCTCACTACATTCCTCTTCCCTCGGTGGCTCGCTGTCCCCCACCCACACTCACTGAGCTGGGACAGGGGGTTGGGGTGCAGGACGGGGTGAGCGCTCTGGCTGGGGCTCCAGGGTGGGGCCAGAAATGAGGGGTTTAGGGTGCTAGAGGGGGCTTTGGGCTGGGGCAAGGAGTTGGGATGGAGGAGAGGGTGAGGACTCTGGCTGGGAGTGCTGGCTCTGGGGTAGGGATGGGGATGAAGTTTTTGGGGTACAGGAGGGGGCTTTGAGTTTGAGGGGTTCAGGGATGGACCTTTATGGAGAGAGTCAAAAAAGGTAAAATAAACAAACCAGTAGGGACCCATAGAAATGTAGCAGGTTTTAAAAGAAACAAACCTAAACTCCTATAGAATTTAATAAAGAATTATGTCTTCACTCTAGGTTCGTTAAACCATTTTATAGAACCCTACAGCAGTGATATAACTTTCTATTAAGTTCTATGTGGTGCTTTAAAAAAGTCTGTGGAAAAGTTTTCATTTTTTCTTAAATCCTATAGCAGTTTCCCATAAAGACGGGCATTCCTGTCCTTCCTTTGTTCTATTTTTTTTCCTCACAGTATGGGTCATAAAGTTAGTCTGACTGACACCACCTGAGAATCTAGCCCATTTCTTTTAAAACTGCAAGGAAAATTGTAAGTTTCAGTTCTTCTTCGAGTGATTGCTCATATGCATTCCATTTAGATGTGCACGCACCGCGGACACAATTGTCGGAAGATTTTTCCCCTAGCAACAGGCTGGGTCAACCAGGGAGCCCCTTGGAGTGGCGCCGTTATGGTGTCGCATAAATACCCCTGGGACCCAGCCCCTCCCTCAGTTCCTTCTTACTGCCCGTGTAGGTTGTTGGAACTTTGGAGCTCTGCTTTCAGCGATCTCCATTTCTCCTAGCTTTCTTGTGTAGATTAGTTGTTGATTGTTCTTTCTATAGTTAATAGTTGTAGTTAGTATAGTAGTTAAGGGCAAGGAGGTCTCCTCCCCTGCCCGCCCGGGGCTTTATGCCTCCTAAGACTCCGGGATTCAAACCCTGTGAGAAGTGTGGGAAGCCTATGCCAGTTGGCGACCCACACAGAGACTGCCTTAAGTGCCTCGGGGAGGCTCACCTGATTGAGAAGTGCAGGATTTGCAAGAGCTTCAAACCTCGCACCAGGAAGGACAGAGAGTCTCGCCTCCGGCAAATCTTAATGGAGACAGCTCTTGCTCCGGCACCAGAGCTGGGTAAGGCACCGGCGCCTGCTCAAAAGGCGGTGCCTGCCAGACAGTCGGCCCCATGGCCCAGACTGAAGCCTCGGCACCGGTCACACTCCCCGGCCCGCAAAGAGAGGTCTGAGACGGCCGTCGCGGCACCGACAACTCAGCCGCCCGTAGAACAGCGTCCCGTGAGGGAGCATTCAGGGCAACAGCCGCCAGCACCGGCACCATCGACTCCGTCGCTGATTCAGGCCCCGTTGAGTCCGGTGCGGGTGAGCTCACCCCTCAGAGTGCCGGCGCAGCAGCAGCTCCTGCCATCCACTCCGGAGACCTTTGCTGCTGCGAGGGAGCTGATCACTTTAACGGCCTCCCCGGTGACCCAGAGACCGGTACAATCTAGAGGCAAGCCGCCCATGATTGCGCCTGCGGTCCCCTCCATAAGACTTTCGGAGTCCTGGCACCAGTCGATCTCCAGGCGCCGATCGTACTCCCGGCGCCGATCTATATCCCAGCGCCGGTCGCAGTCTCGGCATCGCTCAGCTTCGAGACCTCGTTCCAGGTCTCCTCGCTGTAGATCCCGGCACCACTCCCAGTCTCACCACCGGTCAGAGTCTCGGCGCTGATCGGAGTCCCGGCGCCGTTCACCATCTAGGCGCCGGTCATACTCTCGGCGCCGATCGTACTTCCGGCACCACTCACCATCCTGGCACCGCTCTCCGAGCCGGCACCGGTCACCATCCCGGCACCAATCACGATCCCGGCACCGATCATCATCTCGGCACCAATCGTACCAGCATCGGTCACCATCGAGGAGGCGGTCTCCATATCAGCACCAGTCATCACCCCGGCACCGGTCTCCGAGCCGGCACCGCTCTCCATCCCGGTACCGATCTCCAAGTCGGTACCGTCCAGGAGCCGACACCGCTCCCGCTCCGGACATAGAGAACCTGCCTGGTCCCGATCTCGGCACGGTTCTCCATCCATGAGACAGCAATTCGTGAGCTTGGCAGCCCCATGGCCCTCCTCATCGGCCTCGGCCTCGCCGTGCTCAATACAGGGTCAGCAGGTTGCAGCACAGCATTGGCCTGCTCAGGATCCATTGAGCTGGCCCACCTGGGCACCTTGGGCGTACCAACAGGCCCAGGGAGCCCGCTCTGCTGTTGCTGCTTCGGAGTCCTGTGTACCAGAGGTGTCCGCCAGTCGTCCACCTGTCGGCGGAGCGGAAGGCGCAGCTGCGGGACCATCGTCAGCTGCACCTCTCCAGCAGGACGTCCCCTCGTGTCCGGCAGAACAAGAGCAATACTCTTCCTCTTCTCTGGACGAGGCGGTGGCGGGCACGTCATCGTCTAGTCCACCGCCTGTGGACTTGTCCACCCACCAGACCTTGTTAAAGGCAGTGGCCAAGGGCATGAACCTCCCTATGGAAGAGGTGGTTGATTTCGATGACCCAGTTGCGAGCATCCTGTCCAAGGGCGGACCGGCCAGGGTGGCTCTTCCTTTTATTAATACGATTAAAAGGTCTATGGCCACCATCTGGCAGACACCGGCCTCCATTCCACCCACGGCAAAAGGGATGGAAAGGAGGTACTTCGTCCCAGCAAGGACTACGAATATTTGTATGTCCACCCTCAGCCTTCCTCCTTAGTGGTCGACTCCGTCAATAGTAAGGAGCGCCACGGGCAGCAAGCCCCGGCCCCCAAGGCAAAGGAGGCCAAAAAGCTGGACCTTTTGGGGAGGAAGGTTTACTCTGTGGGTGGGCTGCAGCTCAGGGTGGCCAACCAGCAGGCCCTCTTGAGCAGACACACCTATGACACCTTAGAGTCATTTTGCAAATTCGAGAGTGTTATTCCCCCTGAGACCAAGAAGGAGTTTAAGGCCTTTGTCCAGCAGGGCAAGGACGTGTCCAAAATTTCCCTGCAGGCGGCCCTAGACTCGGCCGACTCCACAGCCAGAACGGTTGCGTCGGGGGTCACTCTAAGGCGTAGTGCATGGCTGCAGTCCTCCAACCTCCCCGTAGAGATGCAGCACACCATACAGGACCTTCCTTTCGAGGGCGTGGGTCTGTTCTCTGAGACCACAGACTCATGCCTACAGACTTTTAAGGACAAGAGAGTGACCCTCAAAACTCTGGGTATGCATACCCTGGTCACCGAAAGAAGGCCCTTCCAACCCCCACGGAGGCGGTTTTATCCCCCTCCTCGCCCCTCCCAAGACTCCTTCCAGAGAAGGGGGCGTGGCAACCGCCGTCGCTCCTCGTCAAAGCAGGCAGGCAAGCAACAGCCCCCGAAACCCCCCCAGGGCCCTAAGCCTAACTTTTGAAGGTGCGCCCGGGGTCAGAGCACCAGTCGGACACCTGGATCCTCCCTTCTGCGATCACCTGTCCCATTTTCTCCGTGCCTGGTCAGACATTACATCGGACCAGTGGGTCCTCCGCACGGTGGAGCTGGGATATTCGCTCCAGCTTTCCTCTACCCCTCCCTCCCAACCTCCCTCCCCATCCCTCTTCAGGGACCCCTCTCACGAGCAACTCCTCGTCCAGGAGGTGAGGTCGCTCCTCTCGCTGGGAGCCATCGAGGCTGTCCCAGAGGAGTTCAAGGGGAAGGGGTTCTACTCCTGTTACTTCCTTATCCCCAAGGCGAAAGGGGGCCTACGGCCCATCCTAGACCTGCGCGGACTCAACAGCCACATGACCAAGTTCAAGTTCCGCATGGTCTCCTTGGGCACTATCATTCCCTCTCTAGATCCAGGAGACTGGTTCGCTGCCCTCGATATGAAGGACGCTTATTTTCATATTACCATAAAGCCCTCCCACAAACGTTACCTCCGTTTCCTTGTGGCAGGGGAGCATTACCAGTTTGCTGTCCTACCCTTTGGCCTGTCCACTGCACCCAGGGTCTTTACCAAGTGCATGGCGGTGGTAGCAGCGTTCTTACGCCGCCGCGGGGTACATCTCTACCCGTACCTGGACGACTGGCTGATACGGGGCACCTCCAGGGACCAAGTGCACACGCATGTGCAGCTCGTCATAAGCACATTCGACCGCTTGGGTATCCTCCTCAACGAGGGGAAGTCTACCCTGGAGCCGACGCAGAGGATCGAATTCATAGGGGCCCTCCTGGACTCTACCGTGGCAAGGGCATCCCTCCCACAGCCTTGTTTTCTGGCCATCCAGTCAGCGATCCACGACTTGCGATCCTTTCCTATGGCAACGGCTCGGGTGTTCCTCAGCCTACTGGGTCACATGGCGGCATGCACGCATGTCACCCAGTACGCTAGGTTGCGGCTGCACCCGTTCCAGTCCTGACTGGCGTCGGTCTACAGGCCGAACGTGGACAGCATCACCACCCTTCTCACCATCCCAAGAGCTACCCTCAACGCTCTGGCCTGGTGGGAAAATCAGGACATCGTCTGCCAGGGCGTTCCCTTCCTCCCGCCCAGTCCATCCATGTCCCTAGTGACGGACGCCTCGTATCTGGGTTGGGGAGCCCACATCGGCGAACTCAGAACGCAGGGCCGCTGGTTGGAGGCCGATCTCCGCCTCCACATCAACGTCAGGGAGCTGAGAGCGGTTCGACTAGTGTGCCAGGCCTTCCAGAGCACGCTAACAGGTCACTGTGTAGCGGTGCTAACAGACAACACCACAGCCCAGTTTTACATCAACAAACAGGACGGAGCGCGCTCGAACCCCCTTTGCCAGGAAGCGGTTCTCCTTTGGGAGTTTTGCATAGCCCACTCCATTCACCCAGTGGCCTCTTTCCTCCCAGGAGCCCAGAACACGCTAGTGGACCACCTGAGCAGATCGTTCCTGTTGCACGAGTGGTCCCTCCGGCCAGACGTCATCCGGCCAATCTTCCTACGGTGTGGGTTTCCCCAGATCGACCTCTTTGCCACTCGGCAGAACAGGAAGTGCCTCCAGTTCTGCTTCTTCCGGGGCAGCTCCCGGGGCTCCCTAACAGATGCCTTTCTCCTTCCCTGGACGGGCCACCTGCTCTACGCGTTCCCTCCGATCCTGCTCCTCCACAAGGTGCTCATCAAGATCAAACGGGACAAGTCGTGTATCATACTAATAACCCCGGCCTGGCCCAGGCAGTGTTGGTATGCATCCCTTCTCCAGCTGTCCAAGGCCCCTCCCATCAGCCTCCCGCTGTGGCCAGACCTGATCTCTCAGGATCACAGTCGCCTACTCCACCCAGACCTGCAGTCCCTGCATCTCACAGCGTGGCTCCTGCATGGCTAAGGGGCCCGGAACTCTTGTGTTCTGCCGCGGTGCAAGGTGTTCTTCTGGGGAGCAGAAAACCATCAACCAGAAGCACCTATACCGCAAAGTGGACCCGCTTCTCTGCTTGGTGTATGCAGCGCAACACCATCCCCAGGGAAGCTTCCATCCCAGTCATCCTGGACTACCTGCTAGACCTTAAGCAGCAAGGTCTTTCTACCTCCACTATTAGGGTCCACCTGGCATCCGTCTCGGCGTTCCACCCCGGCTCGGCAGACCACTCGGTCTTCTCAGAACCTACGGTCTATAGATTCCTCAAAGGGCTGGACAGACTTTACCCACAGGTTAAGCACCCCGTCCCACCCTGGGACCTGAACCTTGTGCTTGCCCGCCTTACCATGCCCCCTTTTGAGCCCCTTGCCACGTGCTCCTTGCTGTACCTCTCTTGGAAGGTAGCCTTCCTCGTAGCAATCACCTCGGCACGCAGAGTGTCTGAGATCAGGGCACTAACCTCTGAACCACCGTATACGGTTTTTCATAAGGACAAGGTGCAGCTACGCCCCCATCCAGCCTTCCTTCCCAAAGTGGTGTCTCCCTTCCATGTTAACCAGGACATATTTCTGCCAGTCTTCTACCCGAAGCCCCATACCTCTGGAAGGGAGCAACAATTGCACATGCTCGACGTTCGAAGAGCTCTTGCATTTTATTTAGACCGCACAAAACCTTTTAGAAATACAACACAGCTCTTTGTTGCGGTAGTGGATCGGATGAAAGGTCAACCAGTCTCCGCCCAAAGACTCTCCTCCTGGATAACCTCGTGCATTCGCACCTGTTACGAACTGGCAGGCAGGCCCGCCATCCGGATGACGGCACACTCCACGAGAGCGCAGGCGTCTTCTGCAGCCTTCCGGGAGAGGGTTCCAATCATGAACATCTGCAGGGCGGCCACCTGGTCCTCCGCCCACACCTTCGCCGCCCACTACGCCATAGTCCAGCAGGCCAGGGATGATGCGGCGTTTGGTTCAGCGGTCCTATGCTCAGCGATGGGTCAATCCGACCCCGCCTCCTAGGTATTGCTTGAAGTCACCTAAATGGAATGCATATGAGCAATCACTCAAAGACGAAAACGAGGTTACTTACCTGTAACTGTTGTTCTTCGAGATGTGTTGCTCATATCCATTCCAAACCCACCCTCCTTCCCCACTGTCAGATTAGCCGGCAAGAGGGAACTGAGGGAGGGGCTGGGTCCCAGGGGTATTTATGCGGCACCATAACGGCGCCACTCCAGGGGGCTCCCTGGTCGACCCAGCCTGTTGCTAGGGGAAAAATCTTCCGACAATTGTGCCCGCGGCGCGTGCACACCTAAATGGAATGGATATGAGCAACACATCTCGAAGAACAACAGTTACAGGTAAGTAACCTCGTTTTCCAGCACCGTAAGTGGATTCCATGGAGTAGTCATCCTTAATTCAGATTTGGTATTTTATCTACATCGTATGGAATATTAAGATAGCGAGTAAAACTGTGTATGACTTTCATTTTAAAAACCCAGACCTCCAGCCTATATGAATTTTGCCTGTTCTTTTTTGTATTTTTTTATAAAATCTAAACATAAGCCAGGGTTAATGAATATTTCATATAACTTAAGAATCTTTCAAGTAAATCCTGGCCCAGTTACATTCACACCATAGCCCTTTTATAATTTTACTTTGAAACAGTTCAGTACTTGAAGCTTTGTGAAACCAGGGTCATGTCTACACAACAAAGTTTTGCCACCACAAGTTACATCAGCATAGCACCACCACAGTTAGTATATTGCTTGTGCAGCTGCATACTTGGCTCCTTGAGTTGCTGCTGAGTATACTCACCGGAAATGCTTGTGTTGATGTACAGTGTTGTGCACCATGGGTAGTCTTTTGGGTAGCTTTGGTAATGCTCCATCCTATACTATCATCTCTATCCCATAATTTTTGTGCCTATTTTCAATTTCCCATGAATCCAGGTGGGATTTGTCTGTCCACTCTGACAGAAGCATGGAGCTATGCGATGAGCACAAGGAGGAGCTATACAGCTTCAAGTGCTCTTTCAAAATCTCCCTCAGAGCGAGCCACAGTAATGTGCTCTCGGGTTCTGTGCTCAACCTTGGGCAGCAGCTTGGGGGCCTGTTAAATACTGTGTGGTGCCTGCTGAACATCTCATATATCAATGCTCCAATTAACGGTGCTCCAATTAATGTTGAGGGGTTCCGGCACATTTATGACAACGACAGTATCTGGCATTGAGCCTATGGGTTGTAAGTTTACAAGACCACAACTTTCACTGCCAGCAGTCATTATTCATCATGCTTTGTAAGCTCATAAAGATTAATAACTTTTAAAACAAAAGAGTTTTATTCACTTAAGAAAACAGCTCCAAAAATAATCAAGTAAGTGTGTAACTTAAAAAAAGTTAGGAACATTAATAAAGCAGAGGAAGGAAGGAAGGAAGATTGATGTCCATTGTAGTTATGCATACATCAACCATGGCTCTCACAGATCAGTGTAGGTGAAGCTGTGGTGGTCCATGCTTTCCCCTGGTGTGGAGTTATAGGGGGTAGGTGTACAGGCCTCGAGGCCATAAGGAATGCTGATGGTGGTGGGGGTGGGGGGTGTTAGGAGGCACTATGCTGCAGTTCCCGACAGACTGAAATGGCACTCAGGCCTGGGATTGTTAAACCTGGAGGTCCACAAGAGTTAGCAGCATCTGAGTTTGCTGTCAGAGAAGCCCCATTATACCCTGGTGCATCTGTCTCCCCCCTTTCCTGTGCCTCCTGTATGCTCTTTCCTTCTCTATACAGTCTGCAATATCCTCTCTCCAGCTCCCCAGTTCAAGGTACCATTATCAGCATAGCAAGAATGGAATGCAAAACTTAGGATTCAGAACTGCTCTTGGTTGCCTAAAGAGTTAAACAAGACAAGCTTATTGATGCTTCTGCTTTGGAGTTCCTGATCCCCTGGTGCCACTCTCGGCTCAAGCCATGGTGAGTATGACCTACCAGGAGTAAGGGACTTGCTCGGTTGAATGAAACTATGAGTATAGAGCACTGGCACTGAATACTGGCACCATTTTCCATAGCTAGTGGTGGTTTCAGCTGATCTCACTCCTGAGGGTAACAAAGGCACAGAGAGTACAGCTGCTGCTGGTATCCTGAATCCACCCAGGCTCTTACGATATACTGATCTGCAGAAATTACCACCACCTGGCAACATTTGTTCTAGCTGGAGCAAGAAATAAGACTGCCATCTCTAGAAACCTTCAGGAGATGACTGTGGAGTATCAGTGAGGACTGCCTGATACTGCTGGTACAGTAGATTCCCAGGAAGGGAAATAACAGTATGACCTGGTCGGAGGGCCTCATCACAAAGAGGAAGCAACAGCTACTGGAGCAAAGACAGAGACAATCACTGGAGTGCAGCTAGGGACATCAGTCAAACAGAGCTAATCCCCAGAACAGCCGGGAAGAGGCGCAGTCATGCAGTGAGTAGAGCACACATGACAGTAATGTAGTGTCTATACTTATACTGCATCAACCCCTGTACATAGACCATGGGTCAATATCACTTGAAGAGCTTGTGTTACTGTCAGCATAATGAGGTGCTTACATCAATGGGACACAGCTATGTAAGGTAGCCATAACCTAATTGCATTAAGATATAACTAAGAAAATGATTCACAAACTATTTATCTAACCCATTTAATTTTTTAGTTTGCAAATTTCTTACCGGCAGCTTACAATTCAGGGTTGTTGTTTTTCTTATCCAGAGATATTTATGGCTGAGTTTCTAGGGACAATGGTTGGCCTGCAGATTGTGAGCTGTTGTTACAGTATTCAACAACCACAATTTGAGCTGTAATTACTTAGCTATTTTTGATCACATGGTATGTTCTGCTCCCTGCACAGATGTGGATACCTTTTTGGAACAAATTTCTGGTGCAAACATTCGTGTTTTCAAATTAAAAATGAATTTTCTACATTCTCTCATTTTTACTTAAAATTTGCTGTTTCTACAAACATTCTTGACAGTGAACTTAGTTGCTAGACTATTTACAGTATGCAAACAGAGACATTGACACAAAAAGTGAGTGTTTAGAAATGGCTCTGAATATTAATTGGAAATGTTTCTACAGTATTCACTAAATTATATATTGAAATAGTGTGTAGATTTTCCATTGCCTATAAAGACTGGTGCTGTTCCCTCATGAAATATATCTGCTCCAATATCTCCCTATGAGATATTTCTAAAAAATGAAAATATCTACCAAATGCAGGACTTCCTGGTTATATATTCTGGATAGTCTGTGGTTAGAAAACTTTGGAGCCATATTACATGTCCTATCATGCAGACCATCTCTGCAAGCAAGTAGGACAACATGACAAAAAGCTCAATTTGTATTTAAAAATGTAACAAACTTTATAGAGACACCTTTAAATTTCCCTTTATTTTTACATTTAAATAGTTTTGCATGCCATTGTGTTGCTTTGTGAAAGATTCATTCCCCTCCCTCTGCCAGCATTTCTGGTTCATCCAGGGCCAAACCAGTTTCAAATGTCTCCTGCCTGCCTGCAGGCTTTTTTGGCAGTGTTCATGTTGGGAGGCACACCTAAATCCAAGATCAGTGCTAGTCATAAATGATAAACTGGTTTGGCTTTAACTTTTTTTCCCCTCCAGGTTTACACAAGACAATGAAAGCACACAGGTAAGTTAAAAAATAGCTTTCACTAGATCTAAGTTTACTGTGGTAAGAGTTCCTGTGTGGCAGTTTGCCACAGCTTCTTTCATGGGAACATTAGCTTAAAAGCAAATTGGGTGAGAGGATGAATGGGATAGTCTGGAAGCAAATGGAATATTTACAATATTTTACATTCAGTAAAATGTGCACAAAACTTTTGTGCCAAACCATCTAATCCCTGAAAAAAAAGTGTAGATTTGGGTTGTAATCCCGGGTCTGCATGGACCTGCTGGGTGCTCTTGACAAGAACTTGAATCTGTGCCTCAATTTCCTTGTTTATAGAACTTGGATAATGCTCATCTATCTCACATTTGATGTGAGACTTAATCCTTTGTTACTATCAAGCACTTTCAGATCCTCAAGTGGTGGTGCAGATGCCTCATAGAGATTTAATAAATAAATTAAAATGGCAATCAAATTAAAAAGAGAAAAAATGTTACATACAATGAGACCAATCCTGCTGCACTGATGGAGGCAAAACTCTTGTTAAAATCAAATGGGTATTTGCCTGAACTAGGCTTGAAGGATCAGCCCCAAAGTGAACAGCAAATGCTTAAATATGAAGCAAAATCTGTTTTGCTCAGTTACTTTTGGTTGAAGCTTAACGTCTTAACGAGAGTTACAACATCCAGTATGTAATTAGGGGAAAGCTTCTGTGATTAGTCACAACTAAGGGGCTATTCTTACCCGCACATATTAATAAGTAACTTTCCTTATGTGAATAGTCTAAGGAGTTTAATGGATCCTCCTCACACAGACGTATTTTCAGGCTCAATTCTTAAAGCTATAGGTTTGTCATGACTTAACTAATGAAAATGCCTTTGATTTTAGGGTTATTCACAGAAAGGCATGGTTTTTCAATGCAACTATGTACCTTGAAACAACTTTACAAGTAAGGACAGCCTTAAATTGGAAGTGCATTTCTGAGCATAATCTCCAATTAAACTAAAAGTGGTGAGGAAGTTTTTGTATTTGAAGCCATGGATCTGAAACTTTTTGCAGTTTTGGTGCAAATCCCAAAACACAGGGTGAGTGATCTGCCCAAGGAAGCCAAGGGATAGTAAGAAGTTGAATCTAGGCACTCATGGGAAATCTCCCCCACACCCTGCTGTCCCAAGAAAGAGTAACCCATCTGATGAGGTCAGGTTCCTCCCAACTTGGCCAGCGGAAATGTGGGGCTCCTTTGATTACACAATAGTTGCATTAGTAAAGAGATTTCACACTAAATTCATGTCCTGCTATCAGTTACAAGTGAGGGAGGGTTGAGAGCTCTCATACACAGCTCCCTGCAACCTGGCTTCCCTTTCCTGACCTGGGAGGAGTGGGAAGAAGGATAGGATAGGCTACTTGGGTATCCACTCCTTTTCTCTTCCCTCACACCCAAAAAAATGGTATTCCAGCTATCACCAGGAAGATATCCCTGCTCTTTCTTGCTGAGACGTGTCAGAGTAGAGGAGAATGCTTCCATTTCCTCCCTTCCTATCTAGAGGACAAAATCCTCCTTCCACCTTCCCATTGTCTCAATTCTCCCTGAACACATCAGTTAAGGTTCCCCACTTGCTTCCTTCACA
This sequence comes from Sternotherus odoratus, assembly GCA_032164245.1. Taxonomy (NCBI): domain Eukaryota; kingdom Metazoa; phylum Chordata; order Testudines; family Kinosternidae; genus Sternotherus; species Sternotherus odoratus. Next base: position 46,903,209 of record JAVMKO010000004.1, read on the forward strand.
CCATTCTTAACCCAAGAGATGAGGGGGTAACCCAAGAGATGAGGCCCCTCATCTGTTCTTAACTCAAGAGACGAGGGGCTTGATTAGGAGATCCCTCACTTCTCCCAGGCAGTCAGGCTCCTAGTCCAAGTGTCATAAAGCATCATTAAGTCACCCTGCTCCCCAAAATATGGATTATGAAAGGGAGTGTATATATAGACCCACTCAGTGAGAGAGAAAGTGATACTAAAAAGGTTAACCAAATCTCTAAAAAAGATCTAATGTTGACACTTCTCTGGTGTGAAAGCATTTGCATTATATGGACAATTCATATTTTACCACACCACAATTCCACAGGAGAAATCACACTTTTTCAATAATGTGTAAAACCAAAGTCTTGCTGTTAGAAAATAAATTAATTAGTCATGCTGTTTAAAACATAGATCCTTTACTGGAGCATTGAGTAAGCAAGTCAGGAGACCCCGGAAAGCAGGCATTTGTCATAAGATGAATCTGTTTAATAATTTCTTCTCCAAAGTATCTAATTCCTGGGCATAACCATGACATGTGCAAGTATGTGTCTCTTTCCTTGCAACCCTCCCAACAGAATGCCTCCCTAGCAGCAAAAATGGATGGATCTTTTCTCAAATGCCACCCAACAGTAATTATACAAAAAATTCTTTGAGCTACAGAAATGGAAGATTTATATCCCCTTTCCCATGTAGAGACTGACTCATCCAGATCAATTTCTTTGTCCAAATGCCTCCCCCATCATTTCAACTGGGTTGGCTTCTTATCAAGACCTTTTTCAATCGAAATTGTACGTATATCTTAGAAATTAACCTTTTAGTTCCAGCTTACTCTTGGGTCACTTGAGAATGAGTTTGCAGAACCAATATGCTTGTAGAAAACTGATTTCCAAAACTAAGCTTTATCAAATTAATCTGAGGTACTCCTTCTCCAGGCCATTGAAGGTTTCTCAGCATCCAAAGAAAGCAGCTCATAGAAAAAATTGCTAAAATTAACATTATAGATCAAATTCTGAGTTCTTCTGATATTATCAGATAGATGCCTGCCAGCAACTAACCCAGATATGACAAAGTGAACATATTTAGGCGTTATGCCACTCAATCTTTTTTCTAGCATTTTGGCATATATTTTAGCATCCACATTAATTATAGAAATAGGTCTATATGATACACAGTTGTATGATCTTTTCCTTCTTTGGGAATGACACAACTTTTGCCTCTTTCATGAATCTGGTTCTCCTGAATATACCATTAAACAATTCAGTTAAAATAGGGATCAACACTTGATTTACAGCTCTAAAATACTACTCAGAAAACCCACCAGGACCTGGAGCTTTATTGGATATTAAATTCTAATTACAACTTCAACTTCCTCTGCAGCAATTTACTTATCAAGAGCTGCCACATCATCCTCAGAGCTGAGAAGGTTTCACACTTCTCAAATTTCTAATTTCAGGATTTGGATGTTTTGAAGTGTACAGGTATGGAAAAAGTTGGCATTAGAGATCTGTGTGATACCAGTTATTAAATCTTTTTACTTCTAGTCGGATGGCTGATTTATCATTTAAATTTTTTAATTTTCTGGCTTAAACATATTAGCTTTATCTATAGGCCATTAATTGAAAAAGACAAACTACAGGTGGTTTTGGTTTCTCCTTGTAAATCAAAACCCAATGGCTGAGGCTTAGCCAAAACCAAAACATGGTTGCCAGTGCTCATTTTATTTAAATGTCTCCTATATTTATTATACATTCAAATGAGCTTCATTATTTCAGTCTTAAACTAAGTCAACATACTGTGTACAAGGCAGCTTCCTGTTTAATATATTTTTATTTGGCACACATTTTGCTAGTGATATGATTTCTTTATGAATGGGATGTATTCCTTAGATTTTCTACATTACTTTCCATTCTTCCTTTAAGCTTTGTTTTGGCTTCCAATAAACATATCTTCTAGCCTGAAAACCCTGATGACAAGCAGTTAAATCATTACAAAGACAAGAATTCATTCTTTTATGTACATTTTGACACAATGAACTAAACAACACACCTTTTGAGTTTATCACTTAATAAGATTAATCATTTTCTGCCTCTGGAAATATCAGCACTTCAATAAATTGGAAATGTGATCAGGTCTATAAATTGAAAAGATTTGTTGTTGTTGAAAGTGTTTATGGTATACAAGTAAATGTGGAACACTGCAATACCAAATGCCAAGGCTATTTCTCATCATTATAAATATTAAATTGTAGACTTTAGAGGTCAGAAGCAGGTAGTGCCTGATTTACTAACCTTTTAAGTCTTGACTCAGTCATGTATCAATTGTAACAATTAATTATAACAATCCTACTTTCTAAACTCTAGAACCATCTCACCATAGAATGATAAGTGCATACACGGAAATATGCCTTTTTAGGTGAAAAGCTCCATATATAATTCTTTAAAAAAAAAGCACATTAAATATTATTATTTTTTACAAAAGCCATCAGGAACAGAAAGTTAAAAATTGCCTATGACTTAGAACTATTAGTCCCATCGAAAGCCGGGGGGGGGGGGGGGGGGGAAGGGGGGGCTGGTGGTCCTAAGTCACTTAGGCTCTTTTGAGAAGTCTGAAAACTTCATAAATTTTCTAAAAATAATAGCAAACAAGTTTAGAGTTGTAAGGGGGCACTGACCTCTTGAGTCCTGCCTTGCAGCTGGGTTCAGTACTGCAGTCCTTTCCCCACTCCCAGCACCTTATATAGGCTGTCTGCCTATTTCTGCTGGTCTTCAGGGAGTTGGCCCTTTGGCCAGGTCACATAGTCAAAATGAATCTCTTCCAGGTTAGCCAGGAATCCAACAAATAAATCAGTCTCTCTGCCATCAGCGGTCTTCATTTCCAGCTCTGGGCCCTTAAAATGCCACCCTTTGCTCAGGCTTTCAAACAAGCCCTGTCCGCTTTTTGTGGCTCAGGTTAGGCTTGTCCCCACTTCTCAGGGTTTCCACTACTTGGTCTGTGGAGAACCTAGGCACACTCATTACTCCAGATCCCAGCCCAGGGACACTATAAGCAGCACCCAAATGCTGCCCAATTTGATTCATTGCTGCTACTTCCCTGGGACTCTTTAGACCTGGCCCCTTTATCTTCATCCTTAGCTCAGGGACAAAGTTCTCAAGTCCCTCTTTCCCTGCAAACCCAGCTATACAAGTACAGCCAGAGTTAGACTCTGGCTGGTCCTCTGGCTCATGTAGCCAGAGAAGTGCACACTTCTCTACTCCTCTGACCTCAGCCAGACCTGCCCTGGTAGGCCCTTGCAGTTCCTTTTATCAGGGCCTGGTGAGCTCTAATTGGCTGTCTCTAGCCCTTGAAGAATCAGCTCTCTTTCATTTCCAAGATGGTTGCTGCAGAGTGTCCTCTCTAGACAGGTCTGAAAGATCCACGTTAGCTGTTCCTTTCCTCCCATATTGCTGCTTCCTAGACTTAGATGTGGGAGGACTATGGGGACTCCTGCAGGGACCTGCAAAGGCCAGGTACAACCTGTCACAAGGGTGAAATACATCCTTCTGCAAAGAGCCAGCCCAAGGTGTAAATAAAACTTCAGTTAAGTGGGGCCCACTGCTCGGGGTGAATTTCACCTTTAAAAAGTACATAAATCATTTTCATTTACTCAGGTAGCTTACAACATTATCCTACAAACACTTCTTACTATTGGCCATAATAGTTCTAACATGATAGTCTGACTGAAGCCAATAGGACTACTCAGTGCAATAAGCTGAACCGATTAGAAAATATTAGTGGGAAAACTTCTGATGAAAAATAGGAAACTATTTCAATCAATTTCCCCTCCCTCCCCCAAAATCCCAGTTTTCTGATCATGTCTAATAGAAAGCATCACGTACAGTAGCAAGTACTTTACCTAAAACATTACCTAATATGCATACTCTAGCCTATATTTTCTAGGTTTAAGATTTTGTAGGACCAATTACCCATGTTATATATGCAATTTTAACTGTTCCCTTGTTTTATTTTAATTTTTAAAATATCGTTTCTTTTTGCCTTCTAGTCTAAAGCTTTTATGCTTCATGATTTCAAGGTTTTTTTAAAACCAAGATTAGGATTTTTTTTTTTTAAGAAAGCTGAGATTCTCACATAATTGGATAACTCCAGGAAAAACCAAAACCACACCCTACCCCCACCAAATATAATGTGATTTGCAGTAAAATCAGGAGTTGGCAACAGTCAGTATACTGTTAATTTTATAGGATTGTTTATTACATGTGTAGCAAAGCTTTTGAAAGGAATATAACTGAGTTCTATTGTTTTTCATACTGTGATGCGGTGATGGACTAGAATAAACATTTTTATGAATAGAATTGGATTGATTGATCTGTTTGTGTTGATTATGTGGTGTTACAGGTTTACGTAAATGTATGTAGACCTTGAAATTTTGTTGTTTAACTATAGTATGTAGGTACTAACATATGCAGTTTTTTACTGTGAGTAATGTTATAGCATATGTTCATGTTTTACTACTTTGGAAATAGATCCCTTGGAGAGGAAATGGGATTTTATGATCATCTAGGCTTTTGTAATGTTGACCTTTACACGTAATTTTACCAAATTGTAGGGTCAAAGTTAAGGTAGTATGAATTGTGTGGGATGATAGTGAATGATGAATAATTACACAGCAGTAAGAAAGTGGCCAAATCCCTAAGATACTCATTTCCATACTTTCCAATGATGGGACTTTTTAAAAGATGTGATATTTGTAAACACAGAATGTTTGTAACATTATTTTGTGGGTTTGCTGGATTGTGTTGAAACACAAACACTTTGTTGCAAAAACCTTAACAATTTTGTACTCCCCCCCCCATAACGAGCAACAATATGAGCTGTACTGTGACAGCATTTATAAGGTCCTCCTTTGTGGGGCTCCCCTCCTGCAGAGTTGAATAAGGTCTTAGGGGATAGTTCAGAGGTAGGCAAACTATGTTTTCCGGCCACAACTGGCCCGTGCGACCGTCTTGCCTGGCCCTTGAGCTCCTGGCTGGGGAGACTAGCCCTGGCCCCTCCCGTGCTGTCCCTCCTCCCCTGCAGCTATGCTGCCGCGCAGGCTGCCCTCTGGGCAGCAGGGCTGTGCGCTCCTGCGGGGCATGCTCCTCTGACCAGCATGGTAAGGGGGTGAGAGCTAGGGGGTTGGATAAGGGGCAGAGGGCCCCAGGGGGGCAGTCAGAGGACAAGGAGCGGGGGGTGATTGGATGGGGTGAAGGTTTGGGGGGGTAGTCAGGGAATGGGGAACAGGGTGGGTTGGATAGGGTTTGGGAGTCCCAGGGGGGCTGTCAGGGGCTGGGGCAGTTGGATGGGGCAGAAGTTCAGGGGGACGCAGTCAGGGACCACAAGTCCCAGCGTGGAGCTCGCTCCCGACCCAGCGTGGGTTTACTCTTAGTATTTAACATAGCGTTAAATATCAAAATGTGTTTTTCATTTCTAAGGGAGGTTATGCTCAAAGGCTTGGTGTTCAAAAGGGGTCACCAATAGAAAAAGTTTGAGAACCACTGTGCTAGAAGAAATAAGGCAGCTCCCACCCCCTTCGGGTTCTTTGCATAGGTGTCTCTACTGTGTTTCTACTGGGTAGAAACCTGTTTGCATTCCCCCTCCCTGGGTAGAAACCTGTTGGCATATATCCAACACTATATCCTGCACTCCCTGCCCTGAACCACCTGCTGCACTCTGACCCGCTGTGGCATTCCTCACCCCTCTTGAACCCCACACACCAGCTCCCTGCCCCCTGCTGCAACCTGCACACCTCCTGCACCTCAACTCCCTGCTTTGAGCCCCTGCCACATCCTGCATCCCTGACTTAATAGCACTGCTAACACTACAAGATAATGAAAACAGAACTGAAATTACTTTGACTGGCTAGTAAGATGTGAAGATGCAACTGTCTCTTGGAGCAGTGCACTGGAGAATTTATTTTTGACAAGAAAGCAGAAGACTAGCTTTCCCATACTGTGCAGATCAATCTATTGAATGGGTTGTTACACAATGAATGTGAAGGAGAAACCTTGGTGTGGATTCATTGATTAATCTCTGAAATCTGTCTGTAGGTGTCCATGTTCCTATCTGGCTTAGATTTTCATGCCACTATATCCTAACATAACTAAACCTGAAGCTGCCTGGGGAAAAGCTTCCTTCCTGTAGTCAAGCTCTTCAGACAGAGTATGTTGTGCAAGACAGTGAAAGCTGCAGCATACTTTTTTTGGCCGTATTTCTATCATATGGTGCTCCACTTTATTAAGGCCCTTAATTCTCCTCTGCAACTAGAAATGTAGCTGTTTGATTGTTTTCGTTTAGTCTTGCAGAGCTATCTTACATTAAATTTATGATTTTTAGGGAAGAAATTAATGAAAAATAGAGAGAAAAACGGGTTACTAGGTAGTCAAAATACACAAGGAAGAAAAAAATATAGTTGAACAGTTGGTGAAGCTAAGGGCATTATTTGTAACACCTGGTAAAAGTATCAATTAAAGTATCAATTAAACTATACATTGAGCTGATCCACAATAGATGTGGTTGTTTAGCAAGCACCAGAAAAATTACAAGAGGGAAAGTGCATCGCTGATAGGGAAAATTGGTCTAAAAATGGCTCTTTGTAGGAGTCATCAGATTAGGCCAATGGAGATGGCAGAGGGTAGCTGTGTGCAAAATTTGGAGGTCCATTGGGAAGGAAAACTCAACTCAAGAACTATAAGTCTGATAAAACTACTGTATGTAGAAAGGGGGACTCCAATAAATACTGAGCAGGACATCTTACTTGGTAAATTATTAGGGAGAGTCTGAATTAAGGAGGGAGATTTGTGTAGAGATGTGAATTTCTGTTCAGTTTTCAATAAGAATTCTCCCCCCCCCCTTTTCATTCCGTCCGGAAAAACATATATAAGTGAAAGCTATATCATATTGCGTGACACAAGAGGCATTTCTTTTGAGTTGACTTTGCAACTGTAATTATGCTCTTGTGACATAGCTTGTGCATGTATTTTTCTAGGTTTTAAAAAAAAGCAAAATAAGCAAAAAAAATTCCATCATGTGACATATTGACTTTAGGGTGACCAGATGTCCTGGATTTATGCTATTTGTGTAGCTGAAATTGTGTATCTTAGGTCGCCCCTGCCCCCAGTGTAAACCTGACCTAAGGGTATGTCTTCATTATAAGTGCTATAGCTACTCCACTGTGGTGTTGACAATTGCTACCCTGATGGAAAGGGTTTTTCTATCACTGTAGTAAATCTCCACCTTTCCCTCAGTGTGATGTCTATACTGAGGCGTAGGTTGACTTAACTAAGTCTCTCAAGGGTATGAATTTTTCTTATACCTGAGCAACATCACTAGGTCGACCTAAGTCATGTATGTATTTTTGAAAATAACCAGTTTCAAATACAGTAAACACCAGCACACTTATAGCAGTTATTTAACATTCACTTATAACGTCTCACTCTGAGGTAGGTTCCAAAATCCACTACATGAAAAACTTAACTCAGCAACGCAATTTCTTTAACAAGAGTAAAAAAAATAATAATTCTGAATTGTGGCAAAATCTTTCACTACATAGGGCTATATACACTCCCTTATCCAGACTTTTATAGCTTCTCGATGGCCGAAACCCTTCCAGCCTTTTCTGGATGCTGCCACTCATGGGTCTATTCTTCTGATTATCTGGTGCAGCTTTCCTAGGAGGCTTCTTATTTAACTATTCCCTCCTCCTTTCCTCCCAACGACTCATGAGGCTTTGTAAGTGGAGTGAGGGCGAATGAAAATAATCCCCATGTTTTAAGTGAGTTATCCATATAAGGAGCATTGCTGTCTAAAAGGAGGTGACCTGTGTTCCATCCAGCTCAAAATATATCTTTGTGAATGAGGACGCTTTTTGTTTGTAAATTCTTCTGTTTTTCATTGCTTTGCTATTTACAAGAAAAGACTTAAATTAATAAATATAATCTCTGCCTTATTATCCCAGCCATCCTAAAAGTATTATTTTACATGCTGCTCAGATAACGGAAAAAACAGCTGAACAATTTAAAAAGAAAATACTGGTGATAAAAGTGCATTCCAGGTTGAGATTCTGTATGCCTAGATTGAATTTATATGACTGAGTTATAAACTTGCTAAAATATGGTTTTATACTGGAAATGTTGACTCAAACTTTATATATAGCCTACTGTAATTCTAGGTGATGTAACATACCAAATATGGAAAGATAATATAAGTGGACTTTTGCTATAAAGAATAGGTAGGAGATAAAAAGTAAATCTTTTAGCTAATTATTTTACTTTGTTTTAATTTTGACTAAAAAGCAAACCATATGCCTTCAGTGACTAGTTGGAGTTGATACTTGGTACAAGGTTAAATTACATATTAAATCTTTTTGGAATCTTAAAATCATACCTTTGGGAACTTAATTCTTTCCAGAAAGGCAGTGTTATAGGAATCAGGAACCTATGTCCTATTCTTGACTTTACGACAGACTTCCTGTGCAATCTTAGGCAAGTGACATAACCTTTATTTATCTTCACTTCTCCCAGTGTAAAAATCTGTTTTGGTTGTTACAGTGATACCAATCACCACTGGATATAAATGCCAGCTTCCGGATAAAACTAATGTGAAATCAATCACTGCAATAAGTCTAGTTTTTGTTCTTATTTCTCCTGAGTGAGTTGCTGGTTTGTAGCACATATTATCCTAATCTCAAACCAAACAGACTAAAAACTTGAGTGTTTTGTTATTATAGTTGTTTGTTTCAGTTTGTTCTGGCTGAAAGGTATTATCTAATTTTTTTTTCAAACACTTCAACAAATTGGTATTTTCTGATTGGAAGAAATGGCTCATTGAAAAATTTATGGCCAGCTATACTAAATTGCACCTAAATTATTTCCAGAGGAAAGTGGAGTTCAATATTTTGAATTTGTCGTTCCTAAAGTTTGACAAATGTTTCTCCTTATTTAAAGTAATTTCCCCTGCCCCAGCACTTTGTTTTCAGACAGAAGAAGAAACAACAGAGAGAAATACAGGAAAATAGTACGGGGGGGGGGGAACTCCCCCAGCCTATTCTTGCAGTATTTCTGATCTGAACAGAAGCAGGAACTACTGAATATCTTAAGAATAGAGTGCTCTCTCTCTCTGTGTGTGTGTGTGTGTGTGTTTGTGTGTGTGTGTGTGCGTGCATGAGACAGACAGACAGACAGACAGGCACAGATTCTCAGACTGAAGAGACACAGATAATATGGATAAGCTTTGAATTTTGGAATGCTCTTCCAGACTGAACCTCTGAAGTTCAAGGTTTCTTCATTGCTAGCTGTGATATTATTTTAAAACGACTCAACTATACTGAAATGCTCAACTATCCTGAAATGACCTGGAAAAGAACTCCCAGCAAAACACTGGAGATTTTATGAGATCAGTTTCAATCGTTATCCCTAACACATTTATCTCTGAGTGGGGTATCCAGCGTGTGAAGAAATTTAATTTGTGTGCTGTAATATACTCCAGATCTTTAATAATTATTTTTAGAAAATGCCTTGTTACCTATAGCTATCAAAACACTGGCTTCTGTTTTAACCACCAGATTACTCACTCTTCCATATAATTTGTGCAATAAATAGTGTCGTTATAACATGACCAAATAAGAGGAAAGTTACATTGTGTTAAATAATAATAATATTACAGACTTTAAAGCAAATATGTTTCTACAAATGTGCAGCGGATTCTTATAAATGAGTTGAAAACGACATATGTTGATCACAACCATGATCAGTTTTTAAAGTGAACACATTTAGAAGAAAAATATTTATTCAATTTAAAATATTTTCTTCTTTACTGTTCCTGTACTTTATTTTTGAAGCAAACAGATGCTAATTCTGAAAAAAATTCTATATCATTTTTTTCAATCTCAATATAATTTCTGAATGTTAATTCCCTGGGGTTTTGATTTCAGCTTTGTCATGAAATAACATCTTTACAACAAGCAAAAAAATTCTACTTAACAGGAATTAATTGCCTTCAACTATAGTGTACTGTAGCAACTACTGAGGGCTCATTTGGATCAGTTTAGCATAGACCAGCACTGGGAGCAACAGAGAGCCACTCTGCCTCAGAGAGAATTTCAGGAAGGATTATACCTCAAGGATAATTCTTCCCCCAGTGGTCTGATATACAGGGAGATTGCACAGGCTGCATTCATTTTTAGTGTACCTTGCCTTCTTTATGGGTCAGTACTATGGAAAAAGTGAATGAACAAAACTAGAAAACAAAAGCAAAGGTAACAATTTTTGAAGCTGCTAATGAAAATTAGAGCCATTTTAAGTCTTGAGAAATTAAAAACATAAAGAATTAGAGAAGTGGTGGAGTACTGAAGCTGTAATCAGACCACAAAAGATGTGAGATCAGAAAGGCAGATGATGTGTAAGAAGCCTTGCTCTACTGGCTAGCAAGTACTGAATATCATCATGCCCATTAGCCATCCAGTTGTTGGGGAAAGCTGAGAATGCAATTTTAGTTGCATTTTTGCAGCAACTAATGGGTGGCTTGAGAGATGAAGAGTACTGTAATAAAATTAAAGTGACAGTGTGGTGAATAAACAAGAGGCTGATGAATTTTCTGTTAGACAATGGAAATTCTCCATAAGGTCATGAAAGTCTAATTACGAATCTAATTCACATGAGACAGACCAGTACCAATGTGCAATTCTTCCTAGGGTAATAACTTTTAGTCATATTGTTACTGAGCCAAAACAGACAGACAGCTCTTCCACTGGTGGTAAATATGCAGAGCAAGGAAAAATTGTATCCTGTGGTCATTAGAAAAAAACCAAGAATCCCAGTCATGAAAAATGTAAAGATTCTCCTCATACTAGAGGATAGTAACAAATGCATGCACGACTGGAGATATATAGAAGCATTATCTTAAAGTTAAAGAGAGATTTAGTATGAAGAGAGTTTCTGGTCAAATGGAGCACAATATATAGATGATAGGAAAATGATTCAAGTCTACAGTCTACCAGTGAACATGACTTCATTGATAGAGCAAATGAACCAAAGGATTATAGCTACCTTCACACACATAATTCTTGGTTCTTCTGAAGCTGTGTGCTCTACTGAAGCTAGGAGGGATGAACATACAGTTGGTGATGGCAAGATACTAAAACTGTTCAACTTATCAGTTTGCAGGAGATAGCTGCTATATGTTTGTTAGGTGTAACTACAAAGAGAGCTTTTGCTAAAACACTTCCTCCACTGGCCTACATTATATAAAGTGGGTCAGTTGACATTGATTTAAAAGTTTATGTACCTCCTTGATTGGCACAACAATATTATGACTCATGGAGAGAATGGGGACCAAATTCAGAGGGACTCATGAGGGAACTTAAACCGGTGCCATGGAAGTTCAGGAAATTGTTATAGTTCTTCTAAGTAAAATAATGGTACAGTAATTATTAGTTTTATTGAAGCTTCTGTTTCTCCAAGCTGGAAAGAAATATCAGAACTCTTAGAAAAATGTGAAAATGCCTGGCTTTCGCATTGCTTCTGTTCCATTTAGCAGAAAGAAATATGTTACATAGGAACAGTTTAAAATAGTTTCAGAAGACAGCTTTCCTTCTTGGATCTGACTAAGATGTAGAACACTCAGTAGCAGATAAGCCAAATATCTATCTACAGTACCTACATAGCCTCCATTGCTGTAACATCTGAGCAACTTCACATCTTTAACATATTTATCCTTACAATCCCTTGGTGAGTAGAGAAGTACTATTATACCCATCTTGTCCATGAGGAACTGAGGCACAGAGAGGCTAAATGACTTGCCAAAGGTCAGATACGAAGTCTGTAGTGGAGCAGGGAACTGGACCCAGGTCTTGTGCTAGTGCCCCAAATCTTGGACCATCCTTCCTCATCCTTAGGAACCTAAACATACAGATAGGCATTTAGTGATTTTTTAAAAGTGCCTAGGCACCCAACTCCCAATGATTTCAAGGATTACTTCTTGAAAATGGTGCTTCTCTGTAAGACCAATAAAGAGATGAAATGCCTGATTCTCCTCTTATTTAGACTACCTTTTTACCACAGGAATATATTTTTAATTGCTGAAATTTTATCCAGGCAAAAATTTTAATCTTTTATGACCAAAATGCATCAGTTTGTCCAAAAAATTGATTTCCAAATGAACTGTTGTGTGAGAAACTCAGAGAAGCATCCCTGGTTCACACTTGTGTGACATCCTGTAATACAAGTCAATGTAAGTCAGAGGAGAATCAGCCCTGAAAAATGTAAACATAGTAAATAAACCCAATAATGCAAAACAGTCTCTGCCCAATGGCATCCTAGTCTCCCAGTGAGGAAGTCACAGGTCTGTTGTGTTTCTGGCCTATAGAAAATTAAAAGGATTTCCCTCTATGATGAATCAGTTAACTTGTCTTGACAATTAACAGTAGGCTTGTAACACTACATGTTCAATAATAAAAGAATGAAATAGAATAGTTTACATTCTGTGGTACTGTATATAACACAATACAAACTTTTGGCCAGTATCCTGCTAGATACTGACTGCCTTCCGGGATTTCAATGGACGTTGAGTGCTTCTGAATTTAACTGCATTTTCTATTTGTGAATTAGCTGCCAGCAACTTATAATTTCCTCAAATGTATTCCCTATTAAAATAAATAGTTTTTTCTGATGATTTTTTCTTGGTCTCTTCCCCCACTTCCTCACACCATGAATATTTTAATATTTGATTAAGTTTGAACTGTTTTGGTTAGTTTTGACTACACAGGTCATATGGCACAGTTTCTGTTCATGGATGGAATTAATAAAACCCTATAATGAAGTTCCTGGTGTGAACTCTTACACTTGTTATTTCAAAATACATTGAATATTAATATTCTCTAATATTTGCTTAAGAGTGGTTCTCTCTATGAATGTTCCTGTTAATAAAACTGAAATAAAAAGTTTGATGGACTGCTCTGCCTAGTGCCAATATTAGGAAAGTGTTGCCTAGCAGCAAGAGTGGGGAGGGAAGGGGAACCCCAGCCCACTCTACTCCATGGGGCTCTGACCCAGGGCCTTTCAAAAGAAGGTACCCTGACACGGTTCAGGTCCAAGCGTGTCTCCTGGGTCTCTTCCTACCCTCACCCCAGTCCCTCTGGCAGCATCTCTCGGGTTGGATGTGGGGGTCTCTCTCGTGTCCCTTCTGCTTCATCCCTGGCAGTTCCTCTTCTGGCAACAGCAAGTTGTCCCCTTCAGTTCTCACATTTGGTTGGCTTCCTGCAGTGCAGCTAGGAGGCTCGACCCCTGCAGCTTCGCAACCCAGTGTCTTTCGTGCAGTAGGCTGCTGCACACAACTGCTCTCATCCTCAGTCAGCTCAGACTGAGCTAAGCTGCTCCCTTTTGAATGCTCCATCCACTGAGAGCATGCCCAGCAGGAGTGGCGTGGGGGTAACTTCTTTGGCCAACCCTCACTCCGTCACAGGTGCATCATTCTGGCAATTTCCCAAAAGCAGCAGAACTGCAATGTGAATACTTGCTGATCGGTGGTAGTGATAGGGAAAATGAATAGTGACTTCAGCCTCTTCTTCCTTTGTAGCCAAACAAGATCATATTTGAGTTCTGTTTGTCATTCTATCACTGTTCATTTTTAATCCAGAACTAGAGAGGCTTTACTACTTTACCAAAAAAACATTATTTACTTCTTTCTGAGTGGTTATAAAAATTGCATTTTTTAATGCCAGAGCATAATTTTAATTAAAAGAAAGCAATCAAAATGCACTACTCATATTTTAATACTTAAATTTGAAACCTTACCCTACCCCAAATACAAAACAAGCATATTCCAATAGTTATCTATATTTGCAACTAACTGGAATGAAGTTATATGTGCAATCTTAATTAACTATATTAGTTATCTATATTTGCAATATAGATAACTAATATAGAATATAATATGGAATTAATCTATTTTTGAAATCTATGAATCTATATTTGAAATCTTAATGATCTTGTTATCTATATTTGCAATATAAACTGTTCTTTGATTAACTTTTTTTATAGTTCCATTCATGTTTTTTTTACTTCACTGATTTTGACAGTAAATATACTTAACACCATTAATGTATACATCTTCTTCATCCACATCGCCACCGGATTCTTGTACACTACCAAGCAGTAGAGTATTAAACAAGATGACAAAGTAAGTGAAGTAGGACTGATGTTCCTGATATGAAACTGCAAAGTTTGTAAAGAGTGTTTGCAAGCACATGTATGACTTGAGAATTAGATCAATATTTGACACCTGAAACGAGTTACTTAAAAATGCTGTGAAGGTATCTTTTTGAAATAAATGTAAAGTAGCAGCCTATGTCTCCTGCTGCCTGGGTCTCAGTCTTAGTGATCTGCAAGAAAGTTCTGCAACTCTACTAGTAATAGTGTTAATTAACTTTAAATGGTAAAATATTAAGTAGTCTACATTCTTAACATAAGATAAAATATTACTGCTGTGATTCTTTAGAATAAAGGTGGTTCTGAAAACTGAAAGCAATAGTAAATTGATTAGTCTTCTATCAAGACTGAAATTCTGTTAGATTGAACTGGTCTGCAAACAGAACTTTGTGCTCTATTGGGTAGCATTTAGTTATTTTTCACTAACAACAGGACCATTTCTGAGTGTAAATTATTATGAATTATAAACAGTCTCACAAGCTGAATCACAACCTGCTTCTCAGGCTGTTCCGGGGGCAGTGCAACAAAGTGCTACCCTTTACTGAGGGCAGCTCATAAAGTGATGATCAAGCCGTCTGCTAGTGCATTCAGAAATCTTATGCTATTATATGATTTAGTGCTGGTTTTAAAAGAAAGTTAGGATCTACCAACTTCTTGGTTTCCAGAACGTATGTGCTTAGCAGTGATTACCAGTTTCTTCTTCCTTTCAGTGTTCCTATACTCAACAATCTCCTAAATTTAAATTTAAAATTTTCAAGATTGAATACACCTTCTTTACAGCAGAATTTACGAATACTTGTAGTTCACATTCTGTGATATGCAAAAGCACTGACATTCAACTAGCTTACTAACATGGCATAGCAAATCCAATGGATTCTTTATTTTACAAAAGAATAAAGAAGACTGGCTTCTTTGATTACAATGCTTTAAGTAAGGTATTAAAATGTATTGGCTTTTGTTTAGCTTTTATTTATTCAATTAAAAAGAGCTGTTTTTTCCCCTTCCTCTGGAACAGTGTTATTTCTCTTGCTACATCTCACACTGAACATATTTCACAAAGTATTTCTGACAAGTATTTTCTTAAAATCTGCTCTGACATTTTAAGAAAGTCTTCTGGTGGTCAGATTTCCACACAAGAACTATCCATTTTACATGGAATTAACTATGAAAATTCATAGGCCAACTCATTCAAGAGAATAAAGACAAGAAAGAGAAAGTCTGTAATTCTAGTATCCTTTTACAACTCCAAACGTAATATGTGAAAACAGATGTTGAAAAAATTAATGTAATCAATGTACAAACCACATATTCTTTCATCATATCTAAAGGAATTTGGGTCCCTTTACAAAAACATTAGGAGTGAGATCAATGGGCAGAAACCCATCCTAGCGCATTTATGATAAAAGAGAGGTGAATTAATTTTCCTGTTCTTTAGCAGAAGGGTATATTGTAACTGATGGGACTTTTGGTATACAAAAGGCTGGAATATAATGACAAGTTGGATACAATTACTGCTTTGATTAAAGCATAGCATGTTTTAGACCATAATCATTATGTAGTGAGAAGTAAAAGAACTCCACAATTGTACATAGGCTGTGATAACAACCTGTTTGTCCACTTCTCTCCGGTTTCCTTACATTCTTATGATGGGCTTTTGATCCACTAACTACTCAGTAAATCAGAGGAGTAATTCATACCACATCAATGTAAAATTACTTATTTGTTTTAATTGCATCTTGTCAATGCAGAGAGATAACAGATTTGAAGTGTTTTAATACTTGATTCTCTATATAACTGTGTAATTTATAGCTAAAATGGCCAACTAGTTTCGGCTGCTTCAAGAAAAAAAACTGTCAATCCCTTCTGCCTCATCTCAGTTTATGCACTCAAGCACTGGTGGTTAGACACAAGAGCAAGTGCTATCTAGTATATTTATCCACAATGGCCCTGTTCAACTCAAAGAAGGGGAGCATAGAGTTAGCTGCATTGTTTGCCAATGGTTACTACGGGGTGGGGAAGTCACTATAGATTTGAACATACAATGCTGCTCCACTGAAGAGGAGTGAAACGTGTACCTTTCTTGGTGCTTGCTGATGACTACACCAGCACACAGTTTATCCCCTTGTTTACAAATGAGCATGCATGGCTAGGATGCTGTTCTGAAGCCAATATGCATGGCAGTGAACTAGATAAGTGAGCTTTGTACTGGGTGCTGGAAAAATGCAGCTTGGTGCTTATGGAATGGGAGAGAGGGAACATCACTTGTGCAATGAGTGGGAGCTATAGAATACCTTAAGAGTGCAAATTACCTTCCCCTTTCCTAATGCACTCAACATCCTTTCTTCTTGCTGCTGGAGCTGTAAAGACTGTGGGACGATTTGTAGATTAGGGCAACAGGGTGTAATTATACCATGGTGTCTGCCTAAAAGGCATACATTTTTAAAGAATCATTTAGAAATTAGGTGAGTAAAGAGCAGGAAAGGCTGTACCTAGGTTTCAGCCTATGCACTTGGATTTAATTGCTTTAAGAGTCCTGTAGGTTAGAAATATGCAGGTGCTCTGTGAGAACTGTAAAGAATTTAAGAGAGCTAGTTAACCAGCCAGTAGTCAACTATAGGGCGCTGCTGCCTCATGCAGCAAGGAAGGTAAAGCTATGCACACGGGGCCCACACTTGGGTATAATACCATCCATGTGATGAAGCCTGAGTGCAGAGGTGCTTGGCATGCTTGGAGTCATCAGCTGACAAAGGAGAGCTGACCCTGAGATGCTGCATACTGGTTAAACAGATCCCTGACTCCTCCCCCTTTCAGGGGCAGAGTCTGAGACATTAGAGTAGACCAGGCATCAACCATGCACAGGGCCTCTCTGGCATCCTAGCAGGCTCTCTTCTGGCTAAATGACAGACAGACAGCTGTGAAGAGACTTGACAGGTGAAGTGTGCTCTAAGCCTTATCTGAGGGTATCTCCCTGACCACTATCTCTGAAAGGAAGCTCAGACAGGGAGAAGAGATCAGAGGCCCATCCAAGTTCCCTCCCTGGCAACCATAGTGAGGAAAGAGGAGGGGAACCCCTGGAGATACTCCTGGTGTAAAACAAGAGACCAGCAGCCTACTCTTGAGCCTGCACACTGGAGTTACTACAGCTTTAGGGCTGTGCAGCTGCCGGGTTCAATTCACAGTAGGCCCAGAATCCTGTGCCAGTGAAGTCAAAGGGAGCCCTAACTAGAGTGACCAGACAGCAAGTGTGAAAAATCAGGATGGGGCAGTGAATAGGAGCCTATATGAGAAAAAGACCCCAAAATCGGGACTGTCCCTATAAAATCAGGACATCTGGTCACCCTAGCCCTAACTGACTGCAGTGAGAGCTCATCAGACCCATTCTCACTCTTCCATCTCACACATTAATCCATTACATGTATGCAGATCCTCTGATATAAAGTAGCTATATAATCAGTTAGTATTATAAAAAAATTAAAGAGGGGAAAATCACAATGTCCAGTTCAGTTATTCGCTTGCTACTAGGATTCTCATATACACTGCTACCTTGATCTAATGCTCTCCTCGGGAGCCAAAAAATCATACCACAGTATAGATGAAATCGCATTATATCGAAACCAGATACAATGCGCTGATCCACCGGACGTCCCCCTCCCCCAGCACTCCTTTACTGCAGTATATCAGTATTCGTCTTAGATAGGATTGCATTATATCAAGGTAGCAGTGTAATTATATTACCATGTCAGTAAAACATGCCATACTACTGCCCCTTCTCTCTCAAATATAGAGTGCCAAAACTAGCTTTAAAAACAGAAAAGGGGTTACACACATGGTAGATGTGAATAATGTGATTACATGTGATGGTTCAGCCAACAGCCTTTTTATAGAGATCTGGAACAACAGATAAGCACAAGATTAATTAACAACCGGGGAGCCAAAATGTGAGAAGGAATTAGATTGAAATAAGGTAAGAAAATAAATAATCACTACATTGGGATCGGTACAAGGAAAAAGTGTTGAGAAAGATGAATGTGACAAAGGGTTACTAGATAGTAAAGGTGTCAGAATGTAGGCAGATTCAAAGTAAAAGGTCATTTAGAAGAACTGAAAATAAATAGCTGAATAAAGCTGCTAAGGTAAAGTTTCAATCTGTAGTTAAAGTATGCTGTATTTTGAATGGTTAGAATAGAACTAATGAGCTATATTGTAGCAATGCGAGAGAACAAAAATATTACTTGGCACAATTATAGGATTAGGTTTATGCCTTATTCAAGTCAATAATTGTAAGAGAAGGCACATGCTCTGTTTGTTTGGGCAGATTTAGGTCATCCTGGTAAGTGTGCGGCGTAGCTAAAATAAGTCTACATTAAATCAGTTTTGAATGATCTTACTTACAGTTGTGTAGCTCTGTTGAAGCCAGGGGAATCACGCTATGTGAGATCAGAATCAAACCTTATTTTTTCATTTAAAATTAGTTTCTGTACTGTAAATGTTCTTATGGTGTAGTCAATGAAAAAAATATGTAATTTTAAAACATTTTATTTTTGGTTATAAAGTAGTCAGGGGCGGATTAATCGCTCCTGGGGCCCTAAGCACAACCAAGCAATGGGCCCCCCCTTTCAACTCTCACCCCCATTCACAACCCAGCTTTTACTCGCAAAGTGTAATCGACGCAACATTGGGGGATTTTGGGGGGCCCAAGACGTTAATTGAGACTTTTTTAAATTTAAGACCATGCAAACTTGTAATTTTGTAACCATTTTTTGTTGTTGCTTGGGGCCCCTTTTCTCTTGGGGCCCTAAGCACGTGCTTTTATTGCTTATAGGTTAATCCACCATTGAAAGTAGTAAATGAATACGTTCAGTAGATGTTACACACACAGGGCCATCATGATTCAGTTAAAACAATCAATATAGACCTGGCATAAATTTGGTACACAGTTGTTCCACAAAGAAACAAACAATGTAAAGAAGTGAATAGAAAAAGAAAGTTTAAAAAAAGCCAGAACATCTAAAGTGATAAAAAAATTAAGAAAATGTTAATACAATGGAAAGATACAAAAATGAATTTGGTTTTCATTAGAGGCACAAGGTAGATGAGGTAGTATATTTTATTGGACCAACTTCTGTTGGTGAAAGAGACAAGCTTTTGAGCAATACAGACTTTTTTCAGGTCAATTATATTTGTATTGTTATATATCAGATATTTTGACATCTTGATTGGGATATTAAGATATTTCTAAACAATACTGTCATGAATGTGAAATTAAGTGGGAAAAAATGTTTAGATCAATTGTCCCTTAACAATTGCTAAGTTTGTCAGGTGGTATATAAGAGATAATTTCCTCTCAGAAAAGTAACAAATTACATACTTAAGCCATGCAGTATGTTAATGTTTTGCAGTAATTTTGTTTGCAGTTTATTCATATAGGCTGAAATTCACTCCAGTGAAAACCACAGGAATGACATCATAGATATATCACAAATATAAGTTTTTCATTATGAAATATACTTGGCTTTTACACTGTTTTAATGAATAGGCTACAAGTCCACAAATGAGCTAAAATCAACACACATCAGTCTATAATACAATACTATAATATCACACTAGTGCTCTGTACAATACTCTGGTTTGCCTTCAGATTCTGAGTCTAGTTCAAGGTACAAGTCCTAATATACAAATACTTTAGAGTCTGCCCACTTTAGGAACTCTTTTTTTACATACTATTGCTACCAGTCAAATAACTGGGATTTATGGCCAAAAGAGTCCAGTATGAAATCAGAGAATCAGATGTGGGAGCAGATTATTTTTGGGAAAAGGGGTCCTCATATGGAACCCCCTGCCATCAGAATTAGGATTAACTCATCTCCCATTTCCTTTAGAATGCAATGCAAAACACAACCAGAAATGTCTTCATTTCCCCAAGAGACTATTCTCCAAAAGACATGCAAAATACAAGCAAACTGAGGGAGGAGAAGAGAGAACTTTATCTGGCCTTCAAATGAAATTTTATGTTATGCTTTCTAGATGTTACTGAGATGAGCATGTTACAAACAGAGACATTGAAAAAGCAAGTGTCTCAGTGACTAACAATGCACATATTTTCAGTTTCAAATGACAACTTACTCATGTGCTTACTGTAACATTGATGTCTCCTATATACACTAATTCCTCTCTTTATTTCAGTTCTGTGTCAGTTCCATGTGTCACAAGTCCATGCTAAATAGGAAATCATTAAGTTTTTAGTATTCAGTGGAATACAATTAATCATGATTATTTGTAGTGGCACATTTGAATGTGATAAGTAGCTTCATAAGAATTCTACTGTAATTGAGCAATAATTGAAGTCCACTTAGTATAAAACTATTGTGACAGCTTTGGAGTGATAATTTTCAAAGGTTATCTGTGCATACTGGATAATAGGTTGATCCTTAAATGAAAATGAAAGGCTCAGTTCTGTATATAGAATCGTAGAATATTAGGGTTGGAAGAGATCTCAGGAGGTCATCTAGTCTAATCCCCTGCTCAAAACAGGACCAACACCATCTAAATCATCCCACCCAAGGCTTTGTCAAACTGGGCCTTAAAAACCTCTAAGGATGGAGATTTCACTACCTCCCTAGGTAACCCATTCCAATGCTTCACCACCCTCCTAGTGAAATAGTGTTTCTTACTATCCAACCTAGACCTCCCCCACTGCAACTTGGGATCATTGCTTCTTGTTCTGTAATCTGCCACCACTAAGAATAGTCTAGATCCATCCTCTTGGGAACCCCCCTTCAGGTAGTTGAAGGCTGCTATCTAACTCTTCTGCAGTCTAAATAACCCCAGTTCCCGCAGCCTCTCCTCGTAAGTTGTATGCCCCAGCCCCCTAATCATTTTCGTTGTCCTCTGCTGGACTCTTTCCAATTTGTCCACAGCCCTTCCGTAATGGGGGGAACCAAAACGGGACACAATACTCCAGATGTGGCCTCATCAGTGCTGAATAGACAGGAATAATCACTTCCCTCGATCTGCTGGCAATGCTCCTACTAATATATAAGCCTGCATGTTCCCACTGAAATAAGTGGGAGTTCTTTTCACAGAGGATAGCAGGATCAACTATTTTGTTTAGCAACAGAAGATTGCATCAATATATGCCACCCTCATCCAGAGTCTTGAAAACATGAAAATAAGGAGTTTCGTGCAACTTTCAGGTCACCTACAAAACTCAAAAGCAGCATGTACCTCAAGTTGGAGTACATCTCACTTTTTAGTATCTCATGAAGATGAAAGAGAAGGTGTTTTGGAGATGAATATCATTGTAGGCAGTTTTCCTCGAGGAAAAGGAATGGTGGAGACTTCCCCTTAACCTCTTGTTTTTCATGCTTTCAAGGGTTGCCCTCCCCCCCCCCAAATCACTCAGCCCTGCATAAGAGCCTGCGACAGACAGAAAAGTTTAGTCTCTAACACATTTATACACACACACACTTCCTGCTAGCATCCTTCCTCTGGACTTCGGGCATATCTTGTGAGCCTTATGAGGCTTATTGCTCTGTTGTAAGAAGCAGAGTAAGAGTGAAAGGTACCAGAATCAGGGCTTGTCAGAGAATCAGCTTGGGAAGGCTTATGGCTCTGAGACCTTTGCCCCACAGCCAAGGCCAGCAATGAATGACAATAATGATGATGTGACCAAAGTAATATAATTGGTTAATACACTGAATCAATTTTGTATTCCATCATTGTAAAATTCATATTTATTCTGAACCTTCTCCTGTCCTGGAAACATTGCATCTTTTAATCCCCTCCCAGGGGACACCACATATATAGTTTTTTGAGTCTGCTAATTCCTCTAAACATGCAGTCCTTGTCCTTTAATTTTAGCAATAAAGGGCCCTGTTTTTAGTCCCAGAAGTGGCCTACATACTCTCCCTGGCTGGGAAAGCTAGCTCCAAGCTTGTGAAATCAACATCAACAGCAGTTCAAAATTCCACAGGAGACTCTGGGTTGAACCCAGGACCTCTGGACCTAAAAGCATGAGTCGCTACAATTGGGCTATAGGACCAGGTATATTAGTTTATTGAACAAAAGCTTAAATCCTTCAGTACATATTGAGTCAAATCCTACTGTCCAGGCTTCATTCCCATGGATTGCAGGATTTGGTCTATAGGAAATGCCAATCTGTAGAGTTACCATCAATCACCCATACTGTAGGATGGGCTCTTATTTCAAAGGACCATTGACATTATAAAGACAGAGGTCTAGCCACTACCCATCCTCAAATTATACACAAATATTATCCATACCAGTAGCCACACTGTACTGTATTCATTTCAGTTGTGATAGACTGTGATACAGAAGTGGCAGTAGCTCTTTTTTCTAAGTATTTTACTATTTTGTTCCTTTATAAAAATATAAATTTGGTCACTGAACTGGTCCAGCTATCATCACAATTGAGATATATGTAGGTCTTCCTCTGGCCCATTATCCCTGTGTTCATTTTGATATGCTGCATGATTTCTGGCTCTTCTTCCTTGCTCAGACATTTATTTTATGATAGGTCATTGCAATTCCTGTCATTACTTTCTCCATACTTTTCCACTCAACTTACATCTGTAGCGTGATGTGTTTCATAAACATAGGTGGGCCACATTCAGCACTGGCATATGGAGAAACAACTTGACTGTGTCAACAAAGCTCTATCTAATAATGCCAGGGATGACTTTAGCACTATGGGTGACTTTCTGGCCTCAGTGAAGTCAATGACAAAGCTCCCATTGGTTGAAATTCCGATTCTGTAGAAGTCAATGTCTTGATTACAACCTTTACTGGTTTCCCCCGGAAGCCATCTCTATCACCAATTTAAAAAAAATGGCCTTCCTGGTTTTGAAAACTTTTAATGCATTGTTTCCTGTTAGAAGACTTACCATCCTCCAGGTAGCTGCTCACAGCAAGACACAACATTGCAGTAACTCCATCTCATCTCCTCCTTCAGGCCCTATGTGACTTGCCTCTTCAGCCACATCACATTCAGTTCTATCCCCCCCCCATTCCAGGATAAGGAAAACCCAGATCAAGTAGTGGCCGACAAATCAAAAGCAATAAACACAAAATTCTTCATCCCAGAGGGGATCATCTTCAGTTATGCTCTCCAAAGTGGAAAGTAAATATAATAGAGCATATAATCTACCACACTTCTTGGGCTCAATTCTCCACAGACATTTCATACTGCTCCCAGGCTTTGTAGAGTTCTTCCTTGCTCTTTTATCACAACACGGCCTCCTCGGGGTTTCTCACTGGAGGCTTAGTTATTCTCAAGCCACTGACTCTCCAGACTTCTTCCATAGAGACCTTCCCATATCTAGCTCTTCCCAAGCAAAATCTTTACCTACCCATCCATCTCTCATCAGATTTGTATTTTTCAGAGCTGCCTTCAAGACAAGCCACAGAAAACACCCTCTCTCTGGTAACTCCCCAATCAATTGAGCCTCCTTCTGCAGCTGTCTATAGAGTACACCTTTCCCCGCAACTTCTGCCCATCTTCATCTGATTAGTAAACAGGGCCGGCTATCCCCAGGTCACTGACCCTTAAAGGGGCAGCCCACCCTGATACAGTTCCACTGTACTTCACTGACTTCGTAACTTCCAACTCCATCCGCCAGTATGCACATCTCCCACTTGGCCTTATTTCTTTCCCTTCTGTAGTGGTGCGATGACTCACCCCGGTGGCGCCTCCTGCTGGTTGTCCAGGAAATTAGCTCTTCCATCTTGGAACGCCCACTGCAGGCCAGTGTCTCACTGTCTGCTGGTCCCGTGTTCCTCCTAGCCTGGAGAGAGACTATTTGAGTGCCTGGCTCACAACCCTTTTATAAGGGCCAGCTGTGGCCTGATTGGGCCTGGCCCCAGCTGTGGCCGCCTTCCCAATAAGCCTTTGCTCACTGCTTTCTCTCAGCCACAGCCCTCTCCAGGGCGGTTTTAACCCCTTCTGGGCTGGAGTGGGTGACCACCCCACTACACCTTCCTTCAGATTCTGTACATCTAGGGATCACTGTTTGACTTCTGTTGCCATATTTAACTGAGAGTTTCTTTTTTCTCTCAGCCATTAATTAGTATGAAAACCCCTCACAGAATCAACAGAAGGTAAACAATCCTGGGATTTATGGCTTTCTCACTTATTTATGGTAGATTCTCTGGCTGAGGTTTCTTGTCCTTCTTGCTGCAAAGGGGTCCATTATAATAGGCTGTTCACTTTCTAAGTCTACGGGGAATCTGAAACAACAGCACTATTAGAAATTCCCCCATTAATCTGGAAAGTATAAGCATTTTGAAGTCTAATAGCAATATTTTACAAACAAAAATAGCTAAGCCTTTCATGGCCGACTGATGTACTAGAAACAAGGTAACATGCTTCTCTGGTGTAGCTGGATACATTTGTTACATATTGGTAATTCCTTTGTTTGAAAGAACATTCTATAAGGCTGCAGGACTTGATTTTGCAAAGCAGTGAATAATCTATGTTTTGTTTGCTAGGACGCTTCAAATTTAGATTTAATAGAGTCATCAAAAGACTGTGAGATTATCAGGTGCAGCTCTTGTGGTTTTATGTATTTTCTATTAAACTTGATCTAGTAGCAACAAAAGCAGTTAGTTTGGTGTAATACATAAGCTACAGTTAATAAATACATTGGAATGACCCTATTTGCATCTCACAATGATTTCTGATGTTCAGATACAAAAGCAGAGATGTATAGAGGAGAAAACACAAAGAAAAATCTGCAGCTTCTTTTGGGAAGAGCGGAGAGCAGGAAACCTCTTTAGACCTTTACCACAATTACTTGTGGATATTTCTGCCCTCATGGATTACTTTTCTCTGTATTCTTTCTGTCCCTGTGGATGCCTTGCCTGACTCTCCCTATAAAGCATTTTATGAGACATGTTAAGTATTCTATATAAAAAAGTGAATTGCATTGCACTGCCTTGTAGGATGGGGCAGGAAGGACACGGGGGCTGAATAGCTAGTTAATCTCTTTCATCTTTCTCATGCTGTAGTTAATACTTACCTGCTCCCATAGGTATTGCAAAGTCATCCGTTTCACCAATGCAATAATGAAAACTTTTGATTTGACATGCTGGTTGTTTTGTGATTCTGGTTTTATTCATGTTCATTCTGAGGTCAAACTTTGTATTTTCTTGTCTGTAATGTTTTTATGACATTCTCTAGCTTTTCTTTTTATGGGAATTCAGTTTATTTAGCTTCACATTCTTGTCATCTCCCTCTGTTAGAGTGGTTTGATGTTGACACATAGGATGTACCTGCACTATTCTCAGATTATATTACTTAAAGACCCTGGGAATTAGTTGGTTCATCTTTTCTGTGATGCTTTTATCCCAACAATGTTCTCTGATAGTAGTCTGTTACAAGGAATCAAACTGTCCATAGCTTTTTCTCTGAAATTGGAGTCTATCACAAGCTCTCTCTTTCTGCTATGATATCAGATAAAATCTTATTAGATCTGTAAGAATTCTTTCACCAGTTCTGTCAGTTTCAGGTCTATGCACAAGGAATGTATCTTGTTTATAGTAGTTCAAGGTTTATTCAAGATTTTTAGCAACCTTTGTTCCTTTCCGTATACATCAAATACCACTCATTTTAAGGGTCCTAACGGTTTTGTTGACCCCAAATCCCCTACATTCCATAAAAATTATTTCCCCCTTTAGTTATTTACCCTAAAAGAAAGAATCCTACCATATTTTAAATTGCCTGAATTTCTTTTTGTTTCATTTCCTCATTTTGTGTCTTTGTCACAGCTAACATCCCACATTTCAGCACTGGCAGGTTGAAAAGTATGTCTTTTACTATGTCTGTAACCTACCCAAAGCCACCAGTCATTTTTATAGTTATTCCACAATAATTTGGGACAGGAAAAGGTGTATGTATATGAATTGCACTTGCATACCTGGTGGTGGGATTACATAAATTCTTGTAATATGGTTTGCATTGTGGAAAGGCTTGATTAAATTGGAAAAATAAAACACAATCTACTGGTTGTGTTGAGGATAAAGAGATTTATCCTGAAGAGAGAAAAATGAAAATAGCTCCCCGAGGATCTACTGCTTCTGAGTGGTACAGAGATCTAAAGAAAGATCTCTATTAGTGTATGGTCTATAGACTATGTAGAAACCAATCCATCTCCTACTGAAATCAAAAGAAAGATTCTTAAATGTTTGGCTTAGAGTTTTAGAGTGGATTTACTACCAGAAAGGTTATGTATGGAAGAAGCACCTGAAGTCAGAGAATTATATCTATTAAAAAAGAAAGGAGTGAAGAAGTGGAATCATGATGTTTGTAAAGGGGAATCCCAAGTTTTGCTTTACATGAAGTCAGCTTACTATACTGATAAATAAATGAGAAGCTCATTTTCTCTTAAAAGGATTTAGGTCCCCAAGTCTGAGCTTTTAAAAAAACCTGATCCTCCTGAATGAACAAAGCAAAACAAGAAAAAGGAAAGGTAGTTTCATTCATTAACAGATAGCAAATGCAACACAATTTAAAAAAAAAAGGCTCTAGAGGTGGTCCTAGCAATTATAGCCCAGTAAAACGAACTTCAGTGCCAGGAAAATTGGTTGACACTATAGTAAAGAACAGACACATCGATAAATATGATATGTTGGGGAAGAGTCAACATGGCTTTTGTAAAGGGAAATCATGCCTCACCAATCTATTAGAATTCTTTGAGGAGGTCAACAAACGTGGATAAAGGAGGACTCCGTGTATATAGTGTACTTGGACTTTCAGAAGATCTTTAATAAGGTCCATCACCAAAGGCTCTTAAGCAAAGTAAGCAGCCATGGGATGAGAGGGCCTCTCGAGGAACAGTAACTGGTTAAAAGATAGGAAACAAAGGATAGGAATAAAATGGTCAGTTTTCACAGTGGAGAGAGGTAAATGGCATGGTCTCTTAACAGTCAGTGCTGTTTCATATATTCGTAAATGATCTGCAAAAAAGGTAAACAGTGAGGTGGCAAAGTTTGCAGACAATAAAAAGTTTCTTGAGATTGCAGGCAGTTTTGGACTTAACTAAGTGTTATAAAGGGATCTCACAAAATTCGTTGACTGGGCAACAAAATTGCAGATGAAATTCAGTGTTGATAAGTGCAAAGTAATGCACATTGGCAAATATAACCTCAACTATGAATACAAAATGATAGGGTCTAAATTAGCTGTTACCTCTCAAGAAAGATCTTGGAGTCAACATGGACAGTTCTCTGAAAACATCTGTACATTGTGCAGTGGCATTCAAAAATGCTAACAGAATGTTAGGAACCATTAAGAAAGGGATAGCTAATACTACAGAAAATGTCATAGTGCCACTATATAAATCCACGGTACGCTCACAACTTGAATACTGCACATAATTCTGGTTGCCCCCTCTGAAAAACAATACATTACAATTGGAAATAGTACAGAGAAGGGCAACAAAAATGATTAGGAGTATTGAACAACTTCCATGAGGCAAGATTAAAAAAAACGGGGCCGTTCATCTTAGAAAAGAGATAACTAACGGGGAAATATGGTAGAGGTCTATAAAATCATAACTGGTGTGGAGAAAGTGAGAGTGTTGTTTACCCCTTCACATAAAACACAAATCAGAGGTCACCCAAGGAAATTATTAGGCAGCAGGTTTAAAACAAACATAAGGAAGTACTTCACACAACACAGAGTGTGGAACTTCTTGCCAGGGGATGTTAAGGCCAAAAGTAGAACTGGGTTAAAAAAAGAATGATATAAGTTCATGGAAAATATGTCCATTAATGGCAATTAGCCAAGATGGTCAGGAATGCAGCCCAATGCTCTGGGTGCCCCAAGCTGCTAACTACCAGAAGTTGGGTTTGGGGATGGGTCACTCAATAAATTACCCTGTTCTGTTCATTCCTTTTGAAGTATCTGGCAATGGCCACTTTCAGAAGATGGACCATTGGCCATACTGGATCAGACCATTCTTTTGTTTAAGAATATGTGTCTGTGAATGAGAATTTGTATCCTTATCCTGTTTAATGGCCTAGGAAGGGACTGAAATGCAATAGTTTTAACATGGTTCAGTGAAATTAATTGTTATTTTATCCTATTCAGATATTTAAACATTAAAAGCCCTTATTTAGTCTAAGACTTTAATCCTTTAGTTCACTAATGACTAATTAAACTGTGATGCCAACTTGGATTACACTATCAGCACACAATATATGTTCGTTATGCTTATACAATACAGAAACTGAAGCTTAAACATACAATTTTTAAAATATTTTAAGATTGGGGATAATGTTATATGAATGGCTCAAAGGATTAATGCATGTTTTGAAATGTGTCTGTTTGCTGTTTCTGTGTTTCCATTTGATAAACTGAAGAACTGAATGTTGCTTCTATTTGTGATTGGACTTTTGGTTGCTAAGGTTTTATATGTAATTAAAGGCTAGTTATGGGATTGATTTCTTTTTTTATGAAGGAGTGATTGTGAGAAACTTTCGAGAGAGAACACAGCACATGAAAAGAGTGAATCAGAATGAGTTTTACTGCTTTTATTAAGTTTTTACACAGTAGTTTTCTTTGAACTGACTAAGTGCGTAAATAGAGGAGAGTCTGCCTGAGATGCCAGGAAAAAGAAAGTTCATGGTGTAACTTCTAGAAAGGAGGCAAAACCGATGACCAAGACTTTTGGAATACTGCTGGTTTTGTTTAAAGCATTGTTAAATGGCCTATATATACAGAAACATTTTCAGACTTGTATGCAAGCAAATCCAGAGACGTATATGATTCTGTTTGGGTGCTCCAGACAGAAAAGAGGCATGCACATAATATTCAGAAGAGATATTTGGGAACATGCAAACCATATGCAAGTTAGGCTCATGCAATGGAGGTAGATTGTGAAGATGGATTAGAACATAGAACACAATTTTCATGGTTTCTTGTCTATGACTTAGGCAAAGGCAACTTAACACTATTTTTTTCATGTTTACATTTTGGGAGCCTTTTGTAAAGAAGGCTTCCTAGTTAGCTGATTGTAGATTTTCTGGTTAGCCTGATGCCATAAAAAAGAGACAGCTGATGTGGATGAGGCAGGTTCAGTACTCAAATATGAGAGAAAAAGAATGAAGGAAAGATTCAGAGAGTTGAGAAGAGAAGAGCCAGGAAGTTAGGGGGAGAGAGTAAGAGGAGGAGAAAGTTAGCAGGCAGAGACAAGCAGAAGTGATTAACCTGTTTACTCAGACAGAGGAGGGAGAGCCACACATTAGCTATCTGAACTTGTCAGAGAAACCAGTGTTTCAGTGGTATCGACTGTATACATGCACAACAGCTCTGAGCAGCTGGACTCATTGGACTCAAATTCTGGTTTTGGTGATCAAAGTATCTTATAACCCCGTGTAGTGGGACAGCTGCCCCACTCCTGC
Organism: Sternotherus odoratus; assembly: GCA_032164245.1. Lineage (NCBI taxonomy): Eukaryota > Metazoa > Chordata > Testudines > Kinosternidae > Sternotherus > Sternotherus odoratus. The sequence continues at coordinate 46,932,877 of JAVMKO010000004.1, forward strand.
AGAAAAGGGGTTAAAGTCAGCCCTGGGAGAGGGCTTGGGCAAGCAAAAAGCTGGGCTGATTGGGAGGCAGCCTCAGCTGGGGGCCATGCCCCACACAGACCCAGCTGGCCATGTGAAGGCCAGGGAAGCCAGGAGCTAAAACAGAGAGAGAGAGAGAGAGAGAGAGAGAGAGAGTGTCTCCTCTGGCTACAGAAGCAGACAGGCCTGGCTGCTGGGGAGCATGACAGTACCTAGAGTGGAACAGGGCTTGGGGAAGGCTAGAGGAACTGGGGGAGCTCCAGCCTGGAAATCCCCCACGCTGCAGGCCTAGGAGATGGCCAAAAAGAGGTACTGGGGTTGCAGAGGGCAGCCCATGGGTAGGTAGAGGCAGCAGGCCAGCCCTCCTTGCCTATGATGACTGGCTTATACAGACTGCAGTCTGCCTCAGTGAAAAGGGGCTTGATGGTGACTGGCTGAAGCAAGGTGGGGATTAAGGGTGGGGTTCCCCAGGAAGGGGACACCCAGAGATCTGTGTGGATACTGCCAAGGGGAAACACTCCAGGTAAGAGGGCACCCAGGTCCGGGAGGGACATGGGCCAGTGGCAAGCGGGACATCGGCCTGCAGAGGGTGCTCCAGAGGCTGGAAAGAGCTGATTCCTTGGACAACCAGCGGGAGGCACCTCAGGGGTGAGTCGCCGCTCTGCTACACCCCATATTTCTAAGCCACTATGGCCTTTGAGGGGACTATTGGAGACCAGAGTATTTCAGCCAGCTACCTCCAGGTGCACATACCAATTCTGTGCACACAGCTCAGGAGAGCTAAGCACTGTTAGTTAGTTCAGAGAGAGAGAGAGCCCTTAATCTGAGGTTTTCCAGCAGTCCCCTCACCACATTGAACTTTGGGTTCTTTTAGGCCTCTCTCCTTCTACTGCCAGTACCTGTCGCTGTCTAATCTCACTCATCCTTCCACAGCAGCAATACCACAGTGGTAACTTTTCTATGGGTTTGACAGTGTGGACAGTGGGTAGTTTGACATCTTATAAAGAGTGCATTTTTATGCATACAGCACGTGATTAGAAGTTATTAAAAAGTGAACAATAACGCTGAACAATTCTATGCTAACATATCTAGAATGCGCTACGGCTGAGCATGCCTTGTGCCTAAAGTGATAAGCAGGCATATATTGAAAATCACCATGAGACACTTGTGAAAGCATGAGTAAATCTGTACATTCGTGTGCACCATCTTACTTAGCTCTAGACAGGACAGTAGTCCTGGAAGCAAACATGTGGACAAGGGGGATCCGGTGGACATAGTGTACTTAGATTTCCAGAAAGCCTTTGACAAGGTCCCTCACCAAAGGCTCTTACGTAAATTAAGCTGCCATGGGATAAGAGGGAAGATCTTCTCATGGATTGAAAACTGGTTAAAAGACAGGGAACAAAGGGTAGGAATAAATGGAACTTTTTCAGAATGGAGAGGGGTAACTAGTGGTGTTCCCCAAGGGTCAGTCCTGGGACCGATCCTATTCAACTTATTTATAAATGATTTGGAGGAAGGGGTAAACAGTGATGTGGCAAAGTTTGCAGATGATACTAAACTGCTCAAAGTAGTAAGGACCAAAGCAGACTGTGAAGAACTTCAAAAAGATCTCACTAAACTAAGTGATTGGGCAACAAAATGGCAAATGAAATTTAATGTGGATAAATGTAAAGTAATGCACATTGGAAAAAATAACCCCAACTATACATACAATATGATGGGGGCTAATTTAGCTACAACCAATCAAGAAAAAGACCTGGGAGTCATTGTGGATAGTTCTCTGAAGGCATCCACGCAGTGTGCAGCGGCAGTCAAAAAAGCAAACAGGATGTTAGGAATCATTAAAAAAGGGATAGAGAATAAGTTGGAGAATATCTTATTGCCCTTATACAAATCCATGGTGCGCCCACATCTTGAATACTGCGTACAAATGTGGTCCCCTCATCTCAATAAGGATATACTGGCACTAGAAAAGGTTCAGAGAAGGGCAACTAAAATGATTAGAGGTTTGGAACGGGTCCCATATGAAGAGAGATTAAAGAGGCTAGGACTTTTTAGCTTGGAAAAGAGGAGACTAAGGGGGGATATGATAGAGGTATATAAAATTATGAGTGGTGTGGAGGAAGTAAATAAGGAAAAGTTATTTACTTGTTCCCAAAATAGAAGAACTAGGGGCCACTCAATGAAATTGGCATGCAGCAGGTTTAAAACAAATAAAAGGAAGTTCTTCTTCACACAGCGCACAGTCAACCTGTGGAACTCCTTACCTGAGGAGGCTGTGAAGGCTAGGACTATAACAGGGTTTAAAAGAGAGCTGGATAAATTCATGGCGGCTAAGTCCATAAATGGCTATTAGCCGGGATGGGTAATGAATGGTGTCCCTAGCCTCTGTCTGTCAGAGGGGGGTGATGGATGGCAGGAGAGAGATCGCTCGATCATACCTGTTAGGTTCACTCACTCCGGGGCACCTGGCATTGGCCACTGTCGGTAGACAGGATGCTGGGCTAGATGGACCTTTGGTCTGACCCAGTATGGCCGTTCTTATGTTCTTAAGAATTTAGGCATCTGCATTGTGCTAGTGCTTGGGAGGCCTATGAACCTAGTTTTGCAGCATAAATCCTGCAGACACCTAGCAATGCCCAGTGCTGCATGTGGATCTAATTTTCTATAATAGGATAAGCCCTGCTGGTACCTATGATCTCCAGGAGCTAAGTCCTGTGTCCAAATATATGTGGGTATGAGCATCCCTTAGCGCACACACCTGACAGTGATTTTTCAACACTAGAGATGACTGAGAAAGGTTTGACAACATGGTTCGAACATGGGTTACTCCCATCTGCACAGGCAAGACTAAACCACAACATGGTAAAATGTACTGGTTAGATGAGGCTTAATAAAATCATTACTTTTCATTAAAGTACAGTAGGTATCTTCATGACTTATTAATACCTAAAGTCCTCTTCATAAAGATTTCCTTTTCTCACTGAGCTTTATATGTCTTGTTACTCCACCTCACCAACCACTTGCTCTAAACATTAAAGGCCATTTCCTTGAATTCTTTACTGAATATAGGTCAATTTTTTGTACTGTTTGAATGATATTGATTTGAGACCAATAAAGGTAAATCTCTGGAACCCCCTAATGTGGATGCAACTAAACTGGAATAAAGGTGCTTATCTCAAAGAAGTTTATTTCCATGCACTTGAAGCTGTTTGGAGATCTTTCTCAATTCCTTTGCTTTATTCCTGGTTCTGCTACATCCTTTGTATAGTTATTCTCACCTTCTTCTAGTGATGTCAAGGGTAGATTGTACATGGCTCAATTGTACTAACGAAAATGAGTTGCTACTAAGCAAAGCAGCAAACCATTTGTGTGACCTTCATTTGAATGTTGTTTTTGAAATGTCCTTGCTAAGCGACTTCTGCTGTACATTTTGTGTTTCTTTTCTTTATTTTTTTCTCATTTTAAAACAAGTTCCTATATTTGCAGCACTCCAGATTAGTCACATTTGACTGTAGGAATTTGAGATTTTTCTATACCCAAGCTGCTATAGAACTAGCAGTAAAGCTCTGTTCTAGGAGCAACAAACTGCTTCTCCAACAGAAACAGTAACTTACTGCTTTCAGAAAGCTCTGACTCCCTTCATTTGGGTGCTAGTGCTATATGTATATTATATTCCTTTTGAAACAGTGATAGCAATTTTGTTCTTAATTTTTGCATTAAATTATGATTACATGCACAAACTGTATATTTGTTAACTTGATTTCTGCATGTAGCAGTGCTAAGTGTGAATGTAAATTAATCATTTGTTAGATATGTATATTTGTGCACTGCCAAGTGCTTATATCCATTTGGAAAATTGTGCCCAGAACAAACAATCTACATAAAAGTGTGGAGGCTAGAATAGTTTTTGCAGAAAGTCAGTACTTGACCAATTTGGTCCATATTCAAAGATGAAGTCCTTGAACTTCACTGGGAGTTTTGCAGCTGCATTCTTTGGATTCTCTTTTCTGATGGGTGATTCCTTGGTCTTCATTATATTACGGGACTCATCTAGTCAGGCAACTGTAACCCAGGCTGCAGCTTGATGACAACCCTGATTATTGGTTCTGCATTGGTTGCACCCATCAGCTGCTTCAGTTGTGTCTGCATATCTGACCTGCTGAAGCAGCAGTTCATGGCTTTTAGTAGCTGCTTATCACTACTGCTATTCCTGTTCCTCATTAGTGAGCATTAATATGGGCTGACTGGGGTTGAGAACTGGACAAAAATACCCTGGGTTAGATGACCCAAGATCCAGTCCTCCATTTTCTTCAAAATTCATGATCTTGTGTAAATAGTACATCTGAAGACCTGTGTTCAAATAATTCTTATGGTGTGTGAAGTGTTTTTAGTAGTCTCAATATAGTCTCTCCAGTGTGTTTCTTTGCATCACAAAATCACCTCACAATTTCACTTAATTCTACTTGATTTGCAATCTCAGCTAAGGAGAGCCCCGGAACTAGAACAGGAAGGATTTTGTGGTTGAGGTTGAGGTGCAGTAGCAGAGTCGTGTAGTTAAAGCTTGCCTGCCTGCAACTAGATTTGATTCTTGTTTATGCATATGCAGCCAGTTATTAAAATTTAAAAAAAATGAGAGCACTTTTAAAATGTTTCAGTTGGATCAAAAATCCTTTTGAAAGTGAAACAAGAAGCTAAATCGAAATCAATGTGATTCCTTCTACCCCTATTTTACAACACAACACAAGAATGTTCTTTAAATCAACTCAGTGTTGTTTTTCTACAACATTTCTGCTTATCGTGACAGTTTATGGAATATGCAAATGTGGTTTTTCAGATAACATTCACCCACTTTTTCCCTGTCATCCTTCCTCTTTTCAGAACCAATCCTCTCTTTCTCTCTGAGGTTTCTTGATGGCACAGGGCATAATGTCATGGGGACTTTCTAAGTCTTCTTAGAATGCAGTACTATTACTTAGAAGAGAATATATGCAAGACATACTAAGGAATAAGTGCAGGACATATTATATTTGGTCCTCAGGGGGACAAGTAAGAGGAGGATATGTTATTTTTAATGCCTCTGCATTTTTATTTTTGTTTTATTAAGACATTGCAGTGGACTATTGTACTATTGTGTAAACAGGGCTGGTACAGTAGTGTAAACAGAGCATTAAAAATACATTACTTGATGAGTCAGTTTGTTGCAAGCAACAGAACAGGCACAGTGTTACAAGGCTCACTGAAAAATTACAGCCGGTCAAGAAAATACACATTAAAGAAAATTATATCAGAAGTGGTACTACACATAACCCTTTCTTTAGGGACTAGGATACCCATCCCTCCCCCAAATCCCCGGGTGGCCTTTTTCTATAGCTCAGAGAAAATCTCCTGGATACATTGCAGTCTTTTCAGCCCATTTGATTTATTTGCCTTGAATTGCAATTTGCATGTGTTAATGCCTAGCTCCAGTTCTTTCTGCATTTCAGCCTGTAGCCATTACCACCTCTGCATGCTTCCCTTGTTATATGGTTTCATTTTGTTAGTTAAGTCGATTGTGAACTTCAGGTCAAGAACAGAGGAGAGTCATGTGATTTGAATGAGGTCTAACTGCCTTTTCCAGTTTTTTCCACTGCATTGTCTAGGGGTTTGGGAGCACAACCTAATATACTGTGCAGAAGCAAAGTTCACAGTTCAGTTGTTAGGTATGAAAGGGGTTCATGAATTAATGTCTTCAAGAAAGCCAGGGCAGGAGAATCACAATGGATTGATCACTTTAAGTTATGCTTTTAAGGGCATGAATGCTCCTTTTGAAAATTATATTGCTTAAATCCCTCTCATTTCATATATATTTTGGACAGATAGAAGGCCATGTGATGTAGCCATCCTGAGAGGTAACTGATATGCTATTTTCATGTTTCTCTGTAAGTCTAATCTTTAGAAATATGATGTTGTGCACTCAGGGAAAGAAGTAGTGGGATGAGAATTCATACATCTGTTAGAAGACCAAGCAAAGAAAGATGAAACAAACTATCCCTACTGCACATTTGAAATTATATTGTAGTACTGTACAGAAATAGCTCTATTATTCCAGCTCACAATTACCTGCTTTTGAGCCAATACTCTACTGCAATGGCACTGCACTTTTAACAGATAAAGCCATTTCACAATCACATAACAGGAGGGCCATACAGAGCCATGAAGAATAAAGCATATTTAGAGTACAAACATGGGTATTACAGGTTTATTATAAAGTAATGGTGCATCTAACAAAATAGCAAAATAAAGCTTCCCATCTAAGCTGCAATGGTATTTAAGGCTCCACTGAGAGATTTTGCACTCAGAATCTAGCACCAGTTTTGAAGTCTGCTTCTCTAAATATCATTGGCATGTATATGTTTGGATGGATGTTTGTTTATGCGTCTGTGGATTTGTTGAAATTGCCATTGTCTTGAATATTTTGCTGTAGGATATTTTGAAAGGCAGTATATCTCCATAGCACACAAGGGGCTGTCAGTCAGGTATCTCCACTGCTCAAATTCACATGACCTTGACCAATATACATTTCTTGCTAAAGGAGAGATGGGAGAGGCAGTGTTCTAAAACCAAACCATCACTGTACCATGAATGTCTTTGACAATATTGCACAATTCACTGAGACTTCATAATGCATTTCTGGCATGGAGCACATTGATGGAGTATGAGTTATACAAGGCATAGAAGAACACAAGAACTTGAAGAGAAAAACTGTCTTTGGTTGGATTACCTGAGGGAGAAATATAGTATGCGATGAACTGTGTGACTGCATTAATCATACTCGTTGTTTGTTTCTGGATTTTTTTAAAACAGTTGTTCATTTAGGGAGAAATTTCCTCCCAAGCAGAGTGCTTGCAGATGACCTATGCACCTATTAAGACCCATTTAGACCATACTGGGAGCTATCATGGAGTTTAAGTGGTGGATAGGCCTCATGCAAGCTCAACCTTAATTTGCAAGCTCATGCATAATTTCAACATTGTTGAGTTGTCATTTTTATTTTGTTAGATCCAAAAAGTATGTGTTAGTTCGGATGGTATAAAGCATTTACAAAGGTATTAGCCAGGGCCTGGGTTTGCACAAAGCAAATGAATCACCAGGGCTTTGTTCAAAATGTTCTGTCTAGGCCAATGTTTTACCAGAACTGAATTTATACAAGTTTTCTTTATCAAGTTATCCATAAATCTTGCAAGGCTGATATTTGTCTGGCTTTGCTGGGTAGGCTTTGCTGGGTAGGCTCATATGGGATACAAATCACCTATTATGTGAGGAGGGGGGTCGGGGTTGGTCGAGGGGTAAGTGAGGTGTGGGTGTCGGGTTTGTTTGTGGTAGTAGATAGGGGTGTCGGGTTTGGTTGGGGGGGAAGTGAGGTGGATGTCAGGTTTGGTCTACGGGGGTGAGGTGTGGGTGTTGGTCGGGGGTGTTGGGGTGAAAATGTGAGTCGGGGTTGGTCGAGGGGTAAGTGAGGTGGGGGTGTCGGGTTTGGTCTGGGGGGTGGGAAGGTGTTGGGGTGGGTGAGGGGTAAGGTGTGGGTGTTGGGGTTGGTCAGGGGGTGTTGGGTTTGGTGGGGGGGTATGGTAGGGGTGTCAGGTTTGCTCTCTGCCCCCTGCCCCCTCCAACGGACCCCGCACTCGCTCAGCTCTCTGCCCCCTCCCCACCTCCGACTGACCCGAGCAACGCCGGGTATTTTCGCTAGTAAATACATAAAAGCTGTCAAAATACACCAAAGGGGTCACTGTGCAGGTGACAGATACAGGCTTATGTCCACCTTACACTGTATGCTGAATGCCTGGATAGCTGTAAATGACATTAGCATAAAGAGTGGGATTTCAACATTCCACCATCTCCTGCTTCGAGGGCCAGTTCAGACGTGCTCAGTATTGCTAACACCACATGCTCATGAGACTGGCTTTAAAATCATAAGATAATGTAAAAATAATAGATTTGATTTTCTTTTTATTTGCCTCCACAAAGATACCAGGTCTGCTTCTTGATTGGAGGAAAGGAGAGGCAAAGAACTTCTGATTAATATGGTGGCTCAGCAGACACAGGAAGGGCTAGTCCCACACAACAGCCAGCCTGAATCAGGCTAGCAGCCACAGCAGCAGCATGAGGAGAGGAGTAAGAGCAGTGCTCCTGAAAAAGTCTCCTGGGACATGTTGGAAGACTTTGACCCTGTGTGCTGTAAGAACATGAGAGCATTTGGAATCAGCAGAGGCTAGTGCCACCCACATAGTGGCAGATTATCTGCAGGGTGCCTGTGGTGTGTCTGCCCATACAGAAGCATTACTTCATTGACTGGGGAAGCAGAAATTGTGACCATTACCATAAAGTGTCTAAGCTATCTGCCCTCCAGCATGTACATAGTTCACATATTCAGCAGGGCAGAAGAAGTGGTGACAAAGCTGAATCTCTTCTCCCCAGGGAAGTTTGAAAGGCTGCCTTTGAAGAAAAAAGAACAAACCCCTTTGCCCAGGGAGTAGGCCCTGAGAACACTGCCAGAGTAATGATACAATGTGTACAAGGACCACAAAATAGGATTAAGTTATGTAGATGGCATGTTTGTAAACTATGTCCTGCTCCACAGTGCTCACTAGGGGCTCATCTTCACTAACGCGGTCCCGGATCGATCTTCTGGCGATCGATTTATCGCGTCTCGTTAAGACCCGATAAATCGATCGCCCGCGGCTCCCCCGTCGACTCCGGAACTCCAGCTTGCCATGAGGCTCAAGCTGGAGTCGACGGGAGAGCACGCTGCCGACTGCTGCTGCCGTGGGGACAAGCGGTAAGTCGGTGGCAGATACACAAACTTCAGCGATTTCTCCCCCCCACCCCAGTGAGGACAAGCCCTTAATGTAAGAACACATGCTGACTTTTTTCATGCTAAACTATGAGCAAACTGAAGTTTTCAATGGCAAGGTTACTTTTTCTGGGGCATTTTCAAGCTACAATGCCATTTATTCAGCCTCTCTTTTCCATAGTTCATTATTAATTTTAAACAGAACATTTGATAAATGGCTGGACTTTTACTCACAAAAATTAATGTCCACATAGATAGAAGTCACCCCATTCATTGATTGGTTTCATTTTCAGTTTACAATTAAAAATACAATTCACATAACCAATCTCTAAATATTGTTTGCTCCCAGTTAACATTACAACTAGCACTAGTTGTGCAAGTGACTGATTTTCTGATTCTTTGAGAATTCAGAAAAATCAAACAAAAATTCAAAATTTTTGGCAAATCAGAAAGTTGAAAAAAATTCATTGAGTTTGAGGATTTTTAACATTTTAAATTTTTTAAAATAAAAATTAAATACATTTCAAAATAAAAGGTCATTTGGAATTCTAAAAGCAAAATTTGGGGGGGGGAGGGAGAGGGGAGAAACCTGACTTATTTTGGTCTGACACAATTCGGCAAAAGCAACACAAAATTGTAAAATGTTTTGGTGCCACTGAATCTGCAGTTTTTTCTCTGAAAAAAATTATGTCTAAAAAAAAAAGTCACCCATGTGTAACTACAACAATTCTAATTTATGAAAAAATGTTATCTTCAGTTTCATAAATCAAATTAGCTTGCTTGATACAGAGGGCATTATTATAGGAATTACCATACAGTGCAAAAGGCATTGTTTTTAGGATATCTTAACTTTTACCGCATATAGCTCTGATATACATTTGAAAGTTTCATTATTAGTACAAGTACCCCTTTTTTACATTTCATGCATTTTCACTGAACCAAGACATTATTTTAAAGTCTCTTTATCAGTTAATTATAAGCAAACATCTTGTCTACCTACTTTCTCAGACATTATGGTTTACAGGCTCTGGTAATTAATAATAAAAAAACTAGAGGACTAAAAAAAGCTAGGACTAAGAAGTCAGATTTTGATTTACAACACGAGCAAATCCCATTTTGTGTGTCTTGTGTGTCTAATGATGAATCACTTAAAATAATGGACCATGGTGATTTTGGTACTTTCATTTTAAACCCATTTTTTTTAAAAAAAATAGGGCTTCACTATACACATTTTATTATGTAACAGGTTAAAACTAGTCACTCAGGTTCTTTGTAGTATCCAAAGGTGACTACAATTAAAAAGGAATGAAACCAAACAAATAGAGGTGGACTGTGATCAACTGTCACAACAAATACAGAGCTAGATACTGCAGAGCTTTATTCACATGAGAAACTACTACTCGTAAACAACAGTTTGCACATTTTGGCTCATAACAAAATCACTTACTCAACTGCAAGATTAATTATCAAGCCCTAAAGAGAGCTTGAAAAATCACATTTCTTTCTGAAAAATTTGAACCTACAATAGTTACAAGTAACACCTAAAGTTTATTATAACTGAAATAAATTTGTTAAAACAAAAATAGTTTTCTGTATTTTTTAAACGCTTTTTTTAGTTTATGTCCGTTTGGCAAAATTTTTATCTAATTCAGTTTTACTGTTTCACTTGTATAGATAGTCTGATCCAAAGCCTACTGAAGTTAATACAGTTATTCCCACTGACCACAGATCATGCCTTGCTTGACTGAAAAGAGCCGTAAATTATCCACAAGGATGCAAAACAAACAAACAAAAAGGAATTTTTAAAAAATACATGATATAAATATTTTATTAAAGCTAATGTTAAAAATATATAATAGGTTGGGAAACAAGTGTCTGTACATCTCAGTATAGTGCTTAGATTATCACAAATGCAAAGTTTGTTTTTAAAGTCATATGATACATTGAGTACATAATCAGCAATAACCCAAATTTAGGTGAATAGATTTAACAATTCGGTTTAGATATTAGAATCTGAATACTTACGGACATTTCTCATTAAAAGTTGTACAGAGATTTGGTGGTGGAAAGCAAAATAAATCAATGACTGGAGATTGTCCTTCAGTAATTGAGAATTAGAATAGATTGTCCATTTAGAATACTTAAAGGCCGCTCTCTCCAAATTAGACTTAAAAAAACCCAACCCAGTTCCAGTTGACCACATTCCTAATTCAGAATTCAGCTAGAAGCAGACTTACCTCAGAACGTTTTTCCTTTTTATGAGTTTAATAAGAGCCAATGCTAATGTGGGAGGTTTTGTTGTATTTAATGTTACCTACATTTTGTTATCACTTGGCTCAATGCCTCAAGAGTCTGAGCCAAAGCTGTTGAACTGTAAACTCTGCTTGCATCTGACGAAGTGGGTATTAGCCCACGAAAGTTTATGCTTCAATACTTTAGTTAGTCTTTAAGGTGCCACAGGACTCTTTGTTACCTCTGTAATATCCATGAGGTTCAGGTTTCTCTTTCGCCTGCAATACTGTACTCTCAGTGTTATGCTAATACATCTCCCCTAGTATAACAAAGAACCACTAATGACAGAAGCACAGAGGCCTGAATGTCATTTACACCTATTTGTTATAGTCAAGGTCAGCAAGAATGCACCTGGAAAATGCAGGCACTGAAACCTAGGCAGTCGACATGCAAATGGTTTTCTCTGATTAGTTTATTTTGAACAGATTTTTTTTAGGCTTCATAAAAACACTCAAATGTCTTGCACGCACACGCAAAAAATTAATAAATCAGATATTCATTTAAGTAAGCATATCTTTACTGTAGTAACAATCAGAGATACATTTTGGAGGAATTAGAATTGACAAATTATTTTTAAAATACATTTATTTGTAAATAAATTGGTTGAAACATTTTTATTACTATAGGTTTCCTACACTATTTTTGTTTAAGGGAATGTACTTTTGATTAAGAGATTAAAAACAATCCAAAATTATTTTGTAACTGTTGCAACCAATGTGATTCATCAGGAAACAGAAAGAGAATTCATTTGTTTTACTGCATGGAGTGGAGCAAGTCCCAAGTCTTGAAAATATATTAAGAGTGAATTGTGTCATGTTCCTATGCAGTATGCGTTATTAAAATAAAATACATTGAAATACATCATAAATGTATTTTTAAAATCAACATTTTGTATTCCTATTATAATTTACCTTCTTTACTCTGACAGGTTTAAGATTAGCAGCCGTGTTAGGTCTGTATCCGTAAATAAGACGAGGAAGACTTTTTAGCACCTTAGAGACTAACCAGTTTATTTCAGCATCAGCATGGGCTTTGATTGTCAGATTATCAACGTCAATCACAATTTGTATGCACACTCTTACCCCTTACAGACAAGGCAAGGCTTTAATCTTCTTGATGTAACAGGTAGACTGGCAAGCTCATTCTTCCATTTGTACATTAATAGCAGGCCAAAACAGTAAATCTATGGTTCTTAGCTTATATTTTTCAGCTCAGTAAGCTCTGAATGAGTTATTTTTGTCATTTCTGATTTCAGTGATCATGGAATAACAAGGTCTTTCACCTTTAAAGGGTAAGTCATCTATCACTGTAATGTCCAGAACTCTAGCACTGATTCAGGAAGGCATCAAGAGGAGCCTGGTGGCACCTTAAAGGCTAATCAATTTTAGTCTCTACTTGGCTATTCAGGGAGGACCTCTAAGCATCTGTTTAAGAATGTGCTTGAGTCCCATTGACTTCAAGAGCACTTAAAAACATGCCTAAAGAAAGTTAAGCACATGAATAAGTATTTTTGAATGGGGATGGACATAATCTTGAGTGCTCAAGATACAGATAAATTTATTTTGATCAGCCACCAATGACAATTTCCAGCAATATGGATAACTGAGGATCTAGTTTAGCTGCAACCCTTAGTTGTATCAAGTTCATCTTGTGCTTCAAATGACTTTGCCATATTACAGTTTTCCAGAAATATCTGTTCAAATGCCAACAAATTGCATATCCTTCCCTGATCTTAGTTTATCCACAATATTGTATTTCTGTGTAGCCTTGGTGATGCTGCCACACCATTAACGAGTTTAAACACAGAACTTCATTATAACTTTGTTCTCATACATGTACTGACGGAAGCACTTACAGCTAAACCATACTGGGTATCTCTCTTCCTTGATTTGTGCATAGTTTATTTTCATGGAAATAAGAGGCCTGGATGCATAAACTACTCTCTCTTTCTAATTTGGAGTTACACAGCTCAAGCCCTCACTTGACTAACTGTCACATCCCCTCTTTATTTATATCCTATATAGTGCCTGCAATGGCTTCATTTTGCTGGAGGCAGGATCTTGTTGGGTCTCTCATTTAAACTCTGAGTTTCATTTACTGGTGCTAAAACTTCTGTGAGGTGTAGTTTAAAACTGGCATGGTAAATCACCAACACTGAATTCTTTTCTAACTTGGCATGAGTGTTTGGCGGCCTTATTTCAGAGATTGCTGATATTTTTTCCAGGTTGGGTCTGATGCCCTTAGCTGTGAAAATGGGACTCGAATACTTGAATTCAATTGCTCTGATGATGCATTTATCACATTTTAACTTAACCCTTCCTTCCCTCTCCCCACCCCCAGTTTCTTGGATCATGACATGTAGAATATGTTTTTCTGTGATAGCTCCAGACACCAATATTTCATTCATAATTGCTACAAATCCATTGATTCCAACATGTTTTGCCCATTTTTTAAAAAGTATTTTCTGGGCTTAATGAATACCAAAGGTTTAGCGGGCAAATCTGTATCTCCCCAGTGGGGTACTAAACAGGGTTATTAATGAGCTTGTTTTGCACAGTTTTATCTATCAGTACTTAGTTGGAGTTCCAGGCTATTGAAAAAACTAGGCATCAGCTAATTTACTTGTCATCAAATACAAACATATGGTAATGCTTTTCCTTGATTGCCAAATTCAGATCTCCTGAATCTAGATATAGTCGCAACTCTGCCGTGCATGTTTTTTTCCACTCCTGCCATGGAGTTTATGTACTGTTTGTTACATTATTTATTCTCAAAATCTTTTTAGCCAATATATCTTCTGGTGCAATTTGGATTTTTCATGGAGCATATACAACAGGATTCACTTTAATCTTGTATTCCTAGGAAACTGTTCTGTTCCATGAAATGCATCTTTATAGGCTTCCATTAGGTTTTTTAGCTTAGCAATCATTAGTGGGACTAGCACAAGGGTGTCTCCCAGAGTTATCACTGTGATCGGTTTAAGATTCATGCATACTCTGAAATCAAACTGTAGTATTATCTTTGTGCCTACAAGGTAGAATTTAAAATATTTCATCTTCTTTGTGCTTACATATTATAGTGCATCCACACATCTCATACATCTAGTGAGTCAGCTCCACAGCCAAGCATTTCTTAGGTAGGAGGTCTAGGGACTTTGAGAGCTTTATCTGTTCTAACTCTTTAATAGGTATTACACCAGTAATCAATTTATACTTAACCTGGTGCCATTTCTCCCTATTGGTAACCTCTGTGAACATGGCTCCATCGGGCTGTTTCAGACAAAACTCTCTATTCCTGTCATGGGCACATGTCCACAAATACATAGTCTGTGCTGTAGTGGGACTGTTGAACCATTGCATGTGTCCTTTTGGATTTGCACATTTGTGGATTTCCCTTTTTACGTCTGCAACATCTTGGTGGCCTGGATGTTCATCTGGATTTTGACATCTGCCACAGCTTCTCCCTTAGGAGTTTGTTGCCTGCTTGCTTGTTGACATTAGATACTTCTTGTTTTTCTGTATGAAAGCATGGTGAAGTGTTGCTACTCCAAATATTGCCTCCTCCTGAGAGAGGGATTTGTGGGTGGGCTTGTGCCATTTAATAAGTGCCAGAAATGACTACTGCTTTACTTAAATAAAGCTCAGCTCCATGATGTATCAGATTTTCATGGGTTTTAGGTGGACGTCTCTCAAACATTATTGGGAAGAGGCCAGGCTTTTCTCCTCTTCTAAGATCCCTCACAAACAGCTGTGGACACCTTTTTGTTGTTTCTGAGTTGTTGTCCTTTCTGAGTTTTTTTTCATGACTAGGGTGACCAGATAGAAAGTGTGAAACAGGAGGGGGGGGGGGGGGCGCAATAGGTGCCTATATAAGGAAAAAGCCCCAAATATCAGGACTGATCTATAAAATTGGAATATCTAGTCACCCTATTCATTACCTTCACCATCACAATCGTGTCTTCAGCTTTCTCTAATCCCCAGGCCTTTCTCCAGGGAGAGAAAGAAAAAGCTCTCTCACTACCCTAAGACCATTCTTCCTCTGAGCCTCTGCTAACCCTTTGCACTTCCTTCCTGTACTTTTAACCAGTCTCCCTAGCTCGTAGAATAATTAGCTCCTTAGCTCATCAACTCCCAGTTTGTTTAGGCAACTAAGTACTCTCCTCTTCTATCAGGCTATTCAGAGTGCTGGGTCACATACGGACTCTCAAAACTCTGTCAAAACTTCCTCATGTCCCAAAACCTTTCACCCATGTCAGTCAATGCACAGTCCTTATCTAGCAACTTTAACACGGTTACAAATATGGTTTTACTTGGACCTTGCCCTCTGGTACATAATTTTAGCATGTAAACAATGGGTTTATGTTTGGGGAGACCTATATTACAATAGGTTTGCTAAATATCTTTTTTTGCTTTTCAACTAACATAGGTATCCAAGTATTACATATAACTCTACCTTTCTCTTCAACCCAGATTAGCCAATAGCATTTTCCCTTCTCAGCTGTGGATTTCCAGGGACTCTTGAAAATATGCTCTGAATGCTTTTTGAGTTTCCAACATTGCTTATGTCGTTTCATACTTTCCTAATTCATTCTGAATAGCTGAATTCCAGCAAACTATCATCCTCTCTTAGGCCACTTTGTCTTGATGGTACTTCTGATGCCAACTGATGTTTCTGACATTATGCAATGTTTTTGTTTGCTTGCATAAGTATGCAAGCAAGTATAAGTAACTCCTGTAGGCAGGAGTTACACCTAAGAAACTATTCTTAGCTAGCGAGAAAGAGAAGAGGAGAAAGATTTAGACCAGATTTTTCTGGTGGAATCTCAGATTTTTCTGGTGGAGTCTCTGAGAGCGAGTGAGTACCTTGTTACCCAACAGTAACTCATATGACCTGGAGAAAGAACGAACTTGACAGGAAAGAAGAAGGGAATTTGAAGTTGTAAAACAAGTGGTAGGGGGATGAATCTTGCAGTTACAACAAAGACTTAGAAAACTACAGAAACTAAACCTGGGTAGTTTTTCTTGGGAAATGTGACCAAGACAAATTAGGAATAAATCATATGACATTTAATAATTCTTAAGACAGTACCACAACTTCTCCACTTCAAAACCCTGTACAGATGATGTGAGCACAGTATTTGAATAAGCTTTTAAAATACTTCCATGGGGAAATGGGAGAGAAGGTGAAGAAACAAAAATAATATAAGCTCTCCACCTCTTTCCCCCAGGTATCTATTTGTGACTCAGAGCTGAGGTGAAAGGATCTTTGAACATGTTGATTTTGTAAGCCTACAAGTGCAGGCAGGTGTTTATTATTATTATTCTCTGCACCCTCTTGGTAGTAATAAAATGCAAGCTGAAACATCAGTACACTGTTGCATCCCCTAAAACCCACAAGGAGAGAGAACTTCTGAATGTTTCATTGCATTTTTTTATTTTATATTTTATAAGATGCTGCAGGATATGAAAAGGAAATCAAAAGTAAAGGTTAAAAAATGGAAGCACAAGAGAGGGATCATACCTGAAGTTGAAAATAAGAAAATAATAGTGTCCATCCATTCTGGTGGAGAAACAAAATAATAGAAAACTCTTTAAAAATCATTAGTTGGGGGGGAAATTATTTCACTGAAAACCAAACTGATGAATTATATTAGATCTGTGTAAAGAACAGTTGATAATCATGGGATCAAATCCATTCTGAAAGTGTGTCAAATTGAGGGAAGGCGCTGATGAATTTACATAGGAATAGAGAGGAATGATGGCCTTGTGATTAAAGCACAGCACTGAGATGTGAAAGAGCTAGAATCCTGGGCCTTTCCTGTTTTGTTGTACACGTTTTGTGTGATGTGCACACACTTGCCTGCCTCCGGGACAAATTCATTAGTGTGGTGCTGTTGAGTGCCAAAGAAAATCCTATTAATAAAATAATTGAACACATGATCATTTAAAACAAGAAACACAAATGAAGACAAATGGGCTGATTCTTGGCCTTGTTAACCTGCTTTTCATAAATTTTGTAAAATAAAGAAGAGTTAAATACAGCATTTCCAGGTGGTAAGGGACTCCTACAGTGGAGGGGAATCTTTTTGTAACATAGAGCTGCTGTAGTGGCTCCCATGACACTCTTTCCTGGTTCCAGTGTTGGGGGTGTGTTTGAGAAGAAAGGGGTGTGACATGAGTCTCACCTATCCTGAGTTATTGAAATGGACCCATGGAGCTGTTTGGTAGCTAGTATATCACCCTTGTCAGTTTTCTAACTGGCCAATTGCAGAACCAGCCCAATGATTTGGTTGGGGAAAGGGAAATGGGTTTTTTGTGCTCTTTTTCCCCTGGAGGCTTTGCCCACACTGGCAAGTGAAAGACAAAACTTTTGTTGTTCAGAGGTGTTAAAAAAACACACACCCCGCCACCCTGAAAAGTCAAAAGTCTTGTCGATGACAAGTGCCAGCATGAACAGCGCTCCTGCTAACAACACTAACGCCACTCGTTTGGCAGGGGGCGGGGGAGGTTTTTGTTGGCAGGAGAGCTTTCTCTTGTGGAGAAACAGTGGCTATACTGTGAGCCTTTTAGTGGCTGTCGCTAAAAGCTGTGTAGTGTAGACATAGCCTGAGTCAGATGCATGCAGTGCTCTTTGAATAGTTCTCTGAAACAGGGCCAAAAGTTTCCTAACAAAGGCCCCAAAACAACAAAAATGATACTATATAGTAATATACTGTGTACATAGCTGGCATATTAGTAGATGTATTAATAAGGCCTGCCCAGTATTGTATTTATCTTCCCTTAATAATACAAACTACTATTGAGGCCTCTATGCTGTAAGATTCTCAGGCACAGTCCAACAGATTCCTTTTTCAGCTTATGATATCCATTTCAGTGGAGCTGCCTGAAGAAGGATGTTTTAAAAAAAAAAAAAAAAAAAACCACCACCACCACCTTTAAAAAGTAAGGTTCATACGAACAGGAAATTTTGTATACATGTGTCTTTAATATCTGTCTGTTTTAGCATGTTTTTAAAAAAAAATAATTTTGGCATATTTAAAAGTTATCAGAGAAATGTATGTTTTAAGGCCTTTTTCCTTCACTTTACTTTTTATCATTTTACTTACTGTGAGAAACTGGGTAACATTTTCCAAAGTGCTTCTGTGACTTATGAGCCTCAAGTCCCATTTAAAAAAAATGAATTAGCCACTTAGGAACCTAACTCAAACTAACTTTCAATGGGCTAAAATTTTTAATATGTACTTGTTGATGTGTCTTCTAATGGGTGCCATATACTTTTGGGTTCTAATAGCAGGTAATAGTATATTCTATATCTTTTCCAAATGTCAGAATTTTCCTACCAATGATGAACAGGACATGATTTTAATAAGGTTTCCATAAATATGGAATGTCAAATAATCCAATTAAAATGTGGACTGTATAAAGTAAATATATTGTGCATTTTGGTATAATCATATTTAAATTCTTATTGATGTTTCTACTATAGTGAAGATGATATGTTAGAATTTTACTCCTGCACTGTTTTATGTAATTTCAGAATCACAAAACTGCAAAATGCTAGAAGGTATTAGTTGCCTTTGTAGACTGTGCCTTTATTGAAAAAGTTTCACTTTTTAAAAATTACCTTGCATGGGGATATGATCAAAACTCCAGAGCAAACAAAATCTGCCAGACAAATGATGTCTTGATGTTTGATCAAGTTCAAGGCATTAACAAGATCATGCAGCATAATTTCTGCTTTTTGAAAAACAATGGAGCTCGTTTAGAAATTGGGATTCCCTGGAGAATGCCACATGACTGCAGGCTATTAATTATGATGTTCTATTGTTATCTCTTGTTCAGAACAATAGTGCTCCTGAGGTCCTATGGAATTTTTCTCCCATGGAAGGTGTCAGGTTTTGATTAAGCATCATTACATACAGTTCATTAACAACGTATCTTAAAATGAGTTCTTGACTGAACATTTTTATTGGCCATTTAATATAATTTATAGTTTGTCGAAATTTCACATACATTTGCCAAGCTAGTTGTTATATTTTTTCCATTAAACAATGGCATTCGGGGAGAAAGATCTCATTTTTTAAACAGTAGAATGGACTATTCAAAAAATTGATTTTGAATACAGTATATCTTGAAAAGAATTATTCTGCTAATGATTTTTACTAATGGTGCTATCACACATGGGTCTAGGAGTACCAGTATGAATGTCCCAGTTCAGGTTTGTTGCACCTAAGGTTTTAAATCTGACCATCAGTATAATCACACTACATTCTGGAAATTAATGAGTTTTTGGCTAATAGAATTTTATCATTGTAAATTAATCAAATTTTAGCAAATCTACAACAGAAGCCTATAAATTATAGAGCATGTTTGCCTGAATATTACCTATAGGGAGCACAAATATCCTCAAACATATAGCTCAAAGGCCAAATTCAAGACATAATTGTAAATCCAGAGGACATTATCTTTTGAAAGATTTACCATATGTTCATCCTTCAGCTTCCAGTAATCTAGGAGGAGTTCAAACAGGGCCATTCAACATTCAGAGTACTCTGACTGTAGGATAATATTTTGCATAGATTATTGCAGTTAGAATACATAGTTAATGAAAAACCTATGCATTGTGAATTTTAATTACATTTGACTTGTTTCAGTTCTATACACAGATGTTGCCTCCAGGTATTCTTTTCTCTAGGTCATAAACCTTATAGGAAATAGTCGTTTTTCATTTATAAAAAATTAGGGTATCTTGAGGTCCGATGTAGACTACGATGTAGTAATTTTTTAGTATTGTTGAAATGGCATCTTAAGCGGGGCACATGCAAGAAGCCAAATCTACTTAGAAACAAAACAGTTTAGTCAGCTGGAATTTGTTTCCAAGGGAAATTGATAAAAGACATGGCTTTATTTTTAAAGTCCCTCTCTCCTCCCCCTCCCCAGGACACATGCAGGATAATGCAGAGAAACCACTCGAACCATGAAAGTTTGTCAGTGTAGCACGTGAATTGGTTGGGCTGAAATGAAAAGCAGTCCAAATCTTTGTCCCCATATTCAAACCAAAACTAAACAGAAACCTTTGCTGAGACTTCCTCACATAATTCTTCTCTTTTGCTTCACTTCTCTACTTCCTAGTTCTGATAGGGATTAGAAGCGGAAAAACTAAAATACCACCAGAGAAGCTGTTTTCTTGATATGTTTGGCCTGCTCATAATTAGGAAGCACAAAAATCTTTCAAGAAAGCTCAAGCGTTTAAAGATGCTAGAGATAGATTGTTCAGGTAAAGTTCAGAAAGATATCTGAACGTTTGGATGCTTATTCAAACAAAACCAACTATCCTTTTGAAAAAGATGGGCCTGAACCACAACGACATTTGGTTTCAGCTCTAGACCACCTACCAAACGTTTGGGGGTATTTAATCCCATATTGTGTTTGCCTATTACAGGAAAACGGTCAGCTGTGAGATTTGAATTTGGATCCATGTTTAGTGGTGAGTTGAAATCCAAATGTAAGCTGCTTGGTTTTAAGATTTGGGCCTCTCTCTGTATTCATGGTTTGTCACTAGAAACCACCAGAACTACGAAATTCTGATTTGTTGAAGTGCCCATGCTCCCTTTGTTCATGGTTTGATGAATACTTACCTTTCAATAATGACTCACCCTGTTTTATCATCCACTAATCTCATATGGTGATGATGTCACTCATTTGGTATCTATTCAAAGTAGATAACTTTTTGGGGAGTATTTCCCCTCACAAAATTACCTCATAAATGGGGCACTCTAATTGACCATATTTCCCCATCTTTGAATCCCTCCATTGGCTTCCCTTTTCTAAGGCATCAATTTAAAGGGTGACCATCAACTTTAAAATAATTTCTGTCTGATTTTCCTCACCTATTATTATTATTATATTTGAAAGAGATGAGAGAGAAATTCTCATTTCCCCCCCAATTTTTTGTATTTTGTACACATGATAACACCTTATTCCTCACTCTTTCTTCCATACAGTCTGTCAGTCAGTTTTCCCTGCTGCTTGTGGTGGTCTGTCACACAGCAACACAAGAGCAAAAAACACATTTAAAAAACAGGGACGGAGTATAAAACCAGGGCACATGGTAATTTATTATTTGAAATGGATATTTCAAGTTGATAGCATCCTTTTAAACTCCTTGTCCTTTCCTTCAAAACCCTACATAACTCTCCATTGCCAATTTATCCAACTTAGACTGTCACCTCTTTCCCTTTTCTCCGCTATAATGCCAGCCTCAACGTCCCACTGATTCTGCCACAGCTACCTATATTGCTTTTTCTACACTGTTTCCTATTCATGGAATTCCCTTTGAATTCTGATTGGTCCAATCACTACCCATTTTACATAGAAATCTTTCCCTAGAGGGTTACTCTTTCTATGGTATGCATACGGTAAGTAGTGAGTCAATTACTATTATTCTACACACAAAAACAAAGATCACACAACACAACAGCAACAAAAAACCCATTATACTTTTAATTGAGTTGTCAAGATTTGCACATCCCCAAACTGAGCAATAGTGTCATCTTAGCTGTAACCTTCCTTGCAGCAGCTGCTCCCTATAGTATGTTACCTTCACTTGTCACATGTGGCTAGATTCACAAAAAGACAGACAGCCTGCTGTGGAACATTGCCACACCTAACTTTTAGGTGTCTAGAAAATCACTGAGATTCACAAAGCCTAGGTTAGGAGCGGAGGGCCCTTATATGCTGAATGGGTAGAGATGGGTGCCTTATAATGGAATTAGCTTATATTGCAAGCTCTTCAGGGCAGGGATAATGTCTTTGTTTGTGTTCTGGAAAGAGCCTAACAGACTTAGAGCAGTGTAAACAGAATAATAATAAATCATTGTTTGTACTTGTGTTATTTACAGTGTCAGCAAATTTCTCTCTCTCTCTCTCTTTTTAAAACCGTGACTTAAAAAGGTAAGTTAAATTGGAAGGTTCCTCTGACCAGGAACCTCATTTGTGTCCCACACCCTCTATGTCATTGGGTGTGTTTGTATGTTTGAAAAAGCCTCAAAAATCCAAGGTAGATTAAAAAAACCCCCATAATTCACGGAAAGCCTTTAGCTTAAAAATCACAGAACTTGAACCAAGATTCAAAGAAGTTACAATTCCCTGAAGAGTTTACAGTTGAAAGAGACAAGACAAATTAAGGTTAGCAAAAGGCAATATTATGATTATTCACCATTTTACAATGGGGAACTGAGGCACGGATGAAGCATGTGACTTGCCCAAGATCATACAGGTACTCTGTAATAGCACTGGGAACTGAATATAGAGCCCTTAAATCCTGGCCCTGTGCCTTAATCACAATGCTACTTCTCCTCTCTGCCAAAGTAAAGTTATTACAGTAGGCTAGCCGCCACCTTCTTTCCATACACCTGCCAAAGGCATGTGACATATACATCACCAGGCACCTATAACGTAAAAGGTTTAAATCCTCATTTATGTGGAGATGCCACTATGGATTAACAGCTAAATTTTCAATGGTTTTATACCACTAAATTTGGCATTTTTGTTTTAAAACAGATAAGTGTTTTTTCTGCCCACGGAACAACAATAAAGGAGTGTGTAAGTGGGTCTTCAGTGAGCTATGTCCATCAAAGCTTGCGCATGATGGGGGGGGGGGGAATTAGAGTGGAGTGCGGGGCTCGGGAATGCAGAAGTAGGAACTACAGCCCCAAATAGATTGC
Source organism: Sternotherus odoratus (assembly GCA_032164245.1). Lineage (NCBI taxonomy): Eukaryota > Metazoa > Chordata > Testudines > Kinosternidae > Sternotherus > Sternotherus odoratus. The sequence continues at coordinate 46,955,748 of JAVMKO010000004.1, forward strand.
ACAACATATATACCTTTTAGTATGGAATATAGCTTCTGTGTTGCATGGTCATGCAGGATGAGGAGGTCTCTCGTGTACCTTGGGCCAGTCCCAGGGAGGACTTTGAAGATGAGGAACAAAACCTTCAATTTAACCTTGGAATCATATAAAGTCTTATAAAGCCAGAAAGGACCAATGTGCTCATCTAGTCTGACCTCCTGTATAAACACGGGACTTCCTTAAACTTAATCCCCAATTGAACAAGAGTTTCTCTTTTTTTTAAAAGCAATCTATCTTGAAATTTCCACTACAACCTTTCAAAAGTTGTTCCAATGTTTAATTACCTGCACTTAAAAATGTGTACCTTATTTCTAGTCTGAATTCACCTAGCTGCAATTTCCGGCCATTGGATCTTCCTATTCCATTGCTAAAATGAAAAGCCTACTATTATCAATTTTCTGTTCCCTATGTAGGTACTGACAGATGGTGAACATGTCACCTCATAACCTTATTAAGTGAAATATAGTAAAAGACTCAAGGAACTCAATGTAAGGCATGTTTTTAAATTCTTTAAATCATTCTCCTGAGTCCTCTCCAATTTATCAACTTTCTTTTTGAACCGTGGACACCAGAACTGGACACAGTATTCCAGTAGTGGCAGTACCAGTGCCAAATATATAGGTAATATAACTTCTTTACTTCTAGTAAATATTCCCTCATTTAAATATTCAAGGATCACATTAGCCCTTTTGCCACAGTCTCACACTGGGAGCTCATGTTCAGCTGATTATCCATCACAAAACCGAAGTCCTTTAGAGACTCACTATTTCCCAGGATATAGCCCCCTCATCCTAAATGGTCTACGATTCTTTGTTCATAGATGTATACATTTGCATTTGCCCACATTACATACACACGGTGTTTGCCTGAGCCCAGCTTACCAACTGATCCAGATCTCTCTGTAACGATGACCTGTCCTCTCATTATTTATCGCTCTCACAATCTCTAAGTCATCTAGATACTTTTGTGTGTGGGGACCGAGTGAAAAGCGTGGGTTGCTGGGATGATATGCTCTTAGCGGTCTGTGTTCTTGAACGAACTGGAGCTTTTTTAAGGTTGGAAATATCATTCCTAGTGTGTTACAGTAATTAAGCTCTGAGGTCACAAATGAATAGATAAGGTGAAGTCTCCAAGCCAGCTGAGGAGGAAAGGGGCATTTCTCACACTTGGGTATTCAGAAGCATGGAAGAGCCTAGGGCAAGATTGATGCTGCAATTTTTTTTTTTAGAAACAAGACAATCTTTAACCTACAGTCCCCCTTTCCCATCTTCCAAAATTATTGGAGCCTCTGCGCCTCTGTAGACTGCGTGCACATGACTGTGGAGACGCTTTTCAAAATGTATCACTATGGATCTGAAATGAAACAATATAAATCAAGGCTGCTAAATCACTTGGTATTCCCATCTTCTGACTCACAGGCTGTGCTGTGATAAGGTGAAAATGGTTCTGATACTTTTTTCATTTGTACAAAGGGATCACACCTCTTTCTCCTCACTTCCTGTTTCCCAAGACATAAACGAAGGGCTTTTCCAAAACTACTCACAATTAGGAGATTAAAAGGCATTGAGACAACAATAAGCACGTATATTACTGTATATTTGCTATCTTATCTTTATCTTTGCTAAATGGTATATGCAGTATATAATTTTGTCATGTCTTTAAGGCAAAGGACAAAGGGGAAGGACTGAGAGAATTGTTCACAATGTTCTTGCGAGGATAAGGTTTGTTTTCTCCCCATTTGACCTTCAACTGTCAGGAAACCTGAGTTTAACTGCTTTGATTTATTCCTATAATAAGGTGATCGATTAATATGAAAGGCAGGTTTTATGAGGCCTGTCCTCAAATGATCTTGGATTCTGGCATAGCAAGAGTGTTATACTACCATACTCTGAAAAAGGTCACACGAAAGGAATCAAAGACAAGACAAATGTTGGTTTACACATCAGAAAAGATCTTTGTAGTGTAGACAGGAGAATGAAGAACATAATGTATCTCAGGGTTCTCTGCATATGGTATGCAGTAAATATAGTCTGAGCTGTCTCCTGACAAATTGTTGTTGTTGTTTTGGTTTGTTGCCTTTTACTTTTGAACAAACCTGTGCTCTTGAACCCCATGTCACATGACCAGCCTTTGGCTAAAGTCAAATTCCAGCAAATGAAAAGGACTGGCAGATCTCAATATGGTGTCCTGGGGAATTTCCACATTCATATCTAGAAATTAAGTTTGATTTATTATTTTCTGTCCTTAGGTTTCAAAATCAAATGTTGTTAGCTGGACATCCTGGGGTGGGTGTGTTTTTAAAAGAGAAATGTGAAAATAAGAACTCGTCTACAAAAGATCATGTTTTCTCAAGTTCCAAACTGTATCTTTTTTTCTTCCTTATTTTTAATATTGGACCATCTCTGACATTCCTGAAACAGGAAGCATGAGAAATTGTGAGAAAGCACCTTCTTCTGTGATTTCCACCCTAATTTTGAAGAGGAGGTGTTCATTATATTCTGCTCTCAGTAGCTCCCCTAACTTCAACAGAGTTACTCCTGATTACCCTGATGGTGTAAATGAGAGAAGAACTAGGCTCACATATTGTAAGGAACAGATATAGCTGTACAAGTAATTTTGTACTTACTTCTGAGCTTTTATGTAATTTATGTGGATGAAATTCACTTCCCATGCATAAGCCCCTGTTCTTAGGCTTTATGTGGGTGAAATGCAGCAGCTGGGGAGAAAGACAGACTGAACTAGATGGATTTTTGGTCTGGCCCAGTATGACCATTCTTATGTAAATTCCTCCCTTCACTCCAGGGCTAAGGCAGCTGTACCCCCAACAATATTCTAATCAAATGCAGCTCTTCCATGATTGTTACTGTGGCTTATAAAATGAAATGGAAGATGCAGCCCTATTTACCACTTATGCAGGTTGTTAGGGTCACTCAATCAGCACAATTAGAGAGCCCATAAGTCTTCTGGCCTGCCCCAGGCCTACAACCAGTACTGCCCATGATGCCATCTTATGCAAGTCAAATACTCCTCTACAGCATGTAAAGGTTGAACTGTTTGTGGTGCTCTAACTAGCCACACTGCATAGCTGAAGTAGTGTGGAGGACCTGGGTGAGTGTTATGCATATGACTGACTTGTACTTTTGCAGTGGGGGACAAAGAGGTAACAAAGGGTGCGTCTGGCTAACATGCCCAGATGTGTATTTTTAATTATGAGGAGTCTTTGTGGGACACAAAACCAATCTCAAAGTGTTATGTGGCATAAAAATCATACACTTCTTACAAGAAAAAGACTGACCCAATCTAGTTTCAAAAGATGACTGTCACAGTTTCAGGTAACTGGAGTTACTCCTCACCTCTATGGTTCCTCAAGGGCACCCACTTAAGGTTTTAAGCTCACAGACATCATCCATATCCTCCTGACTGGTATTTTTCAGGCAGCACAGCCCTCCTCCCATCCACTGTGATAGCCCCAACAAGCCAGTTTGCCAAAAGGCCAGAACCTGCTGTTGTTTTGTCTCACAGGGCTATGAACAGCGTATTGCCAGAAGTTACAAGTTGTCACACAGCTTTTTCTAAGCAAGCACATTTATTCCTAAGGTAAAGGCATTACAGATTAAAAAAAAGGGGGGGGACACACAGTGAAAGTTGCTATATACATGCTAAAAGCTTATCAGAGGTCACCTGTCAGTCCTATGGGGCCTAGTAGGCCAAAGCCTTTCCAATCCTTCTACAGGAGTTTGGGCCCCCTTTGGACAGTAGGTCCTGTCTGTTTGCTGGATTGGAAAGAAGGCCCTGAGTCAGGTTAAACTCAGCCTTTTTAATATCAAAAAGACCTTTGTCTGTTGGTTTCTTGAAAACCCATTTTGAACCAAGACTGCCCAGAAGGGTGGTACCTCCCTGGAGGTGTTTACAACCTAAGTGATTCACCTTAATCACTCTTCTCTCACTCTTTTTAGTTCCTGGAGGAGATGTGAATATAGTCCCTCCTGGAGTTGCATCTAATCCCTGGTCCACAATGATACATATACTTAATACAACATGATCCCCACAGATATTTCCTGGAATTGTATCCAATATCTGTCACAATGACATTTTGGGAAAATATATGTAATGAGCTTTTCAGATAGTTTGTAAGACAAGGACAGTTTGAAGAGGCATTTGGATAAATTGCAATTAAAAACTAATAAGATGATAGAAATTATAGATGGGAAAATATCTATAATGACTCTAGAATGTCATCTAGTCCATTCTCTTGCAAGATTGTGAACATAAGAACATAAGAACATAAGAACGGCCATACTGGGTCAGACCAAAGGTCCATCTAGCCCAGCATCCTGTCTACCGACAGTGGCCAATGCCAGGTGCCCCGGAGTGAGTGAACCTAACAGGTATGATCGAGCGATCTCTCTCCTGCCATCCATCACCCCCCTCTGACAGACAGAGGCTAGGGACACCATTCATTACCCATCCCGGCTAATAGCCATTTATGGACTTAGCCTCCATGAATTTATCCAGCTCTCTTTTAAACCCTGTTATAGTCCTAGCCTTCACAGCCTCCTCAGGTAAGGAGTTCCACAGGTTGACTGTGCGCTGTGTGAAGAAGAACTTCCTTTTATTTGTTTTAAACCTGCTGCACGCCAATTTCATTGAGTGGCCCCTAGTTCTTCTATTTTGGGAACAAGTAAATAACTTTTCCTTATTTACTTCCTCCACACCACTCATAATTTTATATACCTCGATCATATCCCCCCTTAGTCTCCTCTTTTCCAAGCTAAAAAGTCCTAGCCTCTTTAATCTCTCTTCATATGGGACCTGTTCCAAACCCCTAATCATTTTAGTTGCCCTTCTCTGAACCTTTTCTAGTGCCACTATATCCTTTTTGAGATGAGGAGACCACATTTGTACGCAGTATTCAAGATGTGGGCGCACCATGGATTTGTATAAGGGCAATAAGATATTCTCCGACTTATTCTCTATCCCTTTTTTAATGATTCCTAACATCCTGTTTGCTTTTTTGACTGCCGCTGCACACTGCGTGGATGCCTTCAGAGAACTATCCACAATGACTCCCAGGTCTTTTTCCTGATTGGTTGTAGCTAAATTAGCCCCCATCATATTGTATGTATAGTTGGGGTTATTTTTTCCAATGTGCATTACTTTACATTTATCCACATTAAATTTCATTTGCCATTTTGTTGCCCAATCACTTAGTTTAGTGAGATCTTTTTGAAGTTCTTCACAGTCTGCTTTGGTCCTTACTACTTTGAGCAGTTTAGTATCATCTGCAAACTTTGCCACATCACTGTTTACCCCTTCCTCCAAATCATTTATAAATAAGTTGAATAGGATCGGTCCCAGGACTGACCCTTGGGGAACACCACTAGTTACCCCTCTCCATTCTGAAAAAGTTCCATTTATTCCTACCCTTTGTTCCCTGTCTTTTAACCAGTTTTCAATCCATGAGAAGATCTTCCCTCTTATCCCATGGCAGCTTAATTTACGTAAGAGCCTTTGGTGAGGGACCTTGTCAAAGGCTTTCTGGAAATCTAAGTACACTATGTCCACCGGATCCCCCTTGTCCACATGTTTGCTGACCCCTTCAAAGAACTCTAATAGATTAGTAAGACACTATTTCCCTTTGCAGAAACCATGTTGACTTTTGCCCAACAATTTATGCTCTTCTATGTGTCTGACAATTTTATTCTTTACTATTGTTTCAACTAATTTTCCCGGTATGGACGTTAGACTGACTGGTCTGTAATTGCCAGGATCACCTCTAGAGCCCTTTTTAAATATTGGCGTTACATTAGCTATCTTCCAGTCACTGGGCACAGTAGCCGATTTAAAGGATAGGTTACAAACCCTCGTTAATAGTGCCGCAATTTCACATTTGAGTTCTTTCAGAACTCTTGGGTGAATGCCATCTGGTCCCTTTGACTTGTTACAGTTAAGTTTATCAATGAGTTCCAGAACCTCCTCTACTGATACTTCAATTTGTGACAATACCTCAGATTTGTCACCTACAAAAGACAGCTCAGGTTTAGGAATCTCCCTAACTCCTCAGCCGTGAAGACTGAAGCAAAGAATTCATTTAGTTTCTCTGCAATGACTCTGTCATCTTTAAGTGCTCCTTTTGTATCTCTGTCATCCAGGGGCCCCACTGGTTGTTTAGCAGGCTTCCTGCTTCTGACATATTTAAAAAACATTTTGTTATTACCTTTTGAGTTTTTGGCTAGCTGTTCTTCAAACTCCATTTTAGCTTTTCTTATTACATTCTTACACTTTATTTGGCAGTGCTTATGCTCCTTTCTATTTACCTCACTAGGATTAGACTTCCACTTTTTAAAAGATGCCTTTTTCTCTCTCACTGCTTCTTTTACTTGGCTGTTAAGCCACGGTGGCTCTTTTTTAGTTTTCTGGCGTTGTTTTTTAATTTGGGGTATACATTTGAGTTGGGTCTTTATTATGGTATCTTTGAAGAGAGTCCATGCAGCTTGCAGGGATTTCACTTTAGTCACTTTACCTTTTAATTTCCGTTTAACTAACCCCCTCATTCTTGCATAGTTCCCCTTTTTGAAATTAAATGCCCCTGTGTTGGGTTTCTGAGGTGTTATTCCCACCATAGGAATGTTAAATGTTATTATATTATGGTCACTATTTCCCAGCGGTCCTTTTATAGTTACCTCTTGAACCAGATCCTGCGCTCCATTCAGGACTAAATCTAGAGTTGCCTCTCCCCTTGTGGGTTCCTGTACCAGCTGCTCCAAGAAGCAGTCATTTAAAGTATCAAGAAATTTCATCTCTGCATTTCGTCCCGAGGTGATATGTACCCAGTCAATGTTGAGATAATTGAAGTCTCCCACTATTATTGGGTTCTTTATTTTGACAGCCTCTCTAATCTCCCTTAGCATTTCGTCATCCCTATCACTGTCCTGATCAGGTGGTCGATAATAGAGCCCTATTGTTATGTTCTTATTAGAGCATGAAATTACTATCCATAGTGATTCTATGGAACATGTGGATTCATTTAAGATTTTTACTTCATTTGATTCTACACTATCTTTTACATAAAGTGCCACTCCCCCACCCCCACGACCTATTCTGTCCTTCCGATATATTTTATACCCTGGAATGATTGTGTCCCATTGATTGTCCTCTGTCCACCATGTTTCTGTGATGCCTATTATGTCAATATCCTCCTCTAACACGAGGCACTCTAGTTCACCCATCTTATTATTTAGACTTCTGGCATTTGTGTACAAGCACTTTAAAAACTGGTCACTGTTTATCTGTCTGCTCTTCCCTGGTGTGTCAGATTCTTTATGTGAAAATTTCTCATCTGATCTGGCCCCTCCTTTATCCTTTTCCATCCTTTCCTGTCTAAAACCTAGAGAATCTCTAACGACAGACCCTCCTGTAAGAGAAGTCTCTATCCGATCCACGTGCTCCTCTGCAGCAATTGGCTTTCCCCCCATCTCTTAGTTTAAAAACTGCTCTGCAACCTTTTTAATGTTAAGTGCCAGCAGCCTGGTTCCACTTTGGTTTAGGTGGAGCCCATCCTTCCTGTATAGGCTCCCCCTATCCCAAAAGTTTCCCCAGTTCCTAATCAATCTGAACCCTTCCTCTCTACACCATCGTCTCATCCACGCATTGAGACTCTGAAGCTCTGCCTGCCTACCTGGCCCTGCGCGTGGAACTGGAAGCATTTCTGAGAAAGCCACCATAGAGGTCCTGGATTTCAATCTCTTTCCTAGCAACCTAAATTTGGCCTCCAGGACATCTCTCCTACCCTATGTCGTTGGTACCTACATGTACCACGACCACTGGCTCCTCCCCAGCACTACTCATAAGTCTATCTAGATGCCTTGATAGATCCGCAACCTTTGCACCAGGCAGGCAAGTCACCATACGGTTCTCCCGCTCATCACAAACCCAGCTATCTACATTTCTTATGATCGAATCTCCCATTACTAACAGCTGCCGTTTCCTGATAATTGGAGTTCCCTCCCCTGGAGAGGTGACCTCTGTGCAAGGTGACACCCCACCGTCACCTGGAAGGAGGGTCCCAGCTGTGGGAAGGTTTCCCTCTGCTCCCGTTGACTGCTCTCCTTCCAGAGGCCTTTCATCCTCCCCAACAACACAGGGGCTGTCTGACCGGAGGTGGGACAAGCCTACGATGTCCCTGAAAGTCTCGTCAACATACCTCTCTGCCTCCCTTTGCTCCTCCAGTTCCGCCACCCTGGCCTCCAAAGCCCGTACACAGTCTCCGAGGGCCAGGAGCTCCTTGCACCGAATGCACACATACGCCACCCGCCCATAGGGCAGATAGTCATACATGCTACATTGAGTGCAATAAACTGGATAGCCCCCACTCTGCTGCTGGGCTTCTGCCTCCATCATCTCTAACAGTGATGTAGGTTAATAGGAATGTTTGCAAATACCTTTATTATTCAAATTTTAAATGTGGCTTCCCTCTAGAAATGGAGTTTCCTTCCACACTGGGTCACTGGAAATATTTTTCATAATCTTTTAGGGCAGCAGCCAGTTAATATTCTTCTTGGCCTGTGGGAAGGATCCTCGCCTGTGCCGCTGCTTGAAATTCTCTTCATATTCAATATAGCCTGACTAGACACTGGAGTTGGCAGACACCAGATGGTTGTCTCAAGTCAGAGTGTGCAATTGCCTAAGCCTTACGGATATAATGATCTCAAGGAAATAAGATTTTATATGATCATGAATCACTTCTGGGGCCTAAGTAGATAACTTAAGATGGGAGTCATTCAGGTCACCTTCTCAAGGCTGTACCAAGGGCAAACAATGAGAGGAGAAATTTGATGTTGGAGATCAAGTGATGGATGCATTAATCGTGTGGTTTGGGATTTACTGAGACCCTTTGCATGAGACAGGATACACTAGCAGAAGGGGTATTAACCTCCCAACATAAAAAATGGCAGACCTTGTTCAGGTAGAAAAGGAATGAAATGGGTGCTTTTGCTTAAATTAAATGATTTGGCATGGACTTCCAACAAACAAAGTATCAGATGGTTGTTCAAAAACAAGAGATGAGCAAAATGAAAACTTTCACGTTAGAACTGGATTAACATCATACAAAAATTCTCCAGTTGTTGACATTTTAAAATAAATTTACTGCAGCTGCACTCATATTACTTTTCATGAACATTTGCGTGGCTGATTTTTACTCTCACAAATCTTCATAGAGAGCAAGTTATAAGCTTGTATGCTCAAGATCTGTGTGTTTTTCCATAGGAAGTGTATAATTTACATGGGACACAGCTTCGCACAATCAAGGGGATAGGGTTTTTAAAACCCTGGGCTACAGCACTGTCTCGGTGGCTATTAAACTCTAGCCAGACAAGGATCTGACTACAGTTTTTGTTACTAGGACCACTCTCAAATGCAATTATTTGTCATTTTAACAAAATGAAATTACATATAAATTATGCACCAAGCCAATAAATCTATAGTAGCACAACTTTTAAGAATGATATGCAGCCCTGGCCTGAGGTAACACAGAGAAAGGAAGAGGTTTACAATTAAAAAAATTCCCACATGCTGCCTGTGCACTCCTTCCTCACAAACCACCGAGGAAGATTCATAGCCCCCAAAACTTCTTCAAGCTCTTCAGGATTATGATACTCTTCTCAAATTAGTGATCAGGCACAATATCATGTGATTTATGACCCCATTTATAGCTAATCAACACAGCATTCTGTTCCAATATTGACTACAGAACACTTAGTGAAGTGTGCTTATGATCAAACCATATTGTACATAGATCAGGGCTTTACATGCTGAGAGAAAGATGGGCTTTTTGTAGTTTGCCCTGTCAGAGATTTTGTGTATTTTGGGAAGGTGAATGAATTTCGAAGTCAGGGGTCCCTTAAGGAGAGCAACATATGGAAACCAGGAACCTGGGAGGTGTATTCCAATAAGCCTTTTCCATCTCTAATTTCTATAATTCCTCAGTACTACATGTTACATTTCTGTTACTATAGTGACTGGGCAGAATACTGGGGCAGAGCTTTCATTTGGATCTATTGTAAGCTTATACTCTATACATAGGGAACGTTGGAAAAATCTGTTGTAAATTGCTGTAGCTCCATTGATTATGCTGATGTATGCTAGATAAGGATTTATGGGTTTGGAAAAATATCAAGGCCAAGCTGGAAATCTTTCTCGATTGCAGAATTTTGAGGGGTGGTTCAGATCATAGCATGAGTTATAATCGGTATAGCAGAGCAGCAGTTTAATAAATAAAGTCACCTGAATCAATACATTTAATAATTTTCCATATCTGCTTGTGAAAATGCAGTATTATGAAGATAGGGCAATGGGATTTGTGCTCCTAAATCCCTTAGGATCTTTTGAAAATGTCACCCCTAAACCTTTTGTGTTGTAGTTGCTATGAAGAGGGTGGGACTTGAATAGATGGTAACTTTCTGGGTCTCCTTGATCTCTACCCATAATACCTTGCTTTCTTATGAAGGTTCACATTTCCTGTCTGAACTTTACAAAACAGTGTTTGGTCACTGGAGCCACTGAGTGAGTCCTGGCAACTGAGTTTTCAATACTAACTCCACTTTCATTAATAAAAAACTTCTTAGTAAATCACATACAACAATAATCAAGAAGTTCTAAGTCAGAGTACCCAAACTGACAGAACATGATGTAAGGCATGCAAACTAGGGGGGAAAATCCAAGCAGATGTAGCAGGGCTGCTAAGCGAGTCTTCAGAGATCTTTGTGGAATCACTTTACCATTTACTAGCCTTGCATATCTTCAACACACCTCCCACATTTATCATTTAATAAAATCTTGAGACCATTCTTTCTAAAAACATACTAAACTCCCAGCAGCATTTCACAAAAGCTTCATCCAGATCATACTATGCTGATCAGTTCAGTTAAAGCAGAAGGCAGCAAGGGATAGGAAAATTCCTGTCAATGAGAAAAATGTCTCCATGCTATGTATAATTTATTGGTGTAGTCAATTACAGTTGTGATTCATCCCATAAGGAATACAACTTGGCTTTCATTATTTTGCAGCTAATATGACATACAGCACTGTACCGTACAAACCATTTTTAGTTTCAAACAAACTTCTCATGTTTTACTTGCACCTGTAATAGTCTAGTGATTGCACATAGGGAAGGAGTGATTTTTTAAAATCACTTTCCCGTATTTATATCTAAAGATCTCTCTATAGTGCAGTTGATGGTGGTTTATATATAATTTACACCCTCATCCTTTTAACATTGCTCATTGACAATTCAAAACCTAATATCTTCCTTCTGACCTTCCATGAACTAGCCTGCCAGAAAACATTCCCTCGACGGAGTCAGTTTAGGTCGTAGTATTCTCTGCCTTGTGTGCTCTTTTATGAGGCCCCAAACTTCTGAATATTCTCATTAAGAGATAACACAAGTTGGAAGAGGAGAAATGTATAGATGGGTTACCAGAGGGAAAAGGAGACCAAGAACAAGAGATAGAAGGAACACAATAACAAATAAGAAGAGTGTGGAACCAGGAGCAAGGTAGAATAAAAAAAAACACCCAAAACCCATGAATAATGAGAGTAGGAATGAAAAGAAAAAGTAGAGGAAAAAGGTATGGAAATACTCTGAAGAATGTTATAAAACAAAATACTGTTTGGAGAAAAACACTAGATGAAATGGTATGTCTCTAGCTTATTTTTGCAAGTTATTTTGTTGTTTAGCATAAAATGAAGGAAACAGGTTGTATTCCATTCTTTGTTTCCAGTTACCGTTTCCTTCCTTCCTGCAGCTTCCTCCCATCTTTGCCTGTCTTCACTTTTCTTCTGTCTCTCTCTTCCTTCTTTGGAGGAAACTAAATATGGCCCTCCAGTGGGGCCCTTTTAACGTTTTGCCCATAGGCCTAGCCTGTCCTATTATATACAAACTTGTACCAGATGTTCAATATGTACATGTGCATATTCAAGATGCAAAACATGGGTAAAAAAAATAATGAACCACATTGCAGCAATTTACATCAAATACTTCAGGAATCATCTGCTGGCTTGTTCTCCCAGATCCCCCATAGAGGCACTGTCATGTTTGCTTACCCATTTGCAGATGTCACCAGCCTCCACTGCAGTGGGATACCACTGAAGTCACTGAGAGCTGAATCCAAGAGCAGAAGTTGGCCTTTAAGATTCACTTCCTTATAACATATGGCACTGTATTTTATACCAAGAAATCTAACTGAGAAGAAGCATGATATTTACAGTATATTAGATTTAACTCTTACAGTAGCCTTGCAAAGTCTCTGGGATTAATGGTGAAATTCTTTAACTCAGTCTTTCCTTCCAGCAAAACTCCCAATGCTGAGGAATGATTGAGTAAAATGTGAGCAAGGACTTCATTATTTGGCCCTGTGCCTTCAATAATTTAGATAGGCTGATGGTGACTCATTTCCTTAATGAATTTTGTCTGCTGGGCTGCGATATGAGCTTGGTTATAACTATGGGATATTTGTTAGCTGCTTTTTTTTCATTTTTGGTACCAATGTCAGAGAACTCAAAGAGATCAATAGGCTATTCGATATTAAAATATTACTTTAAATATTGAAAAGCAGCAATAAGTTTACTCTGACAATTAAAGGAGTAAAATTGAAGTGGCAATATGCCAGGTTCTGGAGGTCACTGCAAACAATGGGTGGGACTATTGTCCTTTTGAAATGACACTGTATTGCAGAAGCACCAGTGCAGAAATGAATTTACAGCAAATTAGCTGAATTCCAAAGAAAAGTAAAAAAATGATTCAGGGTCAGACCCCTTCAGCCTAGTGCTGAAATATACCATTCTTTGCACTGATTATATATACACTCACAAAGCAAGTAATAAGGTAATATTCATCATGACAAAGGCTGTCAAAATCTGGCTCACAGTTTGCTTGTCTCCTGGTCTATATATCTCTGTGTGACAATGTACTGCATGCGTGCCTGTGTCTTTGCATCCTTGTGTCTGTAACAATTTTGTACCAATAGGAGTGGAACAGATTGCTGACACTATGGCAGCAAGAATATTGTTGGGAGTAATTTGGCAACACTTGTAGATGTTGTGACACTAGCTCTTTGCTCAAGGGCAAGGACAGCGGAGGGAATGTTGAATACAAAATGGTGAGAGAAATGATGTCAGGAAAGTTCAGAAGATGAAATCAGCAGCAGTAAATAAGTCTGAAATTATTTTAGGTTTACATACTTTAAGTCCTTAGTGACTGAAAACACAGCCAAGAATTGCTTCAGCAATATTCCTTCATAAATCTGCATAATAATCTCTCAGAGGGGCTTTGGTGAAATTACAAGTATTCATTTACTAAATTGGGTTCAGTGTCTGTATCATATATGCCATATGAATATTCAGTGCTATGAATTCTTCCAAACTAGGGTGAAGTTACCACACAGTCTGTAAGTAACTCAAGTAGAGAGCACAGTATTGGACGTAAAGAAAGGGAACATCATTATTTTAATCGCTTTCCATTAAGAATCCAGTGGAAAAAAAATCTTTGAAAAATGTGTCTTCTTTAATATTCTAAAAAATTCAATAACTCATACACAAGTTTGTCCTTCAAAATGTGTGACTTCTGATTATATATATCTGATTTTGGAATAAAATTTCCTTGACAATACTGGACCACAAGAATAATAGTGTGTTTATAAATTATTTCTGAGATAATACAATGATAGTTGCTAAGCAGATACAGGAAGACTGTTTCCTTTATCATATGCATAATAATTAAATATTGAAAAAGAAGAAACTGTCTTAGAAGACAATGACCTGTGTTAGTTGACTGAAAATGCTTTCCAGAGAATGCGGATTTATATCTGGAGTTCCCATAATCTCTGCTTCTGAAGGATCCCAAAATGTTTTACAGGTGAGATTTTCAGAAGTGCTTAAAGGAGTTTGATACCCAACTCCAGTAGAAAGTCCATGAGTTAGGTGTGTAAGTGAATTAAAAGTGTCCAATTTCAGTTTTTTTTAAAGTTAGCTTTTTACTGATTTAAGGAATATTGCAATAGAGCACTTTTAGCCTAAAAGAAGATCAATCATGCACAGACTTGCACTAAAATAATAGCGATGCGAGTTATACTTAATTATTTTGCTCCCAGTCTGTGTATAAGCAAGCCTTTACGCTTAGACTGTGTTAGCCTCTCTTATATTCACTATGGGTATTTCTACACTGCATCAATAAAATGCCTGTGGCTGGGGCTTGGGCTGAGGGGCTATAAAATTGCAGTGCAGGAGTTCAGGCCAGCTACAGGTGTTTTATTGCAATGTAGATAGACCCTCAAGGTCCAGTTATACTTTCAGTGACCTGGGATCCAAAGCTATTTAGGTGTAGGTTGTTGGTTCAAACTTAAGGTGTTGCATCCACTCCACAGAAAGAAAGGGAGTAAACTCCTAACCTGGAAGTTCTCCTGGATACTGGTGACTGTGGCCCATTGAAGAATGTAGAGTACACAGTGTCTAAAAAAAAGTAAGTAATCGGGAGTGGGGGGAGTGAAAAGTAAAATCCAGACCAGGACAGTAATTATTAAAAACTATTACTACCCAATAGCTTCTTTGTAGCTCTTGTCAAATAAATTTGTGGTCTCAGTATACTTCCCATTGGAGAGTCATTCACATTATCAACAACTTCCAGGCAAAAGGCACATTAACTAGTACCTTTGTCAGCAGTCTTAGCAGAGAGGCCAGGATATGACTAACAACATCTCCTCCCTCTGTTTTCTCATTCTTTCGTCCTGTCCTCCAGTGTTTATTTTCCTCCTAACAATTTAGATTTTTAATTTCTACTGTACCATATTTATGCTTTAGAAGAGATTATCTAAATGTAGCCCAAATGTTACAATCTACAGTTTAGAATCAGAGAGGTAGCCGTGTTAGTCTGGAATAGCAGAGGTAACAAAGTCCTGTGGCACCTTAAAGACTAACTATAAAGTTTTGAAGCATAAGCTTTCGTGGGCTAATACCCACTTCGTCAGATGCAAGCAGTGGAAGTGTCCAGAGGCAGGTATAGAAAAGTAGGCAAGAACCAGGTGTGCACACAAATCAGATATTAGGAATGGCAATATACAAAAACCTGTAGGAGAACACTTCAACCTGCCTGGACACACAATTACAGATTTAAAAGTCACCATACTGCAGCAAAAAAACTTCAAGTCCAGACTGCAAAGGGAAACTGCAGAGCTACAATTCATTTGCAAATTCAACACAAACAATCTCGGATTGAACAAAGACCTACAATGGCTTGCTAATTACAGAAATAGTTTCTCCTCTCTCCATGTTCACCCCCCCCCCCATTCAAATGCTAGAAGAATAACCCACCCTCCCTGATCGGAGATAACAAGCTGGTTCAGCCTAATTGGACTAACCTTTTTACCTCCCACCTGGTTCTTGCCTACTTTTCTATACCTGTCTCTGGACACTTTCACTGCTTGCATCCGACGAAGTGGGTATTAGCCCACGAAAGCTTATGCTTCAAAACTTTATAGTTAGTCTTTAAGGTGCCACAGGACTTTGTTAAATCTACAGTTTGTATACCTTTAATGTTTCTATATAAGAATTTTTTTTAACCTCTTAAGGTTAAAGTGTAAAGACACATTTAAAGGTGAATTTTTTTTTTTTTAAATGATTAGGCATGGAGACTGAGCTAACCTCTCAGTAGGAGTTGAATCCTTCAGCATAGGATTAAGATACGTTGAAGGGATGTTTGGAGGGAAACTAGCTCTTCAGTATCATACTGCCCATTCAGTATCTGTACTACGTGCTCTGGGGATAAATTGATATCTTCAGGTTCCAGGTCTGCCAATCTGGCATCTAGTAATAAATTTACTTTAAAATGTTTCAGTAAATAGGTAATGCCTTCTTAGCTCTTGTATCTTTCCTTAACCGTTACCACTCTAGCACAATGGAAAAAAAATATTGCAAAGTTTGCAAAATGTCATGGACAAGGAATGATGAAGTTATTCCCAATTAGAAGAAGAAACCCGCAACCTCCCCTCCCCCCACATATGATAGGCTCAGGCACTGTATGTTTAAAAGGCAGTTTGTGAATCATGCAAAGAAATGAATTTTCAGCACGTCAGGAAAGTGTTCCAAGAATCTATAAAGGGGGCAGAACTTGGTTTTAGACAGGAATTATGATTTAGCACGCTTGAGGGGAATAGCAGGATAGAGAGCTTGGTGTTAAGATTGGGGTGGACAATTTTCTATTGCCCTGAGTGAAATGAAAGATTTCACCCCAGTCCACTCCACAGAAAGGAAGTAAAAAATTGCATTCACCACCTAGGGGCTTTCTAGAATAATGCTGCCAAATGTAGCAAAAAGACAAAACTTCATGTACAGTTCATGCAAGAATGTACTAACACAGGGCCTGAACCAGCTCCCATTAAAGTCAGTGGAAGCACGCCCATTGGCTTCACTGGAAGTTATACGGGACCCGCCATATCCACAGGACTGGAGATCCAGTGAGTCATACTGAAAAAAAGAAAACCCAAATAGAGAGGTGTTATGAAAAATCATCCCTTTATCTCTTCTCTTTTGACCACTGGATGTTGCTAATGATTTTATATTGCAACTGTCATCAGGCCCATCCATCACATGCATCACTGCTGTAAGGGTCAGGAAAGTACCATTGATTCAGGAGGTTCTTAAGCACACTGTAAATGGAACATCTGAATTTCAGCATACTACAGCATGGAGAGTCATCCAACAGAAAGGCAGAGACACAGAAGGTAACAGGAATGAATGAGTCAGGAATATCTCAGTCAAGTCGGGTCCTGAATTCGAAGTCTGGAGCTTGTTAACCGACAATCTTTTCTCATTGTAAAAAACTGTTCGTCCATTTAAAAATGGAATGAATGAAATGAAAAAAATACCCCAGCTATTATTTTCTTCACTTAGTAATGTTTTGAAAAACCAAGGGCTTTTCAGCGTTCTTCACTTGAACATCCTCCACCCAAACCCGGCTAATTTTCTGTGGGTGGATGAGTGATCAGCAAACCTGAACCTTAACAAATACAAACAGAAAAGCAGGCTTTGAAAATGATGACATGCTTACCATAGTTTCCTGCAAAGGATACATCTTAAACAAGGAAGAAAAAAGAAATTGACTGTAGTGCTTGTGAAAGGTGTTGTGTTAACTGAAGTGGAAAGTGAATCCCTCGTTATTATCCATAGAACAGGTAGACAAAGAGGCAGCAGTGTAAGCTTCTTCACACTGCCCCATGCATATATTTCAGACTTTAGAAGTTCTTGATTTCTTTTCTGAGAATCTCAAAAAAAGTGCCAAAAGTGATGTCAACATTGGTCCAAGAAGCCAAACTCCAAGAAGCCATTTCACATACATCATTGAACAAGCGTTAGATGACAATGAATTTCATTCACTACTGTATACCAAACTGAATCAAATTGGAAGTTGTGACCAGAAATGCAGACATAAGAGACTAAGGCCCCTCTGATTCCATTTGACTGAAATAACATACATCAATCAAATAGAGCCTCATTCTGTTGTTATTGAACTTTAACACTTTTTTTTGCAATACTTTCTTTCATATTGTGTTATATTCTTCACTTTATTAGTTCTTATTATATGTACATATTTATCTCACAGGAGTGCCCAAAGGACCAATCAGGATCAGGGCCCCATTGTACTAATTGGTGTACAAATATATGCAAAGACATAGTCCCGGACCCAAAAAGCTTATGTTATATCAGCACATACATATCATATTATTAAAAAGGCATAATGAATAATAACCAGCTTTATAATACATTATAATTTTTTGTTGCTTAGTGAGTACATTGATTATGCTTAGTACAAGTTTGAGGAACAGCTTTCTTTAGTCTCAAATTTGCGACAGTTCCCCTTCTATTTGGCAGCACATTAATGGAAATGGAAATTTGCCTCATTCTAAATGTCAGAATAATAGAGCACCAAAAACAATTCAGTCATGTCTTTCAAACCACGCACATATGGTTCAGCACCAAATGTCATTATTCTTCCCCACTTCTTTTCCATTTGTCACTGTCTTTGTTGATTGTCATTGTTTGGGTTATAATTTTCTCAAAGGCTTAACGCATAACCTACCTTGGCACTGCCTAGAGGGCTACCTCTTCTAGTCAAAGGCCTCATATTCTGCTCAATAGCCCGAACAAGGTCCCCCAGTTGCAACAGCCCCAGGATTTAGATGTCAAACAATGCCTGTTTTAAAATGCTCCTTCAAAGTTCAATAAAGTTCTTTTCCATTACATTTTTTCTCATACAACTCAGAACTTGTCATTCCCTACACTAACTTCATACGCAATCTTAACCACCTTAAGTTACACTGATATGGAAAATGTTACATATATTGCCTACACTTTCTCTTGCCATACACAGAGAGCCTCAAGTAAAACTTTGGAAACATTTTAATTAGCAACCATCCAGCCTTAATGTCAAGTTTCTTTTCTTTCTCTTCCCTTCTTCATTAGTACTAACACTTAATGCATGAAAAGAGTACCGTAATTTTGCTCTTCTCAAGTTATATTCCATCTGTCTTACAAAACCATATACATTTCTGAAGTGCCTAAAAATGTGCCACCAGCTTTCTAGACTTAAAAGGGAGATATTTTTTGGACAGGAAATGTATTACATTCAAATGATAGAAATCATGCACCAAGTAAGAGCTACAAGAAGTGGGAAAAACATGCAAGAGTCATAAAAAAAATCACACACACACAAACTATCTGGAAAAAACATTATTAAGGTTGCAAAGTCAATCATTCCAAAGATAGGAAACACCAGAATTAAAATGGCCTCTGAAACCTTAATTCTCCACTTTGAATGAATGCATTATGATACAGCCTTTAATGACATGATCACATACTATTTCCTCCAAAGAAATGCTGTCTTATTCAGTGCCTGGGGTGCCTGTATAATAAATCAGCAACTATATTTTATTCACTGTGTGCCCTATGCCTTATTTACTACAGTATATATTAGACAACCATGCTCTTTAAGACAGAATTATTAATATCCTCATGGATATTTCCATGACACTTATCACTTTAGTATCCAAGTACTACATCAAGATAAACTAAGTATTGTATATTATAGTTTTGGGGTTTACTCTGTACACTAAACCCTTAGTTGCTAGTAGCATGGCCAACATACTAGGACCTGGAGGAAAGCACTGTAGGTACTTTAACAGCCAGCCTTGTAGGAGATAATCCTGGGGGGTTCTAATAACTACTCAAAACACATGGCTAAGGTAGAGGTGTTTAAAGTTGCTAGAAAGGGGAAGGTTTCAAATACCCTAGGTAAGGAGACGTAACCAGTTACAGTTCAAATCATCTGAGTTACCCATGGCAGCCCACCTGAGAGTCAGGGCTCTTCAGGCCTATGACTTCAGGTGCCTTCTCCAGTTTAGTCTCTATTCAAGGATATAAGCATTTGCAGTTTCCAAGCCAGGCTCAGAGTATCTCATTGAGGACCCTTTGCACTGGTTCCCTTCCCAGCTACTGCTGCTGCCACCGCCTCATTAGTCCCACACAGAGCTGCACCCACCTGTGCCATCAGGCAGTCACAACCTATTCCACATACAGCTCTATTCACAGTTTCTCTGGCTCCCTGCTGCTATGTGGTTCCCCTCTCATTTTCAAAGAACCCAGCCACTTCCTGGTTCATGACCTTTCTCTCCTCAGGGGAAGGGGAAGTGCAATGGGCAGGGCAGCTGACTGGAGTTGTAGTCCCCTGCTTTGCAGATACATCACAATAGTAGTCCCATTTTACAGATAGGGAGCTGTTGCATGGAGAGATTATTGTCAGAAGTATCCACTAATTTTGGGTATCCAATTTGAGATATCCAGGAGCAAATTTTTCAAAGCACTTAGCATTATATAGCACTTTATATACTCAAGAACAGCTCACATTGATTTTAGTTGTACTTGTGAGCATTGGGCACTTCTGTGAATCAGATTCAATTAATGACCACCTGAATAAAGTTTGGTTTAAGTAACTTGCTTAGCATCACACAGGAACTCTGTGACAGAAGAAGGGATAGAATGGAGTTTCCTAGTGCAGAATTCAAATTTCTTAACCATGAGACCTTTCCTTTTCTTGCTGCAGTCTCTTGCCTCATTCACTACACACAGCTTCCAACTTTTGCAACAAATGAGGTGCAGTTCCTATGTACAGAAGCCTTCTTCCTTAAACAAGCCTGATTCATGCTGAAAGCAAGTCCAACCTGTGTACTGAATGGGGAAGGGGCCATGTAGAATAAACAGTAGTATGTGATCATCTAATTAAAGACAATTCATAAATTATGACTAAAAATACATAAAAAAGAGGGTGAATTAAGGTTGCACAGGCAGCCTTGATTCTGGCATTTCCTAACTTTTGAGTGCTTGACTTTGCAATCTTAACAATTGTTTTAATACATATTTTTGTGTGTAGTTTCCTAGGTTTTTAAAAAACAAATTGAAAAAAACCAGAAATTTCACCATGTCCTATTGACAAGCACATGGGTCATCAAGGGACTGGAATGATTAGATCTACTGCACAGACATCTGCCACATGATCTAACAGACTAAATGATAGCAATAGTATGTTGTCATCCTCTGAGTTGCCAGCACTGGAGGGCAATGAGACACTTTCCGAATGGGTTTCACAGTTAGCAGAGGAATAGTGAGACTCAGGAATCTTGGATTTCATTTTAGGATCTGGAGGAGAGTGTTCTCTAATGGACACAGACTTTTCTGCCTGTTTATTCCAAGAGCATCCATAGTTATAGATGGAGAAACTAGCTCCACCTATAATAATATTATGCAGTTACTTATGCAGCAGTTGCATTGCCACAGGAACCATCAACAGCGGTTCCATCTTCCTGTTGCTTCCCTAACATCTCAGCCATTATCCCCTCACCACACTCCTTTCCACAGGTTGGACACTATCAATGGTGATTATCGCAACCTATTCTCATCTTTTCTCAGCTTTTCCCAAAGTGCTATAGCAGAAGCAGTTAAAAACACCATCTACATTGAGTGGTGTGATTCCCCTTCATGCATACCTGTGCTAGCTCTCATTGGGCTAACATGAGTATAAACAGCAGTGTAACCATGGTAGCACAGGTCACAGCAGCTGAGCCATGCTGAGTACAAACCCCCTTGAATCCCCTGGGTACATACCTAGGACTGCTAAGCCTTTGATTCTGCTACCTGGGCTACCTAGGCTACACAGCTATTCATATTCATGCTAGTGCGATGAGAGAGAGTGAATCATACCCCTAACTCACAGAGTAGCAGGTATGGGCAGGTTTAAGCATTGGTATGGTGCACCAAATTTGAAACAAACCTGAATCTGTTTTGAAGGGTCAAAAAGTTTGCATCAAACTTTAGCTGGTGATTTTATGTTTATTTTCAAAAAGCTTTTTTCTTCCTTACGTCAGCTTGGAACACATGTAACAAAATGTAGTAAGAAACATGCCATAAATCTTGCAAAAAGAAAAACAACAACAACAAAGAAGTGGATCTCTTTAGTTGTCCATATTGACTCTCTGAACTAAGTGTTCAGATAATCTTCTGAACTTTTGCATGCTTTCCTGATTTTGTATGAACCTTTTGAGCGTCACCTGTCCCTATCAAAAACCTCATCTCCACATACATTTCACAATGACAAGTACTTCACAATCAGAAAGTGCTGTTTCTTATTAGCAAAAGAAACATAATTTTGATGGTCTCAATCTATGCTAGATAGGTGTCCACATCTCACTACCTGTGCTGTAATGTTGTGTAACAAAATACAGCTCTTCTGTCTCCAATCCAGCCATGCAGATATCTTTTAAAATAACTACAATGAAATGAAAAAATATATCAGAGAAAACTAGAATTTGAAACTTATTCCAGGATGACCATTATTTTAAACAATCTCTGTAGGTGCTAACTAAAGCCCAGTATTGCAGACACTTACATGACTAAAGTTTTGTATCATTGGGCCCTTAGCTATTCCTGTCTTTAAAAAGCTATTGGGCCAGATTAAAATTTATACAAAGACCCCATTATACGAATCTAGCAGTGTTAAGCGCCTTAAAGTGCGGAGGGTGTGTGTGTCAATGTAATTTATACCCCTTTTAGGGCCCCTCTACACTTTCAGATTTGTAAAATGGGTTTTTAGCATTATTCTCAAAATGAAATGATCAATTGTTGCAGAAATTACTGCAATTTATAATAATAAATGTATCAACAGTTTTGTTATCCTAGCCATTTGTTTATGGATTGAGTAGAGATTTTATACATGATATAAATTTTTTAATCCAATATTCACAATTTTTGATTCATCCCATTTTAATAATGCATAGGAAACTAATTTATGAACATTTACAGTCTGCCAGCAGTTAATTTTAATAATCTGATACATGTTTTAGTGTCTCTCTTAGAAGTGTTAAGAAGAACTGAAAACTCAATTCTTCTCTGAAAATTCTGCAGAACAGGCCTTATTGTCATTTAATCCAAAGCCCCTTTTATGCCACTCTGACAATATAAAGGGTCCAAAATGGATTTAAATGTAATTTACACACATTTTAAGGCCGCAATATACTATTAGAGCAGTGTAAAGGGACTGTATGCCCATTATGTGTAAAATCACCACAGACTTGTCAAGATTTTTTGCATAATTCTATTATACTCAAATAAATAGTGAGGGAAGAAAAATAGTAAACATTTATATACACACAGATTGGTTTACAAAGAATATTCTTCTGTTTTTCATGAGATTTCCTCTATATTTGAGAAGTTCTTAAAGGTGTTTATGGCAGTTATATATCTAGATTTTGCTGTATAAATTGAAATAAAGTAATCAATTAACATGTAAGTAATTTTACTATGGAACAGACACAGTAGGTATAAAAAGCACTAATTAAGAGCACTGTGCTGTACTTCACATTAATGATTCTCTAAGAACTGATTTTATTTGTGAATATGCTTAATCACAAAGGAATTAAAGAGGACAAATCTTATTTGTGTGAAACTAGTACTCTAAATGCATGAAGAGTAGACAGGAAAAGTGCCCAGAGTAATTTCTATATCTGATCTACTGGCTTTTCTAATCCATTTTACTGTGTATAGTTGGCCGTATGTGACTTCAGACTAGTTTAATAGTGATTAACGTGGCAGGAGTGTATAAACCTATGAATTTGCAAGTACAAACATGTATAGGAATTCAGTTATCTTTAAGGGCAGGAGAGAAGGAAAAAATTCAGTGTAAAATCTGGATCCATTTATAAACAGGGATCATTTTCAGGGAAATATTGAAAACAGTTCACAACTGTGCAATTAGGGGGCCAAATCCTGATCTCTTTATCCAGTCGTTACCCACACTGAAATCAAGGAGTAAAACTTCAAGATTTGGCCCCTGGAAAATAAATGTACAGGTCTCCATGTAGACCTACACGTCCCCTTGATTACTGCCCAAATAACGGAGGCCTCTGGCTTTCAGCTTTGTGAGCTGGCATGATTTGTGCATAATGTTTTAGAGCAAGAGCTGCCAAATTATGATATCACAGCAATAAAACCTCATCGTAGTGACATAGATAAAACACTCTGTAAATTGCTTTTGTTCGTTTTAATTTATTAAGAGCTTTTGAACTATGGGTTTCATTCCATGACATGGTTTCGTTTACCTCTCATGTCCTTCATTAATTTGTTTCCTCTTTTAAAAATAATACCACATTTTTGGCAGTTTGAAACTGCTGAAACTATATATCATTCCTTACATGAAGTAGCTTCACCAGAGATTCAGGAACCAACAGTATTCTGAAAACCTAGGCTAGACTTTTTGACTCGATTTGCGTAGTTGCTGGCTGGAGTGGAATAGCCTCCCTGACGTGCTGTCATGGCTGAGGCTAAGTTTTTGTCACAGATATTTTTAGTAAAAGTCGGGGACAGGTAATGGGTAAAAAAGAAAATTTCAGGGAAGCCATGACCTGTCTGTGATTTTTACTAAAAATACCCATGGCAAAATGGGGATCTGCAGGTCCCCCACCACCTGAAGTGGGGCAGCTGCTCAGGGGATGCGAATGGAAAGTGGATGAGTTAGAAAGAGGTGGGGAGAGGAGAAATGAGAAGTGGTGGGAGGAGAAGGAGGAAGGGGCCAGTAATGAGTGAGTGGGGTTGAAAAGACCAAAGAAAATATTTAAGGGAATGAGAGAAAGAAAGAGACACAAAACAAAACAAACACACAAAAAGACCCAAGCAAACCCTTCAATTTCAGTTCCTCTCTTCAAAACAACTTGTGTCTATATTTTAAAGTGCCTTTAAACAACACCTAGTCCCCTAGTTGTACAGTCAACTGATGAAAATAATACCACATTGTTGAAAATATATATCAAACCCCACTGGAAAGACTAACTCTGATCTCCTGTGTTTTATTTGGCTTTTCAACTCATTTTTTAACTAGCCGCTACCGCAATCTCTTTGGAAGATGAGTAAAATATATCAAAAGAATTAAAGACTCTTTTTGGATGTTTTTTAAGACATAAAGTGCAACAAAGGGATGCACAAAAAAGTAAGGAAATCAAGCATGAAACTAGCTGCAATCCCCCCTCCCCCCCCTCATTCTGGAATGTTATATTCAGGCCAAGAGGTGAGCTAGACTTCCTTTGAAGATGGCCTCTCAAGACCAGACCACTGAGGTGTATTAATATTTCTAGCCAATCTTTGAGCTAAACACCATAGGAGGGGGAAGAATACTTGAATTTTGATACACTGAATTCAAAGAGGCTTTTGGAATGGATTGATGGGCATGGCTTAAATGCACTTAGAAACGATTTCACACAGTTCATGTGACAGACAAGATCTTAGGAGAGTGGCAGGGGCCAAAGGTTTTGTGATGAAAACTGGGGCAAAGAAGAAAAAAGCAAAAACAGCTTATTTTTTTCCTTCCATGATTCAACTGGATTTTGAAATGAAGCCCACTGAGTAGGAAGTCATGCAGTGATCTCAAAGGACATTGAATGCCTACTTGTTAAAGCATATGGATTTTAAAAGTTGTACTTCTGGAAGAAAAATTCAACCGCTGAGACATACAGAATATGAATGAACACTGCACAATGAAACCTACTTTATCTAGGGAAGGAACTTGGAACCCAAGCTCCATAAACATAAAGAGGAACCCCAGAGAACTCAGAAGGCAGCACTTTCATCAAGTCATTGTGGGCTCAGTCCTTCAATGTGCTGAGATCTCTGGCCATGAGCCAGAAAATCACTTGCTATGGCATGGAAGGACTTGTTTCAGCATTAAATCAGGCAGAATTAACCCCTGAATGGATGTTACACAGATTTGGTGTGAATATGGTGTTTACCTCTCAACCCAACATCTGTTCACCCCCTTCCCGTTCACTGAGGCGCTGAGAGCACTTCCAATGGCTCCGTGAAAATGGAGCTGACAGAAGCATCCACCCCTACAGTATATACATGCAACCTGTCCCCACCTGATACACACACCCACATACTGTTTCTGTTCGGAGAAGAGCTTCCCATGGATCCTGGGAGGATCCTGGGAAGAGGTTCACAAAAATCCTGGGAGGATGATGGCTCTTGGTTAACTGTACTGCACTGTTATATTGTTTTTTGTGAAGGCTTTTTATATATTATCACCTTTAAATATGCATTGTATGAGTTATTATTCTGATGGTAATGTGAACACACAAATGTAGTTATATTGCTGTCTAAGACGTTAGATATTTTCTTCCAGTACAGTTGATAAGTTCATGTTTATGGCTATTAACTCACCTAGACCATGGGAACTGTTGTCAGATCCAGTTGACATGATTTAATTGAATTTACTCTATGCATTATCCTGGAATGTTCAATTTGTGTCTCTTTCTCTCTTCTTTTACATATGTTATTGACTTTAGATCTGGTGTAAATACTAATTTAAAATCTTATTTAATATACATTTTGTTCTTCTTTTGGTTAGTGAATCATTACTGAACCAAACCTGATTTATGTGGATATGTTTGATTTTCCTAAGTATGGGATAAATAATTTCAGCAAATAATTTTCAGCCTTTGAGATGTTCATGAGTTGGTTGCTTTGACCCTACTCTTTATTATTTGTGTAATGTGATAGATCATATGAAACAGTTTCTGCTCCCGGATTGGATAACTAACACTTTTAATATAGGTAAATAACATGTAAATAAAGAATAACATTAGCTGGTCTTTACATTATTCATACCAACTTCCAGTATGAATTCTTTTTGCATGAATAAAACATTCATGTTAGAATTCTTGAAAGTTAAGACATATGACTATATCTTCAAAATTGGCTCCTTTGTTTGCTTCATCTGATAGTGACTTCTGATCTGATGGTTAAGTGTTTGTTTTTATGTTTTAAAAACATTTGAAAATATCTTTAGAAATGTATTCATTTTTGTAATTAAATGGAATGATTGCATTATCCTTCATATTTATACTGGAATGCAATAATGATTATAAAGAATAAATGTATTTAGATAAAGTACAATAAATATTTAGGAAAAAATTATGCAACCTGTACTGCATATATGGAAATAGAATTTTCAAAATTGCTTTTAGAGATAGCTGTCAGTCTTCTGAACATTCTCTATAGCTATATCTCAGTGGAAGTTGCTATTTTACCCACACTTCCCGGTAGGAACTCCAGATTTACTATGAAGAGGAGGACCCGGAGAAGGCAGAACCCATTCATATATCTGGGAAAGCCAAGACTGTGAAGTTGTGGTTCTATTCTGAAAAGTGGCTGTGCAAAAATGGCACTTCCTTCCACAAAACTGCTCCCAGTGTGTATTCAGAGTCATATCTGCTGAATTCAGTGACAAAAATAGGTTTTCCTGGTCTTTAATCCCTTTAGCCCCAAATAACCAGCACAGCCAAGAATGCCTGAGCTGGATTCTATTTCTTCAAGTGCATCATCATCACCATCAACAGAACGGTTTGCTGTATTTCACATAGTGGTCCAATCAGCTTGTCATAAGTTTGAAGTATCTTAGAATTACTGTTTTACCTGTGAGGGGTTAATCTGAAGCAACCCAGAGAGGGAGATGACGTAATCAACGGAGAAATTCCAAGGGAGGGGGCCAATGAGGGCTGAGTGATGCTAAGGGTTTTTCTCTATTGATTTCTATACCAGGGATTTGTACTTCATCTGTTTCTTTTATTAAAATCTTTCTTTTAAGAATTTTACTGTTTGTTTCCATTGGATTGATCCTGGTTTGGATCGGGCACGTCTCACAGCAAGTGTGGGTTTGTGGTCTTTGTTCTCAAATCTCTCCCAGGAAAAGGGGGGGGGAGGGTTGGGGGGTGTTACTATCGGGGTTCCAATTTACCCTACCCCATGGTTTTTGGGGCTCAAATTGGTGGTGGCAGCATTTTCCAAGCCCCAACTGGAGAAGTTTGGGTTTTGGGGGAAAAGTTTTAACCTAAGCTTGTAAAATAAGCTTGGGGGTGATTTTTCTTTCATGCAGGGTCCCCACATCTTTACCCTAGAGTCCAGAGTGCGGAAATAGACCCCTGACACAGCTACAAACTCATTATTGGCAATTGGATTGCATAGGTATTACTGAAGACATAAACTGGAGGCAATGGGGTTACACAGATGTAACTGAGCACATAATTTGTCTTACAGAATCTTGGGCACTAATGATAATAAAATGAAGAAAAAAACCCACTTTGGCAACTTTCACATTTCAGCTTGTGTTTGTCAGGTTAAGAGTTAGTAAAAGAGATTTTTTTATCTGTAAATTGAGCATATTTGAAACAAAAATCATTGAAGCACAATAAAAATGAATCCCTCATAATTTGAAAGGATCAATTTTCAATGTAAAACTGCACTTTTAGGTTAAAAAACAGTTGTTGAAAAGTATAGTCTTGGACAGGTATGTGAGCCACCACTGTGCAGGCAATAGGACTCTCAAACCTATTCAGTGTTTGGCTTGCTCAAAAGCAGAACCCTAAGTATTATTACTCATTAGGGTGACCAGAAAGCAAGTGTGAAAAATCAGGGTGGGGGTAATAGGAGCCTATATAAGAAAAACACCCAAAAAAGGGACTGTCCCTATAAAATATATAGGGGCTGTCCCTATAAAATCAGGACATCTGGTCACCCTAATACTCATGCAGTTTTTTTTTCCTTGCTGGCAGACTTTGCTTCATGGGGATGTCACTTTTTTCTACTTTGTACTTCCATTGGAAGTGTATAGAGAGGGAGGAGACAATATGCCAGAATAAAACAGAAACTATTTGCATGACCAGATCATACATATATGAAAAGGATCTGTGGATCAGAGTGGATGACAAGCTAAATATGAGTCAACAGTGTAACACTGTTAAGTATTTAGTTATTAAACTCTATTGCAAAAAAGCAAACAACATTCTCGGATGCATTAACAGGAGTATTGTAAGCAAGACATGAGAAGTAAATCTTCTGCTCTACTCTCCGCTGACTAGGCCTCAATTGGAGTTCAGTGTCCAGTTCTGGGTGCTACATTTCAGGAAAGATGTGGACAAATTGGAGAAAGTCCAGAGCAGAGCAACAAAATGATTAAAGGTCTAGAAAACATTACCTATGAGGGGAGATTGAAAAATATTGGGTTTGTTTAGTCTGGAAAAGAGAAGACTTAAGGGGAACGTAACAGTTTTCAAGTACATAAAAAGTTGTTACAAGGAAGAGGGGGAAAAACTGTTCTCCTGAGCCTTTGAGGATAGGACAAGAAGCAATGAGCTTAAATTGAAGCAAGGGTAGTTTAGGATGAACAGAAGGAAAAACTTCCTACTTGTCAGGAATAAACTGCCTAGAGAGACTGTGGAATTACCATCATTGGAGATTTTTAAGAGCAGGTTGGACAAACACCTGTCAGGTATGGTCTATAACACTTAGTCCTGCCATGAGTGCAGGGGACTGGACTAGATGAGCTCTCGAGGTCCCTGGCAGTCCTGTGATTCTATGACCTGATGCTCAGATTCTCCTCTGCATTGCAGAGACTTTACACCTCCTTGTCAGTGCAAAGCAGTTCTATAGCTGATGTAGTCATCCACAAGAGAAGTGTTTTATTTAAGGGAGATCTTCTGGTGGGATAGAAATGAAACAGCAGTTCTTGCATTATTCCCTTCATACTACCAGGGTAGCGGATATAGCTAAAGTGTTCCTATTCCCTGATGATTCCTGGCTGGGACCACTGGCAGTAAGTGTAACTAACAGCAGCATGAGGTATGCACTATATCAGAGAACTGCCTTGGCATATAGCATATATAGCATATAGCATATAGCCAGGGAGTTCTGGGCCTGATGCTTTCCACAGTGACAGGCCATTTTTTTCCCTCGGTAGTCCCTGGAATTTATTAGGACCACTTTGCAAAGATGGCACAATTGTGCAGAAAATTTTCAAAATTTTGTGCTATAAAACTGAGATATCTTTGTGTATTCAGAGTTGTCCTCTTTTTCCCCTCAGGAGCCGGGAGATGAGGAGGCGGGTTTGTACTTGCAAGCCTTCCTTCCAAGTCCCAGACTCCCATATGTATAGTATTGCCGAGTGTAGTCGCACCCGTTAGAGCTTTAACTCAAACAGACTTCATTGACTCATCTGCTGTTAAATCGTTGCTGGGTGGTGTAGATTTTTTTTTAAAATTCTCACTCTCTTATTGTTTCTTTGGCACCTTTGTCATTATGCTGAGGACCGTAAGAGACCAGGACAGAATGATGCGTGATGTGAGGATATTGGAACCAACTGTGCTTATTGTACTGGCACATACACCACAAATCATCTAAACCTGGCAGGCTCATCTTGTAAACATATTACATGACCTAGAAAGATAGGCTATTATAACCCTTAAAAGCAAAAGGTAGGAGGAGCATGCAGACAAAAATTGTGATGATCTGTACTATCCAATAGGAATTGCCTTGTACCCTCCCTCTTCACGGCACCAAAACAAACAATAAAAACATGGCACATTAAAATAACTGATACCTTCAATAATCCTCTGTCAATTTAAGCACCATACACCTTTGCCATGAAAATGACCAATATTTTTCGGGATTAGCAGTAACATTAACAGCTGTGTCAGTTTTGTGATCTCAGTTCTTTGTTCTATTATTTTGTCAGCTGGAAATAATAAAGCTTTTTCTGGGACAGATATGACTTTATTTTTTAAAATAGAATAGCTAATGTTTGTAAAATGTTTTGAACTAAAATATACTATGGAAGCCCTTATTTACTAATAACAGTTCTAATAATAATAGTTCTACTCTGCATGTGTGCATATTGTGACAGATCGCCTTCTCACCCCTCCTCAGGAACAGGCAGGGAACCCTTCTTTGCTCCAAACAGTGCTCTTTAATCACAGTGCAGGACCCCACCACCAATATATACAGCTTAAAACAGCTCATTAATATCCAGCTCAACAGTTCATTACTATCCAGCTCATTAATATCCAGCTCAACAATACACAGCTCTATGGACTCTATGTAGTCCAGCTAACAGTCTCTCTCTCTCTCTCACACACACACACACACACACACACACACACACACACACACACACACACACACACACACACACACACACACACACACACACACACACACACACACACACACACACACACACACACACACACACACACACACAGCCAGGTGCAACTCATGCAGGCTGATTGGCCTGCACCTGAGGTGGCTAATTAGCCTTCCTGCACCGGGGGTTTGCAGAGGGCTTCTCTCCCTCTTAAAGGGGCGGCAGGGCTGGCTCAAGCCCACCCTGCCACAATATGTATACAAGATTTTACTGTCTAATTTATCTGTTCTTCCTATGTCTTCAATGCAGCAATAAGAAAATTTATATCATGTGTCTGATGTTCCTATTGCTCTGGAAAAGCAAACTAATAAAGTGTTGGAAAAATGTGTATATACAATAAAGGAACATAAGGAACTCTGTTCACTACTTCCATATACATGTCATCTACAGCATCTGAAGCTATTACAGCGTTCTATTGCCATTAGATCTAGACTTTCAGCCAGAATACTCTTTGTGACAAATGGTGTATGAAGGGTGTACATCATCTGATGGCAACCAAGGGACATTTGCTTTGTTCACTTAAAGATGGTAAAGAGATTGGTAAGGTCAGAATAGCAGATGCTAGATTAAGATTGCTTCATCTACTCTGACATTGAGTTATGTTGGGGGTTTATCACCATGTATTGAGAGATTTAGGCACCCCATAATGAACTGCTGTTGTGCATATATGTTAGATCACCACCATTTTTACCATTGCATGATAAACTTGAAACAATCACATATATGGTCTAGTGTCAATTTCTTTATTGGTAATGGTTAATTCATTTTCTTCCCAGGTGTGCCAGCAGGCACAGGGACTGATAATTGTCACCAGGTCACCACCAGTGCACATTCAATAATGGCCAAAAGCAACTCTCTGTGATTGGAAGAGCAGTAGTTTGCTTACTGGTGCACTGAAACCAATGAGAGTCTTTCCACAGGTTTTAAATAGAATTGGATTGGCACTACCATCTCTCAAAAGAAGCATTGCATCTCTCATCAGCTCGCTCATGTAGCAAACATTAATGGTCTCTGAAGGGAGCTATTTGCAGTTTTTTCAAGCTCTGAGGGTCACACTATAATATTTAGGCTTAGTAGTTCTCATCAGCTCCGTTGCTCCTTGGGCATTTGGAGGAGCTTGGGCATTCAATTGGAACTTGGCATCTCCTGCTTTTGCCGCCTGGGGCCTCAGCAGTTTCCAGGCTGGAGCATGCAGCGTTCACCCTCTCTCCTTGGGGACCCACCTTGAATCAGCTGAGCTGCTATCTTTTATACTTGGTGTCCAGCCAGAGCATGCTCAGCAGGGCCAAGGGGGCATGGCTTCCTCAGGCCAAAGGGTGGACTTAACTCTTGCAGTACCAGTACAGGGCAAGCATACGCCGTTACAGATCCCTTTTTGAGCCTGAGGTATGAGTACCTAACTTTGTGAAGGTGACACCATACTTTGCAGTTGACAGCATTAAAAACTGAAGGACAAATACTGTCCTTAGATGCATGCAGGCAGCTCTCTAGTTTCTGACAATGGGGCTAAGGGAAGCTTGCCGCAGGCAATACCCCTCCTCCTCCAGCAACCATGCACAGGGTGAAACAAAGCCTTGGGGGAGCATTAATTTTAGTAGTCCTTTTTGTATACTGTGCATTTTTCACATGGAAACACAAAGCCAAGGTGTTTCTCCCCAAGCTCCTGGATCCTGATCCCAATTGCAGTCAATGGGGATCTTTTCATTTCTTTCAAAAGGGTTTGGATCAGCCCCAAAGTACTGTGTCTAGACTAATTTTTGGTGGAGGACTACTTGAAGATGTTGGAAATATGAGAGAGAATATCTGGGTTAGCATATCCTTATTATAGGGACTGGAACGCTGCCTGGCACACAAGATAGGAGGGAATGCTCCTGGTGACACTGGCCCGATACTTGGCAGGACAAATCTGACCTTAAATACAATAGTTCAGTCATTCCACAGTCAGAACTTTCAATAACATGAATGGAGCTCTGAGGACCAAAGCAGGTCCTAAATAATATACCTTTTGCATATACATAGTGTCCAAGATTCAATCTGTTTGGTCTTGAGTTTAATCAAATTAAAAAACAAACAAACAAACAAATAACTGGTGAGTATTGGAACCTGTGGCAATCTTTATGTTAAAAACAGCTGAAGGTTTATTTCTCAACCTGATTGCTATTTTAAAGCAAAGTTTTATCATTCAGAATAATGCGTTTCCTGGTATTATAGGTTCAAAGCTTCTGAAATAGCTGCCACCCACACAATTCTCTACTTTACCATATGCATGGTTGCTGGAGGGGTGGGGGATTACTGCCAACAGAAAAATTCCTAAACCACATTTTCAGGGCCTATGTATGCCACTGAGGACAGTATTTGGCCTTCATGTTATCAACCATGAAGTGTGGTGGCACTTTGAGGAGTTGGGCACTCTCTCACCTCCAGCTCAGTAAAGGGATCCAAAAACTGTTGGTGTAAGTCTACAGAAATCCTGCCAAGTTCCACGCAGATTCAGGTCCAGCGGCTGCAGGATCCCACAAACTGCACTATAGAAACCCAGCACTTTTAGTCAACAGCATTACTAGAGTTCAGATGTCTATAGATTATCTAGCTATATTTTTAACCTTCCTATTTGTCCATTTGTTGTTAATGAACCTTTACCATGGTATCTGGGTGCCGACCCGGAAATTCATTGTGCGTTCTTAGATTCTGCTTTCTCACATTGAAGGCCACGAGGCTTCTCTGGAGAGCACTGAATCATGCTTATGGAGAGCCTGACTGCCATGCAGCTACAATAAATATGTACTCTCCTATATTTAGGACCCAACCAAATTCACGGGTGTAAAAAATGCATCACAGATCATGAAATCTGGTCTCTCTCCCCCACCCTGTGAAATCTGATCTTGTGTGGTGCTTTTACCCTATACTATACAGATTTCATGGGTGAGACCAGGATTTCTAAAACTGGGGGTCCTGACCCAAAAGGGAGTTGTGGGGGAGCGCGGATGGGGGGTTGCAAAATTATTTTAGGGGCCATGGGATTTCCACCCTTATGTCTGTCCTGCTTTCAGAGCTGGGTGGCTGGAGAGTAGCAGCTGTACAATTTTAAAAATCTGATGACCATGAAATTGTCCAAAAAAGACCATGAATTTGGTAGGACCCGACCTATATTGCTAAAAGTTTATGGAAGCTTTATTTTAAAAAAAATGTATAAGGGACCAGGGCATACATCTGGTTTGAATAAAACACTGCTAATTCAAACTATCTTATTTTGTTCATCTAGATTTCTTATTACGGCTTATTAGCCTCATTTGATATATATATATATATATATATATATATATATCATATGAGTATGTAAAAGTAGGTGAGAAGTAGCCTTTGCTCCTTATGTTTACTGTGCAGGGATTGTGCTCTCATGCATTCAAGGATTGCTACTGGGCAGCACCACTGGCATTGCTAGCTGCCTCCAAAGAAATGGGGAAAAGGTGAAGCTACGTCCCTTTCCCCATCCTGTACTGGCCAGCAGATATGGCTGGCTGAAGAATACAGCCTTAGTTAATGGGCATAACAGTGACCCCCTGAAAGCTCCTGGAGGCATTGGGCCTCTTGTACAGTGCCTCTCAGAAACCCTGCTGCTGTGGTATGGTTCTGCATTGCCCTTGCCGTAGAGAGAAAGCTAGGCCCTGGACTAAATGATGGCTTGTTGCTATGAAACAGGACAGAGTGAAAATATATCAACACAAACATCTTTAAAATAATTTCCATACATGGTATTTAATTGCTTCACTTCACAGGGATAAGTGCACACAGGCTGCTGGGTTTGTTTGTTTTTTTTGCCTTTTTCCTGGAAAATAGTTGACATTATTATTCCCTTGGCCCATCCTGGGTTCATATCTTTTAATTTGCTTTCTTACTTTGTAGTGTAATAAGGGTTAATTTCTGGGACTGATTTCAAGAGAGTTCAGCATTTTGGGTGAGAGCAATGTTGGAAGTGACATGGCAGCTAGCTCAGTGCTGCCTGTCCAGAAAGCACCACTATAGGGAATCTTTTGTAATTCCATGGGAAAACGGCAGCTGAACTGAGAATCCAGTCAGTTGATGGGCACTTAATGTGGAAGAGCAGCTACTCTGTCTTTGAACTTTATTATAATAATCCATCACAGTATTTTGTTTGCAATGAGAGCCTGGTAGAAAGTGCTTTATGCAAATTCTATCCCCTTTTTAAAAGTCTTCAGATTTCCTGGGTCATTCTTTCTTTCAGACACTTGAATCAAATATTTATACTTCTTAAATATCTTTATATCTCATTTTCAACTGAGAAATATTTCCAGAATATCACCTCAGTCCACCTTTGGACCCTGTGATTTCACTCATTGCAATGTTTTCAGCATCAGGACTAAAGGTTTATTGAGTGTGACTGTGTATGTCTGTGCAAATCAAACAACTGGCCACACATCCTTTGCTTGGTCCTGATCATAGAATCTCAGGGCTGGAAGGGACCTCAGCAGATCATCTAGTCCAATCCCTGGCTCAAAGCAGGACCAATCCCTAATTAAATAATTCACCAGATTTTTGCCCCATATCCCTAAATAGAGTTCAAGGATTGAACTAACAACACTGGGTTCTACAGGCCAATGCTTAAACTACTGAGCTATTCCTATATATAGCATACAGTGATGCCTTTTCTTTCTCTCTATTTAAAATTATATTTATGGTACTTCTTCATGCTAATACTATTCTCTGTAATAAACACAGCTGTTCAAATGATAAAGTGAAGCAATCATAAAGCTTTCAAACTATTAATATTATACATATGTATTCACACACACACACACAAACTTTGCAAAGAAAGTGTACACAATGAAAGTATACTGACTTAGGCAATTTTGAAAGAGATTCTATTATAGTGTGTTAATGTTTTCCCCTATTAAATGCTGCTTCTAATTAACTCCCTACTTTAGGGTATGTCTATACTATAAAATTAAGTTAAGTTGATTTTTGGAAAGCAATGTTATACAGTCGATTGTGTGTGTCCCAACTCAGCACATTAAGTTGGCGGAGTGTATCCTCAATACCATGGCTAACATCGACTCATGGAGCAATGCACTGTGGGTAGCTATCCCACAGTCTCTGCTGCCCATAGGAATTGGGAGCTCCAGAATTCCAGATAGGGGTAGGTGGTTTTGAGTACATGTCATCAGTCTCCTCTACCTTCTTCCCTCCCTCCCTTCCTCCATGAATGCAATGGCAGACAATCATTTTGCGCTTTTTTCCTGGCTTACCCATGCAGATGCCATAGCACAGGAAGCATGGAGGCTGCTTAGCTCACCGCTGCTGTTGTGAGCATTGTAAAAACCTTGTGCATTATCCTGCAGTATATGCAGAACCTGGCTAGGAGATGCCAGCACGAAAGGGCAGTGGAAGTGGTGGATGACGACGGTTAGCACCACGCACATTTCCTAAGGAAGAACAGATGTTCCCAAAAGTCCATGACAGACAACCTGGAGAAATTCACTATCGGGGCAAGAGCAGGAGAGCAGAGTGGCAGTGGAAGCGGTAGATGTCACGAGAAAAGATATTTAATCAGAAGGATGAGAGGACCTGTGAAGTGGATTCATGGCACCAGGAGAGCAGAAACTTTAAAGAAACCAGCAGGGAAGGAAGGATTCATCCTTGCAACTTTTAAACCCAATCCATGATGAGGGATTCAAATGTTATCCACTTTAAGTTTTGAATTCTGCTTGGCCAGTGGGAACATGGCTCCAAGCTTCAGCATCTTCTGGCACATATTTCATCTAAGCCCAGCCTCAGATCAACATTATTCACTCTCTGACCAATTCTAAGGGTGCTTTGTTCAGTGGATAAAGAGCTCAATTTCTACTGTAGCCTGTTGCTGTTATGCTGTAGCTGGATTTAAAACCTTCTATTACAGCAGAATGTGCAATACTGGACCTATGCTAACTAGAATAGCCTTTTTGTGTCCGTGGAGTTCCAGGAACTGGCTCCCATCTACTGCAACTGACTAGTGCAGGATCCACTGGTGGAGAGACCTGGCTTGGACCAGGAAATAGAATTTGCTTTGTTAACCCAGGAAGCAAAAAGCAAGAAAAGATAATAGAAGATAGCGTGGTCTTGTCTACGTTACAAGTCCCCCTCCTTTGGGGACCCTAATACAAAATGAATTTCCTTTATCTTGTTTGCCACATTTCTATTTTGTAGTGGAGCTGGTACTTTAACTATGTTCCTGAGTCATGCTAACACTTGGACGTGACTGGACTGATGATGAGAGGTATAGTAGCACCTTTTCCAAGTAGTATGTCAGTGTGTATGCAGCAACATTCACATGACTCATTAGGGCTTGTTGCTGTACATATTTTCTATCTTTACGTCATCTAGGTCACCTGAGGCCCATGTGCTACGTAGCTGGAAAGCAAAGGAACAGTTTTCAAAAGGAATAAATAACAAGACTCGTATTGGTGCTTTAGGAAGTTCTGGTAAGAGAGGTAACAGAAGGTGTGGGTGACATTGTAGGCAGTGATTAGAATGGGAATAAGAAGCAGTAAATCTGTCACACTATCCATTGACTATATTTATGTTGCAGAACCAGTCTTACAACTTTTCCAAGGACATGCCAGAATCACCTAGAGGGAGCCAGTTTGTTGACAACACAGTCAGAAAGTAAATTAAATGCAAGGAGGCATGTTCTGAAGCTGCTTGTGTTTCACAGACCTAAAGCCAGCTAGTCTTTTTAGTTGCCTTAAAAGGATAGGCTGGAAGCCGGGGCTGGGAAAATACTATCACATTAATTCTTTAGTTACATTTTTAATATAATTCCTATCAACTGGGCTTGCATCCTTCTGTGTTCACTTTCTACCAATCTTCTAGCAAGTAAATTTACTGGCAGGAAGGTTTCCCAAAGTGCTAAATATTGCAAAATATTTGTGAAAAGTTAACTTCAAATTAGATGTATGCATTTCCACTGGGATCCAAATTTTGTAAGAGTTCCATTCATGCAGCCAGGTAATAGAGACATACCACACGACTTTTGTGTCCCATAAAAAACAGCCTACTTATACTTCAGTAGTGCCCCAAATGTGCTTAGCAATGTACAAAGAGAAACACAAAGCCTGCCCCCAAAACTTGTATTCAGAATGCAAAAAAGAAAAAAGGAAACAAATAAAGAAAAAACACCCAAGCAAGTATAGAGGCCATCAGGAGTCACGTTACAGGCAACATTAAAATTATACCTTGAGCTAGTGCTGGAGTGAAGACAAGCCCTAAGTACCAAATATTAGCCAGGTCAATAAGCTCAATACATTGTCTGGTCTTCAGTTTTAGAATATGCAATCCATATATAGTGGTGCAAAGTTTTGTGATGCCTCTAAATGTAATGCTCCCTGATGTAGCTATCTGCAAAGCATGTCATGTATCAAATCTCAGATGTAAAGAATATCTTCAAGGTTTTTAAGGTCAGGCTTGACAAAGCCCTGGCTGGGATGATTTAGTTGGGGATTTGTCCTGCTTTGAGCAGGGGGTTGGGCTAGATGATCTCCTGGAGTCCCTTCCAACCCTGATATTCTATGATTCTATGAATGTTTGCTTTTGAAAGGGAGATAAATCTTTCCAAATTCAAAGATGCCTACATCACTGACAGGTGGAGTATTAGGTGGTCATTTGAAACCTAATTAAAGAAGTGTGTATTTCAAACAGAAACAAAATTGAAGCAGATGAGTTTTTAACTGAAAACAAAGTTTTGAAATAATAAATAACAGATACTTTGAAGCTGGGGTTCTCCCGTCTGTCTACCCATATGTAACTGTAAAACAAACAACAACCAAACTAATTAGGAGCTGTCATTATTAATGCTGTTAGAGGCCATCAGCAAAGGCCTCAGAAAACAAAATGGTTCCCTGATTTCCTTTAGTTTATTTATATTTTTAAGTAACTATTAGTTGAAAAAGCAGAAAAAAGAGAACATTTTTTAAAATAGGCCCTAATTCAAATCCACTGAAGACAACCCACTGGGTTCATTCTGGCTTTGGATCAGATCAGAACTCACAGTGAATAACTTATTTGATAACTGTTTTGCTCCTTTTTTTAATTTGTGAAATGGCAGTATATGAAGTATGTTCATGAATATATTCATTGTATGAAATTCTGTTTGTGAATAATTCTTGGTCTGTAGCTTGGTCATGAGCAGTTCATTGTGAGATTTTATTACCCAACTTAAAACAAGTTGATAAACAAATACATTTTAAAAAGACGAACTTGCATTGCATATGCCAATCATCACCATGGCTATCCTGCTTGTTTGTATGAGGCCATCTCTTTACATCTGAGATTTGATACATGACGTGCTTTGCAGATACCTACATCAGGGAGCATTACATTTAGAGGCATCACAAAACTTTGCACCACTAAATATAGATTGCATATTCTAAAACTGAAGACCAGACAATGTATTGAGCTTATAGACCTGGCTAATATTTGGTACTTAGGGCTGGTCTTCACTCCAGTGCTAGCTCAAGGTATAATTTTAATGTTGCCTGTAACGTGACTCCTGTCCACCAACCTCTCTAGCTAGAGATAAGTGGTGCTTCAAACCCAAGCTAGCTGACCCATGGAGGACCTGAGTTGAAGCTTCAGTTCTGCTAAGGCTTCAGCAAGTAATGCAGTGGAGATGCAGTTCAAGGCTACAGCTCAAATTAGCATAACTCATCAAATGTTAATCTGAACACTCTGCTTACCCAGTCACTCTTTACTGCCAATCAAATCACTCTGGGTAGGTCCAGAGTTGTTCTGTAGTGTAGCTGCTCTCAGTTGAGCTAGGTTATCTTGAGTGGAGTAACTTGAGCTAACTGTTGCAATGAAGACAAGCCTGTGGATAATGCCTTTCACTTTATAAAGCATTTATAAGCATTTAGGGCCAGACTTTTAAAGGTGCCTAGAGATGCAGGCCTCTAATTAAACTTTCAAAATGAATGGCACCTAACTTCTACTGAGTTGGATACTTAGGTGCTTTAGAAAATCCTCCTGGATATCTCAATGCAGCGGAGGGGCCTAAATATCTTCATAATGCCTATTCTCAGACCAGATCAAACTATTAGTTGCAAAATTTATCAAATTTTGACTTTTTTTTCCTAATTGGAAATTGTTCATGGATAAATCACTCTTTTGTTCATTTACTAATGTTTCAGTGAATAGTTTTGATGAACATATCTGAGCTATGAATTGTTATTTGCAAGCTATTTGCAATGTGTATTTGGTTGATTGTTTGCTATTCAAGATCTGTCACTAGTTTCTAAATTCAAAAGGTGTGTTTTATTTTCCTGGAAGGGATGAGATAACCTTTATAAGCAACTTCTGCCTTTTCCCAAAATGAATTTTGTTCCCTCACATAATCCATTCTGTGTATAGCTTAAATTAATTTCAGTTAGGGGCCTTAAATTAGCTCTTTGTGAACATTGTAAGAAGGGAACTTCAGTTATATGCATGTTTGCAAACAATCAAGAACAAAAAAACATGGACAGGCTGATTCAAAACCTTTTTTTCTCTTTTGGCAAACTCTTTGCAAACAGATTTTTATGTTATGTGACCAGCACGATTACTGCTTTACAAATATTAACTAATTGATTCATGGCCACCTGTGAAGCAGGTACAGTATTCATCCAGTTTGTCACCCACATTTACAGGAGAAAACACTGAGGCAACGAAAAGGGAAAGCCACACACTCAGAGAATTACAGAGCCAGCGTGAGAATATAGAACACAGTGTCATGTCCATTCCATGAGGGCATACCGCCATGCTGGAATACAGTAAGTATTGTGCAGCTGGTGCATCTCTGACTACTTGTGCTTATATTCACAAAAATACTCTGCTGACAGTCCTTTCTCTCTGTTCTTGAAACATTCATTGTCCAAGTTTTTGCTCAACAGAGAAGGATGAGCATCCATTGTAAACTGAGGACATATTGCTCTTTTAAAACAATATTTTATACTGGTATTTCAGTGGATATAAAAACAAGACTGCTAGCCTTTTACAACACACATGGAGAAGTTTAATCTTGAATCATTTAATTTCTAAGTATCAATCATAATCCAATTTCATTGCCAGTATCTATTTACACATTTCCCACAAAGAAATAAAAATCACAGAACATATTGTTCCCCAAATAAGGATTTACAAGCTTGGTTTTTGAGGGACTCCACCAGAATTTGCCCCATCACAGGAAAAAATATCAACACATTTCCTTTTTTTTATGCAATGTTAAGTTGACCTTGAAATCTTCAGGGGATAAAAAGGAAATGGTTTCTAAAACACAGAAAGAGGGTTTCACTGGCTAGAAAGAACTGTAATTTATTTTACATAAATTAAAACATTGGAATTTGGATTTCTATATTACAAAATAGGCTGAACTTGGTACAAAGGCTGTGCTATAGTTCAAGATTTTGAATTTAAAATTTCATTGTAAGAAATCTGGAGGGCATTATTCTGCTCTCATTTACACTGGTAGACATCCAGAGAAAATCCACTGCAATGGAGATTGAAATATGGCCTTGTTTCTTTAAGCTACAGTATGAGGAAAATTATAGCACGTAGCTTGTTTGCTGTGGCTTTTTTTTTTTTTTTCGTGCTCAGCAGTGTGTGTCCTTTTACTGTATAGGTTTTCCTGCAGGTACTGCTTGTTTATTTTTAGCACAGCTAATGGTGTGCTTACTGACAACACAAACAGCCCTGCCTCCTGAATACGGGGAATGACTCACATTCATTAAAATGAATCTGGATACATTTGGCTACTTATATAAAAGAGATGCATAAGAAGGGGGAATTAGAGGACACGGAATTCATTAATCCATGAGGTGGCAGTGATGCCAAGCAGAGACAGGCCTACATTTATCATATGTGTCATGTTGGCGAAGTGATTGTTTCTTAAAAAGGGCTTGAATTTGTGATCATTTAACTCTTGGACGAGCGTGTTCCAAAACTTGGAGAAAAATGGTCTATAGAAATAGAGCCGATTGAAATCTGTTTACAATCTATGTGCCATCCAGCCTATTTTTCATTACATTTTGAATTTTGTTACGCTTTCAGTTCATGTTGAGTCAGCAGTTTTTCTCATTCAGATCATGGATTTAGCTAGTGGTGTGGTGCCCAGATCAAGAATAGAATACATTATTAGCAGCGGGAGGTGGCTTTGTTTTTCTATTGCTGTGGTGATTCTGTTTGTGGTATGGGCGACACACAGGCCTCATCCCCTTTGATTTAAAATAACTGTGGCCAATACGATAGCTGCCTATGCAGACTCTTGGGGATACAGATGAGATGAGTAAGAAACACAAGGAGAAAGATCTGTGTGAAACTACAATATAATAAATAACAGCATCCAATCCAGTATTCCTTATATGTCTCAAAATTCCTACTGACTTCAATGGGCGTGTATACAAGGAATGGAAATTTGGACCCATACTTTGGAACTGGAAGGCCTTCCATAGGTATGTTCCTTCAAGACTTTATTAGTGTGGGAAAGGGTCGCCTTGATCAAGCACAATTGGTCACACTTTAGAAACAGAATATTTGGTCCAGTTAACTTTGTTGCCAAACACATGATGCACATATTTTATAAAAATGGCTAGCCTGAGTAGACCTCTCACATCCTCCAGTAGCTTTCACAATATGTTCAGTGTTAATTATTTGTAACATGGAAATGATAACATTTTGCATGTAAGTGACACTTTTCATGCACGGATTTCAATGAATGTTACAAATATTAATAAAGCCTCACTGCTGAGGCAAGGTAAATAAATGCTGACATTTTCAAAATGTGGGTGTGGAAGGTTAGACACTGAAATCCATAACAAGATCCTAAATAATAAGTGGTCTGACTTTCAGAAGTGCTGAGCTCCTGCAGCTTCTACTGCCTGCAATGTTACTCAAAGTCATATAGCAAGTCATGGATAGAGCAGGAAAAAAAAATACAGGAAAAACCTCACACCTAGATCAAACTGTTTTACATGCACCTATATTGTGCAGCATGTGAGTCCTGAAATAAAGCAGAGGAGGTACACAAGCCACCTCACAGTCCCACTGGTTTCCTCTAAGAACTTACTGAACTAATATCAAGTCGGGTGCCAGGGTCACAAACTCATTATCTAAGGGGACTTCAGAATTACATGGAAGATATTTCTAAACCCAAAATCTGAGGACTATTTTGGCAACCCTGGGCTTCTCCCAGTTGCTCTTTGGACCCATACACATTCATGGCTTGATCTTTAGCCCGGTAACTGACCCTGGTGTGTGTGTGTGTGTGTGTGTGTGTGTGTGTAAAACACACCTCTGTTAAGGACTGACCATCTTCCTCTACAGCTTTCTAAATTCCAAAGGGACATAGCTGTGGCTCTCTAGGATACTTTAACTAGTTAACTCTGTATAGCTTTCCCAGTTCCAAATGCAGCTAGTGGATGGTTTAGTTGCCATTCTCCATACTACCAATGCCTGACCCCCTGAAAATCAGGATAGAATGGCCAGAAACTGAGCAAATCACCCCTGATTACTGA
Source organism: Sternotherus odoratus (assembly GCA_032164245.1). Lineage (NCBI taxonomy): Eukaryota > Metazoa > Chordata > Testudines > Kinosternidae > Sternotherus > Sternotherus odoratus. The sequence goes on from JAVMKO010000004.1 coordinate 46,998,942, forward strand.
GGGGTTAATCTCCAGTAGAGTGGAACATCCTCCCCCACTTTATATCCCACTTAATATTTTTCCTGGCCCAAGCCACCACATGTCAAGCCACCGGCCTCCCTCCAACCTATTGAGAAAGGAAGTCAGAATCCCAGTAGGATGACTCAAGGTAACAGTCACATAAATTCCACCCAGCCTACTTAATCTTATTGAAAAGGCTGACACTAGCTCTAACTGCCAAGTCTGTCTCACTGAGATGTATATTTTAGCATCTAGAGAACAGAAGCAGAGTCTGAGCATGTGTCAAGGACAAGAGCAGATTCTCTTCCTATTGAAGACAAGAAATATTAAATACTAGCTGGGAGTGAGGTTACATCTACTCTATTCTGCATTGAGTTAGCTTTTGTACCAAGAGCCAGTCCTGGGATTTCAACAGTAGTGCCTATGGCAGCAGTTAGGCCTACATCTAGTGTGCCCCTGAGAAGCAGATACTATGTAGAGATGTTGGTCTTCAAAGTGCAGCCAGAGGTAATAACCACAATCTTAAAAAAACACTACCAGACTCTGCTACAGTGGGTGAACTGCCCCTGTCCTCCCTGGAGCTGCAAGAGGCTTATATTTTCCTAGGGATTAATGCCTTCCCACGCTCCGAGGCAATACAGTTCTATACACATTATGATTTTATGCTGTGTCTAAACCACAGATTTCTTAGAAATGACATGCAAGTAAATACACCAAATATAAATTCTATTCTCTGATAAAATCCTGGATATCCTATAATAGTCACAGGTGAGAGTGGGAAGTGTTTTCTCCCAAAGACTGAAATGGTAGTGATGTACCTCTCTCTCTGAGAAAGTAGTATCTATAAAAAGTTTATATTTGTATTTTATAGGTGTGATTGTCTATACCCCTGTGTTTACCTCTGTCATGGGATTATGATAAATGTTGTATAAAGTATGCCTTGTGAGGTATCATTTGAAAACTCATAATTTGCTGTTTGGTGTTCTCCTGGTAAAAGATGCGTGGCACCATTGTTTGTAAAGTTATAAGAGTCCTCTGTATGGTATAACTAAGACATGTTCCAAGTCTGGGAAGCAGCCACAAACCAGTTCCCCAGCGACAAAAGGAAGCTGATGCCTCAGCCAGGTATCAGCAAAATCAAATGGACCATCACCTGGGTAAATGGCGGCTCTGACAGGGAAGAGGGTGGGGGTGAAAAATCTACATCTTGACAAAGAAGCAGTTTGGGGTTTCCATCCACACACCTGTTTGCCTCCTGAACCTCAACTGGAGCTGCTTCTTGAAAAAAAAAGAAAGAGCTATTAGAAGGGAAAGCAGATGCCTCAAATGATTCCTCCTTTTCTCTCTGCCCACGGTATCCACAACACCACGGTATCCACAAAGGACTGGGGGAGGGATACTGACTGAAAGAAGTTCAGCCAGTAAGACTGCTGAAACATGTGGTGAGAGAGATCTTCATTTTGAGTTCACTCTAGGTTAAGTTAGGCATTAGTTGTGTTTTATTTTTCTTGTAACCAGTTCTGACTTTTATACCTAATTACTTGTGTTTTCTTAAAATCTCTCTTTGTAGTTAATAAACTTGTTTCAGTGTTTTATCTGAATCAGTGTGTTTGGACTGAAGTGTTTTGGAAACTTCATTTGGGGTCACAGGATTTGTGCATATCATTTTCTATTAATAAAATGACAGACTTTATATGAGCTTGTATTGTCCAGGTGAGAACTGGGCAGTACAAGATGTACGTTGCTGCGGAAAGTCTGGGACTGGGAGTTTTCTGGTGTCACGCTGCAGCATAAATCAAGTGTGACTGGCTACAACACTCATACCCTATATGAGGTCAGGGCCGGCGACAGGGGGGGTACAACAGGTACAGCTGTACCAGGCCCCGGACTTAAGGGGGGGGGCCTTACATCCGGGGCCCGGTACGCAGCTGTACCCCCTTGTCGCCGGACCTTTGAGCAAGGCGCGGCTCCGGGCAGCCGCTGCAGCGCTCATCAGCCCCCTCCCCCGGCACCCAGCAGCCTCCCCCCGCCCCCCTTTACTTCTCCCAGCCGGGCCACGCGGCCAGAGCTCATGCGGGGGTTGGGCCCCATGGGTGGCGGGAGACCGGCCGGGGGGGTGGGGGGCGGCGGGAGACCGACCGGGGGGGGGGGCGGGCGGCGGGAGACCAGCTGGGGGGGGGCGCGGGAGACTGGGGGGGGGCCCGCACGATCTGCGTACGGGGCCCCAAAATTCCTGTCGCTGGCCCTGTGTGTGGTAGCAGTTTACATGCTGGAAGCTGTGTGTGAGCAGCCCAGGAATGGTAGTTCTCAAGCAAAGCACTGTAAAAGGCACTCCAGGTTAGAGAAATGAGGGGACACCGTTATCCATCAGTCCAGATGGTACCTTGAATATGTCACAGTAGGAAAAGACTTTTTTTGTAAAAGGACAAAAAAAATACATGTTTTAAAAGTGCTTGGCCAAATACAGCCCTGGTGTAAGAAGCTGCAACTCACTTCACTTTAACAGAGTTATGCCATTTACTCCAGGATTGCATTTGATCCCTTATATTTTTCTTGGTTTTGGTCTTTGAGTCTTGAGTTTGTCAGATTTTAATGTTTGTGTTTGAGCTGAATGTAAAATTCTGTGCTGAGCTTAAAAAGAACTAAAAAAAACCCAACAACCCTACAAGTAAAAATAATAATGAATTTTCTGATCTTTTGAGTGTATGGGACAGTAGAGAGCATTTCTGAACAAAGACTGATATTATTTAGGGAAATAGTTTAGTGAAATAAAGAGATTTTGATATTTATGAATAATAGTATCTGTAGTCACACTAGCTTGGACAAAATTTCAAAGGCTTCTTCTTGAAAGAAGAAATGCCTCAAGTTCTGAGGCATTGCCTGATGATTCCACCATTCACATCCCTGCAGATACCAACATATTATGGCTATATATATGAGAAAAGAGAAGACAGAGGAAACTAGGCAAACATATATCCTTCCTAAGGCACATTACACCACCATTTGAATCCTGATGAACTGATAGTTAACGTGACACTTATTTATGCTACCGGTAGTATGGGAATTCTTTCGTTAGTCAAAGAAGCAAGGGAAAGGCTGGATCACCAAGAATCACAGTAAGGCTGGAAACATGGTTCTTAACTCTAGCATAGGGTGGGGAATAATGTGCTGTTTTATTCCATGATATGTAAACTGGAGTGTAGCCCTTATTCAACATGTCAATGACTGCAACCAGGTCTGGGTTCAATGTGTCCAGGGACCCCCTTCCTCCCACACACCCCGTTCCCCTGAAAACCCTTTCCATTTCCAGGTTTTAGAAACTAAAGATCTAATCACACACAAGCATGGTCGCCTGTGCAGGTGTTTTTTCTCTTTTTCTTGCACCCCTTCTCCCCCCCCCCCCACTCCAAAGACATACTAGAGTTCTTGACAATTCATATATCTTACACTTTGTCTTAGTTGCTGAACATAGTTTCCTTAGTCTAGTAACTGCATTCTGCCAGGCTTGCATCATAATTGAGTCATAGCTTTTGCAGTTGTACTTCTCATATATGAATGGATAAGTGGGAAAGTGTGTTCTGCCACTCTGGTCAAGGATGGGAAATCCTCACTCACACTCAGAGTCTACCGTTCTTCCTGGGACATTCTTTGTTGTAATAACACATTCCAGAATAACAGGGCAGATGCCAGGCTCCCCTTATTGTGGGGAGGGGAGAAGAGAAGTGATATTTTGGAGCCCCTGACTTGCTATTTTATAAACTAGCCTTTCAGAAATCCATGGGCTAGTTAGGCCCCTGGCAAATGCTGGATTTTAAGCATTTAAAAAAGTAAAATTTGGCTACTGTGTCAGAATTTTGCTGTGATTTATAATTTATACAAAAGATTAAGACTGTATGTATTGTGCATATTTTGGCCTTTCTGACATTAATTTGGATCCCCTTTAAGATTGTTTCTTTTTTAGGGAAATTATCCCTTTACCCCACTCCCAGCAGCACTGGGACTGCAGTAGGCCTTCATTTATGGCCCAGCACTCAGTGGCTCATCAAGTAGGGCAGAAAGGTGTATTTAGCTGTAGCCTGCTTCTTCAAAATAATGTTGTTCGCACTGTTTTTGTAGCCATATTGGTCCCAGGATATTAGACACACATGCTGGATCTCTCAGGATCCAAAAAGGAGCTCTGTATAAGCTTGAAAGTTTGTCTCTCATCAACAGACCTTGGTCCAGTAAAAGGTATTGCTCACCCACCTTGTCCCGCCTCAAAACAAGAACAGTTCTATTCTCCGTAGGGATTGCAGCTCACATGCAAATAGAAGGAAGATACAATGTGAGACCAAGCTCCAATAAAAATTAATCTTCCTCATACAGCCATTTTTAAGCCATTCTTCCCCTAATCTAGGGTTGAAATTCTACCACAACTGTGTTCAGTGCATTAAGTTCAACTATGCATGCCACCTGGAAACTATCTTGTGCCAGATACTAGCATTGTGTCAACATGGTGACCTGTGCTCAGCCTGGATTTTTGGAAATATTATCAGGCACAATTAGAAAATGACAGAGCCTTAATTTTTATAATACTCTCAGTGATGTGAAAAGCACTATGCAATTTGGCATGACTTGTAGTCTCTCATCAAGAAAAGCTTAGGACTGGAATAATAAGGAAGTTTCAAATCAGGGTAAAGATGCATTGGAAGAATTGTGACAGAAAACATACCATATACCTGGGATAAGATAGTGTGATAAGTCCCCTATACTCATAACTAAAATTTATCCACAGAAAACGTTAATACATTATATTTTTTGTCTTTAATTAACTAATTTCAACCAAGAGTGATTTCCAGAATTAAGATTTCTGTATACTACATCTAGGACAAGTTCATAATAATACCTGTTTGTAATAGTAAATGATTACAGGTAATATCCCAATATCCCCATTATTTTGGTTCAGGAAATAAAGTTTAATTTAGCATAATGGTTTACGGCTAAGTGTCGGGGGAGAGGAGATGGTAGGGGAGGGGAAGGAGAAGAGCCTTCCTCAATCTTATGGTTTTCTCAGAATTATTCCTGTAGTCAGTGCAGTCAGTCAAAGTCACATTAATGGAATGTCAGGGATTGAATATGACTGAATTCCTGTAAGTGTTTGAGGTATTAATCGGACGAGTGCAATTCAAAATCAAGCAAGATGATAGTTCCTTAGAGAGGTTTTAAATTATATGTTTGTTATTATCTAAACAAACTACTTACTATTCCAAAAGTGCCATTTCTGCCTGAGTGTTCTACTGCACTTGCAGAACATTCAACGTATGCAGTCTGTTTTAGATCTGCTTTTAGTGACAGGATATCTTTTCCTCTTCAGTGTTACTTCAGAAAAAAATTGTGAAAGATACTCCACAAGGGAGAAAAAATGTGTCTTGTTCTTTATGGCTGTCCCTTTGGATAAATGCAGTACAGTAAACTCACCTCACATGTGGTATGTGATTAGATGCTTTGGAAAATCTACGTCAGTATGTATTATAGTTATCCATCATCCATACATCAGTGTGTCCTTGATGTAGTGTGAACAGCTTGGATCTCTGTTTTGAAAAGTCTGTACAGTAGACTCTCGATTATCTGGGATGATCAGGAAAACCTTAATCCCGGTTAATAAAATCCCGGATAATCAAGCATCTACTGGGGGGGGGGGGGGGGGGGAGGCGGAGGGTTCGCCGGCCACCCTGGGGTGGGAGGTGGGAGTCCCACCACCTGCCCCAGTCAGCTCCCCTGCTAGCCTGGGTGTGGGAAGCCCAGGCTGGCAGCGGGAGCTCAGACCCCGGTTAGCAGGAGCCTGCGGGGAAAGCCCAAAGCCGCAGCCGGTTGAGCACTCAAACTGCCGCTGCTTTGGGGTTTTCCCCCCAGGCTCCTGCCACCTGCCCCATTCAGCTCCTGCTGACAGCCTGGGTGCAGGGAACCCAGGCTGACAGTGGGAGAAGACTGGGGCAGGCAGCAGGACCCCGGCTGGCCGGAGCCTGGGGAGAGAGCCCAAAGCAGCAGGGTTTGAGCATTCTGCCTGTTGCCGCTTTGGGGTTTCCCCCCAGTGGATCCTTGCCAGCCGGGGTCTCAACTTGCTGCCAGCCTGGGTGTAGGGAACCCAGGCTGGCAGTGGGAGCTGAGACCCCCCCGCTGACAGGAGCCTGTGGGGGAAAGTCTAAAGCGGCAGAGAGCTGAGAAGCGGCAGTGGTCGAGCTCTAAGCCGGCTGCTGCTGCTGCTTTAGAGTTTCCCCGCAGGCTCCTGCTAGCTGGGGTCTCAGCTCCCACTGCCAGCCTGGGCTTCCTACACCCAGGCTGGCTGCAGGCTGAGACCCCAGCTGGCAAGGGGGCAGTAAGGGAAACCCCAAAGTAGGGGCAGGCTCAGCGTTCAGCCTGCCGCCACTTTGGAGTTTCCCCCTGCTGGCCCCTTGCCAGCCGGGGTCCTGCCTCCTGCCCCAGTCTGCTCCCGCTGTCAGCCTGGGTTCCCTGCACCCAGGCTGTCAGCGGGAGCTGAGTGGGGCAGGTGGCAGGAGCCTGGGGAGAGAGCCCAAAGCGGCAGCGGGCTCAGCACTCAACCTGCTGCGGCTTTGGGCTTTCCCCGCAGGCTCCTGCTAACCAGGGTCTCAGCCCGCTGCCAGCCTGGGTTTCCTACACCCAGGCTGGAAGCAGGCTGAGACCCCAGCTCATAGGGGGCCAATGGGAGAAGCCCCAAAGCAGCAGCAGGCTTAGGCTGAGCCCGCTGCCGCTTTGGGGCTTCCCCTACCGACCCCTTTAGAAATCCCGGTTAATCCGCAGCCCGGTTAACCCGCGCCCGGATAATCGGGAGTCTACTGTATGTGTGGCATGAAAAGATTTGGAGGGCAGCTAGTCTTCACCACTATCTCAGTTTCTCCATCTGTAAAATGGGGATAATGGTACTTACCACCTTTATAAAGCACTTTAAGATCTACTGATGAAAAACACTATATCAGAACTAGATATCATTAATAAAATAAAATAATAAATAAATAATAATAATAATAATAAATGCTACATCATAAATACTGCCAGACATCTCACTGCAATATTAAGGAAGAAGGGGAAATTCTATGGAGCTGCTAAGCAAAAAGTGAATGAAAAAATAAAATTGTATTAGGCTCATTCCCCTGTACATGATGTAAATCCAGAAAAAATTGTGGCAGGGTGGGCCTGACCCAGCCTGCCGCCCATTTAAGAGGGGGAAAAACCCTCTGCAAACCTCCCTACAGAGAAGCCTAATCAGCCACCTGGGCTGCAGAGCAATCAGCCTGGATGGGTTGCACCTGGCGGCCTCCTCAGGGGGATAAAAGCCTGCCAGGCAGGAAGCCCAGGGAGGTGGTGGTGTGGAGTGAGATAGAGAGAAGGAGCTAAGCTGTAGAGCTGTGGATAGAGCTGTGTATAGTAGGTGGTGGAGTCTGCACAAGCTGCACTGTAAATAAAGAGCACTGTTTGGAGCCAAAGAAAAGTCTCCTGCCTGTGTTTGGAGTAGGGCGAGAAGGCGATCTGTCACAAATTCAAATGAAGTCATTGCCATTACTCTGATTTTAAATTTGACCCATTGATTTGAAGCCAAAACGTAGACATCATAGGACCTGAAAGCTAGTTACTTTTCCAATATACTTGTGAGACTTCTAGCATTCTTATTGGCTATGCATTCTATTATGTCCTTTATATTAAAAGGAGGGAACCCCAAAGCAAACTATTTTCATTTGGAGTTTTATTAAATCAAGAAGCAGGGTAATCACTTTATAACAGTATGTGTTGGAAACCTATATCCATTTTGCACTATTATAGATTCCAGCAACTACTCAAAAAGCAACAAGGCCTGTTTTATCCTAAAGAAAGTAGTGTTCCACATGCCAAAGAAATACATCTCCCATTGCCAAGAGCAAAGCAATTGAGTGTACCTGTTCCATTATGTAGTTCAAAGGGAGCCATTCTAACAATGCTTCTCAAGGAATAATCTAGAAAATATATAGTGCTGTACCTTTCAGCCTTCTTTGTCTAGAACACCCTTCATGAAATAATGGTGATCATAGCACCACAAAGACAGGATTATCTGTCACAACTTGGCTGGCATGTTAGTCACAGGAAAAAATATGATCTCATTATAAATAGAGATTTTACATCAGAAACATGTATAACCATATGTGATGATGAGTCATCTTTCAATATATGTGTATCCAGTAAACATCATTCGATTCCATATTAAAATCTTCTCATGATTAAATGTATTTTTTTCATTAAATGCATATTTTAAAAAGTTCTGGAAACAAAATAATCTTTCTAACTGGTTATCAGTAATGTTCTCTCTTTATATCTGTGTTCCCTTACTACCACGTAAATTAATAGATTATGCATTTCCAGGCAAGTGTTATATTTCTCTAATGGTTATTACTGTTATTTATTTGCATGGTGCCCAACGTATGTTAGCCACTTTATTAAAAACAACAAAGAATTTGATACATACAATCCACCAAAAAATGCCTGCAGTTAAATTGCAGATGTGGCACTATGAGTGAGAGGAACATTATTGTTTCCGTTAGTTTTGTCAAAGTTATTGACTGGCTTTAATGTCATTAATACCTCTTACAGGGTAGTTTGGCATGTCATTGGATCATATAAAGGAAAATACAGACCAAGAAAGATCATAGATTTTACCATAGGATGTCAGATCAGTGATGCATCAAGTATCCAGTATCCATGTTTGGCAGAGGCTTGATATTACCCAGTAATTTAGAAAAAGGTGGCAAATAGATTTTGATTTTGGACCCACTGAAATGAGTAGGAAAGGATCAGGTAGGCATATAAAGAACAAATCATCATTCACCCAGTGAATTTTGCAATGACATACTAGGGAGATGGGTATCATAAAATTCACCTAACTCTTTTTAAAAATCTAACCATAGTGTTTAACTCTATGCCTCTCGGCAGCAATAAATTCCACAGCCACAAGGAGGAAGTGGCCATATTCTGCTTGATTTGTTTCCAGTTTGAGGTCATGTGTCTGTCAGGTTTTCGTATTTATGGTATAACAATCATAGGTACAACATGTGCCATTAAAATCACAACATTTGCCATTCTGCGCTGATTAAGTACCATGTTAATATCCATTATAAGGACAGGAACATTTGTGCATTAATATACCTTGAGTGTAGGATGTTGAGTTTTTAAATGACATCTACTTTATCACATTTAAATTCAAATAAGCTGTGGAATTTCAAAGACATTTTTCTTTTGGAGGAGAGAAGAGAAATCAACTTGATATCTGGAACTATTTCAACAAGTTCTTTCAGCTTCATAATTTGTTTGACATTAACAAATAAGTTACATAGGCATTTGCAATTTATATCCCATAATCCACCAGTCATGGCTCACAGAAGGTATCCAAATGGACTCTCACTATGTGATAATGGTATTATATAATTAATCAGATTTTGCATGACAGCTTCATTAAATATGTTTCTTTATTCTTATTATATTTACTTGTGTGGAGGTTGCCACCGATAGCATATTTCCTGAGATGATTCTGTTATTTGCTTTGAAGACAAATGAAAGGACAAGGGAACAAATGTTTTCCCAGTATTTGAAGCTCTCCCTCTCCCCTACCAGTTCCACACTTGCATGGTTTCCATCTATATGACGGCTAAACAGGCAATTTATTAGTAAATCCAGTTTAACAGTTGTCACTTAGCTGATAATTTGCATTCCTAATGTTTCGACTCTCAGCCATAATTATTCAACTGGACCTTCACACTATTAGGGCACCTGTGTGATTTGGAGTATTTAACCTCCCGGCTCAAGGGAAGTAAAGCACTGAATCTGAAACAGAAAAAAGAAGCCTTGCTAAGATTAAGCCAACTGTGGGTTCAAGATGCAAATAACATCTATATTAAGCTTTATTTTCTTTCCATTGAGGATATACTTTGGGAACAGTTTTCTCAGCTCTCTATATTGTTGTGTGTATGTATCATACTCCCCCGGGGAGAGATGCTACCTGTATTTTACTTCGTTTTATAGTTCTGGTATCAGTTTACAGATTTGCAGTGTGCATCTGATCTCGCACCATCTTAACAGCAGTATAAATTCATTGATTTAACAAAGGGCAGCGGAAGTGAGATCAGAATTCAGCCCTGCCTATGGTTTTGCTACATCTGACTTTTGTAAGTCCCAAACATTTCAGAAAACTTAAACAAAAGTGTTCCTCCTCCACAAGATGTTAGCTAATGTTTGAGCATGGTTAGATTTTTTTTATGTATGTTTCCTTAATGAATATAATATCACAATTGGGGTTAACTGGAAACACAAATGGGGTAAATAAGCCTTTACCTCAAGATAAATATAACTGTAGTTTATGGAATACTGGTGTAAAAATAAAATGCTCATTAGAGGGATATTTTAGTAACATCTTAAGACCAGTGAATTGCTTTAACCTTGGTAGAACAGTGTCAACTGGGATTATACTTTATCATAATGATAATGTGATACAGCGAGTCGTTTCTTCCAGTACCTGTTATGTAACTCACTGTTTATCTATTATGAATTCCCCAGAGTGGTTTGGGATTTTTTTTTCTCTTCAGTAAAGTGACAGGTTCTGAATCAGGTGAACCTGGGGGAGGTAAAGCAAGAAGTCAGCCTCCAGCATGTAGACAGCACAACATCAGAGTGACTTTTCTCTTTGATTACAGAGTCAAAGAAGGTCACTCTGATGTACTTTTCTTTTTTTTTAAAAAAAAAAAACCTTTTATAATAAGTTCACAGGCTTGGGGACTTTTCACATTTGATGTAAGTTTCTAAAAACATGGATGAGAGGTTTAGCAGGACCTAGGCACTGTCACGTCTGTCAGGCACAGAGGAGCAGGTGCAAGGCGTTCAGTCTTGGCTGAGGGAGCCACTTGTAGCATGGCAGCCAGATGAATTGCTGAATTAATCTTTCATCAGCAGTGGGATTTCCCTGTGTAATAAGAGTGTTTGAAGGTCACTCCAACAAACCAGCAGTGCTGCAGTACTCAGACATTCTCCAGAGATGTCTTTCCCTATGAGGAAGCTTCACTGTTCATCAGTAATATTTTCTCAAGAGACTTTTTCTCAAGACTTTTTGTAACTCTAGCTCTTGGCAGGTGTGGAAGTGGATCACTCAATTTTTTGAAGTTGTAGGTTACTAATTATTCCCTGAGTTGAGTGTAGCTGTTGGTATCTATCTTTTCTGTTTCCAAATTATAATTATACAAGACCCAGATGGGTTGAAGAAAAGCATCCATAAACTATTGCAGAAGGTGGCATCAAAAAAGCATTTATTAATACTTGGAATTTAAATTATATTCTATAGTTTCAGAGAATTTTAGAAGCCATTAATCCACACAATAGCCCAGTGAAATAGATAAGTATTACTGTCCCTATTGTACAAATAGGGAAACTGCCACAGAGTGCCAGATTTACTTTGCTAGTGCAGCCTGCTGGGAGCTTGCATGTACTCAACACAGTGCCAAAAGTGGGAGGCACCGGGGCCTTTGCCAGCTGAGCTCCTGTGGTATCCCAGCTAGATCTGAAAGTTGACTTCCTCCAGCAGCCCCACGGTGAGGCTGATGGTGACAACATTGCTTTGCCATCCTCTAGAATATATCCTTCCTGGGGCTGGACTACCAATTTTCACTATTTTATACCAGCAGGGGTGAACCTTATCTAGAGCCTTATCTAGAGTAGGATTGAACCTTATCTAGAGCCTTATCTAGAGTAGGATTGAACCTTATCTAGAGCCTTATCTAGAGTAGGATTGAAAGGCATGTTGTTAAAACAAACATGTTCTAATTAACACAGTTGGAAAGTCTAGTGTAGACAAGGCAGTGTAGGCTTTCAACATGCTACATTGGTTGAGATAAACCTTCCCCCTAGGATTTTCTTGACCAACTTAGAACAAATTAAAGGTCTTGTCTACACTCCGGTGTCCCTGGAGCTGCAGCACTTTCCTCTTCGTAGCTTATCCCTCCAACCAAGTCACATTAAAGTTCTTTCCCCTTCTAAGCTATCAGAAACTCTTTGAGGCAAACTATCTCAGGCAGTCCCCTTCCTACTGTCGGTGATACTCCCACAGTGGCTAGTAAGGGAACCCAGGTCCACCCTCTCCACCAGGTCCAGGGACCTTCAAGCCAGCAGCTCTGGGCTTTTACTGCGCCTTCCCTGTACTGCTTCCTACTCTTCCCTTAAAGCTTCCTGTTTTTCCCTCTTGTATCAGGTAGTGCAACTGCAAGTTTCTTGCCCCAGCCTGGGGGTTTCCTCTCTTTATAGATCCTGCCCAGCTCCTCCCCACCTTTGCAATTTCATCTGCAGTTAGGCACTAGCACACCCTAGGTATCCTCCAGGTGCGGCCTAATGTTAATTGGCCTAATTTGCCCCTTCAGGCCTTGTGTAGGACAGACACCCCATCACAAATAGTCTAGCTATTTCAGGTCAAATAAATATCAAGCATATTCAATCTCCTGTTTCTTCTTCCCCAGAGAGGATGGGTCAAAAAAAAAAAATCAATGGAATTAGAAACAAATATAATTTAGAACATTTGTGCTATAAAGAAAAAAATCACTTTTAAACTGGTATTCTTGTATATGTAATTAATAGCAATGAAGGCCTCTCTTTGCAAAATAAGCCTAGATTGCACAACACCACCGTAGGCTTCCTTCCACTGCTCCACCACTGTGCCTTAACCATCTACTGGAAGGGCTCTATCTAAGGATGAGAACATAGCCTTTCTTCTATTATTGTCATCAGAAATGCCAGTTAGTATGATGTATCGTGTGGTGTATTGGTGGTCTCAGTCCAGGTCCTTGCAAACTCATGTCTACACCACATTTCACATAGGACACTGAACATCTATCAGAAGACAACTATTGGGTGTAATTGACTTGGGTAGAGTTTAAACTGGGGAGAAGTGAAAGGTTCAGTATCCCATTTTATATCCCCCAAACTGATGTCATGATTTTAATGTCCATGACTTTTTTTGAGAGTTAGAAAAAATTGGCACTTCTTTTTCTCCTTTTGGAATAATTTTGTTGAGGAGTCCAGTGATGTAGTTCTTCAGTGAGATAAAAGATGAAGGACTTTCACTCGTAAGCACACCCACAGTCTCAGTAACTCTGGTTATGTTTATGGCAAGTGAAGAAAAATTACCTCTGTGATTAGTCACACTTACGGAATAGAGTGTTTAATTGCTAGGCCCAGTTCCTTTCCTTTTGCATCTTTGAGGGCTTGTTTTGCCTCTTAATCTTCAAATTATTTTCACTGCAAGATCAGAGTTCAAAAGTCCCAGGAAAGATGACATCATTGCTTTCTCTGTACAGAGCTCAAGTAAAGCTGTCTACTTTAAACTAAAGTTCTGTATAAAAATCCTACTGTCAACAAGTAAAAATTATCTATGAACTAAAATAACGGAAGCTAATTAAACAGCTGTCATAGTGACAAAAGCCTGTTGGATCTTCTGCTAGTATCATCAAGCATATACTGGAGATCCCTGGTGATAGGTACCATATAAAATCATAAAATTAATGGATAGAGGAGCACAGATTCAGGATCCTGCTGCTCAGTCATTAATAGAAAAGCTCCAATTTACTTTGATATAAGCAAGTTCTGGACCTTAAATAACAACATGCCATGTGCACAGTATAAAAAAAACCAATTGTAAAGGCACAATATTTCTTATATTATATTGCCTTTGGATTTTTCTTTCTTTGTTCCTCCTCGACTAACCCAAGCACCATAACAACGGAGGGTTCTCTGTTCCCAGGATACTCACTGTAGATAGTGGGATAAGAGAGCAAACTGGGCATGTATAGGCTGCGGTTAAATTATTGAGCTGTGAACATTTCTTCACAGAAAAGAATGAAAATCAACATCTGGCAAAGTACTAGAATCTTCTTCTCCCCTCTATTCCAACAGTATTCTGCAATTCCCCTAAGCTATCCATGGATCTTCTGAGTCCTGATTTCTACTGGAATCCATCAGTGCCAATATCTAGACACGTGGTTCTCAAACTTTTGCACTGGCGACCCCTTTCACACAGCAAGCTTCTGAGTGCGACACTCCTTTTAAATTAAAAAAACATTTTTTTTATATTCAACTCTATTATTATAAATGCTGGTGGTGAAGCTGGGCTTGGGGTGGCAGCTGATGGCTCAGCCCCCCCCCCCATGTAATAATCTTGCAACCCCCCAGTTTGAGAACTGTTGGTCTAGACTGATCCTTTTGTTCAGAAATATGGGAAGGTGATGTACCAGGCTTTTGTGGAGACATCAAGGAGGATGCATGTTCTGTCCCACCATCTTTCTGTGACAACATTCCAGAAAGTTGCCCCTCTAGAATTTAGTTAATTTTCTATAGTACTGTGATATTATTCCTGAAGGTATCTCCTCCATCCAAGGAATATTATGGAAAACATTGCAGAGCATCTGTGGCACTGTAAAAAGACATGGTAATAAAAATTTCAGTCCTGAATTGTTCCATTTCCCCACAACTAAAAGGGGTCTGGTCTCCTTACAATTTTATTTCACATAATTATGTTATATAAAACTTGGTGAAAAGGTTGTGCTTTTTTTTTTTTTAAACAGGTGATGAATTCCAAAACATATGGTGCAGACTGAAACTGGTCAGGTGATGCTGCTGTTTGTATAATTATGCAACCTGTCATTCTAATTTTAAGTGCAAGAACATTTATCTTTTTATAATCATATGGTATACAGTCATCATGCTTTTCTCCAGAGAGATAAGGACAAAGTCCCTTTTCCAAACTATATGATTGTTGATCTAACTGGGGCAGGGAGTTTCTCTGGCTATATCCTCCACTGCACTTGGAGTGATTTGATTTTTAATTTGGAGATTCACATTTCCTTGGGTCAGCCTGTATTCTCTTAGTTAAACTTATTGGCAGTGTTATCATCCTGCTGTATTGTTCATGAGGATGACAATATGAAAGAGCATAGTGCTGCAGTCTATTTCAGTCAGTTTTTCAACTAGTAATGGAAATCACAGACTCACAGATTTGATTTAAGTTGTGTGAATATACAGAAGACTGGATAGTTGTTCTAACTGATCTGAATTTCTAGGTCTAGATAGGTGGCTGAAAATTTCACTCATTTTTTCTTTCCTAGTTATCAATTTTTAACTTGCATGTCCCCATGGCTCCTGGGTACATTTATGTGAGAACTGATTTTCAGTCCAGCCTTTCACAATCAGGATGGAAATATTTTGTTTTAATACTTTACTATACTTAACCAATATTTACTACTTCTGGAACCAAACAAAAAAGTTTAAATCCGCATGGAAAAGGAATTAGAAGTATGCTCCGTCTGAGACCAAGGTTCAAGTTTTTTTTATTATCATCAAAGAATCATCTTTATGGACTATCATTTATTAAGTACTCCTAGCAGAAATTCTTTGGAGTAGGGTACAACAATTAAAAACACACATGGCAACAATATAGAGAATTAACCAAATAATGTGGTGTTTCTACAGATGTGCTCCCACAAGTGGGTATAAAAAATTAGAGCAAGTTGTCAGGAAAATAAATATGAAATATATAGGTACAGGCCTAAAGAGGCCTAAAGGCATTAAGAATCTAACTCATTGATTTTCAGCAGGAGCTGGGCACTGTAGGACTCCTTGAACATCTTAAAACATGTAAGAATCAGGAGGTCAGGCAAAGTTCATTCCACTACATCTGCATCTTTAGCTCAGTTCTTACTTTCTCTCTCAGGCCTGGCCTACCCTTTGTTTTTGTGCCATACCTACATAAGTCAGGGAGTGAACTTTAGCATTATAGTTATGCGGTATAAATGCATCCACAGTAAGGTGAGGGTTGTATTACTTTAACGATAGTGGTATATTAAAGCAGTACAACTTTTATGTGTAGATAAGCTTTAAGCCAGTTCATCGAGCCTAATCTTTCTCATCAGGAAGGCATACATGTTTCAGAGTCCTATTGCTCTATTGCCTCCCATTGCCATTTACACTTGTGGAAACTGAGGGCAAAGTGGATATATTAATGCTAACATGGATGGAAGTGAGGGGGGAATTCTTATTTGATAGCCTGTTATAACCCCTTTGGACTCACTTGACTTGGTATTATAACTTTATATTACCATAGCCTCCTAAAAGCTCTAGGCCTGGACTAGAATGCTATTGTGCTAGGTGTTGTATAAACACAGAACAATAAGATGGTCCCTGGATACAGACAGATTGGGGGGGTGCAAGGGAAAAATGAGATAATACTAGCCAGCAAGACAGGAAGTGTTTGCAGCACACCAGTGGCCTAAGCATGCCAATTTTTTTGTAGGCGTCATGGCAAAGGAGTTTTAAAGGAGGGTGTGACAGATTTGGTCACAGAGATCCCCTTGGGACTGCCACTTGATACACTGAAATTACCTCTGAACCCATTTTCTCTGCCAGCTTGGGATGTCCAGAACCATGTCTTGTTGAACCAGACACGCTAACCTGCTGCAACACAGCCCCAGGGTCTGATCCACACCCCCAAAGCTGCAGACTTTAACTAAAAGCAGCTCAGCACCTGTCTCCAATACCCAGGCACCTAGCTCACAATGGGATTCAGCCCCCAAATAAGTCAATTTTACTCTGTATAAAGCTCATATAAGGTAAATTTGAAGAATTTTCACTCTCTATCACTCTCTATATAACAGAGAGATATGCACAGCTGTTTGCTCCCTCAAGTATTAATCACTTATTCTGGGTTTATTAATAAAAAGTGATTTTATTAAGTATAAAAAGTAGGATTTAAGTGTTTTCAAGTAATAGAACAAAGTAAGTCACCAAGCAAAATTAAGCAAAAATACACAAGTCTATCCCTAATACATTAAATAATTGATTACAGGTAATATCTCACTCAGAAATGTTCCAATAAGCTTCTTTCACAGACTAGAGTCCTTCCTAGTCTGGGCCCAATTTCTTCCCCTGGTAAAGTCCTTGCTAGTTCAAGCAGACTACTCATGACAGCTTTGCATCTGACGAAGTGGGTATTAGCCCATGAAAGCTTATCTTCAATACTTTAGTCTTTAAGGTGCCACAGGACTCTGTTATATAAGGTAGCTCTTCATCCTGTTCTGTCTTACGGACAAGTCAGCCAGAAAGGACATAGTGTCATGTACTTGATGGTGCTCCCTAACACTATTTTAGAAGCCAGTATTATAGCATGGAATTTCCATGGATTATCAAGATTGGCCCCTCTGGGAAGGCCATCCCTTTCCCCCTAGTATCCCACTATGTTTCTGATGTGTTCCCCAGTTTCTTTCACTTTACTCTTTCATTTAGCTCCTCTTTTACTTGTACATCCAGTGAGATAACCCTTTACAACAGACACACTCTTTTATCCTTACAGTCATATTGAATCAGTATGCTCTTTTACCTAAGCTCAGCCATATTGAATCATCCACTCAGTCACATTGCATCAGATTCATGGTGAACAGCCAGGCATATTTACTTCCAGACATACTCCCACTCACATTTCTCATTCTATTTGCTTGTGCTTCTTCATTACCACTACCCTCCAAGCAACAGCACCGAGGAGCTCAGAGGAACCTAGAGTCACAGAATTACTTTACCAATGAGTATCTTTCTCAGTTATTTTTCTGAGGCTTTCACAAACTATAGATTCATGTTTTGAAGTTCTCTCACTCCATTTTCTTTGTATTCCTCTGAAGTGATGTGTGGATTTATACTAGCAGAATTTAATAAGACACCTAACTAGTGGCTTTCATTAGCAGAAGCTTACTGCTTGCATGTTGTTTTTGTAGCACTGAAGTGTGCAGAAATACAGGCCATATGACTGTTGTCCCACTGAAATCCTCCTGAAACCAAGGTTTTGTCTTACCATTATCCCTGTGAGCAGGATGCTTGGGAAGGATGTTTCCTCCTAAAAGATACAGCCACAGCAGATGTGTGGCAGCAATTCTCTTCTTCAAGCTTTATCACAATCCATTCGCTGTCATGCCAGTTTCTTTTAAATAGCTACACTGGTATAATACAATATACTATACCCCAAATTATCTGAAAGCATAAAATTTCTACCAAGGTTAACATTTATAATGCCATATTTAGCATCAGCAACAACTTTACCAGGCAGCTAAAGCCTCTGAAAGTTGTTATTTTCCCCTCCTCTGTCTTGTGCTTTGTCCATCTATCTCATCGTGGCAAATGCTGTGATCACACCCATTTGGCAGCTTTAATTGCTCTTCTCTATCCACAGCTGCTTTTATGATTTAGTTTTGTCCACTAAGTACCAAAGACCAGGCCATGGAGAGTTATACCCAGTGGTCTGAACAGGAGTCAGCAGCCAGGAATCAGAATCCTAAGACTGAGCTATAGTCAGAGCCCAGGCACCAGAGCCAGAGGTCAGGAATCAGAACTGAGGATCAGAAATGAGTTACCTGGAGTGAGGCAAGGCATGGTCTACGGCAGGGATAGTGCTGGGAACACACAGGAGCTACAACAGCTGTTGGCAAATGTTTTAAGCAGCCACTGAAGCATTGTTGCAGCTGGGCTTAAGAGCTGGTCTGCTGACTTTTCCAGCTAATCAGGTGGTATAGCTCATCAGTCAGCCTACTGGAGGTTATCTGTGTTCCTTAGGATGCCTAGAGACTAGGTGTATTGCAGATACTGCTTCCTGACCCTGAGTGTCCCATTTTTTGAGCTAGCTCTCCTATTTGGCACCAATTACTGGTCTAGATTTCAGATATGAATAATCTCCTGGATGTCTGTTTGGCATAAACATGTACATTGATGTTCTTGACTCTCTTTGAAATATCAAATATCGTCTGCACTTCCCCATAATCCTCTCTGTGGAGTCCTGCATTTCTGCTCCCCTTCCTCATTGTTAGCAGAATATATTTATTAAATACCTGAGGAACCAGCAGAGTCAATTCTTCAGAAAACTGTAGAATTTATAAGAGTGCTCCAACCCAGCTTTGTTTTCTGATTCACCTTCTCTCAGGACTTTCCCTCTGTTCTCACAGTAGCTACTCTGAACACATATTAAATTCATCAACATCTTTTACCAGAATGTTTCTTTTTGCAGAAGGCACTATTTCTGATCAGATGCAGAGACATTATATTTGCTTGCTTCATGTTCATAGTTCACAGAATGAAGCTAGTCTCCCTTGTGCAGTAGCAATTTTTTGCGGGGAGGGGATGGTAACAAAAAGTGTTCAAGTAAATTGTAGTTGATTATTTTTTTATTAGGGATTTACAGACATAAAGATGCCTATCCATGCTCCAGACAATTATTAAATATCAAATCTATCCAAAAATAACAGACCAATGTGGTATGTATCAGTTTTTTCCACTGCAACCACCTACCAGATTTTGCAAGCCATTTGCTGATTGTTGGGATAACTGCCTCATGTCTGGCAACAACAATAGTAATTCTTGCTGCAAGTAAAAAAGAACTCGAAAGTGTGTTAAACTTTCTGAGAACCCAGTTTGTTTCCCTTTGCAGAAAATAGATATACAATTGGCATAATTATAACCTTGGAGATTTCTTTCTTTTCGATGTATGGCATACAGAGCTTTGCCATTCTGCTATTGATTAGTTGTAACATCTCACTTCTCTTGACTGTGTAAACTGGTTATTTGGTCATGAGGTAATAAATTTGCTTACTTTTATTAATAAAAATATGAAAGAGATCTAACCTTAAAAATAGTTATTGACACAGGGTTTTTAAAAAGACTTGAGCTTTGTAACCAAAAACCATCTTATCCCAACCGGAAATCAAAAAGACGGTCGGTATCCCCCCAGACCCAGAACTGTGAAGGGTCGACTTTGCCTTTGGGGGCACCCTAGTCTATGTTGCCCCCCCACCCCATGCCACACAATGTGAGCTTTGGGAAGAAATAGGAACTGCTGGTAGGGGCCACTCAGACACACAGGAGTAGAGACAAGTGTCTGCAGCAGAGACTTTCAGACATGGATGATGTCATCAGTGCACAACTGTTTTTTTTTCCAGTTTTTACTCTGGACAGTCTCTCCTCTGTCCTGGTTGGCTATTTGCTCCAACTCCCTTGCAGTCCCCCTCTCACAGTCTCTTCAGTTCACCCTCATTCCACCTGCTCTATATGGTTCTCTTCTGCTCCCTCCCCCTCTACCTTCACGACCTCTCCTCTGGGTGGCACTTAGAATTCATGCAAAAATCATGGATTGTACATATAGGAAACAATCTGAAATGTCCGACGTTCAGATTGTCAGCTCTTACAAGGTACAAAGACTGGGCTTCTGCATGGTATTGTTTCATGTATTCCTCTGGGTGGTTTAGTTTGCAAAGTTTAGATTGTATGCTGTTCAGGGCAGGGACCAGACATTACTGCTTGTGCTGTAAAGTGCCATATACACCCCTGGGAGCTGTAGTAACTAATAAACACAGCAGTTCTAAAAGCAGGGCCAGAGAATTGTTCTCAAACCAGGATCTTTATTGTTTGCACAGAGCAGGCTTCCATATGTTTCCTCAAAGGTTTCCTTGTAAATTATGTTGTCTTTGATAATTACATTGCAGGAAAAAGAAACAATACTGAGCTAACTACAGTGGAAATGTAAGCTAGTCCATAATAAATGGAGTCTTTCTCTCATACACACCACTTTTACAGCATCCTCCTCACCAGTTTATATGCTGCTGCTGTGCTAGTAGCTTCTATCCTGAGGTAAATTACCATTGAATAATTGTAGTTCATGGTCAAAAATCAATTAAATGGAAATTACAGTTATTTATTTAAAAAGCTCAAGTAATATTTTACATCACAAATCTCTTAGGTGACAAGTCATATGGGTTAATCAGCAACCAGTTTTCACTGTGGTCATGACTCAAATCTGCTTTTAACAGGACTGATAGGAAAAAAACCCTCACAAAATGTTCACTCCAGGTCGGTGATATTCTGTAGGGAATTTAAATACTTACAAGAGTCTCTTGGTACTATAATTTTTCACCACTTCCTTCGCATGCTCCTTATTGCAACATGCATTTTAAAATAATATGCAGGGGGAGGAGGGAGTATACTGTGGGGTCTTGAAAGATCTTCACTAGCTCTCTGCCCAAACCCTTCTTCCCATTTAATACAGTAGGGCAATCTCAGTCCTAATTTTGTGACTTGCTCCATTACTGAGAATGAACCAAATTCACATCCTGGCTGTGAACAGCAAGAAATTTGAGAAAGTTTGGTTCTAGATTCAGTTTTAAGCTGTATGACATGGATACACCTCTAATAAAAACACTACTTTAATGGAATCACCATTTATTAACAGTCTAGACTCTTGATTATCCAGAATTGGATTAACCAGAATGTGGATTAACCAGGATGTCAAAAAAAACAACAACATGCACAACTCGTAGGGCTGGCTCTGGCTTTGCTGCTGCCCCAAGCACACACACAAAAAACCCCACCCGGACACAGGGCAGCCAGTGAGCCAACACCCCCTTCCCCCAGTGCAGGGTGGCTGGTGAACCAACACCCCTCTCCCCATATTTCCTATGGATGGTGATTATCCAGGATTTTATTAACCAGAATTAATTTTTTCCCTATCATCCTGGATAATCGAGAGTCTACTGTATATCACAGGCTGAGCCTTGTGTTACACCATCAACAAATTTGATATATTTTTTCAGAAACAAAGAATACACTTTTGCAGCAAATGCACCTAATACAAGTTTGTTTGTAAAGTGATCCTAGGTTGTTATGAGCAAATGGCTTAGTTTCAATTATCCTCCCTAGATGAACAGCTTCACCAATCCACCACCCCTCATCTTTGCAAGTACATAGTTGTGGGACATTTATGGTACCCACAGTAGCAAAAATTTATAGCTGTCATTGTAAAATACAGAATAAAATATCCATGGCATCCATAGTTAAAGACTAATAGGAATTTTGCTACCTTTGGTGTTTGGCCTGAGGGGTAAATGCATCTCAAGCAATATTTTGTTGAGGAAATTTAGAGAGTATTGCCGTCCATGGAAATGTAATTCAAAATAAAATGTAAAAGTTGTCCAGAGCAAATATAACATATTTATATGGAATAGTGTAACTGAACTTTGGTCTAACATTTCTAACCCTTCCCTAAAATAACCCAAACTCTGCTGTTTTAAATAAACAATCCAGCAGTAGATCTGCCATGACTTTTTGCATGACTGATCCTTTAATATCAGCCTTAATTTCATATTAGATAAATGCCAACATGATGCATATTATCTTAAAGGTAAACCACATGGCTTTTGTTTATGATCCCAAACATTATAGGACAAATTCTAAGCTCTAATGGGTCAGTTCTGGGAGTTCTCTGAAAACGTGAAAGGGGAGGGAATCTTACCACTCAGGCTGGTGAGTGGCAATGGAACTGGTTCACAGCCACTACCTCAAATGGACTACAAACTATAGTCCATAAAACGTAATGAGGCACAAATTCAGAACAAGTCGATTAAACAACATTGATTTTTGGAATAATATTTATTTACAAAAATAAGTCTTTGGTTAGTTCTGTGACCATTTGGTATCTCTCCTCAACTTACCCAGTAGAACTTTAAAATATGTCAGAGGCCAAATCTTTCCCACACTTAATTCCCCATCCTGCTGTACCACTTTACTTATGTCAATGTGCCTCTAGAGTGGGGCAGTCAGGGCAGAACATGGCTCTGCCTATTAAACATTATAGTTATCACTGAAAGGCCCGTTAGTGGCTACATTGTAGTCAT
The DNA here is from genome assembly GCA_032164245.1 of Sternotherus odoratus. Classification (NCBI taxonomy): domain Eukaryota; kingdom Metazoa; phylum Chordata; order Testudines; family Kinosternidae; genus Sternotherus; species Sternotherus odoratus. The sequence continues at coordinate 47,021,687 of JAVMKO010000004.1, forward strand.
GGGTAATTGCTACTCATCTCACATGTGTGATGCCACAGGGTGCCACTCCTGTTCATTGTGTATTTGGGGATTATAAGGAGGCAGGAGATGCATGGTTTCAGTCTGCTTGTGTCATCCAGATGTATGTCTCTCTCTTGTCTATAAAATGAGGAAGACTTTGTAGCACCTTAGAGAATAACCAGTTTATTTCAGCATAAGGGTGATGATATTTCCTTTCAGGTGCTGACCATGAGTTAGCTATCCATATGTTTGTCACATCTAGATTAAACTACTGCAGTGGTTTCCAAACTTTAACAACCCGTGAACCCCTTTCACTAAAATGTCAAGTCTCATGAACCCCCTCCTAAAAATGAATATTTTCAGGGATTTTCTTCCTTACCTCAGCATAAATTATAAAAGCAGTGATCTTGGAAATATAAAATTAGTTTTTATGATATGCTTATTACACTTTATTAATTATTCTTTATCGTTACAGTATTATTACATTATGAAAATGGCAACACTCTTCCAAAAACTCACTTTTGTAGCTTGTATCACTGTTGATTAAGCCTGTTATAAGAAAAGGCTCCGATCAGAGGTGCCAGTAGAAAAAATGTGTGTGGGGGCTAAGCTCCTGCACACCCTGGGACCTGGGGGGCACTGCCAAAAAAGGGGGGGGCACGGAAAAAAGGGGAGGGACCAATGGGGGCTGTGCTGATGGAGGGGTGGCGTGTGGCCCTTGTTGCCCTCCATACTGGCACCTCTGGTTCCTATGTTTCATCAAGGAGTATCAGATGTGAAACTGAATGAAGGTATTTAAGAAGCCAACTCAAAGAGTTCCTCCTATACAAGCATTCAGGTCTTGAGCAGTCCAGGCAAACAATGCTCATTACAACAAGAATTTAAAAAACAACACTAGCAGCCTATTTCATTTTTTTTAAAATAGCCACCTCCCTTTCTATTTCATAAAAGGAGTCTTGAAGTTTAAATCTCCTCAGTGTGATAGATATGCTTGCTTGATCTGCTTCGCTCTTGGAAGTCCCCAAGGCTCCGGGCTGCTGGCCCCATGCTACCCAGGGTCCCTATGGACAGCTCTGTCCACCATTAGGGGATTTTTTTCCCATGAACCCCAGTTTGGGAACCACTGGACTACTGGAATGTGCTGTATATAGGGGTATGCCTCAAAACTGTTTAGAAACAGAAGTGGATGGAAAATTCATTCTTTCACTTATTAAGCAGGGGTTGTTACTGGGAGTATATGACACCAGAAACCTATTGGAATCTGGGCAGTTTCAGGTGATGGTCATGACGTACAGAGCTCCAAGTGGACTGGTCCTGCCTATCTCACAAATTATATGCTTAACAGTTGTGATCAGCCAAGAGATTCAAGCTGCATACTGTTGATTATAAAAGAGAGGGGGCTGCCAGCAGGACATTCTCAATGTCAGCTCTCGGACTCTGAAAATTGCTTCCTTCCATGGTCCGAAGTTGATGGACAGTGCAAGCACACTGTAAAAGCAATTTTCAGGGGAAGGTTGAAGATGGGATTTAAAGTGGGTGTTTGGCTGCTTTGATTTATTGGCTTGTTGAGTTAATCTGTTATTTGTATAAGATTATGTTTTGTTTAGAACATTAATATGAACATTTTTATCATTATTTGATCTAAATAAATAAACAAATAAGCTATGGAAACTGTATCCTTACTTTTCTGTATGGTAGCTTAGCTTATTTCAGCTGTTGCTCCTTGTGTACTTTTATCACACTGCATGAAGTCTCTGAATTTATCACCAGACTAGAAGCCTTCACTGGTGACATCATTCTCTGCTTGGGAGAATGATCTGGAATAAAAGTACCACATCACAGTCTGCTGCTGACAATAGTACTTTGGAGTATCATAAAGCCTGCACCACTGACTTCTTCTGCTTTGTTTCTGAGGAGAATTTATGTAGTGGAACAGAGTGAATGCTGCAAAAAGTAGTGTCTGTGGATGCTTCCAATAAAAAACATGAATTTGTTTCTGTGGTACAACGAGCCCTTTTATTAACATTCTGGGGATATTTATAGAGATGAATTCTTGTTTTCAAATTACGTACATCCATTGTTTAAACTATCTAGACTTTGTTGCTGAGACAACATTAGCTTCTAATTTCCAGGAGATGCCATTATTGCAGCACAAAAAAGGAATGCCCATCGCTTTCATGCAATATCTTATGTATAATGAATTACTTGATCAGAAAGTTTTGTAGTATACAAATCCCACATCAAAACAAATGATAAAATCAGCTTGATGATACCCCTTTCACCAATAGTTAGATGGTATTAAAACTTGTTAATTCCAAAAATGGAAAGATATTTTCATACCTCAAGTGCAAGTACACAAAAGTGTGTCTTAAGCTGGTGGCATTCCTCTGCCAGTAAGTGGTGAAACCATAGACAGGTGTAAGACCTCAGCATCATATGAAGTACAGTATTGCCCAGCGAGGGCCTGTGAAAGTGGCCATCACATTATTTAAAGGCCAGCAATACATCTACCATGATCACTAAAGCCAGTCATTCTGAAATAACCATCAGTACATGAGATCTGTCTTTGGCATGGAGTTGTTTTCTTTCCTGGGCCGCTGCACAAACAGCCATTTGAAAACTTTAGAGAGAATGAACTTTATAGTGTATGCCTAATGAATTTGGATTCCCTGAACTTCTCTTCTGACTCAGTAGGAGGAGGCTATTCGCATAGAAACAGATGACAATTGGTATCACATGAAATGGGGAAAGAATATTAATGCCTTTAATGACAGGGATAAAATAATTCAAAGATTTGTGGCTTCATTGGTGTTAGGTTCTCCTACATCTGCATTATTGGTCAAGCAGATGCAGAACTATGACTTTCTGTCTGCTGAGAGAAAAGTTGATTTAGATACCTATTGTGCTTCCCTTTCTACCTCATGTTATATTTACAGATACTTTACTTGGTACAATTTGAAAAAACACCCTCCATCCATAAAACTGCAGAGATCCATGCAAAAAGAGATTCTACAACTTATTGTAAGAATATGAATCAGTTGAAGATTTCTGCCTTTATTAGCAGGAAAGAAAGCTGACTTCTGCACGCAGGTATACAACCTAAACTGCCTGGTTTAAGATTGAAATCATGCAAAGTTCCTGAATCTGCAAGCATTTGGGCTAATCTGCCTTTAATGACAGGGGAGGGGAGTTACAATGAATCTCCAAACCAACCTGAGTTTGTTTTGAAAGTTTTTATCATTATTTATTTGTACTGTGATAGCTCCCAAAAATCCATGATCAGGCCCAGCCATGCTAGGCGCTGTACAAACATACAGAGAACAGTCAAAAATCTTACCATCTAATTTGAAACAGATGCTACAAGCAACAGCTGGGAGCTGGGGAAGGAAGATAAAAATAACAGTAATAAGATCAAGATGCGTGAGGAAATATCTTTTAATGGACCAACTTCTGCTAGTGAGAGAGACAAGATTTCAAGCTTACACAGAGCTCTTCTTCAGGTAATAATAGTAATAAGATCATGCAGTTAACTGGGCTAATTATGTGCCCAGTTTGACTGTTCCAACTTGATTCAAGAAACAGAAACATTTCAGATACAGCATGGGTTAGGCCAGATGCTATCCAATTGTATTGTTCATTAGAGTTCAAATCCAGGCAGACTGTAGGGGTTTTATTGGTGGGGGGAGGGAGGTAAAATCAGTGCTTAAATCTGAAAATTAAGGTGCTACGTCATACCTCCCTTTATCTATAGCCCGAACCCCGTCTGCCTTCTCCAGAATCATGCCATTATTTCTTCTTTCCTGCCAGAAACAGACTCAAATATGGCTTGCAAATTCATTGGCTACTATCAAGGTAAGAGGCTTTATAAATGGGAAGAGGATTTAGATATTCATCCATTGGGATGACTCAGGAATTCTGATAGTTGTTTAAATATTAAGGGTAATGTTCCTAGATTCCATGGCTATTTTTCCCTAGACATCTCTTTCTCTTTCTGGCTCTCCTTTTTCTTTGAAAAAAACTACCAAACAACTCAGAGCTTTTCTTCTCTCTCTCCTTCTTCTATGTTTCTCTTCCCTTTGTTTCTGCTGCCTCTTTACCACAGTCTGGTATCTCTCCCACCTTGCTTTGCTCCCATCTGTTCCATCCTTTCCATTCTGCCTCTATGCTCAGCTGAAGGGAGAAGAAAGAGAATGTATGTGGGCAGGATTGGGGGAAGGAAACAAGAGGGCAAGAAGTGCTGGCATCTTTACCTGCTCAGTTTGAGATCTGCCTAGATATAAAGAGGAGCTATAATTCTTTGCTTTGTCCTTCATTCAGCTACCCACACACTGGCAGGCAAAAATGTTAAAATATCACAATCTCCCTCAACCCCTTGAAACATGTAAGATCCATAACAAAAGAGTGCTAAGACCTTACTCTTGCAAATATTTCTTTTTGGCTATAATTTTATCAATGGGACACAGAGCATTTTATTATAATTGGTTTTCCTAAACATATATTATCTTAGCAACTACTAAATAAAGTAAAAAGCCAACAAGCCCCTCTGATTACTGCAAAGTGACCTATAATATTAGAGTAAATTATATTATCTAAGGCCAAGTAGGTACAGCTATTGAATCCAATGTCTCCTTAATGAAGAAAGGGCTAGAGAACTAAACCTATCTATTGTAACCCAATTGAAGTTACTGTCATTTAGATACTGGGATAGGACTCTCTTCTCCCAGTCCCAAGAACAGTCTTTTCCCAAAATACACTAGAAATCAGGGGCCAGAAACATAAGGAAAAATACTAAACACAAACTTTGAGGTGGAAACAAATAGCCCCTTTCCAAGTGTTATACAAGTTATCGTGATAAGAAACATCAGTTCTTACTTTTTTTTTTTTTTTTTTTTGCATTCAGAACAATGGCTCAATAGAAATTACAAAAGCTCCCACCATTAAGAGGGGCCACAGTATCACTAGCAGGCTGAGAATGATGGTACTTGAAATGGCCGTGTGGGTTTCTGGCGGTACATCTGTCACAGCACAAGGCATTTACTGCTTGTGCTAACACCAATAAGTAAAGCAGAAGAGATTTAAATGAGCACTTTATCTGTTTAAAGAATACATTTTCTGTGCACTAGACCATAGAGAGAAATACAATGAAACCTTTTTATGTGAATTCTCAATAAAATAATAGAACTGATAAAATAAGTTATTACCAGGATACCAGCAGGTGAAGTATAGTAGGAAAATGAACCCATTTAAAGAATTGCCTGAAAAATAACAAAACAATATATATTTCACATAACAGTGGGGGGATTATTTAATGAAAATTAGTTTTGTGCAGCATGCTACTTTGCGTTGAACATATTTCTACTGTACTCTGGCTTTAAAAATATTATTCACTGTTTGCTAGTACAAAGCCCCAGCAGGCGTGCACTTGGCTAACAAGTAAAGAACTCTGCCCCAGTTTTCCATAATGCATTCATGAAGGGATTTGTAACAACCAGTGGTTATTGCAGCAGAAAGACTAAAATGTTGTACCATGGCATTTTTGAAACAAAGACAAAAGTTCAATCACTATAGCTCTTACAGCCTAATGAAGTACTATAAACACTGGCATATTACAATGTATAATCCATACTCAAAGTTGTTGCACATCAGGACTTATAACTTCACTTTTATATACACCGCTCATCAGGCTAAAACTATTGATTACAGAACCATACATCGATGACTAAGTATCATTGTAACACATGCTCTTCACCCTGTAGCACTCAGCTGAGTGGTTTTATTTTTTTCTTTGATCTCCTGCTCCCAGTTCTGTATATCTCTTCACCATCTTTGGAGTGGAACAGCCATTGTGTAAGTATGTATGTTGTGGCTGCAGAGATCAAAGGGGTCAGCTGCCATATTGAAAGGCAAGGCCCCACATATCAAGGACAGGGAGCAGAGAGTGAGGTGCAGGCTTCAGTGAACAACAAGCTCTGGTTTCATTTGTGTTGGAGTTATGTAATCAGTAAGTAAACATAATTTAGTTACTAAATGCAAGCTCTTATTGCTTTAATATGAAGAACTACACATCTCCAGTCCCAGTATAACTTCCTCTGTCTGTGTCCTCCCCTACCCTAACCACTCTCTGCTTCCATTTAATATGGCTCAAATGTGGCTTGTAATTCATTGGTTACTATAATTGGTTCTATCTTCCTCCCTTCTGTGACCCATTTCTCTCTGTCCAGTGGTTACCAAGCCCCTCTTCTCACCTTCCAGTCTCTTTCCTGGCTCTCAGCTCTCCTTGCTGTCTTTCTTCTGTATACATATGGCCTTAAACTATCTTCATGTATACATGTGGCCTTAAACTATATGCAGGAAACAACAGAAAAAGGCAGTTGAAAAAATCATGCAAGAGATTATGTTCACATATATACATTATACATGGAAAGTACACACACACACAAATGGGTGTCTTAGTGGAATGTCTCCCAAGATTAAATTTAGACCTTTCCCTTTGTCTCCCATCTCATTATGCAGCTCTGGAGCAGAAGAAGAGATAGCTAGTAAATGACTAAAGAGATGCTATAGTACACAAAATTATAGGAGTCCATGTTGTTCAGAATTATAGAATTGATATGCTTCATTAGGAAATCCACACGGTGATGGACAGCAGGTCTTCTGTAAGTAGCTTCTGGAATTTCTGTTCTCAAGCTACAGACAAGAACATCTTCTGCCCTGGGAAAATTTTCGCTGCTATTCAGAGCAGTGAGAAACTAGATTTGAGTGAAACTCTATCAATCTAAAGTATTGCATGAGAAGATGTGATCAGGGTGGATGTGCCATAGCTATACTGTTCCCCACGCCAGCAGACAGTCATTTCTGTTGCACTGAATCAGACTTTTTTTTTTTTTAAAAAAAGAAGCTAATAATAAGCATTGTGTTATTCAATTAATGCAAGAGGATCTAATTAGTGCATTGCCCATGTCAATGTTGCACTTGCAAATCAGGGGATTATGTGCATGAGAAATACTTTTATTTCTGATTAGTCTGCCAGTAAATATCGGACAACAGCTCCTATCTACTTATTTTTATGGAGCAGGTTCAGTCCACATATTCTAAATCTCTTGATTAGCCAACACCTATATTTAGGACATAACATATTGAAAGAACTGGAAGCATTGAATTCTCATCTGATTGGTTGAAAAAGATAAAAGCCCCAAACTTAACAAAAATCTATGCATGCACAACAGAAGATCTGATATAGAAAATTCTTCTAAGAATTCCAAGTATTTGTCCATCTTTGGAAAATGGGGTCACATTTTTCCTCTAGACTATCCAAGAAAAGAGGATTTCTTCTTTATCTCCAAATGGGCAGGGAGAGGGACATGGAATTAGCAGAGAAGTTAATATGTTAAAGATATATATGTGGTATATTTTTACATATTGGACTTAGGAGTTCATATATGGACTATTTTATGAACAAAAATGAAATGTGACCATTTTGTACATTACAATTCACACATAAAAATAGCTTTGGCCATACTATTTGCATATATGGACCATATATCTTTTCCACCTAGGCTGATCCACATTTGAAGGCTGTATATGGCTATAGCCTTTATTTTGATTGGTGGAATGAGAATTAAGATATTGTATAAGATAATTTCCCGGGATATTATTGCGTACACTGTGTCCAGTTTTTAGTCATGCTATTTAAAGGGGAAATAACAGGGAAAGGTTTTGCTAGCTTAAAGACCCAACTGAGGCATCTTAGTGTACTGTAATACAAATAAATAACAAAAATATGAAGAAGCTGTAAAGAGTGTCAGTCACCCCACAGCAGGCTTAGAAAGTTGTTAGTTTGATTTTCAGTTCATTAAAAGCCCAAATATATCTGCCTGGATGGATCCAGCAGGAGGATCAAGCAAGTGCATGTAGTTAGTGTAAAGCTTTAGAAATGTATAGCCCTATGTGACTGCATATGTTGCAGGGACCGAAGGCTATCACTGCAGGTCAATTAAGCTAACTTTTGCATAATCATCTAAACATTCAAATGCTTCTCTGAACTGAACGTCCAAAACCTTTTTTTATTTGCCCCCAATCATTAAAAACTCACTTGCCATTGTTCTGTTGATTGTTTTCAAGGCCATCTCCTAAGATTAGTAAAGCGGAAAAGCATAAGGAAATGTTTCTGAAAAAGGACAGTTTGACATTGCACTATTCTAAAGGATTTGCTGCTCATTTAAAAACACCCACCACCACCAGTCATTTTTCTCTCTCTCATTCTTTTTCCTCCTTTGGTAGGTCTGAAGTCTGTCACCCTGAGTTTCCCCTCCCCAAACTGAAGTAAGGAATCCCTAATACTGCCGCTCAACAGAAACAATACAAAATTTGGATAGGGGTTTTTTCCCCTAAAATTACTCCTTACCTCTGTACTTCCTACACAAATAGCTGTGATATTGTAAATATAACAAACCACTCTATGTGAGCTGAATTAATTGATTTATTAGCAGCAAAATAGCCATGTGGGATGGACTAAATTGGCTTATTAGGGATTCAATAGCTAATTGCCTGCACAGTGGGACAAAAGAAGGAACAAAAAGAAGAGAAAGAAAGACGCACAGAAAGAGAAATATATGTTTGTTTATGGAACAGTTGATGGGCTGCTGGCCAGGACAGGCTGAAAAAGACTGCAAAGGTTTTGTGTATTTTGAAAGACTTTACCAGTGGCTGGCACTAAGCAGCCTTCAGAGGAAAGAGTCCACACAGTCAAGTGTCTGTAACAATGTAGAAGTGACAAAGAGTCCTGTGGCACCTTAAAGACTAACTAAAGTGTTAGTTAGTTAGTTAAACTTTAGTTAGTCTTTAAGGTGCCACAGGACTCTTTGTCACTTCTGCAATTCCAGACTCACATGGCTACTACCTCTCTGATTTGTAACAATGTAGTTGTGGTTTCAGGCTTTCTCTTTTATGTCCCAATTATAAATGCAATATAATAATAATAAGTACCTTATACTTGCATAGTATCTTTAATCCAGTGATTTCAAAGCACTTTACAAACTGCATTTAATTAAGGCAAAGATACTTGACCTGGGAATAAAACCCATGAGGAGGTACGTCGAGTCCCCTACTCTAATTACTAGACCATACTCTCTTTATGATGGCATGAACCATTCTAGTTACGCCCAAGCTTCTTGGCAGCTAATTAATTGCTTAAACATTATGTGTATGTGGGAGGGGGGAAGGAGGAGTGATAATGTGTAATATGGGAAGCAACTAAATAAGAATACAGAGCCATCTAATACGTGCAGGAAATGTTAAAGGCTGCAAGAAGCAGAACAGGTTAATTTTAGTCAAAGGGTTAGGAAGACATTTGACAGTTTGCTTGGTGTATGAAAGTTTGGTGGATACCTAGGTGTGGTTTGTAGCATGCTTTATCATAAAACTGAAGAATAAATGTGAAGACTCTCCTGTCTCCTTGGAGCGAGAAAGAAATGTAATAGGATTTTTCTTATAACTCTCTTCAGCCAAGTCCAAAGCAAGTTCCAAAGTGTGACTCTATTCTGCCAAGCTACAGAGCAAAAACCAAAACAAAAAACCCCTCCTCTAAACAGACACCCTGCTACCCTCCTGAAAAATATCTATTTTATACATAGCTGGCAGCAATACATAGATTAGTTAACAAACTCCTTCCCAATAGGTTCACAGTCCTATTACCATACAAAAATCCTTGCAATCAGAGAAGCAACTGTGGTCCTTCCACTAGCCAGAGTGAATGAGTTAGTTAACTCCGCTCTTGTTAACCTCTAGGCAGGGTCTATTCATGGAGAATAGGCATGAATTGTAAAAATGAATAAACTAGAAAGGAAGTCAGTGTGTTAATAAATAAGAAGGGGGAATAAAATAATAATGGCATAATAGTGGCTGAGCTATTATGACTTTTTAAAATTAATTATCACAAGGAAAAGAACGAATAGAACTCTGGACAATTATGAAGTTATGTAGACCGTGTAGAAAATAAGTATTGCAGATGAGGAGGTAAGGGAATATTTGAAAATTTTAAGCACTTACTAATTAACTGACCTGGACAGCATGCATCCTGGGTTAGTAATATCTCATTGTACCACTGACAATTATTTTTGAAAAACATGGGGAAATGAACAAAAGTAGATGGTAATACCAATTTACCAAATTATTGTCCCAAGGCCAAATCCTGCACAATTTACTTATGCAAATAGTCTAATTGAAGCCACTATTTATATGAATAAGACAGTGCAGGGCATAAACACCCTACATATAACTTTATTCCAGTTAAAATAGTGTAAGAAATATTAGGATGAAAAATATTACTAAACATCTAAACATCATATTTGGAACCATGAACAGTAGGGAACATGGGATTATAAAGACTAAGGATGGGCTGCCTAAAATAACCAATGGGAGATGCCAGTTAGAAGGATGACTGCTAAACTCCACCCTCTCGCAGAGAGAGACACCCAAGTCTGAGCTACAGTGAGGCTCCTAGCTCTGCTGGTAATGTATGAATTGGGGGGGGGGGGAAGGAGAGGAAGAGAGACATTTGGCTGCCTAAATTGTGTGTGGGCCCTGAAACAAAACTGCAGGAGTTGGGGAGAAGTAGGAGCCCACCTTCAGCCTAGAGAACAGGGTACTCATCTACGATGTGGGACACCCCCAAGTTCCTGATAAGGAGAAGGGATTTGAACAGAGATCAGCCACCTCTTAGGCGTGTGCCCTAACCCCTTGACTATGAGATATTCTAATATGGGTCTTCTGCAATCTCACCTATTGAAATTGTTCCACTTTAAATGTTTAAATAATTAAGTATTACTTGGGCCAGTGAAAGAGTTAGATTGTCTCTGTAGCTGAAAAACAGAACTTGGCACTTGAGTTCCTTCATAGATCCCATCCTAAATCCTGTCAACATATTTATTGTGGGTTTTTTAATCAAATAAAATTAGATCAAGAAAGAGCCCTAGATGTAATATGCTGTACTGGATTCGCAGTCAATCATTTAATACAGTGTTTCATGAAATCGTCCCTAAATTATTCCCAATTAGAATATTGTCATATGGACTGAAAACTGGTTGTATGACATAACACTTGTTGCCTGGGAGGGAGTCAGGGGAATGTGAGGCAGATAGAGGCACAGGGCCTCTGTGCCTTGGTCTCCATCAGGTTTGGGATAGGGTTTTGAGGCCTGAGTGATGAGTGATGAGGAACAAACTCTACCCTTCCCAACAGAAAAACTGGAGAAGAAGTTCACAAATAGATCCTAATGAAGGTTTTCTCCTGGAGAGCACCTGCTTTCAGGTTTTTTCACAGGGTAGGGTATGTGATCTGAGTCAATAATAGGAAACTCTGCCATATAATACAATAAGGTTTGCTTCATTAATGATTGTAAAGTGCTTTGAAATCCTTGATACAAAAAGCTATGCTATATAAATGCAAAGTATTATTATTGTCCATTATGTTGATTTGTTAAATTTAATGATGACTCACTTGAGGGACTCCTAATCCTAACCACAATCCTAAAATCTCAACCTTTTCTTGATTAAGCTATTGAAGATGTAACAGCTTTGAGTGCCTCACATTATTTCACCATTGGATTAAGTGGACTCTGCATGCAACTGAATTTACTTATTATGCAGGAATTCTATTTGGTATCATTCTTTTCTGTTCAATTTCTTTCACAGTAAAGGAATGAAACACTACATAAAGTCCTCAAATATATTTTTCCCAGTAACACTTTGCATTAAGTGGACATTAATTCATACTAAATTTTGGTGGAACTTCTATGGAACTGTGCATTACATTGATATGAACACCTTGAGCATTCATCATGATTAATGTTATTATCATAATGAATGGCACAGAAAGTAATGTACAGTATTATCATTTTTTATAATAGATCAGCATGTTAAACTCTTTTTTTTTAAAGCCACATTCCTTCCCCCCCCCCCCATAGAAACCTCTTTCCACCTTTTAGATGAGAAGACTGGAAGTGATTTCTGACTTACTAAGGATTAAGGTTTTTGCACCTGTAATTTGACCTGGCTTTCTGGTGATCATATCGTGAACATATGAGATCAGTTCCCCATTAAAAAGTGCTTTATATTTTGATGGTTTGAAGCACATTATATTATGAGGTTACCTTTGCTTGCAAATTAATTACAGGGAAGTTTCACTAACACATTTACAAATAGTAATAATGGCTTCTTCCCTTTTTTATTAAACATTTTGTAAGGTCAGAACAAAAACTGAAATTAGGTACAATGAGAAAGTATAAATAAAAAGAAAAACACAAAAATAAATCTAGATGGAAGAAACACTTTCTAGTAAAAGAGACACTTATTTGTGTACTTATTATTTATGTGATAGTATCATATAAAGTCTCAATCAGATTTAACATTAACCATGATGTTAAGTACAATACAAATACTTAAATTTTAAAGTCATTTATGAAGATGAGCATCATAAGAAGTTTGAAAAAAAGGAATACTATGTATATATAACAGAGCCAAATCAGCTGGGAGTAAGAATGTAATAAGAAATATGTGAATTATAACTGGGAATCATTTAAGAACATTTTTTTAGATGCTCCAAAAATGCAATTGAGGAAGAAGGCTGTGCTGACTCAGAAGGGAAGTGAAGGCAGCTGTAAAAATTAGTTTTTTTATATAATGGAAGAAAGGGGAAGGTGACAGTAATGAGTGTAAGTCAGATGTTAGGAATTGTAGAAAATTGATAAGGGAAGCCAAGGTTCATCTGGAGAAATCTATGGGCAACAGAGTTAAGGATGATAAAATTGAGTTTTTAAAATATATTAGCAACAAAAAGACTCTAAACAATGGTATTGGTCCATTGCTAGGTGGAAATGGTAGAATTATCATTAACAATGAAGAAAAGGCAGAAGTGTTCAATAAATATTTCTGTTTTGTGTTTAGGGAAAAATCAGATGATGTAGTTTCATCATATGACAATAACACTCTTTTCATATCACTAGAAGATGATGTAAAACAGAAACTACTAAAATTAGACATTTTAAAATCAGCAGGCTCAGATAATTTGCATCCAAGAGCTTTAAAATAGCTGGCTGAGGAGCTTGCTGTACATTAATGTTGATTTTCAATAATAGTATGGACTTTCAGCCTCCCTTTTGAGACCACAGAATAGACTTTCGGATATGGTTAGGTAGATGGTGAGTCTTGTCTACATGCTCTGGGTTTAGCTAATCACAATATTTGAGGTTAGGAAGGAATTTTCCAACAGGGCAGACTGGCAGAGGCCCTGGGGGTTTTTCGCCTTCCTCTGCAGCGTGGGGCACAGATCGCTGCACCTTGAAGTCTTTAAACCATGATTTAAAGGCTTCAATAGTTCAGACATAGGTTAGAGGTTTATTGCAGGAGTGGGTGGGTAAGATTCTGTGGCATGCATTGTGCGAAAGGTCAGGCAAGATGGTCATAATGGTCACTTCTGACCTTAAAGTCTGTGAGTCTATGAGTCTATAACTATAGTCACAATCCCCAAAAGCATCACACACAAGTAATTTTAAATTAATGGGGCTAATCATAATCTTAAATCTTTGCTAGTCTGAGTTCTATATGTTACCATACACAAATTATTAAAATGGAGTTAAGATTAACATTAAATACTAAGGGGTATAAAACAATCTTTAAAAAGAAACTTTAGAAAGCCAGTAAATTTCAAGTTAATGATATATATAAATTTATAGAAATGCAGATCTAAGGTACCCTTAATATGTTACCCATCTCATTTTGTGCATTTTGGGGTCAAACCACCAAAATACAATGGACAGAGTGTAAGGGGCATACAGGTGTTAGCTCCGGGTTTAGCTAATCACAGACACTTATCTACCTAAGGGGACAGAGAGCAGAGATCAAAGTGGCAGGGGAGAGAGTTAAAATTATGTGTGGTACCTTAACATTTCACAAGTCAATACTTCCTTATTTTCAATTTTTTTAATCTTAATTTATTAAAACATTGCAGAATTCAAATGTCCCATTTGCCTGGGATGAACCACTTCTGAAACAGGTGCATAAAGTATCATCCGTTCTTCCATTAATTGCCTTCATATTATGGAAAGATGGGAGTGTCGATTTTGACCCTGGACCAGTCTATTTTCATAATCACTTCAAAAGTCTGAGTTCTAATTTCCTTCCTCCTCTAACTTTTCAATGGTTTTTTGTGGTGGGACTGGTGGGGGATGTTCCTTGTATAGCGTAGTGCATAGTTCCTTGTATTTACCACCTTAACTCCTGTTTAATTAATTTTATTTTGTTTGGGAATACATACTGTGTGTATGTACAGTAAGCCATTATCATCTCAGCCTTTGCAGCAATCATCACAAAGCAGCAATATAGTTCTCACAGATAACTCTTTTTCTAAGTATAGGGAAAAACTGGGGTAAGGTTATCTACCACCATGTAGTCACTGTTAGCAGATGGTGATTTTTTGAAAATGGTGACTACTATTCAATAGTGAATGTTTTTTAAATCCAAGTAACAAGATGATAAAATTGCACTGCAGCCAGCTGTTTGCTACAAACATAAGATCTCCTGAACAAAGCTCTTGTTTGGCATCTTAGGTATATCTCATTCATTGATGCCTTTAGTCTCTCAAAGTAACATTCACATGGGAGCTGTGATATTTTTCAGTTGCAGCACATAACTGTAAATTAAGCTGCCCGTAGGCTCCTGAGATTGAAGAGCTTGAGGTTTTAGTTTTAGGGGAAAAAAATTTAAGCAGCAGCAGAAGACAGCTTATCTATATGGCAGAGTTTTTCAAGCTCTCAGCTGTAGTTAAAACATTTCAACAAAATGTTCCTACATCTAAGGAAATAGCTAAGTAGGCAGCCAGCAGAGTGTTGGTTGCATGGGGTTACCCAAATATTTGTTATATATTACCTATGTAAAACTGGCACAGCGTGTAATAAAGGGGGTCTGTTCCTTGTCACTACACAGTTTTCTGGGATTTCTTGGTTAAGAAGCGTGCTTAATTTATACTGTTCAGAATAGCTATGGGGACGATACCAATATGTTTAAAAAAATGGGGCAAAAAGCTACATTTTAAAAATTTGTCAATAAGTTATAGCACTTTTTAGAAGGATATGTAATCTAACTATACCACTTCTTAATGTTAACTAATCAGAGTACTCTGTTAACAACATGATCTTAACTCTCCTCTCTATATGTAAAAGAGTACCTTCTTGTTCTTTTACTGGGACTGAAGGAGCTGATAGGATGTGGCATGTCTGCATGATGAAACAGAAAATAAGATCAGATAATGATGTATCCTATGCAGAGTCAAATCAGTTAGGGACAATAACCTTTAGAATAAAATCAAAGAGCAAATCAGCAACTTTTCTTATTTCCAAATATCATAGCACAGCTGTGCTCCAAGAAGTCACAGTATTAAAGTTCATATTTTCCTGGATGCCATTCTCCCCACTTCTCCTTCTAGAGAGGATTCTATTGTTTTTTCAGAGCTAGTGATGGTCTCATTTCCCTGTTTTCCCCCAAAGGTTTGCTCTTCGGAGCTCCTTTGCTAGGAAAGGCAACAAGATTCACGATGACAATCAGCTATCCACTTCCAACCACAAAAGGGTTTGCTGAGTCCATCTAGCAACCTACTTTGTAACTACAGGCAGGATGCTGCTACTGATAGTTGCATAATAAAAAAATCCAAAACACTCACAAAGGTGATGTGGTATTTCTGATATTACTGGGTGAATACCCCAGCATTTGTATTTTGATTATATAATAGATGTTCTACTGTCCATTTTCGGAATACAATATCCTTCCGCCTATCCTCTGGGCCCTTTCTCTTCAAGATGTTAATGCCTTCAAGATGCCCTGAGTTCCCTACTGTATAGCCTTCTTCTGTCAGGCAGCCACTTCTATTTGTCAAATTTCCCACTGCTGGCTTTGGAGACAGCTGTGCAGTCACTTCCACTTCTACAAGGAGTTTCCCCATTTTACTTCCCCCAAGCCAGGTACTGCGGAAAGTTAGCAAGATGCATCCACTTCTCAATGAAAAAAAAAAATCCACTTGGAAAGAATTGGGTTTTTTTTCATGGGGAAGCAGTATCTCAGAGCAGCAGGATTCAGATGCTCTCTGCTGCTACTGTTAGACCTTTAAACTTGAACTCTTGAAATCTGAATCTGATTTCTACTGATGTCACTTTGCACTATGGAACAGCCAGGTCAGGGCCAGCGCGTTTCAAAGTGGGGAAAAAATTATATTTGCTGCCAAAATGGTAATAATTTGCCTTACTGTGAATGAGAATGAGGCTGCATATGCCCTGTGCTGTGGGAAACCTTATTCATCAGTCAATGCTCAGTGCCTCAATCCAGCACTGTGTTCTGAAGCATGACAGCATCAGAGTGTAGATTAAATGGGCAATGGCAACAATGTGAGTTTGAGTGCCCCATTGCTCATGGAAGGAGAGTGGAACAAGTGTCATAACCCCAGAAGATCTTAACCCTGCAGCTTCGTCTACTTCCCCTGGAGAGGGGAATACTTTGGGGGCACTTTTACTTCCTTTCCAGAATTCTGCTGATCTGCACTCCTCATTCTCCTCAGCTGTGGTCAGCAGTGCACTGCAAAGCTTTAATGGTCAGCCAAGTTTCCTAAACTACTCAAGTGAAATGATAAGGGTTATTTATATTCATTAAAATGGGCCCTTTTTAATTATCCACCTTTGGTTAACGTATTGCAACTAATCACTGTCCCTCCGTGATAAAAGTCTTGAAAAATTAGTACATAGGTCTTGGGAGGGTTATTATCATGATGTCTGCCTTCTGGTTAAGCTTATTTAAGTTTTTCCCATGCTTACAGAAATAACTTCTTTTTTATAAAGGCAGGGAGAAGTGAACACAGAATAAAAAAACTAAATAATTTTTATCTCTGATTTATCCATATCATCTGAAAAAACAAACACCAATTTTCCCTACTGTCATTAGAATATGTAGGAGGCTATAGGCATCAAGAGAAGCAGATAATTGAAGTCAATGGGGTACAGTAAACCAGGGATGAATTTTGCCCACCTGCTGGGCAGCTGTCAACCTTTTTATTATTATTATTTATTATTAGGACCGTGTAGACATGTGTGATCCCTGATAGAATGGGGTTAAAGAAAGCCTTCTGGAATGTAATGTGGTGACTTGGAAAAGCTTCCCAAGGAAATACAAATCAACAAAGTATTCAGCTTGCTTTCAAGATTAATGGCCATAAACTCCGTGGCACTGAAATAAAACATGCACAGCATTCACAGGTTTTGCTTCTCTGTCTCTTTATCTTTCTGAGGTGAGCACACTATTTATTTGTCCTTATAGAGATTAGAGAATTGTCACCTGCTAAAAGAGAGATCCTTTGATTCCACCTCTCACTACTTATCTTTTGGATCATGATGGGTATTCAAGTGAGTTAAGTCCTCTGTACTTAATGCCAACAAAGTTCTGGTATATTCCTTTATCAACATGCCTATGTGCAGTTGAGTTGTTGCTGTTGCCTTAAATATCTTCTTACAGAAGAGTCAAGAAACTCTTTAAAAATGATATTCTCTATTCACCAATAAGGTAAGAAACCCACAATAATGCATTTTCTCAACAATAACTTTGTCCTTACCTTTTATCACTGCCTGACTTCAGAGGCATGATTAAAAGGGTTGAATATGTATACTGCCACATGGATAAGCAACAACTAGAGGGGCACTTGAGGATAGTCTTCATATATTTGAATGTTAAGGATGCAGAGGAAGTGTTTAGAATGACAAGTAGAGATTGAAATTAAGGGATAAATTAAGGCTGAATATCAGGCGGCACTTTCTGACAGTGCGATGTAACAGATTATGGAAAAATAGGTAAAAAGCACCATCATTTGAGAGTTTTATACTGGACTGAATAAAACGCTACATAATTTGATGTAAGGAACAAATCTGCATTGTTAGAGAGATGGATGCAGTGTGTCTTTTCTACCGTTAACTTTGATTCTATGAGTGCTTCTTCTTTTGGTTATGAGGGAATCAGGTATGGTTTAGAAAATCCCATTTACAGTACATAAGATCTGCTGGATGTCTTTCTATTGAATTCAATAGGCATTAGATCAGGCCTTTAGACTCTGGAATGGAAAAATGGGCTGCTTCTCCTCAGTCTCTAGACTGCTGTTTATATCGGTCACAGAAAATGCAGAGAATAGCCTCTATCAAAGAAAAGCTTAGAATAGATCTCAGACTCAGCCAAGAGAATGAGACTCATCTGGTTTTCCTTCCTACCAATCATGAGCCCCTGGGCTTGAGTCTTAGCTATCAAAATATACAAGTCACAAAACCATAATAAAATACATCAGAGGTGGTTGCTAGCTGGTTAACTCTGCTCTAATATTTAGCCACCAGATGCAGATGGATTTCTTTCTACACAAAAACTAAGCTAGTCTGCTCACCCTGGTACGTAAGTCAAGACTAGGCCAGATCTCCTCTTTGTGCAATAAGGCACACAAATCCCAAGTGCTTCAAAGATCTACAAATCTTGGTTTAGACTGCTAAATTTCCAAATGATGTGAACTGACTCTGACTCCATGCTCTGTATTTTCTCGTATTAGTGTCTGTATTTCAGGTTGCTTTTTGTTCATTTTTCGTGTATAGAATGCGTAAATTATATGTGTATATGATGTATAGTGTGCTGGAAAAAAGATTAAGGGCTTAACAGGCAAGAGAAACCTTATTTAATTAAGATTCTTTTGCCCGCTTGTATTTTTGTAATAACTGGTATTATAGATATTTATTAATTAATAGTAATTCACTTAGTATTGGCCCTTGTATAGGGAGTCTTATTCATAAGGATGTTTACTAAGCAGGCACATAGTGACAAAACACAAAACCAAAGCATGCACATTATCATCCAAAATTATTATTATTAGTCAGGAAACAAATGAGTAATCCCAACCTTAAAACCAGATCTGTAGTCACATTTGCCAATTACGCTTCACCATTTGTAATAACAACAGGGCTGCAGCTAATAGTTTAAGGATTAGAGTCTGCAAGTCCTGTACACGTTGAATTCCCAGGAAAATCAATAGCCCTTAAATGTGTAAACACAAAGGCCGATCCAGATACCTCACCCATACACACACCTATATCTCCCAAGGTAGATCTGACATTACACAGAGGAGGAACATTGACACAGCAGTTGCTGTTTTGATACATAGCAGTATATAAAAGACGTAATGAAGAACTAAAGTCTGCTAGTTACCATAAAAAAATATTGCAGGAAGAAATCCAATATTCAAAACCCTGGTGTGCATGGTTTATGCATATCTATAACAATGTATAATTGAAGTATTTCATGTCCCATAGGGACCTCACCTGTTCTTCAAGGGACAACCAACAAATGTTATAGTATAAATAAATATAACAGCATGAGTGCCTGTGAATTTGTGCAGCACACTGAGTTATTTATTATCTATTGGCAGTTTTATATTAGTTGACAATGAGTAAGTAATGAGTATTGACAATATTTACCCTATTGATTTTAAAATTCTGAAGCAACTTTCACTAAGCTTTCTTTATGGCTCCACCATAATCAGAATGGTGAAAAAAGCTGTGTAACAATCAAGAGCCTATTAGTAGCTCCAACCAAAGATTATTGTTTTAGTACCCAATTTTTTTGTTTAGAAGTGGACTCCCTTTTTGTTCCTGAAATAAATCTGAGTGCAAATAGTTATGGGTGCAATCACTGTCATTTACATGTATAACTAAGCAATTGTGTCTGCATGGGAGTTATCATATGGGCTATGAGGCTTGCAATCATATCTATAAGAGTACCTAGTGCCAAATAAAATGTAAATCCACCCAAATGGAAAATTATGCGATTATATGCCTAAGGAAAAAGTTTCTTCTTACAGACAGCCAGAGATTTTGTTTTAGCTAGTATAACTTTAAATATTCTTAGTATTCACATAAATGTCTACTCCTACTAACTTCTCTCCTTCAATAATATCTTGTGGCATTGAGTCCCAAAGTTAATTAAGTGTTATACAAAAATGCATTTCGTTCTGTCTTAAATTTGTAGTATTTGGGTGTCCTCTGGTTCTTGTGGTATGAGAAAGGGTAAGTAAGAACAGGCAAATTAACTTTAACATGTATTAATTTTTTCATATACATCTATCATGCATTTCTTGCTCATCCTCTCTCCAAAATAAATAGTCAAATATTTCAAAACTCTCCTCATATGGGAAGATTTCCATGCCTCCAATATTTTTTGTGATTTTTTTGGTATTGTTTTTGAGACAGGGAAACCCAAAATGAAAAAATATTCATAGTGAAGGCATGCAATATTATATAGGTTGTGATGAACACCACCTATTAACCTAGATAACAGATATATTATGATGTTTACAGTCTTAGGGGTCCATCCTACAAAAAACCTGCTATTAGGAATAGGGCTTACTTGCATGTCGATGCCGTCAAGACTACATCCAAAACACAGCTCTTATGAAAAAGTATAACTTTAATCACCCGAGTAGTAACATTGTCATGTAGGTGCTTAAAGTTATGCACAAGCTCGAGCTATGCTGATCAGGTTTGCAAGAACAAGTTCTTCTGCTTTCTTTTTAAATATGTCCTAATATCTTACTTACTTTCTTTAGCCTATTGAGCAAATATTAATTTGGCATCTTAAAATATATCCATTTTGCCAACAGACTGCAAACAAAAGGGAGACTTTTTCAAAACTGGGTCCTTAATATTTAGTTGTTAATAAATGTCCCAGGCTAAAATCTGGTATCTAAATTGCTGGCTGCTAGGATTATTATTAATGTGCTGGAAAAACTATTTAAATTACTTCATCTGACTTTGATTTACAGAGATTTCTGAATAATGGAGAGACATGCATGATTTCACTTTTTGTTTGATTTCTAGCCATCCTGTCAATTAAAAAAAAATTAGTTTTCAAAATTAAGATTATGAAATTTAGACCTTATTTTGGTTCGAATGAGTCATTTGCAGTTTTCAAAATAGTTTCAAATAATTGAGATATTCAGCAGCAAATCTGTGGAGTGTTGAAAGCATTTGCAAGAACTTGCATGTCTGCTAGCGACAAAAAAATTCCCATGGGCCCCCAGCAAGATGCCTCTTGGCCAGAATTTTCCTAGCTCAGCTTCACTCAGCAGAAGTGAAGAGTTTTTTTTAAATGTACTAAAATCACTAAATACAAACAAAGATCATGTATGTGAATAATATTCTTTTGGGATGTTTTAAGCCTTCCAAAAATAATGCCAAATTAATGGAGTCATAATTTTGATGTAAAGCAGGCTAGCTGTTATCCAGCAATTTAAAATGTGCAAAATCAGACCAGTGTAAATCCCAGACATGGTGGGTGCACGGAATTGAACCATGTGACTGACAGGAGTTTTGCACAGCTCAACTAGCAGGAGCCAATAGGAAAGCTGTTCAGTGACATGGCAGACAAGCAACTAGCTAAACCCAGAGGAACCAAGAAGAAACAGAAAAATCAATGTTTGCGGCTGCTCAGGTCACAGAAAATTTACAGGACAACCATAATCCCTCATATAGGAGAAGCACATATTATAGAGAACTTCCCAGAATGCAGATGGAGAGTGCATTCTGCACCATCTCTTAATTAACTGTAAAGAGGCATGTTTTGTTAAAATTTGGTAATGTGGGGGTAAAATATATACTTTTAGGCTGGTTTTTAGGTTTAGCTAACATAGGCCTAAAAACCTGAACAAAAACTTTTTGTGTTATTGCTTGTCTTTACTTTTCACTCATTTTTAGAAGAGAATGTGCACAGTAGAATGTTTTAGTTGAAGGCCAAATATATATAGATACTGATTAACAAATGTTAAACAGTCTTTAGAAGCATAAGCTCCTGTTTCACAAAATAAAATGTTATTTTGTAGAGTCTTAACATCATTGCATAGAGATAGATATGAAACATAAACAAGGCCATAAGTGGTGGGCCTTTTGGTCAAGTGAAAAGTGTCTGAAGGATGCCTGATGTACACGTGAACAGCTTAAATTGTGAATTGATTGGTTATAGATAAAGATTACTAGCTCCTGATAGGTTAAGACCCCTGTATGTATTACAATTCTATGTATTGTAATTTCTGATAAAAGGTTACCATGATGCTCCTTTTTTTTGTAGCTTTTTGTGAACTACATGTTTGCATGCTCTGAAATAAAGTGTGTTTTCGGATACAATTGACCACCAGCCTCATTCTTTGAAGGGAAAGTCACCCCCAACAGTAGCAAGTCTTTTAAAGATAATTAGGGCATACTGAATCCAGACATGATTGTTACCATATATTGTGCATAATGGCCTCTTCAAAGGGAACAAAGTAACACATGGAAATCACTGAAGTGTAAATCTTTATTTTCTTTTCATTTAGGATTAACATATTTCAGTGAGCTGTAGGATGTAATAAAAATGATCAAATAATATGCACAATCTTTTAATAAGGCTATTGAATTTCACTTTTTGATTTGCAAGAGGTACTAGAAATATTTTTATATGTTAGCATGAAAGAGCACGTTGACACGGCTCTCAGAACTTTTTGTTTCACTTTGAAACAAAAATATACAAGCCAATTTAATGATCAGAAATACAACACACAATCAGAAAACACCTGTTTTTGAAGCAAGTGCAAATATTTTCTTGACTAAAAGTTAAACAAATATTTTAATGCATACAAGTTAAGCAAACAAGTTTAACATATTGATTTAAGAAACTTTGCTATACCGTGGAAACGTGAATCACTTTTTATCTATGTACTTGATAATACTGTCCTTTAAGCACTAAGTGTTTGTGTTACATTGATACAAACTTGTACCAATTCTCTACATTTGCATACTCCTGTACAAATAGGTCATGCTATTTTGCATTTGGGTTACTAACTTCTGCACCTTGTTGTGCAGCCACAGAATATTGCTTCCATGCATTTTGTTGGTATTGGTGACTACCTTATCTCTGGCACCAGACCTCCATTCTCCTGTTTCCTACCCCTTGTACTGGGAGGAGGAAGTATTGGATTTGGATAGTGGGCATGTCTTCAAATTAGTGCCTGGTAATGAGCTCTCTCTATGCAGAAGAGAAGAGCATCATTTGTTGAGGATACAGAAACATGAACAAAGTGGACCTTTAGCAAGACTTACAAATAAATTCTTCTGCACTTTTCACCTTCCCTGAGTCCAGGTCACACTGTCCATAGTGTGTTAGAAGCAGATGGTGTCACAGAAAAACTGTCCATGTGGTTTTCTTGCTGTGTCCTGCTATAAAAAGTTAGCCTCACATCCAGTCAGAGCATGAAATGAGAACAGAGTTTCTCAGAAATGACATGAATAGGAAAGTACTGTAGTTCCTTTGATGTGCCAACTTTCATCCAAAGCTGTCTATGTCATTCTGCTATAGGGAGCCAGCAAAACAATAAGCAAATCAGTGTCCCTGGCTGCAACAACTATACTGACAGCATCACTGTGGGCACCGTGTAAAATCATTCTTACATTTGCTCCTTCCTGATGAGCACACATCTGATTCATGTCAACTGTTACTGTTGAGTACCATACTTCAGTCTTATCCTCAAAACCACCAGAATGATCACAGAATCATAGAACCAGAAGAGACCTCGAGACGTCATCTAGTTCAGTCCGCTTCACTCAAGGCAAGACTAAGTATTATCTAGACCATTGCTGACAGGGGACTGTTCATCTTAGAAAAGAGACAACTAAGTGGGGGATTGTGACAGCATTGGGATTTACCACCAGAGCGTCTCTTACTGTTCAGTCTGAGGATTAGTTCTTAACAGTCCTGGATTGCCCTTTGTCAGTGGTATCCCATCCGTCGTCTGCTGTCTGCTGCCCTCCGGATCCATGCTGCTCCCCGCTCAGCAGTGTCCACTTCAGGACACTGCCCCCAAGTCCATGCTCACCCCCTTCCAGAGGTGGAGGGGTTAACTCCTCCAGCTGTGGCGGCTAATCATAACTCCTCAATCTAGCCCCTCTCCTCAAGGGCTGGCTGCAGTCTGTTCCGGTTGCTCCTCTATGACCAGGTGCAGTACAATGGGGAAGGCCAGGCCCTCCCACTACTCTGGGCCTCGACCCAGGGACCCTGCCCTCCCTGCTGTCCTTCACTCCCCTTGTCCAACTACTGTCCCTGGGCAGCTTCCCCTCTGGCCCCTTGCACCTTCTGGGCCCTTCTCCTCAGGGCCTGCAGGGTGGCAGGTAGTGGGCTGGAGCCCTCTTCTACTTCCCCGCAACTGTCCAGCACCTGTGCTGTCCAAGGTGCCTGTCTCCTTGGCTCAAGAGACAGTCCTTCTCCCTCACTGGTCCGGGAGAGACTGCTTGCTGCTCTTCTAGGCAGCTTTTATAGAGGGCCCAGCGTGTACCTGATTGGCTGGCTCTTTCTGGGCCCTGATTTGACATATTGAAGTTTCTTTCTAATGGCCATTGCCTCCATTATTATATGCAGTCCTTGTTCACCTGTTTCATGCACATCTTCTTTACTTAATTCTTGGCAAATAATACAGAGATATTTTTAGACTTACTACTGATTCCATAGTTGACTTACATTTGTAACTAATATGAGTGTCACAAACTCTGACCTCGTTTAACTACTGTTGTTCTCTCTATTTGTAAAAAATACCATCACCAGCACTTATGTGTTAATTCTACTCTAATTACAAAGCATTATGTACTTTAAAACAAATACAAAGCATGCAAGAAAATGGTTTCACATATTACAGGAAAAATAACTGGTGTTATGGTTAAGTCTAATATTAGGATACATAGATGACTAAATGCTATAACAAGTTGAAGATTAGGGTGCAATAAAACTATGAAGTGTCTTCCCTCATTTCTGTTCTTAATAGACTGAAAATGAATTATGCCAAACAGTGTGATTTTACAGACAAGTTCATGCGCACACACACACACACACACACACTCTCTCTCTAACCTGTACAAGTCAATAAACAGTATATGATCATGTAATTAAAATGTGTTATAATGCATATGTACAATGGGGGCAGAGTTAGCATGGCAAGTTCAAGTATAAATTGACTTTTCCTGACTATGGCACGCTTAGCACATAACCTTTATGTTGCATGCATTAACTTTTTTTCTTTTGCATTCCATTTTCTAGTTTATTTTTTAAAGAAAAGGAGAAGAAAAGTGAAAAATTAAAAAAAATCAGCTATAGTCTCTCAAGCTTTCAAGTTCTCCTTGTTACAAAACATTTTAAATAGAGCATGTAAATTCCTTACTCTGTATATCCACATAACTAGGTAGCAATAGAACCTTGTCACCAAAATCCAAGCCACCTTTGATTCAGGCCTTCTGAATACTAGTAAAAGCAGGTTTAGTAATCTTTGGCAATTTGTGTGTCAAAAGCTCCAAGTGTAGAATTTTACACTTATGTAACATCTAGTTAGTCATCATTAAAATACTTTGCACTAGCTAAATTTATTCTAAAAATCATCCCAATTAAGCAGCAGTCACTATAATTCACTATCATTAGACTGAATCATTTTCCTAGGAGATGTCCCAGCAAAACAGCTGTCCCAAGATATCATGTCCCAGTGAAGCACTGGAGATTAGATTTAATAAGATTTTACACGTATATAGTATGTTGCATCCCAAAGCACTTTACACATTCGGAGGGTAGAGTTTCAGAAGTGTGGCTTCCCATTAAGGTATGGGGGCAATTTGTACCTATAAAATTTGCACATAGGAAGGCCACATATCTCTATGACTGTACAAATACAAAGACCACCATGGAACTGCAGCAGCTTCTGGGATAGGGAAGAGGGTATATGCCAAGTAGTTTTACTCTCTGTCATACCCCCTCCAGCCTGATTAACCAATGCAAGCTCCCCCGCACTCACAGAAGCTGAGGGGAACATTGAAGGCCTGTTATTTATTGACTTTTCATTTGGCAGCTGGACTTATTCTGTGCACACCTTATGTGCTTCAGTGGCAAGTATAAACTTTGAGATTTGTCATCTGTAGGCAAATGTCACCCCAATCTCGCTGGGTGGGAAACTTGGTTGGACTTCAGCATGGCAGACAACACGGAATGGGGTAGGGAATGCAGGCAGGGGTTCCTCCTTCTCCAAGGACTCTTCACTTCTGCTTGGCCAGCTAGGAGGAAATGGGACCTGATTGGACCTGTGATCCCCCCCCCCATTAATTTAAACCTCTGTCTGCGCATCTGGAAGCTTTAGCTGTCCCACCCTCCCTCCCTGTAGCTGTAGTATAAGAACATTGTTTTTAGGATGTAGTGGGTCTGATCAATTGCTTGTTTTGGGACCAAGAAGGAATTTTTCCTACTAACACAAATTGGCAGAAGTCTGGGGAGGTATTTTTACCTTCCTCCTAGCATCATGGAGGCAGAGTAGGGTTAAAAGGAATAGGACTTAAAAATGAATATTAGGAATTTTTAGGAATGCTTAGTTCATCACACCTTGCCACTGGTGTCCAGAGCAGGTAAAGGCTAAAAGGGTCAGGTCTCAGAGGTACCAGAGACCTGGGATTTCACTGGTAGACCTTGTGTGTATGGGAGAGCTGAAGTCCTTGCAGACCAAGATCCCCCTTTGGTTCCTTTTCTTCACAGCTGGAGGGTGAGAGGATTCAGAAGTGAGCAGAGTCCTAGTGGTAGGTTGAGAACAGTCTACCAGTTATGGGTTAGCCTTGTATCCTCTGCACTGGCCCCATTTAAATGAGAGACAGGTGAAGTAGGGCAGATAGCACACCTCCCCTATGTTAACTTAATGAACTTGTGGTTTAACACTTAAATCTGTTCTCCTGCATGTCCTAATCAATGGAGCCTGCCTCTAGGCAAGTCTGTACTTAGACTGTTATGGCGGTAACAGGTGAGATGTAAGCAGCAAGGAATTGGTAGGCAGAGGCTATAAAAAGGTGCTTGTCTTAACTGGAAGTCACTTTTTGCATATTTCATATTGATCCTTTACATCAGTTTAGCAGAGTTTTATTCTATTTATGTTGTGATTAAACCAATTTTATAGATTTCAAGTTGAGCATGTCAGCAGTAGAAAATCTGGTTACTGAGAATGTTCTGTTTTCAGCACATCAATTTGTTGGCACTGGGGAGATGGAAAGCAGGTGTACAATGAGAGAAACTAAACTATAGCCAGTGAATGTAGATAGGATCCTGGCCTGGCATATGGGATACCTGAGTCCTGTTCCTGGTGCTGTCACTGATCTGACCTTATCCTCAGACTTCATTTCTGTTTCCACTCCTAGTCTTTGTCTATCTAGTCTTTTTAGATTGTAAATTTGGGGTGGCTGACATTATCCCTTACCATGTGACTAGCATACTGGGACCCATTCTTGGTTGAGGCCTCTAGGTGCTGATGTAATACAAATAAAAATAACTGTGGTTCATATTGTATGCTTATTAATGTTTTGTCTAGTCTAATTTAAATGGCTGAAGTGATGTGGTTCTCATCACTTCCCTTTGGAGGCGATTTCATAGCCTAATAGATATCACTGTCAAGAAGAGGTTTGCTCCCGAGAAGCAGTTTGCAGAATTGGGGCTAATTTTTAATTCTATCCCTGAACATTCAATTTTGTCTGGCAAGATTTATTCTTTGTAAACTCATTCTGCTTACCAGTCATGTGTTCATGATCTGTTAAGTAATTTTCCTTTCTGTATTTGTTCCCTTATTTTACTGGGCACAAGATTTAGAGTTATGGGATTTATGTAATTGGATGTGCATCTATAGAATTGAAAATATTCTTTGCTAATTTGCATCTTCTCAAGAACCGTTACTATAGAGGAAAATTAATTCTTCTTTTTCTGTGGTTTATTTCAAGTGTTTTTAATTACATGATTTTAGGTCTTTTTTCTTTCACTGCTTTTTTTTGGATCGATTAATTAATTTTAAAAATAGTCTCCATTACATGCCAAGCACTGGAAGAAGGATAGCAGAGGCCAAAGGGTTAACAACAACAAGAATTATATTACACGTCAGTATAGAGTGAACTACAAGGACTAAGTGAGGAAAGACTGATTTAAAAGGGTGTGCCTTCCTGCACATGCTCTTTTAATGTCATGAGATCTGGTCTCAGCCTAATTTCCTGTGGGGGTTTGTTTAATAATGGTGGGCCCATTATTGAGAATATCTTTTGCCTTGGACTGTCACTAGCTGAAATCTGGATTCTGTCAGCCAATGTGTCCCTGTTTATATACGCTTAATTTCCTGAAGGGAATTAAAAATTGTAACAACTAGTCAGAGGGCTCTCAGTTAAGGAATGTTATGCTAATATTAAAGTGGCAAGGATCTAAGACTTTCCAGACTTGTGGCTCTTTTACTTTGTGCAGGTGGCAATGCTTTTGTTTCCTGGGTCATTTTAAAATAAGTACCATTAAAATAAGAAAGCTCATTCCTAAAATGAATTATTTGAAATCCCAGAAAGAACTCTCAAGGGCAGCTCAGTGGTTTCATAACAATATGAACTAATATAATCTTTTTGCGCTAAAAATAGATGGATGCCGATGTCTGCTAAACTTTTTATGGGGAGTGTGCATTTTTCATTTATGACCATTCATCATTAAGTGGCTTTATATTTAAAACATTATCTAATGGATTTGGAAGTCAAACTATAGACATGTTTCCAAGCTGTTTGATTTATAAGATAGCAGTCCTATTTAAATGTATACATGTCTAGTGTGTCCTGACACATTAAGAGCTCTAGCTTCATTTCTTTTTTGATGTGTGCCTTTTCTATTTTATCACCATGCCACTATCTCTCGTGTGTCAATGATCCATGGATCATGTAAGCTTCTCACAGGCAAAGGACATGCCAAACTCTCAGTGGGATTATTTTTCTCTTACTATACATGCAATACAAACACACACACTAATAGCATTAAAAATGGAACCAGAAAAAATGTGTTAACCTCTTTTAAACATTTATATAAATAATATAAAAATATAAATACAAAATAACTAAAATCATTGTTTTATGAAGGGAAATTTCACAGAATTCAAATATCACAATATTTACTCCCACATTCGACAAACTTCAAAGGTCACTTGGGGACCGAAATTAGTGGCTGTCATCCTTATCACTAACTGAGTGGAAAACATGATATCCAGATACCCAAATGGCACTGTAATTTTAAAGAGGTTTATTCTGTTACTAAATTTCAAATAAGCAATGTTTGAAAGGATTTGAAGTTTAGTAATTAGCCGACTAATTTTCTGCATGTACAGGAGTGCTACATGCATCTAGTTATAGTTCATGCACTTCACTTAAAAAAAATCTCATTAATCTACTTGGAAAGTTTAAGGACTCCATTCAGAAAAAGCGAATAGAAAGATATTACACTTGGGCAACAAAATAATAATTTTGGAGATCATTTAATCATTTGTTTCATCCACAATGGATACAATTCACTCGAGTGCAGAAGATTCAACCAAAGCTTTACGCATTTGTTAAAGCCCCAGGTAAAAAATTTAAGTGGAGCATAGGGCCTTGTGTTATCCTATATGTTGGGATGATGCTTACACAATACCATCTAAACAGCATTTTATAAGGACGGTACAGTGGTTTCCACTATAAAAGCAACACTGATCAACCCTTAATACATAGTGGTATCTGACATACCACTATGTTTCCCTGCACTTAGAAAACTGACTCTTATCTCCACTATCACCATGTAACTGTTCAGAAATAATGACTTTTTAATGACCACCATAGTATTCGGTGAACTGTATCCAGAGATATGTATCTCTGGCTGGAGAAGTGATGATTCTGATTCCAATCCATGCCACTGTGATATGCCAATATTAACTAAGCCATCTATTTTAAAAGCCCTTTCTCAAGTTGTTGATTGTCTAATGCAGACACCTGTACTCTGTGCTATGTAAGCGCTTGCATTAACAATAAAAGTTACAAGAGTAGGCTGATGTGAACAGGCACAAAAGTCAAACCAAGCCATATCTAATTTTATCTAGCTGTCATCTTGTGGTACGTTCTCAGTGATGCAATAATAAGGAGCACAGAGAAAAGGCTCAGAATAGATGAGAATGATACATTGTTTTTTGACAGCTGGCTTCTGACAAAGTTCCATCCCCCTTCCTCCCCATAGCTTGTGAACATGCACTTATTTCAATGTATAAGAAGTTAAGGCAATATTTTTCTGCAGCAGATAATGTAACAAGGACCTGTACGCAAGGTTGTTGCTAATGGAAAAGCCCAATAGGAATTTTCAGTGCCTTTATTATTATTTTTTTAATGATCTCTTCATTGTTTTGGGATTCTTTATTATGGTTAATAGCTTCTCCTCTGCTAGCTTTGAGTTTGGCACTGAAAGCTCTATAAAATGCCCTAATGGTCCTCAACTGTGCTGTTGTATAGTACAGGATCTGGTTGTGTTTCCATTATGAATTTAGTTTCAAAGGTATTTATATCTCAATCATTTTAATTTGCATTAGGTAGCGGAGAATTTGGCTCACAGTCAGTGAGTGAAGTAATTTTTGGTGCATACTTGTGTTTGTGTGTGTGTGTGTGTGTGTGTGTTTGAAAATATGTCTTTTAGCCTAGAGTGGGTTGCAGTTCAAACTAGTCTTCTGTGGTTTCAAAAACTTTCAAACAAACATATCTTTAATTAAAATAAAACTTGCATATGACTATGAAACCATTATATATTTTAATGTCTGAACAATGTTTTATCTTATTCAGAAGCAACTTTTCATGCTTTTGAAATTATCTATACAGTGAAAAATATATTGCACATAAGTTCATTTAAAATTTGGAAATTTCATAAAATTGCTTGAATTTTGCATACATTACATAAAATTTAAAAAAGCTAAATGTTGACAGAGGTCCTGTGGGAAAATAATACTGGATTCTTTAGGTAATAAATGTATCATAAGGAGACAGAATTAAATTCTCGCATTTTCTAACTTTCTAATGCTTGACTTTGAAACCTAAATAACATTTTTTATGTAGTATTGTATGTTCTCTGTGTGGTGCATATTGGCAGAATGCTTTTGCTACCAGTATACATTATATACTGTCTTTGGCATCCTTATACAGGAAGTCAAAGTTTACATTTCCTTCTTATAAATTTCTGTTTGCATGAAGGGCTGCTTTAGGATATTGGAGCAATATATTTATTTGTAACTCATTCAAGGTTTTGTTTGAGTATTCAGCGATGTTGTCTTTTTGGCAGATATTTTTTTTAACTTATATTTCTGATAATTTGTTCAGTCAGGAGAATTGAATAAACAGTATTCTATAAAACTGCATCCAGCATCTCCTCCTTATTTGTGTTTTGTATTGTGCAACTGTTAGATGTATATATTTCATTTCTGTCGTGTAATTAATAATATTAGCTTGTGTTGAATTCTATTGTCTCTAGTCTATCCAAGTCATTCTGAACACTCTTAGTCTGTAATTAACTACTAGTCTTTCACCCCAGCTTCATGAGCAAATTGTATCACTGCATTTTTCTTTCTTGTAGGTCATTGTTATATAAACTGAACAAGATCATGCCTAATACTTATTCTTGTAGCAGTCCATTAGTTATACTCCCCTTCCTGAAATGTTACCATTCTCAATTTCCCAATGTCTTCAGTGTTTGAGCCAATTTTGTACCCATTCAAATTCAAACATCTCAGCCCTTTCACGATACTTGCTGACCTTTTAGATTAGCTTTTTAAATAACTTGTACGAAGAGCTTCCTCAAAGCACAAGTAAAATATATTCACTTCTACCACCCCCACCCTCTCTTTTTGCTGTATTCTCAGAAACTCTATCAGCTTTCTAGGAAAGAGATCTTTTGTGAAGACATCTTAATTATCCTTGACAAAATCCTAACTTTCTTAATGCTCCCTTGTTTTGTTGCTAGAACTTGACCCAACAAAGCACTTGAGAATTTGAGCACACGTTTATTTTTAAGCATGCCCTTTGAAGTAACTGGGACTGCTCATTTGCTTAAAGTTAAATAGATGATTAAGTGCTGGTTGAGGCCCTAATACAATTAGAAACTTAATCTGCCATTCCATACATTGGTTACAGTGGCCATAAAATGTGCTGAATATATATATTTAAAACATACTTGAAAATATATACAATATGTAAAAATATTAGTAATTTGATTCATTTTCCTGATATTTTAAATATGAGACAATACAATTTACATATTTACAGTTCAGTACCATTTTTATATTAATCTATTATTCTGCAAATTGGCCAGCTTTGTAATATTTAAATATATATTATATATTTTCTCAAATATTTTCAATCTATATGCAACATATTTTACCTGTTTAGGTCCCAAACCTGCAAACACTTACACATGTATTTAACCTTGTGCATGCAAGTAGTCTCCAATCTCCATGCATGGGTGTGGGTGTGTTAGGGCTAACTCAGTTTCCCTCACTCCTTCCCACCTGTATTCTTCCTCACCAGCAATCACATAGTTAAACTCCCAAGGCTTGTACAAGCATTTGCTTGAGGCTTAGAGGCTCAGTGAAATATTGCTTTGACCCCCGGTTGTTGTGGTAACCTTCTCAGTCCCTGGAATGTAACCTTGTCTCAGACAATAAGCAGTTTGTAAACCCATGCTAGATGAGGTGGTTGTATCTCCAGATTGCATTATATGTATGTAACAACTTTGCTAGAGAACGAATAGACGCTTATTCATAAGCTGGTTGGCATCATGTAAGCTTTCTCAAGGTCCCCACACCAGGTGCCTCAAGAGGGCACTGACCTAGGACTGATGTCAGGGTTTGCTAATGCGCATGCTTCAAGTAGGTCTTTCCCTCCCTCCACCCATTCCCCCTCCCCTTTGAATATACTCTATAAAAGTCTGCTTAGTACTGATAATAAACGGAGCTGCTACTAACCCCCTTTCTTGACCGAGAGGAGGGTGCCTCAGTTTCCCCTTTGATCAAAGTTGAGTTGTGTATTTCTGCAATGGTCTCTGACAGCTTGTGAGCTCCTTGCCTCAACGCCGCCACTACAATCCGGAGTGTACGGTAAGGAGGAGAGACGCGCCATTAATTTTCCCCTGACAGGTGCACTGGGGAGCTGGGCAGGAATGACTACTCTGTGAATTTTGCCTACTTTTACCATAAGAAATCGTATCCATAATGATGACAAGGGTCACCTTATCCTCAGTAATTACATTTCCAATATGGTTTTAAAATCTTTTTCCTTTGCCAATTCCTTTTGAAGTAACATCATAGAGCTTCAAGAGTATTACAAAATTTGCCTGACCAAAAGGAGTTAAATTTTGCAGTCTCTCAGATTAGCTGCCTACTGTATCTTCTTAGCCATTTCCCTCCAACTGCATAAAGACATTGGTGGCATAAAAGAGGTCATAGGTTTTAAAAAAATGCTAACCATGATTCTTTCCACTCCATGACTATAATAAATGAGTCTTCTGTAAATGAGATCTGTATCAGTTGAATGAGTGGTGTGTCATAATTTTGACACCTCTGTAAAACTGTATTGAAGGAGATCAGAGAAGTCAGAGAGAAGAAATGCCGATCATACGTGTTTGAAGTTTCTGTAAAAGGAATACGAATAGTCAAAGCAAAATGTTATATAAGCTAGTGGGTTTGACCTCAGCAATGAGCTACTGGACCACCCAGGGTCAAATATTACATAACACATTCTTAGGCATATGTGTTGTATAAAATCCTTAAATCTGGAATGCATGTACCACACAAAGTTTGACCACAGAAAGGATTGCTGCTATGCTCACTAACACCCACCCACACATACATAGGAATAATTACCGTATTTTTCGGCGTATAAGACGCCTTTTTAACCCCCAAAAATAGCTTCAAAATTAGGGGGGGCGTCTTATACGCCGAATATCGGCTGGAGCTGGGGAGGCTGCAGGTGGCCCGGCGGGCGGGGCGGGGCGGCGCTTCCCCCCCGAGCCCACCCGCATGTGTTGGGGCCGGCAGGGAACGGGAGCAGCTCGGGCCCCGGGGCCCCTGGGAGCGCCCGCCCGCGCGGCGGGGACGGGAGAGCGGCGCGCTCCCAGCAGCCCGCCGGGCGGCGGGGACGGGAGAGTGGCGCGAAAAAAGCGGCGCTTTTTGTGTGGTGGTGTTTTTTTTTGTTTTTTGTTTTTTTTTCCCGGCTTTTTTATTTAAAAACTCGGGGGCGTCTTATACGCCGGAGCGTCCTATAGGACGAAAAATACGGTAGCAGTGTACAGTATATATAATGCTGGTGGGAGGAGAGGAAGAGAATTGCCCAGTTGTGATCATCTGCAACCTAATATCTGGTAAATTATGCAGCAGGTTAATGTTTAAATACAGAGTTTCCCTGAATGACAACTCCAGCTCAAAAAGTAATATATAATCTTTATATAAAAAACTACAGCAAGGCAGATAGGCAGCTACACCCTCATGTTAATTCCTAGCCTAAAATAATAATAATCACCTGTTTCCTGCTGAAGGATAGCTATGGGATGTGTTCTCAATGCAATGTTCACAGCAACACAAAAGTACGGAGTCAAGAGTGAAGGAGTTAAAAAGCAAATTATTTAAAAATAAAATACCTTTCAAAAATAGCAGAGAAAAAAAGCGCTCTCAAGTGCTGCCCCTGCCTGAATATTACAAAACCCTTCCTTTTGAACCATACCCCCTAAAAAGGAGAATTCAAACCTCAGAGGAGGAGGGAAATGCAGCAAAGTACCAAAATATTATTCTGGGAACTCAGCCCAATCTCAAACCTGTTAATAAAAAGACTTGACTGACATCACAAAGTAAAGAAAATTAGAGATAAATGAAACTTTAATGCTAAGTAGTAAGCAGGAAACACAACATGCAAACTCTAACCCTCAAAAAACTTCTAAATCAATCACGTGATACCATGTGAACAGACAACCTGATTTATTATGTCATGAGCAGACTTTACTCATGGTTTTACCTTTTGTATACTATGTAGTCTAAATAGGGATATTGACCTTTACTTACCATTTTAAAATGCCAACTTTTCAGCAACAAGTGGCTTTCATTTTGAACACGTCTCCCTTTCTCATACTTAGGATTCATTCTATTGGAGTTCTATATAAATTTATGCAAAATAAAATCTACTAACACACATGCAACTACAGTGACATTTCTATAAAAACAAGCCCAGTCACACATCTCCTGTTCCTGGTCATTGAATCATCAGCTATACTGTATACATTTTGCACAGGACAATTAAATTAACTTTCAATTTAGCTTAGTGGGCCATTTCTCTCACACCATCTAATTGTTCTCTGGTCGTGATATTTATTAATTCATTTTTGGGGTGGTTTTAAAATTATTTCTGCCATTCTGCCTGAACTCTATGCTGAAGGACTCTGCCCAGAAGGCCTAAGGCAGAATGGTGCACAGAGTGAGAGACTGTGGATGAATTCACATTAACATTACAGTAAACCCTCGATTTAATGGACCTCGATTTAACGGACTTCGGATGCAACGGACAAAATTTCTGAGCAAGTCTGATGCATCCGAAATCCATTTCTCGGGGGCTGGCTGCCGGCTCCTGGTGCCCGCCCGAGTCCCGCCAGCAGGCGGGCTGCCGGCTCCCGGCTCCTGCCCGAGTCCCGCCAGCGGGCGGGCTGCCGGCTCCCAGTTCCCGCCCGAGTCCCGCCAGCGGGAGGGCTGCCGGCTCCTGGTTCCCGCCCGAGTTCCGCCAGCGGGCGGGCTGGATGGCTGCCGGCTCCCGCCTGTGGGCGGGATGGCTGCCGGCTCCCGCCCGGGTCCCACCTGCGGGCGGGATGGCTGCCGGCTCCCGCCCGGGTCCCACCTGCGGACAGGCTGGCTCCCGCCTGCGGGCGAGCTAGCTGCCGGCTCCCGCCTGGCTCCCACCTGCGGGCGGGCTGGCTGATGGCTCCCGGCTGCCGCCTGGGTCCCAGCAGCCAGGACCGGGGCAGGCTGGCTGACGGCTCCCGGCTGCCGCCCGGGTCCCAGCAGCCAGGACCGGGGCGGGCTGGCTGACGGTTCCCGGCTGCCACCCGGGTCCCAGCAGCCAGGACCGGGGCGGGCTGGCTGACGGTTCCCGTCTGACACCCGGGTCCCGGCAGCGGGCGGGCTGCGGAGCTGCTGCCCTGACCCTGTGGCGGGCGGGCTGCTGCTCCGACAGCTCGTGCTTTTTTTTATTATTAAATTACAGACTTTTTGATTTAACGGACACCCCCTCGCCCGAATTAGTCCGTTAAATGGAGGTTTTACTGTACTGAAGATAGGGTGGTAAGCTTAACTTAAGGACCAGGCAAATTGGTCAAAACTAGAGTAAAGAATAAAATTATCACACACACAGATAAACATGACATGTTGGTGAAGAATCAACACAACTTGCATAAAGGAAAATCATACCTCAATAATCTATTAACATTCTTTGAGGGAGTCAACAAGCATGTGTGCAACGATGATCCAGTGCATGTAGTGTATTTGAATTTTCAGAAAGCTTTGACAAGGTCCCCCAGCAATGGCTCTTAAACAAAGTAGGCTGTTATGGGATAAGAGGGAAGGTTCTTTCATGTTTCAGTAACTGGTTAAAAGATAGGAAACAAAGCATAGGAATAAATGGTCAGTTTTCACAATGGAGAGAAGTAAATAGCTGAGCCATCCAAGGATCTGTACTGGGAACTATTCTGGTCAACATATTCACAACTAACCTAAAAAAGAGGGTAAACAGTGAAGTGACAGAGTTTTCAGACAATAAAAAATTACTCAAGATAGTTAAGTCCAAAGCTGACTGCAAAGAGTTACAAAGGAACCTCATTAAACTGGGTGACAAGGTGACAAAATGGCAGATGAAATTCAATTCTAATAAGTGCAAAGTAGTGCACATTGGAAAACATAATCCCAACTATACATACAAAATGATGGGGTCTGAATTAGCAGTTACCACATAAGAAAGAGATCTTGGAGTCATTGTGGATAGTTCTCTGAAAACATCTGTTTAATGTGCAGTAGCTGTCATCTATCCCATTAGGAAAGGGATAGCTAATAAGACAGAAAATATTATAATGCTTCTATATAAATCCATGGTATGCCCACACATTGCATACCATGTGCAGTTCTGGTCACCCAAGCTCATAAAAGTATATTAGAATCGGAAAAGGTACAGAGAAGGGCAACAAAAATGATTTAGGGATACGGAATAGCTTCTGTATGAGGAGAGACTAAAAAGATGAGGGCTGTTCATCTTAGAAAAGAAATGAGTAAAGGGGAAATATAATGGAAGGCTATGAAATCATGGATGTGCGGAGAAAGTAAATAGGGAAGTGTTATTTACCACTTCACATAACACAAGAAGTAGGGAGTGGTGGTCACCTGTTGAAATTAAAAGGCAACAGGTTTAAAACAAACAAAAGGAAGTACATCTTCACACAATGAACATTCCAACTCATTGCCAGGGGTTGTTGTGAAGGCTAAAACTATGGGTTCATAAAAGAATTAGATACGTTCATGGAGGTCAGGTCCATCAGTGGATATTAACCAAGATGGTTAGAGATGCAACATCATGCTCTGGGTGTCTCTAAACCTCCCACTTCCAGAAGCATCCGGCACTGGGCTAGATGGACCATTGGTGACCTAGTGTGGTCATTCTTATGATCTTATGTTCTAACATCAATAGGGCCAGGATTTTACCCTATGGAATTAATCTAAATTGGACTCCTTGGACTATTAGTGTCATTTTTCTTGTAGAACCAGGGGAGTGTAAATCCATCCACAAGGTCTAGAACAAATCCCTGAATAATATGTGCCACTGTGTCATGCCTTGCTATGTGATCCCTAAAATTTGCTGAATCCTAGAAACGCTGCTGGGGTAACCTCAGTGAGCAGAGGTGTGGATAACTCCTTTCATAACCATTATACAGAGAATGTTTGCCCCATGTTTCCTCTTTTAAAGTTTTCTTTGTGCTTTACTTACACCTTCTATTGCAAGCACATCTCATTTATATGCCATTGACTACATACAGCTAAAATGTTCATTAGTCCCAGTGAGATAATAAACCGGAATTTTTCAGTGATGCAATCTTAATTTTTAATTACATTTTCAACAGACTTTTACCTGTCAGTATCAAATGTATACTTCTTTTCCCTTGAACATTTGGACTGTTTCTTCAGACAAATAAAGCATACCTGTAAATATCCAGTATGTAAATAATATACTATGCTTCAGGCAAAATCCCTCTTTGTGATAAACTTGACCTTGTCATTTGTTTGTGGCTTCAGTATTCATGAGTAGTCATGCTGTCACTATAACTTGTGAAAACAGCATATGAACACTGTACCATCCACACAGTGATGACAAACTCTCATTTTCACCCGCACACCCACAAATATAAGTGCTGGTCGTAGCTAACTTTCCATAATAAGCCTGATTTTGACTAAGGCCACAGATTTTCCAAAATTGAATAATTCTATCTAAAATTTCAGTTGTATGATAGGATTCCAGGCAGAATACAGTAAAACCTCAATTTAACGGACCTCAATTTAACGGACTTCGGATGCAACGGACAAAATTTCTGAGCCATATCTGATGCATTCCTGATCCATTTCTGGCGGACTGGCTGCCGGCTCCCGGCTGCCGCCCGGGTCCCAGCAGCGGGCGGGCTGGCTGCCGGCTCCCGGCTGCCGCCCGGGTACAGGCAGCAGGCGGGCTGGCTGCCGGCTCCCGGCTGCTGCCCGGGTCCGAGCCACTGGCGGGCTGGCTGCCGGCTGCCGCCTGGGTCCAAGCCACTGGCGGGCTGGCTGCCAGCTGCCGCCCGGATCCCGCCAGCAGGTGGGCTGGCTGCCGGGTCCCGCCAGCGGGCAGGCTGGCTGCCGGCTCCCGGCTGCCACCCGGGTCCCAGCAGCGGGCGGGCTGCGGAGCTCCCGCCCCGACCCTGTGGCGGGCGGGCTGCTGCTCCAACAGCTCGTTTGTTTTTTTTATTAAATAACGGACTTTTTGATTTAACGGACACCCCCTCGCCCGAATTAGTCCGTTAAATGGAGGTTTTACTGTATATCTGGAAAGTTTGGCTAAACCAGATGATATACTGGAGAAAGATGAGAGGTCATAAAATAAGATGGGTTTAACAGATTTCCTTCTTTTCTGGCTCATACTGATATCTGCAAAAGAAGATTAACATTAACTTGGAGTTCAACACTAATCTACTTTTCCAGGTTAAATGTAGGCCTCATGAGGCCTTCATGGCAGGGACAGGAAGTGTGTATCTGAGCCTTATTTACATATGCAGGGTAGGTGTGAAAGAAGCCAGACAAAGTTATAACTCCTGAGATTGGGGGTTCACAAGGCCTGCTGCCTTATTACTCCTATGAATATGCCCAGTGCCCCAAATGGGGCAAGAAGGGTCATGCCATATGCCGCAACTACCAGCTTGCAGCCAGGGATCAGCATTGCAAGGATAGCATGCTGCACTCCCAGAGGGATATAGCAGTGGGAGTGCTGCCCTCTGCCCACCAGGGAGCGCGGGAAGGAATTCTGCCTTTAATGCTCTGCTTGATGCTATAGCCCTGCTCTCAGGCGTACTGCGTACCCTCCGCCAAGCCTCTCTTTCGTGCAACTTTTTGGTTTCTTTCGCCCACAAAAGTGAGTATCGAATCCTCATTTATGAACAAGGAGCATCCAGCGTAAAGATCACCTTTGTATTGCCCAATCTTTGCTCAGCAGTGTGCCAGGCCAGTTGTTCGGCTGTAGGATGCTCTGAATTACGCCTATTCACAAAAGTCTCAATGGCTCAAATAGCAGCTGGAAAACATGGAGTTGAATGGAAATCCTGGGCACACCCTCTTTATACCAGTCACACTCCTTCCATCAGCAGCAGTGAGATAGGGTATAGGAGTCAGTCTGTTGGCTTTACAGCAACGGTGGGTCCCCTGGCACTGGCGCTTTCCTCCCATGGCTGGTTAGGGAACCTTTTGGGCCAGTTTTTGCAAGCAGTGTGGTTGCAAAGCAGTTGTTCCCCACAATCTGACTCTATGATTAGAATGTACTTTCTGTATCTTATTTAGCTCATTGGCACTTCAGGGAAGGGACTTCTTAATTCTTTTTTTTATTTTTAGACAGGCCTGAACCCACTTTTAATTCTCAATAAACTAAATATTATACATTAATAATAATTAATTACAGGTAGATCCAAGATGGAAAGATTGGATCAATCACAAACATCTCCACATTTTGGAATATTAAACTGTGGGTTCTGGCCTGGATCCATATCTTGTAATGACAGTGTTTAGTGACAGGATCAATGGCCAGATTTATCACCCCAAATCCCCAATGTCACAGGACAGTCAGATTATCACTAGAAAGAGGTAATTTCAAACTGCCTGTTAATTCTATTAAAATTATGGAGGTGACAAGTACTTATACATTGATAGGAATGCTCAGAAAGGGGCTACCCTGTTTCCCCGAAAATAAGACGTACTTCCAGTTTTGCCTCTCGCTGTAATATAATGTAATGTAATTTTGGGAGCAAAAATTAATATAAGACACTGTCTTATTTTCGGGGAAACACGGTAGTTAGTCAGAGTACATTGATTTCTACAGCTACTGATGGCTGTGAAGTATTTTGCTCTCAAAAAGATAATATACATCAATGATTTTATGAAAGTTACATGTCTTCCTCTTATTTCAATCAAGTGTTTTCCTATCACTTTGATCAAACTAAGTGGCTGGTATGTATGACCACCCTGGTGTATAACACAGTTTGAAGAGCTCCTAATACCATTTGTAATCTCAACAGCACTGTCTAAGCAACAAAGTAGTTTAAGCTGCCATTTTCTTTTTCATGTGGGCTCTTTTTCTGTCTTACTCAGAATGTGACCTTCCTTATTAATCAAATAGCACATTACAAAAGTGAGTGGTTATTGAATTATTCTAAATTGATTAAAATTAGAATATTACAGTAATAATATGACAGTAATCAATTACTCCTGAATTCATATTACTTGAATATTGTGGACCTAGTTTTTCCTCTGTCTTGCATGGTGTCATGATTTATACCTGTGCAAAAAGGGTGTAAAATGCTACCAAATTAGAAGAGTCTCTTGGCCAGAAGGTCTTATCTAAATGCTAAATGCTCCCAACTCCCACTGATGTCATGGAAAGTGGAGAGCTTTCACAAGTTCCCAGGATTAGAAACCAGTATGTTATGGTATAATGCTGAATGTAACTTTGAGAGAGGTATATGCAGAATGTATGATACAATTTTTAACCATAAGCACTTATTGAAATATGCATCGCTTGCATAATCTGAAAATAATTGGAAAAGAAGATTTCCTGTCAACTTTTAAAGTTTTTGATATAAGTATAAAATGTCAAAGTCCAAAGTATAAATGTCCAGAGCCTCATAGGTTTCACACACTTGCATGTTTTTAATCCAACCTGAGTCCTTTGCTTTTGGATATTTTTCAAATGTGTCATAGAGAGGCCAAATTCTCCAGTTCCTCTCCACCCTGTCTTCCTTTGGTAAGTACACAAATATGAGATTTGTATTTTTGAACCAAAATCTAAAGAATATCCAGCTGAGTCTGAGAATATGCATATTTGCAAATGTTTCCTCCAGTATGCGCGTGAGAGCGAGAAGACAGTAAAACATCTCTTAATTTGGTCTCAACAGTGGCTGCATCATATTCAGGACCACTTTCACATTTGTATTTCCTGAGCAAATAAGAAGAAAGAATAGCTTCTGAATCTTTCTTAAAGAGGGGGCACAAAGCCTTCTACCTGCCAAGACTAGAAATGAGAGAAACTGATTCAGACGAACTATCTAAACTTAACCGATAATTCTAAATCACTCTTTTTTGAAGTTTTAAAAAGTTGAGGTTAATGGTTGTTGCTTAGTTTATTTGTTGGTTTGTTTTTTGTTTGTTTGTATTTTCAGGTTTCTCTGCAGGAGTGGAAACAGAAGTACCAAAAAATATATATTTTAAAAAAAAAATCAGTTACAAAAACTCTGCATTCATCTTTTTTTTTTTCATTCTTGTTCCTTCATTTGCATCATGCACTTCACATGCAACTCAAGCCGCACACATCTGCTTCTCTTGCTCTTATCTCTGGGTCTGCTACTTGGAGCGTGCTATGCCAGGAATTCTCCTCCTGACCTGATCTATTATGCTACCACCCTCTCTTCTTTCAAGTCCCTTCTCAAAACACTCTTCTTCCAAGAAGCCTACTAACAGTATTCCTCTCATCAACTCTGTCAAAGAAGTACTGATAAAAATCAAGCAACCCCCTACAGACCTAAGACAAGGACATTTGCCCGTCATGGCTGCTCAGTCACTTTCCCTTTTCTAGCTTCCTTCCCCCAACCTCTGACTGTTTAAAATCTAATTAGCTTGTACATTCCCCAAAGCAAAGTCCTTATTCAATACATTATACTTGTAAAGCACTAGGCATCCCTTTGGCACAATAATAATAAATATTAATATTCTCTAACCAATCATCCAATGCCAAGAAGTACTGAAAATCTCACAAAAGGTCTATTACCATAAGGTTTCTAACCCAATTTCTAGAACACAGAGATTTAGATAAGTATCTGGACTTTTGGATGCTTCTTGACAGAAAGAATCAGATTCAGCAGCACACCCTGGCTGCTGAGTGACACAAAGCATCCATAAACCCCATTTTCTGGCCAGTTGAACAGAGTCACAGTTGCTTTGGCCTTGCCAGAATAATGCAAAGCAGCCAGCACATATGGGTGAATCTGGCCACAAATCTTTTGAGGTTCATCAATTACTAGACTTAACTTGGACAGCTGTAGACTTAGACATCTGCACTTAAACAACTGCATTTTTAAAACTACTTTTTAAGTCTGCAGAGACTCAGCCAGGGTTTATGTGAGATGTGATGCACAGGCCTTGTGCTGGACCTATGCATAGGGTGAATTTCACCCTATGTGAACTGAAGCTTTGGCTCTCACATGAATGCCCATTTGGATTGAGAGCATGATGCTGCGATCTTACTTGAAGTTGGATCTTAGTTTGTGAATGTGAGAAGCTTTGTGTCTCCTGCAATTGAAGGAATTAAATTTCCCAGTAGCTACGGATCACAATTTTAAAACTATGATTATTTGTTCATTGCTATGAGAAGGATAGGAAAAGAGTCACAAGTTACAATGAAGAGAAAACCTAAAGAGCGAAAAGACTGCTGCAAAGAAACATTTTTTGTTTTGACTTCTGAAAGGCATACTAACACTAATGTAGTCTATTTCAAAAAATGAGTTAAAAGTAGTTTTGAATTACATCTGCCCCTGACTCCCTCGGACAGTGTCTGTGGTAATAAAAGCTTGTTTTCCTATTTTAGAAGTATTTTGCTCCTCTCTATTGCTGTGTGAAAGATCCACACAAATGAAAGGGGAACCTAAACAACTAAACATGCAGGAAAAACAGTTAAATTAGCCATATACAAAATTTACCATGGGAACACACTTTAAAAAATATTTTCATTTACAGAAATCCCAGGTACTAGTTGTAACACTAGTAGGTACAATATTTTCAGATGGAAGTGTGATTTTAAGTTTATGGTATCCCTTTAGTTATATGCTAAATTATTTATTACAGTGGCTGTTAACAATTACAGTAAAATCTTTTTTTCTTCTTTTAAGGGTTCAGAAATGAGAAGTATGGAGGAGCTAGCATGCCAAGTTTTTAGTCTGAACCTATGGTGAACACCCGGTTGCAATATGAATCTGATTTTCTTTAGGATTTCAAGCCCATTTGTGGTTGGAATTCAATTATCTGCACATGTGACTCGCATACAGATTGTGGCTTCAGTTCATTTTGGATAGCCAGTTAAATGTTCTTTCCCTCAGTTGCACATGTGCTGCCATCCTCAAGTCAAATGACATAGTTACAACCACCTGACTGGGGAATAA
This sequence comes from Sternotherus odoratus, assembly GCA_032164245.1. Taxonomy (NCBI): domain Eukaryota; kingdom Metazoa; phylum Chordata; order Testudines; family Kinosternidae; genus Sternotherus; species Sternotherus odoratus. The sequence goes on from JAVMKO010000004.1 coordinate 47,065,588, forward strand.
TGGGGACACGCTCCCACAGCCTTTTTCTATCCTGTGAGCCTCAATGTGTCTGCAGAACTGATGCTTTCTCACTCCGGCTCCTTCCATGCCTCTTGTTTGCTTGCACCACTTTTCAGAGGGTGAACATAAATGTCGGGGTGATCAGGTCCCAGATGCTTATTCAAATCTGATCCATGCATTCCAGTCCTCTGGGATCTCTGTTGGATTTCTAATGATTTGCCATGCTTCCTGTTCCTATTCAAGAGAGAGAGCCCCTCCTCACAGTATTTTAACTTCACCAGCTGCAACTGGAAATTAAGACATAAATACAAATTTTCCAAAATAATTGTTTCCCCCCCCCCCAAAAGCGAGTCATTTGGGGTGAAGATTCAGATCATTTTCCATTTTCTCAGTAACCAGTTTGCTCAAACATACTCAAAGTCTCTGTTTTTCATTTAATTTAGTTTCAGTCTTTTCCCTACAGATACATAGGTGATGGAAAGCATATCTTGCCTCAGACTGAATGTGCCCAAATCAGCGATGGATCTTAAAGCACCAACATATAACTATAGAAAAAATTGAGAGGAGGTCAAGTGAAGGTTGAGAAGATCATACTCTCCTGCATAAGTGTCCTCTTCACAGTCTACTACTGGTTGTTGTCCAAATATATGCCAGTAAAATTTTGACATTAGACAGAAGGCTGAGTTCCTTGTATAACTGAGTAATTGGTCTGCCCACCCTGATAATTGTCACTCTGTCACATCTATCTTTAGAAGCTGATGAATTTATATGGAAATTAAAGATACCAGTTTTAAGGGAGTGGTTGTTTACCATTATGGGCCAACTGCTTCATCCAGCTGACTAGTCAATCTACAGACTGTCACTGGCAAAGTGAACTGACATTGTGTGTTCTTTGTAAAGATAGTTTTCAAAGGACTTTACTCACTCAGAATGTTCCAGCAGCAGAGAAATAGTTGTACTACACATCTTGTGCAATTAACCTGTTGGACCACATAGCACAAAGTTAAAAAGACTGACACTTTATTAAAATACTTTGTGCAAAGAAAAAATGTAGGTTCTAGCTTAGCCCTCATTCCATCTCACATTCTTTCTTGTCATTCTTCATGTTCTTTTTAATTACATTTTCATAATGAACCTCCTTCTCAAACCTTCTTGTGCTCTATTTCTATATTAAAAGGTGCTTTTTAAAGCACCTGTTAGAAACACAGGTAAGTTTTGTGTATCCACAAATTCTGCTCTCAGTTGTAGGCAACTCCATTGTCCTCACTGAGTTTTCAGTGGCTTAACTGAGAGCAGAATTCAATACAAAAGATTGTGCCTGACTGTTGTGTTTCTGTCTATTGAGGGTGGGCTGTGGTGTTCTTCAGTGGGAGATGGTGGGTTTCCACCTGTGCATGTGTACACGTACACACACACACACACACACACACACACACACACACAATCTATAATCACAGACCGTGTATGCTGGAGTTCTCCACAAGGCATTAAGAGGACACAACCACTGGACTTATCTGGCTACAGCATAGGGTGACCAGATATGCCAATTTTATAGGGACAGTCCCGATATTTGGAGCTTTTTATTACATAGGCTCCTATTACCTTTTCCCCTCCCCCCCCCCCCCCCCAACCACACACACACTCCCTGTCCCGATTTTTCACACTTGCTGTCTGGTCACCCTACTTCAGCAGTCCACCACTGGGCTATGAGTATCATGCACTATCAAGCCCAAAGTAATTCTTTCTCAATTTACCCTGCAACTTGACCATGGAATGATATTGAAGCTTCAAGGACTCAGCTCAGTGCAAATTCCTGCCGTGCCGTAGTAGAGGGCAATGTGACCCTTTCCCTGGGCTTTGTATTTAGTGAACATTTTACATGGAATTTATTTTTATTTTTTTTCAGCCAAGGCAGAGTGCTTTGCAGTTCTACCCCTGGGCAAGTTTGATGCATAAACCCTTTTTCACTGCCAGGCAGGTCTGCCTTCCTTACACAACAAAAGAGTAGAGATTCTGATTAGCTAAAAATCTAATAATGGTAGCTATAGACCAGCTGCTGCAGCCTTCTAAGCCTACAGCACCTGCTCTTCTATCGAAAAATCCACGTTTTTCAGTTTTTTATTCTACACCATTGCCGTCTGTGCAACTCAGATGGTTGCTGCATTTAGTTAGTCTTGCTGGTACCTCCTGCACAATTGTATTCAAGCATGTATGGAAATTATGTGATACTGAAACATCTTTTTCTAGTGAATGGGAGGAGCCAGAGTAACACTAAAATAACAAATAATAGGAATGGGAATACCTATCTCTTTAAGTTATGAAGCTTCAGGTATGTAGTGATAAGCTCCCCTTAAAAGGTTTACCTAAAAAGTTCAGGAATCTGCTGAAGAAAAGGGCATTTTTTGACAATAGCCTTTTTTCTTATCTCTGAAAACATCCTATGAACTTTCACATTTGCATTTGGTTAAAACTGCGCAGAATGTGTTGAGACCATCAGCTATATACCCTACCTTTCCATTGCATTTTTCACCTACTTGGATTTCCATTTCCTTCTCTCTCTCTACAGTCCGTGTGTCAAATTTATAGCAGGTATAATGGCACCCACCTCCATTTCAGTCAATGAACGTAGCTTCGTCTATTCACTGTCCCATGATGGACCGGGTTCTTATCTCAGTTATATGGGAATACACCAGAAATTACTCCACAGTCTGCTGTGATATTATTCCAGATTTACACTGGTGTAACAGAGACCAGAATCTGCCTCTGTGTTGTTGTTTTGCTTTACCTGTTCTTTTCTCTGGGAAATATAGTTCCTCTCAGTTTTCTGTTACATGACATAGGGGGAAGCAGCATGCACTTCCCTCCACACCTGTACACATTTGATGGTTAGTGCAAGGGGAAAGGCCATGTATTAGCCCTGTAATTAAAGTGTGCAACAGCCTAGAGGACCCTGGTAAGAGTCTAATCTTTTTTATTTTCCAGCCCCAGTCATATGGCATGGGTTGGGGTTACAGAAGGTTATACCCAAATTACATGGTAGGATTCAGGAGCCATGGGAGCCAGTGACAACTGTAAGTCCTACCACGTCCCTGCCCCGTTTGAGAAACACGGGAACTGCAACTGTGACAAGATCCTTTGCAAGGATTCCGTCCTAGAGGGGAAACCTTTGTGAATATTCCCCTCTCTTATATACCCATCCAGGGGCCAGCTAGGAGCTTGTCTTTGATGTTTAGAAGCACATGTAATTTAAAGCTCTTGCTGAGGTTGTCATCATTAATCAGGCAGAGTACAATATTGTTAATTTATTTATTGATCATTGTCAATAGGCTCAAGAGCAAAATACCATGCCTGGCCCAGGGAAAAATATATATAACATACTTTTTAATTTATTTATATTTTATTGTGCTAGCACCTAGATATCCCAGTCAGGAGTGGATTGTGCCTGGCAATGCACACACATTTTTAAAAAAACAGAGCTTGCTGTCTATGAAGAGAGACAACAGCTGGAGATAAATTAGGAGGGGAGGGAAGGGCCAGGTAACAGTGAAATGATCATGTTTGGTATAACAAACGGTAGTCGTTTGTCCCTATGTGCAACCTCAAAAGATATAGGGACAGATTTTCCTTTTTGTAGATGCAATTTGTGCTTGTAATTTTGCAGCTGCATTTGCACTCGTCAGGAAAATATGACTGCTTGCACCTGTAATTGTCTGATTAGTGGAATAAATTAGGGGCCTGGAGGCATAATTACTGATTTGCACTATCAGTTCAGTCTGTGTGAGCACAGGCTTACAACCACTGCACCTGAAAAAATGGTATTTGAGCCCTAGCTGATTATGTCAGTCACCTTTGCCTCATTTTGTATGTGAACAATCCCAGAACTGAAGCAGCAGACATGCTGAAACAGCAGGCACTTCATCCCCATCATAGGGAGCATTAGGAGATACTGTGATATGGGTTTTTTTAAGCCCATGCAAATTCCATTAGCAGATTAAAACTCCACAGTGCAGATTTCAAGGAGCCTAGGCAGCAGCTAAAGCCAACTTGCCTTCTCTCTTCAAGGAGATGCATAGATTGCCTAAGAAATTTTTTTGTAATGTTAATTTACTATAAAGTGAGTTCTGAATGCCATTTTATTCATCTTTTAATTAGATTCAATACATCTAGTCAGCTTTATTCTACTTAATCCTATCACATAAAGAATTAGGACCTGATACGCCTCTCACTTACACCAGTTTTACTCTGCTTTCACACCATTGATTTCAGCAGTCCCTCCTGATTTACACTGGTAAAAATAAGAGGAGAAAAAGGCCCTAAATGTGTACATAGAGAAGCTGACAAAGACATTGAGTCAGATCTTCTGGTCTAACTCAGGACCTGAGGTGAATATAAGAACCACCATACTGGATCAGACCTATGCTCCCTCTAGCTCCCTATCCTGTCTTCCCACAGTGACTGGTGCCAGATGCTTCTGAGAGTGTGAACAGAACAGGGCAATATATTGAGTGATCCATACCCTGCCATGCAGTTCCAGCTTCTGGCACCCAGAGGAAGGGGTTGTCCTGGGCCATTTTGGTTAATAACCATTGATGGCCCTATCTTTCATGAACTTATCTACTTCTTTTTTGAACACTTTTTTGAAGGTTTTGTGGGAGGGTGGGGGCAAAGGTGCTTCACACCACTTTTATGTCCTTCTAGCCCAGGGCTGCTCTAATTTGTGCCCCACAGACAAAATTCCAGCTGCCAACAATCACTTGATCTATACAATGTTATATCTGCCATTACCCTTCCACCGGGGATGAGGAAAAGCACAGTGGAGGGAGAGTTGGTTATACCAGACCTACATCACCTGGAGATTCCTCAATTAGCTATCTAAATCAGTTTTATAGGGGTGGTGGACTGGAACAAAGAAGCTACTGCAGGGTCCAATATCTGGTCTGTGAGGCTGTATTCTTTTCAGCTTTGCACTTTTCATAGCCATTGGCCTCTGTACAAAGCAGGTGTAAAACACAACTGCTAGTTTGAGAAGAAAATTATGCTTTGCCCCACTTTGCATACATGTAAATGAAAACACAATGTGCAAGGAAGTGGAGCATCAATCCTATAGCACATTCCTGATACTCAAGTACCTCCTGTTTCCTGTGACGCAGGCAGAAGATGATCTGTATATTTAGGCTACATAGCCAGCATCCAGCCTATGTCTTTTGGTAAATACCGTATTTTTCGGCATATAAGATGCCTTTTTAACCCCCAAAAATAATCTCAAAATTAGGGGGGGCGTCTTATATGCCGAATATATGAAACCCACTTACCGGGCAGCTGGAGCTGGGGCGGCTGCAGGTGGCCCGGCGGGCGGGGCGGGGCGGCGCTTCCCCCCCGAGCCCACCCGCATGTGTTCCGGGCCGGCGGGGAACGAGAGCAGCTCGGGCCCCGGGGACCCTGGGAGCGCCCGCCCGCGCGGCGGGGTCGGGAGAGCGGCGCGCTCCCAGCAGCCCGCCTGCGCGGCGGGGACGGGAGAGCGGCGCGCTCTCAGCAGCCCGCCCGCGCGGCGGGGACGGGAGAGCGGCGCGCTCTCAGCAGCCCGCCCGCGCGGCGGGGACGGGAGAGCGAGGTGCTTTATTTTTTTTTGTCCGGCTTTTTTATTTAAATACTCGGGAGCGTCTTATACGCCGGAGCGTCCTATAGGGCGAAAAATACGGTAATAAATATTTTAACAGGCGTTAGTATAAAAACATGAATCAAAATAAATCCAATAGACCTCTTGCATAGTTGTTTACAACTGAGCAAAGTGAGTGTAAAATGGAATGATTTTGCTGAGGTAGGTGAATGGAAAATTCTGTTTTGGTTGAATTTAATGCCCCTTTTGCATTGGTGTAAATAGCTTTTCAAAGCACAAGGCCATGAGAATCAAGTGAATGGTACCGAGAAAGACTCTAGCTGATATATCAGGTTGGTTTGTTTCCATCTTTTGCTTTCAGTTAAGGAATATAATATAATGTGATGCATTATAAACAGGGCCCTAAGAATTCTGAAGTAATACCAGGCCAGTTTCTGTGGCAAAGTTAAGAACTCTGTATCTGATTTCTATATATCCTATAGCATTTAAATCCACTGATGGCTGTACAGTTGCAGAATTCCTACAATATCCTGTGTGCTCTAGGACAAATTCTGTCCTGAGGTACATGCAAAAGATTCCCTGATCTATTGTCAACAGAGGTTAAACTTGAATTTCTCCTCCATTTTTATAGCCAATGCAGGGAACAATGAAAATTTATGGTTGCCTAACCAATTTGCATTATAAGGCCCTGTTTTCAGTTGCTTATAACTATGCCAAAGTTAAACCATGTCAGTTGTAATTTTCCATGCCATATGTCTACCTCAGGCTGAATGTTTTGAGAAAGTTTCAGCTAAAATGGTTCAGTGATTTCTGAGTGATTAAGACAAAATATGTTGCTCTGCCAATGTAAAAAATGTTAATTGAGAAACTCTAGTGCTTTCATGTTTTGGAGCAGAGATTTGAAATTTAGCAGTGTTGTTGCCCTAGTGCAGAGATGTGCCTTTCACTGTTACCATGAAAATAACTTTCCAAATTTATAAGACTTTGAACAATCAGTTTGCACATGCTCAGTCAGTTAAGTTGTGTTAAGAAATTGGAAGCTATATTTTCTAAAGATTCCATCTGCACTGGGCATGTACCATCTCCTCACGGCTGTTACTGTGAATGTTCCATCCCAGGACTTCCAGGGTTGAGCAGAACTTTCCCTGAAATTGCTCTTCCTGACAGCCAAAGGCACCAGAAATGAAATCAGACAGATTGGTTCTCCTCTGTGCTCAGCACTCCCTTTGTTGTGCCCACACAACATTGAGGAGAAGGAAACAGCTTGACCCAAATGCCGAGGGGTGGGGAAGTCATGGGGAGGAAAGAAAGTTTGGTGCTGTGGGCATGTGGGAGAATAGAAGCGGGGGGGGGGGGGGAGGGGAGTGGTACATGTGGTATAACTTGACTCTAGTAAGACTTTTGTGTTTAGACTGTTCCTCATCCCAGGACAGCCTCTGACAGGGAGTGTGACATGAATGCTGATCCATATTCCCAGAGGGGTCATGATAATTTTCAAGTATATAAAAGATTGGTACAAGGAAGAGGGAGAAAATTTGTTCTCCTTAGCTGCTGAGGATAGGACAAGAAACAATTGCAGAAAAAGTAGGTTAGGTTGGACATTAGAAAAAACTTTCTAACTGTCAGAGTGGTTAAGAACTGGAATAAATTGCCTAGGGAGTTGTGGAATCGCCATCACTGGAGATTTTTAAGAGCAGATTAAACAAACACCTGTCAGGGATGGTCTAGATAATACTTATCTGTGCCATGAGTGCAGGGGACTGAACTAGATGACCTCTCAAGATCCCTTCCATCCTATAATTCTTTGATTCTAAGAGCAGGGAATAGGGGGACAAAAGCAGAGGAATATGTCATTTTAATCCCCCTACCAATCCTTTAGAAATCAGTAGAGCAGAGATGGGAGTTGGGGAGGAGGAAGAGGAGGGCAGATCATCTTTTAGAATTTCTACATACACTATAAAGAAGCAGAAAAGGGAAAAGCCCAATCTCTTAAATCTTTTGCAGGTCACCTTTCCATTATTTTTAACCTAACTCCTTTTATAATGACCACTCTAGAAGGTTAAAACCTGTGTCCTTAACAACTCTTAATATTCAATACAAAACATGCACGTTGAGTGGTGTGCCCTTGGCTTTTATGTTTTTGAGGTGAAGAGGAACGGGATGCTTGGAGAAATGTTATTTTTGTTATAAATATTAAAACAAACATTATTTGTTATAAAGATTTGGGTGGACATTGAAAATGACAGAAGTAAAATAACTCAAAATTTTGGCTTCTCAGCCTTTACTGTGATCTGGGTAAAAGCTACTGCAAGACTTGAGCTGTGTGTGCATCTGACTGCAAATTGCATTACATAGTAATCTGCATACTTTCCAGTTTACAACCAAACTATAGCACTCTCCCACATGTCAAAGGTGCAGCCACACTTTGAGTTGGGGATATAATTCCAAATTTGAGGAGACAAATCCCTGCTAGCTCCTATCAAGCTAGCATGCTAAAAATAGAACGTAGTTGCCTGGTGGGATGAGCTAGCTGCTCATGTGGCTATGGCTACATGCTATTTTTTAGCATGCTAGCTTGATCAGAGCTAGCTCAGTATGTTAACAGCTGCTCCAAATGGTGTCAGCATGTCAGGGTGTTCTTGTCAGTTGTTCCTCCCTGAGACCTACCTTGATATGCCTGTCATCTGTAGTTGTCTCATCAAATTCCTCACTTGGCTTGAAGCTGACCTTTGCACTCTTGAAGGTGTTCTGGTCCTTCACAGTGGCCATATCACCCTCTGCAAGGCTTGGTCAGGTTTATCATCTTTCTTGTGGAAAAGTCCATACCTGAAAGACAAACATGATCAAACTCACTGTGGAAGCTGTGGGCTGGTGGCTCAGAGCCCACCCATGGGGCAGAAGGAGGAACAGATTCCCACCTGGTAAACAAGCCCCAGTGAAGCCACACTGATTTACAGCAGCTGAGATTGTGGCCCAATATCTTCCCTCTCTGTTTTAATCCCAACCCTTTGTTATTCATGCAGGATGTGTCTATGTGAAGATGGGACAAAATGTTTCACTAATTAGTTCGGTGTGATTTTGCGCCCTAAAATTCCAGTATCCTGCTCCAGACTGGAAAAATTTCAGTGACGTGTGTATTTGATGACAATGAGACTTGTCCCTTCTGGGACTACCAGGGAGATTTAGTGAGCTTCTCTTGAGAGAGCAGCCATTTTACTGAGCAGATACCACAGTCTGACTGGGGAAAGGTGATAGCATCTGCTCACCATCCCTGTCAGATCCCTTTCCTGAGTGCATCTCCCCTTACAGCTAAGGCATGTTGGTCATGGAAGGAGTCCACCCTGGAAGCCAGGCATCCTCTCTCATCCCCTCTAGCATTTGCTGGTCCTAGAGATTTATCTAGAGCAGTCAAAGCAGTGTCCCACTAGCCTTTCCACAGTTATATAAAGGGGGAATCACCATCTCTCAGGAACATCCATTTGGGCAACCCATTAGTGATGTCTGAGAGTTTTCTGGGGATGTAATTATTTATAAAATTTGAGCTGGATTTACTGGAACAGAGGAGTCTGCTTTTTTGCATACTCTGGTGAGTAGCAGAGGTAGGGTGACTAGATAGCAAATGGGAAAAATCAGGATGGGTGTGGGGGGTAATAAGAGCCTATATAAAAAAAGACCCAAAAATCAGGACTGTCCCTATAAATTCGGGACATCTGGTCACCCTAAATTGGCCACATCTTCCCTGCTGCTGATTTCCCAACAGAGGTAGAGTCAACACAGCAAACTCTTTCAGCGCCTGCCTTCAGCCCTGATGTACATAGGATATCAGAGGAAGAGGCAATTGGGAGAGTGGCTTGAACTTGCTGCATTTCATTTATTTCCAGCTGGTGGATTGGCCCAAAGGGAAAATTACCAGCTAGTGAAATTTAGAGCAGCCTTCATTGAGGTTATAGTCTAAATATTGTTTTACTAACATTCCTTTTCATTCCTCTGATCTGCCTTTATTCCCACTGGTTTTAGTCCTCTTCCTCATTTCCAACATGTTATTGACTGTTAATACACCTCTCCAAAGTAAATAAAAGAAGGGAGAAAGAATGGGTGGAGACGTAGGTGTGCAATAGTGCAGGGTATTTTCTATAATGTTGGTAAAAGGAGCCACTGCATGAGACAGATGTCCTGTGTTTGTCTATAGAAGATGTAATGCATGGGCCAGGGCAATGCAGGCTAAACTTTCCCCAACATGCTTCAGATTTACATTACATTACAGAGCCAGACTTGATCTGTTTTTAGCTTTATATTCCCTAACATTGGCATGTCCACTGAAATAATGCGCCTGGATTATAACATGATGTATCATTCAGGCAATCCCCTCTCCTCCCAATTCCTCCCATCCCCACCCCACAAAAAAAGAATATTCACAGTTTTTTTAAAGGCAGTTGGGCTGAAAGGACTCAGTAATTTTATGAACAAGAGCAGTTTTTACAATTATGAATGCTAACATAAGGGTAATCAAATCTCACAGTTCAGGAGAATGGGATCTAAATAACCACATGATGGCTTGATAACCTCAGGTGTCAAGAAAAAACACTTTTGCACCTCTAGAATATTGCACAATTCATCGGGTGTCCTGAGGGATTTTAGCAGCTTTTCTTTGAAATATCCTACTTTGTACCTCGTGTGGTCCTTTACACCTGAGCAAAACAGGTGTGAACTGCTCTCCAGTCAGAATTCTCCACTCACTTAGGCCAGTAGTAGCACTTACATTTATACCTGGCTGAGTCAATGATCACACAAGGTGCAGTAGACCATAAGGCCACACATTTTCCATCTTTGGAAACAGTTTACTGGATATGATAGGTTTATTTGCCAATTTTACATATCCTCTGTTATCTTTCCCAAATCAAGATGTTAAATTCTTGTTACCCCAACTCTTTTTATGCAGCAGTATAGCAGGCCCTATTTTATTCTGGGCATAGTCATTAAATGGCCCAGTCCTTTAAATAAAGTTGCTACTTGTTGCAGCTGAAGACAGATGGAGAAATGTTATTCTAAGCCATTTTGCCACTCCTCCAATTCTTCCTCTAAATTATGACAGCTGCAGCCAACTGCTGCACTAGCCATGGATATGACAGAATACTCCTAACCCTGCCCTATTCCATTCCCCACTTTTCTGCCCCAACATGCTCCATTCAAGGGGAGGGCAGGGATGGGTGGTGCAGAGTTAGCTAGCCTGGCTTTATGCCACCAAAGATTCCCCTGCGTCAAAGGGAATCCTCAGGTGCCCTAAAGGGCCAGCCTTCCAGATGCTTTGGGCTGCCTCAGCAGCTTAAAATAGCTTGACAAGGATTGATGGATGGAGACCCAAATATTTACGGTTTTCAGGAAGAAAATATTGCTATAATATAGGCAGTATTTTTATATGTATGCCTCGGGTATACCATGAAGACCACAGGAACAGTAAATACACATATGCAAGTGCTTCTAAATTTGAAGTCCCCTTTATAACTATTATTTACGTCTCATTCAGCAGCAGCATATCTCTAAGGCCCCAGTCTTGCAAACACTTAGGGTGCAATCCACAAAGATACGTCGGTGCCTAAATCATGTTTTTCACACCACTGCAATGCACAAATCTTCCACTTGTCTGCTGCCTAACTTCATACAGCATCAGGGTTTTTGCCTCTACACTGCAACCTCACTCTAGGTGCCCAGGGACCAATCTGCCACCTAAGCCTCACAATAATTCACAAATCAAGAAAGATAGGCACTTGGCTGCCTAAAATGACTTGCAGGGCCCAAGTCGGTAGGCCTGCTTAGAGACTGCTTACTGGATCAGGCCCTTGAGGTGAGTTTTTGCAAACCAACTAGATGGAAGGGGAGGAGACCACTGTGGCCTAGTGGGACGTATGCGTCCCTGGTTCAAGTTGCCCCTCCTCCTGTGGGAGAGAAGGATTTGAACAGGAATCAGCTATTTCTTAACCACTAGGCTATGGAATATTCTGATGTGGATTTCCTTCATTCTCTCCTACTGAAGTTGTTCCACTTTAATTAAATAATTTAATATTACTTAGGCAAGTGACAGAGTTAAAATGATTCTGTAGCCTCGGGGTTAGTGCACTCACCTCAGGCGTGGTATTTGAAATGGATTTCTCTCTCATTCTGGGTGAGTATCCTATCCACTAGGCAAAAGTTTATGATGGAGCTGCTGCCCCTCCTTAAGCCATTTTGCATTGGGCCTTGCCTGAAACTTAGTTCCTAATCTTGTGGCTGCCTTTGTGGCTCGCAGTCCATGGTGCCTATCTCTCCTCCTTCATCATATAGGAGCCTAGGTGCCCAGCTCAGGCCATGTCTGCACTATAGGGACTATGGGCTGGTCTTCACTACCTGGTGGATTGGCGGGTAGCGATTGATCTTTTGGCAATCGATTTCTCACGTCTTGTGAAGATGCGATAAATTGATCGCCCCCGGCACCCCCGTCAACTCCGGAACTCAAGCTTGCCTGGAGGTGCAAGCTAGAGTCGACGGGGGAGCGCACCGCTGCCTGCCGCCGTCGTGAGGATGGCAGTTAAGTCAGCTGCAAATACGCAAACTTCAGCTACGTGATTCACATAGTTGAAGTTGCGTATCTGCAGTCAATCCCCCCCATAGTGAAGACCAGCCCTATAGCAGTATAGCTATGGCACCGTAGTTATACCAGCATAAGCCTGTACTATAGACACAGCCTACAGCAACAAGAAGGGTGTTTTGCATCCCTGTAGAAACACCAGATCCGCGAGTGGTGGTAACTAAGTTGACAGAAGTATTCTTCCTCTGACTGAGCTGCATCTAGTCCAGGGATTAAAGCAACATAGCTCTTACTGTCAGTGGAGTGAATTGTTCGCATCCCTGAGCACTACTGTTCTGTCAACCTAAGTTTTAAGTGTAAACTGGGTCTCAAGCTTTGTGGGTCACAGTGTTGGTCCTATGATTTTCTAGGTGTCATCAACATTGCAATGCCTAAGTCCCTTTGTGGATCTGAACCATGCAGACCCATTGCAGTAAAAGTTTGCAGGGTTAGGGTCCAATAAAGAGAAACACTGTATCCTGAGAAAGAAAACATGACTCGTGCATAGATAGTTCCTGGTGGGCCAGAACTATGTTTCCTACTTGAATTTGAAACTGTCTTAAAAAAAATAGCGCTCTCCAGCTTTGAGAGATACACTATATGGTTTCATGCAGTTCCTTTGAGACAATTTGTACATACTAAATAAAAGTTTTACATCATGTTAATGAATTCTCAACATTCAAAACCACTCTATACATAATAGATCTGAAAAGGCAAAATATATAACATAAATATATTTTTAGTAAAAGAATCTTGCAAATCATTTTCTAATGGAATGTAATAGTCTAAAGAGTTTCACAAGGATGCTTTTGACAATATTTTCCAGAAATTTAAATGTTAATTATTTTTGCATAGTTACTTTGTCAAGACAGAGCCTGAGTCTTGCACCTTGGGTAGCCTCAACAGTTGTGCAAAGTAGGTGCTATGTAAATGTGAAATGCTACACCTGTATAAAGTAAGTGTATAACGCTACTACATCAGAAAGGTAAGTGAGTCCAGAAGGTGCAATGCAGAGGTGAATCAGGCTGTGACGTTGAGCAGGTTTTAGAAATAATTATTAAACCACATCAGTAGTTCGTAACGTGGAACATTGTTCTAACAGCCTAATTTCAGCTGATGCTCATCTGAAAAATCAATTGATTTCCTTATAAATTCAAAACCTCTTCATTTTTAGTATGACCTCATCATCTCTCAGCTAGAGGGGGGGGAGAATCACCTCTGGGGTTATTTTAATGTGCATTTATTCTGAGTTGGAAAACATTTTGGATAAATGCATTTCTCTTTCAAAAATAAAATAAAAACCCTGAATACATAGATACATGCTCAGTCCTATTTACTAGGGCCCAGATCCACTCAGGGATTTAGGTGTGGCAACACTGAATGTCCTGGCTCTATCTTTTAGGCACCTAGAAAAATCACAGGAACAGCACTGAGATCCACAAAGCTTAGTTAGGTGCCTAGTCTCCCTCTACAATGAATGGAGAGAGACTGGCACATTGGAATGTGATCCATGAAATAGATCAGAATGTGATCATTCTGTCTCTTTCCCCGGCCCAATGACTATCCCACTGTCAATAAATACATAATGTTATTGAGTGAGAAAGAGAGTGACTCAACAGGCCAGTGGTTGGGGCACCCACCTTCAGCCAGATTTTGAATTGTGCCCAATCCAGCCTCTAAGCATGCTTGCTGAATTGGGCCCTGCACACGAGGTAGGTGGCTCCTCCAGTTTGTGGATCACTCTGGGGCTTAGGTGGAGGATCATCTGGGTACCTAGTGGGAAACAGCAGTGTGCATATTTAGAGAGAGAAATAGGCACCTAGGGACTTTTACTCTGAAAACTTACGTGTTGAGTGAGTTTAGGCACCTATAGGTTTTGGTAAGAATTTTGTGGTTTACTGTGGAGTATAAAACTGGGATTTAGGGGCCAAAATTTGAGGTGTAGGTGCCAAAGTACCTTTAGGGATGGGGCCTAGGAGACTCCATCACTATCATGTATGAAAACTGCATATTATCCTTGAAGCTAATCAAGCAAATAAAGGTGATAAAGCTCTGTAACGGGTCGGGGACTCACCACTGGGCGCCTTCTGCCGGACAGTCTGGGAATTAGCTCAGTTCTCGGTGGAGCGCCTTCCTCAGGTGGTGTCCCATCCGTCTCTTCCTCTCCGTTGCCTTCCGTTAGCACCTGGACATGCACTGCTTCTCGCGTGCGGCGTTCTCTTCAGGGCACTGCCCTCCGGCAGTACCCCCAAGTCCACACTCACCCCCTTCCGGGGGGGGGAGTTCAGTAGTCCCTCAGCTGTCTAGCTGTGGTGGCCAGCCACCCCAAGTCGAACCCCTTCTGGCAAGAGTCAGGTGCAGTCTATAGAGGCCGCTCCCGCAACCAGGTGCAGTCTAAGGTGAGAAGGGGGGGGACCCAGGCCCACCCTCTACTCTGGGTCCCAGCCCAGGGACCCTTTGGCAGCAGCCGTCCTGCCCTCCTTCTCTCCTCCAGTCTCTTGTACTCTCTCCCTGGGCCACTTCCCCTGCAGCCCCTCTGCACCGGATGGCCCCTCTCTCAGGGCCGGCAGCCTGGCAGATAACCAGGGCAGAGTTCCCTTCTGCTCCCCCCGGGCCTGCCCAGCACTGCCCTGTCCCTGATGCTGCAGCTCCTCTCCCAGGAGCCAGACCTTCCCCCTTGAAGGTCCAGGAGACTGACTGCCCCTTTCCTTGGCAGCCTTCTTATACTGCCTAGCTGGTCCCTGATTGGCTGGCTACAAGCCTGGCCCTGATTGGCCTGCTGTAGGCCCTTTTCTTACTGGCCGACAGCCTGCGCAGCCTCTCTGGCCTACTCTTGACCCCTCTGGTGGGGGAGTGGTGTAGCCACTCCACTACAAGCTCATATTACAAATGAATAGCTATTGTAGATCAAGAAGTCTACCCCATCTCTCACTGGTGCTCTGCATTGCTGTTGTACATTCATATATAAGTGGACTAACTGCTTTAGTCCTTTCTCTAACATAGCAGTCTTTTGCTGCTGGTAAAGCTCTGTTTCTCAGAGGCTTTAATTCATTAATCTTTTTACTGATTATGGCTTTCATTGGAAAAACAAATCTTCACTTTTTGCAATGGACATATTTAG
This sequence comes from Sternotherus odoratus, assembly GCA_032164245.1. NCBI lineage: Eukaryota > Metazoa > Chordata > Testudines > Kinosternidae > Sternotherus > Sternotherus odoratus. Next base: position 47,080,927 of record JAVMKO010000004.1, read on the forward strand.
CAGATGTATGCCGAGAAATTGGGCAAATGGGAAACACTTTCCTAATAATTAGCTTTTTGACAGACTATTTGCATTTGTGTAATTGCTCTAGTCTGAATTAAAGTGTGATGGCTATATCTCTCATTTTACACTAGTAAAAATGGTGCTTAAATACAAGTTTGCAGTACCCTTTGCAGGGGGAATATACTGCAATCTAATATATAATTTAACAAGCAATATAAGAATTGCCATAGAGGAATGAAAGAATGGCACGTTTACAGTTTAAATTACATTACTTTATGTACTTATATTGATTTATGCTTATTTGCCAATCACTAACTTACACAATCATCATGCTATTGGGAGTGGTTCACAACCATGACTGTCAGCCTCAGGAGAGGCTATCAAGAAATGGGACCGAGACCCCAACTGGTTGTATGTTCTATAACTATAATCTTCACCAAAGCAGTAACACATGAACCCCTGAACTACTATAGTGGTTTTAGCATGGAGACACAGACAGTCCTCTGGGGCTCTCCAGTCTATCTTGCCACTCAGGCATGTTGGATTTAGTGATAGTTGGTTGCTATGCACCAAGGATCATAAAAGATTCTGGTTGCTTCCAGTCCTATGAGACTGGTCACTTACCCATGGTCAATTTGTTCTTCTGATCTCACTCCAAAGACAATGCTTGTAACCAATCCTATAGTAAACCCACGAAGGATTTATTAACTAAGAAAAGAAATGAGAGAGTTATTCACAGGTTAAAGTAGGCAAACAGATACACAAATGAGTTAGTCTGTGGTTCCAAAAGGTGGCAGAGTAGTAGTAATCTGTCAGGACTGAATGTCTTTTAGGGCTAACTCAGGTTGACCTTGGTGATCATAGAACTGGAAGGGACCTCGAGAGCTCATCTTGTCCAGTCCCGTGCACTGAAGGCAGGACTAAGTATTATAGTGATTTCTTCTTCTGTTTCATAGCTCCAGCCCTGGGAGAGTCTAAACAACCAAAGAGATAAAAAAAAATTCTTGTTCACTATCTTTATTTCCTTTTTCTAGAATTCCAGATGATGGAATGAGCCGTTTTGCACATAGTCTCTTCATGGGTGTGAAAGGACAATTAACAAAAGTCTTCGTATTGTGATGTCCCACTGTTACACATGCCTAAAAAGGGTTAAGCGTCCTACAAAATCAATGACTCAAATTCAACCCTTAGAATCATATGGCGAGATAATATTTGTGTTTTTGTGTATTTACATATATATTGGTAGAGGTCAACAATGTCATCAAATAGTCCCTGTTTATGCCGTATTCTGAGATCAATGCAGAGATAAAAAGAACACCTTAGCATTTAAATGAATTATAAACAGAAGACATCACTGTATAAATCTCTCTTTGAAAGGTATAGCCAATCATCTGTGAATGGTGGAAAAACAGGCAATTGCCGTATGTTAATATGTGTAGCTAATTACCGGTGATGGACCTACTTCAAAGTTGCCCTGATTGCCTATTGTAAGCCAAAGGACACCAACTTATTAAAGAAGGCCTGGAATTGTATAAAAGATCCTATCATCTCAGATCTGCTTGAGGTTTCATACTGGGGAAGTATTTATGGTTGATTAGTTATCACCCAGTGTTTCCAGTATTCTTCTCTTTCTGCTTAAAGACATTTTCTTAGTCATTTTGCCTGTCTTGGGTGATTCACTATCTACCTATGACCTGTGGCTGAGAAATTCCTTCTGAGTCTTGCCTGTTCTTGTTGATTATAACTCAGTACAGTACTTAGATGAAGTACTGTTTTAAGAGCAGATTGGATTGATGTTCTTGAATTTCTTGAAGCTTTTGATTTCATTTTAGCTTCTTATGAAATAATGTTACCAAAGTAGCATTTCAGCAGCAGACCAAGTGTGACCTTCTTCTTGCTCTGCAGAGTTTGGAGTGGCACAAATATAAGAGGATAGAATTGTAAAAGCTTTTATAGCATTGCCAGTGGCAAGTCAGTAGTATCTGCATGAATGGACGATGGTTAGGCAGTTTTACCATCCATTTCCATAAATACATGCATTTCCTAAGCATTACACATCCACAGGAGCACCTTCTTAATGAGACATCGATACTGTTGCCATCTTTGGATCACAGGGTAGGAATCCATTCTCCTTTATTTACAGATCTAACACCAGATCCTCAGTTGGTATAAATTAGCATAGATCAGTTTAAGTTACATTCTGTTTCTCCCACAGATTCATGCCATGGAATTTATATTCAAATTCAGAGAGGTAGCCATGTTAACCTGGAACTGCAGAAGTGACAAAGAGTCTTTAAGGTGCCACAGGACTAACTAAAGTATTGAAGCATAAGCTTTCGTGGGCTAATACCCACTTTGTCGGATGCATGCTTTTTCAAATTGGTATTTGAAAAAGTCCAGGGGTGCCAAGAACCATGTTTTTATTCTTTATTTATTTCAAATACATATTCAAATGCACACTCCTCCTCCTCCCCACTAAAGCCCATTCAGAGTCAGTGTGCAGTACCAGAGAATGGTAGCAAAGCAGTAACTTGACTCCTACCCTGTGAAATTTTGTGAAATCTAAACACAATATTTTATCTGATGAATGCAAGATTGATTGTGAGATTTCATGATTAATCCCTGAAAATCATAATAAATTCCATGGCAGCTGAAATTTAATTTTCTGTTCCCCGAGTATTTTGTTTGTGCATTAGGGTAGAATAGCTTTAGCATTTCATCTAAAGCCACTAAAAAGATGGGAGCAGGGAAATATACATAATTGTAAATCCCAAGTTTGTAAAAGACTTGGCATCCATCATGCACTGTGTGGGTGGACAGTCTCTCTCTTTACGAATTAGGAACATGGAGTAATGATTAGACTTCTGTTTTTTTCACTCAGTTATGCTGGCTTGTTGGTACTGAACATGTGTTGAAGTACTGTGGAGCTTTAAGCATAAGGAGTCAACTGTGTGTTTTGTTAATCTCTGTCATGTCACAGATGTCATTTGACCTGAAATTACCCAGTGTAATGCAATGCCAGTATCATATTGTGATAGAGATGTAAAGAAACAGGTTTTTTTCTTATCTTCCCTTTCTGCTGGCAAAAGATATATAGTAAGTGGAACTAGGTCTATCAAAGAACTGGTTGACACTGTAAACTGGTTACAGGATATTTAACTACACAGAAAAGGCTCTCAACTTATATTTTCAGTAGACAGGAATCATAACTAGAACTTTGACTCTAACACTTACGAAGTTTGGACTGAGCCACACATGTGAATCTGCCCCTATATATTAGGTTCCAAAGTCAGACAGTGCCTGTGTTCTGGTTCCAGTTTAATTTAAATGTGACTGAATTGTCATAGGAGCTCCTCATGAGCTTTCATTGTTGAATCCGATGTTGATCCCTCAACACGAGTCATAACATAATCCAGAACTAGATTTGAAAATCCCCCCTTTGCATTTTTCTAGTCTTCATCTGACAAATTAGAATTGGAATTTTACCATATTAATAATACTAAGAGGAAACAACAGCCACTGGCCACAACAGCGTACTGGATCTGGAACATACAACTGGAATTCTTTCCCATAGTACATACCCACTGAGCTGATATTTGTGTGGCTTTCCTTCTCCCTACATATTTCTCACTCCCATTTATTCCAGCATTCCACAACAGCCAAGTATTTAACTATACTGTTAACTTTTCATGTACTGAGTTCTTGATTTCAATAATTTTACTAATTTTATGCTAGGGTACTATTGAACCATGTAGTTAATGTGTTGCTATTTCGGAGTAACATAAGAATATAAACTAGGTGCTTGTTTTTTTCCTCATTTCTCGTCCAGGTCCCATTCTTTGTTCTTGCACTCTACACATTTTGCAGAGATCGTGCCATATAAACACACATTCCAGGCCATACTATCCACATGCTTCTCCTGACAGGTAATATTTTGGAAGGGTGCAATTCACTAACTCTAGACTGTGCCTGTTTTTCAAAGTCTCTGCAAATGCAAATACAAACTTGTGACTATTATGGCACATGGAAATTCCTGATTAAGGGAAAATTCCTGCTGCTGCCTCCATGGACATGGAGACTCCTTGTCTATAGATCTGATGTGGTTTTGTTCCTTTAGGGGACTCATAGGATGCCAGGGGACTCAGCTTTGCATAGGCCCTTGGCACAGCAGCATAAAGGTTAAAGAAGGTGAATGGCCCAGAGTAGTTAGAGGAAGGGGCATGACCAGAGGATTCATTGATGAATGGATTCTCATCCGCCCACTACCTTAATGGGGGCTGAAGAAAGCTATTCAAGTTTTTAAGAGTTCTGAAGTTACTCTATGGCATTGGGAGCAAGGACTCCTCTCTGCATGTCTGCTTAGCACCCACACTGGAAACTCAGATCGAATTCTGGCCAGAGGTTTTCCCCAGAGTGTACCAATCCTTCAAAGATGTAGCCCTGCATCAGCAGAAATTTAAGATACTGTAGCAGGGCAGGCTGTGCTCCTGCCTTTTCACACCACAGAAACTGGAGTGGAGTCTACTGGTTGTGTATCCATCATGCCATTTATATAAGCTCCCTCTACCAACATTCTTACAGTCCCATGCGGCAGCTTCACAGCCTGAGAGGAGCAAGAGGTCTCCTGTCCCTGAGGCCTCCATGAAAGTGGGCTCAGCTAGTAGCCCTGTTCCTCTCTTCCTCTTGCACTTCCTTCCTCTTTATCATTCTTGAGGTGATGAGCTAATTGGGTAATTAGCTCACTTAGCCCACCAGCCTGATTAGCTAAGTACCATGATCAGCTTTTTCTAGGGGAACTAACTTGTGTCAGAGTGAACCGGTGGGCCTGCACTCTGTCACAGTTATAGCTGTCTATTTCTACAACGATATCACATAATTACTTGCCTATTTTAATCCAGCTGCTCTGGAGAGGAGGTAGGTCACTCTTTAATGAAATACTTTTGTGGGCTTTGCAATGTTTTCTGCTATTTATTTCTTTGTTCTTGAGATACATATATTACCTCTCTCTCTTTCAATCATTTCCTTTATTTCATGGTATTTACCCAGTGCAGTGCCATATAACTATCATCTGTAACTCTTTTCCATTGCTCTTTTCTTGGGAGTAAGATCTCTGCGATGGCACATGGAAAAGAGAGAGTAAACTGACTCCAGCAGTGATATTGTACATGTACATTGTAGGGCTGATGGCTGGAAACATAGGCCTCTAGGCAATTTAAATATTAATGAAGAATTCCAGCTGCAATTTATGTTATGAAAAAGAAAAAGGAAGCATTAAAATCAATGCATATTCTAGAATATATGATTTTGAAAAATCCCCTATAGAGCAGCAGATAAAGTGTGTGTATTTTTGAAGTATTGCATGGCATTTTATCAACTGATTTTAATGGCGTGTCATGACAAAAAGCCATGTATAAGAAAGTAAAGGTTTCAAGCAGCCCAGCTTCATTGTGGCTACAGGTTGAGAGGGGGGTGACAATTCCTCAATTAAGTTTATTTGGTAACACTCACGAGTGACTTCACGTCAGAGGGAGCTACTGCACGTCTCCTCCAACCTAGACAGCAGATCATCATTTCAAAAGACAGTTGAGTTACATTAGTATTTCATAACTTCCAATTCAGTTTCTTAAGTAGTAGAGAAAATGAGGAATACTGTAGCTCACTTCAACTCCACCAGAGAGGTCCTTCTGGGCCATCTGCCGGTCCCAAGTCAGGGTAAAGGAGGAGGATTGGGCGTGGGGCTAACAACTCCACCCCGTAAAAAATCAACTTGCTACAGAAACACATAGCTCACTTCATCAGATGCATAGAAGCCCATGAAAGCTTATGCTGAAATAAACTAGTTAGTCTCTAAGGTGCTACAGTATTCCTCATTTTCTTTATGGATACAGATTAACACGGCTGCTATTCTTAAGTAGTAGAAACATTTTAAAGGACCCTTGCTATCCGGAAAGTGCAGTAGCTAGGCTGGAACAAACTAATGGCAAAGGGCTGGGAAGGACTAAAGAATTCAGCTGATTTTTATAGTGCAAAGATTCACAGTTTTAGATCTCTCAGCTAAAGCAGGGGAGAATATATTTTTACAGTTCTTGTGAACATGAATCAGTTGATGTGTGCAAAAACTGCATTTGGACACAAAAAAGTCAAATCACCTAATTTGCAAGCAAAATACCAATTTTGTGGCCATAACATTTACAAAAGGCAGTTTGAACATTTTCTAAAGCCAAACTCTAAAATACTATAAGAACTGGGAAACCATCAAACTAAAAAAAGCATCATCAACCAGACAAAGCAGCCATGATTTATCTATATTGTACTGAAACACCAAATAAACCTCTAACATCAATCGCAGCAATCTGGCCCCAGTGTTAAGGAAGATTAATATAGTGAAGTTTAGCTAACAGCAGGAGTAAAGGTGTTTTTAATGGTTTTTTAATTTATGACACCAGTTCACACTGATGCAGATTAGATGACTGTTCCAAAGACCAGGAGGAAAACAGCAAGAGATCTTTGAAATCATACACTCTGGCATTTTAAGGTCAAGAGGCACCACTGTCATCATCTAGTCTGACCTCCTGCACATTGCAGACCACAAAACCTCACCCACCCACTCTGGAAATAGACCACTAAACTCTGGCAAAGTTACTGAAGTCCTGAAATCCTAGTTTAAAGACTTAGTTCAAGTTACAGAGAATTCACCATTTACACTATAAGTGACCCAGGCCCCATGCTGCTGAGGAAGGTGAACACCCAGCGTTTCTGCCAGTCTGACCGGGGGTGGAGGCGGGGGGAGGTGGAGGGGGGCAATTGCTCACCAACCCCAAATATGGTGACCAGCTAGACCCTGAGCCTGTGTGCAAGACCCACCAGGCAGATACCTGGGAAAGAATTTTCTGTAGTAACTCAGAGCCCTCCCCATCTAATGTCCCACCAGTAACAGCTGGAGATTTTTGCTACTGGCAGTTGCCGATGGGCTACATGCCCTTGTAGGTAGTCTCATCATACCATCCCTTTGATAAACTTATCCAGCTCAGTCTTGAAGCCAGTTAGGATTTTTGCCCCCACTGCTCACCTTGGAAAGCTGTTCCAGAACTTCACTTGTACACACAAAACAAAATAAAAAAACAATCAATCAATGTTAGATTTTGAAAGGAAACTAGTTTACCTGATTTTTATAAATATTTCCTGTTGTATACAAAATATTCAAAATTCTACAAAATGCGGTAGTATCCACATTAGGAGCATATCACTCAATGTCTATTAATTACACTGAAAATTCACTCAACCCTGGTTATTGAAAGTGATTCTCTTTCTCCCATGTCAATAGTGAAATGTGGGTGGGGTAGCTGACCTAGTAATTTATTTTGAGGTTTATTAATGTAAATCAATTTCTAGGCATTTACAGTTTTTTAAAACGTAACATGTAAAATCAGACATTAAAAAAAGATAAAAGGATCTGGCATAAGAGGCTTCCGAGATCTAATACAACCCCCCACTCCCACAGGATATAAAGACACCTACAAAACAGTTCTAAAAAGCCTCCCCAGCCATCAAATAAATTTCCTCTGAGAGCCACCACAACAGACCAATAAAACCTCATCAAAGCTCCTCCCTAGACAAAACTTTGGACAGCTGGGTACCCTTGCAGCATCTCCAAATCTGTGCTGTGCTGAACAAAGGAAGGAAGCTAATTCCAGCCCCAAGGAGATTGCTCTGCCACCAACAACCTCGCTTCTAAACCTGGAAATTATCTATTTAAATGCCTCAGATTATCACAACTGCTCCAGTTTCAAACAGGGACCAAAATAGCAAGGACCGAGCACAGAAGTGCAAGCCAGCGTTTAAGGTTCTATGGGCCTAGTCCTACACCCCTGAAGCGAATGGGAGCTTTGTCACTGACTTCAACAAGCAAAGGATTGGGCAGTGAACAAGTAAATAATGAATCCCTCATGCTTCACCTGGAAATAATTTGGCAGCTCTTGAAAGTCACTGAGCCCTGATTAATAAGTGAGCTGCACAAGCTGCCATTTCTCTCACAGTCATTCTGTCAAACTAGTCATTTGGTGAAATGACTGAAACTTACACATTTGGCAAAGTGGCCATTTCACATAGGCTTTTAACTGTATGAATAGAACCTGCAGGTATTAGGTCAAATGAGAATGAAATAAAATGACAATAAGAGCTTAATTCCAGACTGGTGTCTCTTTTACAAAAGTCTGCTCAGGGAATCAGACAAACTTCTTACTCTTATACAATTAAACCAATAGACCCCTCCTTTATACAAGTTATGCAATTTAATCCTTTTTTTAAACAGTGTGTGTCTGCGGGTGGGTGGATCATGTGCAGTATCTTGTATACACTCCATTACTTTATGGGGACTGAAATGCACCAGAACTTTTTCTTCACCTCACACTACTGCAGGAAGTTCTGTGAAGACAGAGGGTTCTGACACGGATGACCCTTCATTCTTGATGTAGTGAAGGTTACTAGAAGTATGCATTTTCAGCATAACAACTAGAGGTTGCTGAAAAAATCTACCTGGAAAGATACATCTGCTGCCACCTGGAAAGATGCATCTTCACTACCATCGAAGTAAAGCCTTTTCTCCCCTCTTTCCCGTCATGAAGCAAAAAGCCAAACACAACCAACCTACCACAACAGTCTTACCAGTAATCTGTGTGTCACGCCTTTCATTACGCAAGATGCATTTATACTTTAGTACTCTAGGATTGCAGCAATTCACATGGACCATGTACTAACATGTAGACTGAATATTTTCAAATAATTAACAATCTGTTAAGTTTAAGTGGGAAGGCACAAAATGAGTCTCAGAGGATCCAACTATAAAGGTAGGTTAGTTTTTTTAAATATATGTTCAAATCAGGGGTGGGCAAACTACAGCCCAGGGGCCACATCTGGCCCTCCAGATGTTTTAATTCAGTCCTTGAGCTCTCGCTGGGGAGCAGGGTCTGGGGCTTGTCCCGCTCTGGTGCTCCATCTGGGGAGCAGAGTACGGGGCTTGCCCCACTCCGCACAGCTCCCAGAAGCAATGGCATGCCCTTTCTCCAGCTCCTATGTGTAGGGCCAGCGAGGGGGCTCTGTGCGCTGCCCCCACCCCGAGCGCTGCCCCCACCCCGAGCGCCGCCCCCACAGCTCCCATTGGTTAGGAGCCTGGCCAGATTTCTAAGATTCTGGAAAGCAATAAAAAGTCAGTGCAGATCGCAGAGCACATGTTTAATATGCTCCCAGAGAACACACTGTTTACCAAACAGGCAGTCAAATGCTGGACACCTGGAAGGCACATAACTACTAAGATTCAGCCCTGCATTTCATTTGTGGGACTTATTTCCGTGGGTGTAATTTGTGGCTGTGCTTGAACTCAGCTGATGATTATTCCATGTGCAAAACATTGTTTCCACAACCATATCTTATAGTTCTTTAAAGGATTCAGATCATTACACTAACTATGCTCCACTAAACAGCAGCTTCTAGAGCATATTCCTTTCAAAGCAAAATGGCAATGATTAGTTTAACACATTATATGAAAGATTAATTTTTGTAAATATTCATCTAATGTATTAGAACTAATCAATGCCATTTTGCTTTAAAAGGAAAGTTATATGGAATGTACTGGCTAAAAAATCACAATTAATATAAGAAAAAGACTGGAATAAAAGGCCTTTGAGCCTTGGAGTAGGCTGGACATCGTGATTAAAAACTAGAATAAAGCTCAGACAACAATTTTAGTTAAAAGGGGAAATAGATTTGTTAGGTGACCACAATGTGTGATGGCCACTACAATCAGGTACAATACAGCCACCAAGGTTTGGAAACTCTGCAGTCTCGATACACCATTAAGGGTAAGGCCTAAAAAGAGTTATCAATGCTGCTTGAAAAGGGACATTACAACTAACTGGAAACTTTTACTGAGAACTTCGGTTTTAGTCAAAACCAGAATTATTTTCAATTTTCAGTAACCAAATTTAAAACTGAAAAATATTGGTTTTCAATTGCCAAAACTCAAATTTTCAAAAACCAACTGCCAAAAGCCAAAAGCGATGGTTTTGTTGACATTCCCCCTCATCCCCCTCCAAAAAATTTCCCAATCCGCACTAGTTACCAGGTCAGGAAGGGACACTGGAATTATTCTTCTGTGTCACAATTTGCAAGGCCTCCTTTAAAAAAAATAATCCTACCAGACTATTTGTCCACAAAGTAGTATTGAGCAGGAGTAATGTGGAAGGGTGGTGATAGAGAAGAAACAATTTAAGGTATGACTTTACCTCTCTCTGTTTGCAAACTATCTGAGATCAGTCCTGTTTGTACAGTTTTGTTCTTTGATTTTTTGCCATATTAGGAACTATTCACCATGACAATTGAATAGTCCTGCTGTATGATTGAACATAGTCTTGTTTCTGTTTCATGATTGTACTACTCCCTAGCCCAGTGGTTTTCAAACTGTGGATCACAGAATGTAAGCGGCTCTGGTCAGCACCGCCGACCTGGCTGTTAAAAGTCCAGTCGGTGGTGCTGCCCGGCTAAGACAGGCTAGTTCCTACCTGTTCTGACACTGCGCTGTCCCCTGGAAGCAGCCAGGAGCAGATCCTCCTCCTAGACTGGGGGACCACGGGGCTCTGGGTCTGAGCACTGGCTCCGCACTCCCATTGGCCAGTCCCAGCCAATGGGAGCTGGGGGTGGTGGTACTTGTGGGTGAGAGCCGCATGGAGACACTTGTGTGCCTCTGCCTAGGAGCTGGACTTGCTGCTGGCTGCTTCCAAGGTGCAGCATGGTCCGTGGTTCCATGACAGGCAAGAAGCCTGCCTTAGCACCCCCACTGTGCCACAGATCGGGAGCCTCCCAATGTAAGCCCACACCCCAACCCCATATCCCAAATCCTTTGCTCCATCCCTGAGCCTTCCCCAAACCCAGAGCCTCATCCTGCACCTCAAACCCCTCATCCTTGGCCCCCACCCCAGAACCTGCATCCCCATCCCAGAATCCTGATCCTCTCCTCCACCCCAACCCCCTACCCCAGCCCACACCTCAAACCCCTCATGGGAGTGGGTGCAGTCAAAGATCAGGCACTAGCTCACTGGCATATAATCCCCTCTCCCCTACCCCCACTTGTGTGTGGAGACAGTGTCCCTTCTAAATGAATATAAAACCCCTTCCATGAGGTTTGAATTTTCCTTCAGATTCCAGGGAGGGTGCTCACTAGGATCAAGGGGAATGAGGCCAACAGGGATGTAGGTTGTACCCCCAGGTGACTCCAGAGGGCCGTACTTGGTTGTGAGCCTTGTCATTTCAGCTCTGTTGAAGATAGACTGGCAGAACGCAGGGGCTATAAACATGGCCCAAAGATTGGAGATGGGCCTATAATACAGTGCTGCAAAACTCTACCTGCCAAGCAGAACTATTCTCCACTAGGAGAGTTTCTCCCATTTTACCATGAAGTGAGTGGGGCCTCACTTAATAAATTGAAACATGTTCATTTTTTAAGCTGCCAGCTCAGGGCCTAAAACCTGTTCCTACTGGAATCAACAATAGAACTTTCCATTGTTTTCAATGGGAGCAGAGAGCAACTAATCACTGGTGTGTGAAAATAAAGTAATTTTCTTTCTGTTTTGTATACTGATTGCTAATAATAAAGATCCTGGACTCAGAATATAGAAGGTAATTTTTGATGAAAATTTGAACAACTCGTGATTTTACCGCTTGTCTGTAAAACTATATAGCTAAAACTCAAAGAACACACAGAGGAGATAGATTTAGTAACAAGGTGCCACTTACAGATGTTCTTTTAATCATACCTTTACTTTTAAGCTGTAAAACCCTGGCTAATAAGAACTAAATAGATAGATAAAATGACAGAAATTATGGTGGAATTTCCTTCAAGGTGGAATATTCTTTCTTTCCTTCTTTCTTTCCTTCAAGTTCTAAAAGTCGTTGATTTTGAACAAAAGGCAGGGAATGTGATAATTAGTTTACAAGAAATTTAAAAAGGAGTAAAAACCAACATCTCCAACTATTCAATCACATGGAAGCCTTTAGACAGAAAACCTTCATTTTCATGAAATGGAGATTAAAGTCACTGAGCAAATCATGTGTGTCTACGGGCCTAGAAATGTCAGCTAAAGTTGAAAATATGTCAAATTTTCCTACAGGCAATCTGTAAATAATGATGTTTTTAACACAAGATTTAGTACTGTAAGTGGAAATAGTCTATATTCTTAGCTACAGTAAATTAAGAAGCTCCATTAAAGCTCCATGGAGCTATCCCAGTTTATTACAGCTGAAGATCTGACCTAAAGTCTATTATTTATCTAGAGGGTTGCATCATGGTTACAAGGTGAGCTTCACTTTAGGCCCTTTTTACTCCCTTTCAAGTACACCACTTCAGTGACAAGTTTCACTGCCTAAACTCTTTTCTCGATCGAACCATGTGGTCCTATCACTGTTAGATTGGATATCTTGGTTGCAGCTCCCTGTTTACTAGCCGTGAAAAAACAGCAGGCCCAACTATATTCAACATCTTCAAGACCTTTCCCCACCAAGCCTGACTCAAAACAGCTTCTTCAAAACAAAGTATTATGTATTCACTCAAAAGTATGCATCATTCAGAGAAGTGAATTAAAACAATACAAGGACTACATACCTGGGCCTTACCTATACTTCATTCTTTCCTATTCTAAGTTCCACTCAGCTCAGACCTCCTGACATGTGGGCTGAGAGAGACAGATAGCCCCTGTCCCTCTTTGCGTCTGTCCCGTAATGCTTCCTTGCACATTTACCTCCAACCTTCCTCTCTAGAAAAGGGTTTTTAATAGTTACATTTGCTTTTTATCTTAGGCTCAGGCTTGAGAAAAATAAATGCAAAACCAGGCAGGTAAGCATTTCCCAATTCATAACCCCCTTTCCTACTATTTCCCTAACAACCCAAGAGATAATTTCTCTCTGCCATTGTTTCATTTCCTGTTTGGGTTTCCCTAACAGCTTCCTTTGATTTAACTCTCAGTAATAACACAGAATGAGGTACCTAAAATATTCATACAGAATGATACAGATCTAGCCCTTGTTCGCCACAGATTGTCTACCAAAGTGTTCATACATTAGCAGGCTACAGTGTTCAGAAATGTAATAGAATCATTACAAATAATTTATATGTATTTAATCCCAGGTCATTTATATGTCACTCCTCAATAGCCATAGTCAATAGGTTCAGACTATTTTAAGGTTAGTCATGTATACTAAAGTGTACTTTCTGAATACATTGCTATAGAACTTTGCTATAAATTAGATATTTTGAAAAAGCATTTCTTCTAAGATGAAAAGCCTCAGTTCTTTGATTTTTATAGGTTTACTGTAAATCCATTAGGCTGATGTATCCAAGCATTTACAGGTAATGTGATGGAGCATGAAGGCAGGAGGCTGTACAAATGATTTGCATTAAAAAGTCTCAGCATAAGCATTGAATCAGACATCTCAAATGTGTTCTGGGAAGATCACACAAAATGGTAGGTTATGACTTAAAACAAGATTAACTAATTATCAGCCAATAGGCTAAATGAGGAATCATGTTTTTTAACAGAATATAAATTAGTAATGCAGATGTAGGACCTTAGAATGTGCTGTTTTTAAATTAACACCCTCAAAGTTTCACATAAAAATCAGATATATTGAAAAGAAATAGTCCAGCGACACCATTTACTTCATCAGTGATTATAAAACAACAAAGCAGTGCTTTAGCTGTGCAGAATAGGACTCCCACCTCATTCAGAGTACAGGATGGACACACAAGGGAGTAGGATTATGGTTGCAGATTGTCCAGGGTTGACATTACAATTTAAACAACATTCTTTTAACGTGAACTTAAAAAAAAAAAAAAAAAAAAAGCCTGAGTTTGGATTAATCAATATGAAAAACTCACAAGGTGTTCTCAAGAGATTTTTATTCCAAAATGTCATGAATTCCTCAGACAGCTTTTCTCATGGGCCATATTTTCCTGAAATCTCATAAGAACAGCTCTTTTCACAAGTGTTTGCCTAGGTCAGGATTTGAACCAAATAGTCTTTTGAGATTGGGATCTGACCGAGAATGTTTAGAGAAGGGTAAGTCTGTAGTCAACTCCAATCTGAAATTCAAAGAAATTCTATTTTAGACACCAATCTTGCTCATCTCTATACAAAAATGAAAAGTAGGGGCAATTTAAAATTAAAATAAAATGTGGTAAACACACTCATAGATAAATTCAACAACTGAGTCATACCATATGAAGCAAAAGGGAAATGAGAAAATTAAGGAGGAAATGTTAACCCAATCAACAGAACCCATAAGCATACCCTACCTGTAAACAGCAAGTTTGATCATGCTTAGTTTATTTATTTATGTTAGGGTGAGCCATATATTTGGGCTGCCTAACACTTCCCATTCTAAAAGAATGTGGGACCTTCTTTGGAAGCTCTTTCACCTTTGCTGTTTGCAGCAGGCCTTTGAATTTTAGAAGCAAGAGAGTCAACAGGCTCAAGAAGTATTGTGACCCTAAGAGCCCTTTGTGTCAACTGGTACAGGCATTACAGTTCAGTAACTCCTGGCAGGTCTGACAAACTATCTGAACCCAGCAAACTGCTTTCTTGATATTTATCCATAAATAATGTTATGTGAGGTCCTAGATAAAAGCCAGGTTGTCACTATTTATCAATATCTTTGTGAAATGTATGTACAAATACCATGTAAGAAATTATGTCTACAGTAAAACCTCCATTTAACGGACTAATTCGGGCGAGGGGGTGTCCGTTAAATCAAAAAGTCCGTTATTTAATAATAAAAAAAAGAGCTGTCGGAGCAGCAGCCCGCCCGCCACAGGGTCGGGGCGACAGCTCCGCAGCCCGCCCGCTGCCTGGACCCGGGCGGCAGCCGGGAGCCGGCAGCCAGCCCACCCGCTGCCTGGACCCGGGCGGCAGCTGGGAGCCGGCAGCCAGCCCGCCCGCTGCCTGGACCCGGGCGGCAGCCGGGAGCCGGCAGCCAGCCAGCCCGCTGCCTGGACCCGGGTGGCAGCTGGGAGCCGGCAGCCAGCCCGCCAGAAATGGATCAGGAATGCATCAGACTTGCTCAGAAATTTTGTCTGTTGCATCCGAAGTCTGTTAAATCGAGGTCCGTTAAATCGAGGGTTTACTGTACATATACACTGAAAATATGTTCCTAAGAAGTCTGACTCAGGGCAGGATTGACAAGTAAATTAACCATTGTAAGTCAACACACTGGAAATCCCTGTGACACTGAGCCAGTGAGAGTTAAGCAACCAGCAGGCTAAGTGACACAAAATCAGTCTTTAAGAACATATTAGGGAAGTATTGCAATGGTAAACAGGGCCATTTCTTTTAGGTAGTTATCAAAGCCATGTAGGTAGACTAGATCTTTTGAAATATAAATCTGTATTGTCAGATCATTAGAAATAAATACTAATTGTATTTGTCTGTTTACCTAATGTCTGTTAGAAGCATCACAATGTGATCTCATTAGCTTGTAGATGATAAACTTCTACTCCTGTCCGAGATCAAAAGGAAATATTAGCAATTAGATGAAACATGATGAAATGATATCATTGTTTTTCACTTTCAAGGTTGAGTCAACTACCTGTGAACCTTTGAATGGTTAATTGTCTTATACTAATCGATGCAACTAATTATGTGTATACATTGGAAATAGGAATTGACTTCAAAGCAACAACGTACACTGCCTATTCTTCATCTAAGGAATGCCTGCAGTGAAAAGAAGTTTATCAACTGAACTTTGGCTATATAAGAACTTTGGGACCTGATCCTGTTCATCTCCAAGCTGCTTGAACTTTGTCAGGGAAGTTTAAGTCACAAGACTGAGGTCTCCAGCTCCATTCTGGATTACCTTGCAATTTCTCATGAAATAATTTAAACAGACTCTGCACACAGACTGACTATTGGACTATAACCTATAGAAATGATTCTGGAAGAACTTTTTACAACTCAGCAGTTTCCTATCTCTGCTACGAAACTAACCTAAGGACTTTATTCATATCTGTATGTATAATGATCATAAACCCAGTACTCTTTCTTTTCTTTTAAAATAAATCTTAGATTAGCTAATAAGAATTGTCTGTGTGTATTTGAATAAAATCTGAATTATTCATTGACCTGGTGGGTAATGTGTCCGATCTCTTGGGATTGGTAGAACAATATATTTTATATAAGATTTTAAGTAATCATCATATTTGATTTGGCTGTCTGGGTGGGAGCCCAGCGCTGGATTGCTTTAGGAGAGCTGCCAGAGCAACGTTAGTGATGAGTGGGGGAAGGAAGAGAGCCACACAGGGTGCCTCTCCCTCACTCCTCAGCTGCACCGACTCTAGATCCAAACATAATTTCAGCATCCTATTCCTCCAACTGTGTGTACCACATAGAGGAGGAAGCCCTCACCTGCCCAGGAGAGGGGAAAAGAGAGGGAAAACGCACACCAGGATAGGCTTCCCCCAACCACTTCTTGAACCACACCATAATGGCACCAATGCCCCCTCCACTCCCGAGATAATACCCTTCTCCTGCAGCTCCCATGCAAGCTCTGCTGGAGATGCATTATAAGGAGTCAAGAATCAGAGAGGTAGCCGTGTTAGTTTGGAATAGCAGAGGTAACAAAGAGTCCTGTGGCACCTTAAAGACTAACTAAACTATTGAAGCATAAGCTTTCGTGGGCTAATACCCACTTCGTCAGATGCAAGCACTGCCCACGAAAGCTTATGCTTCAATACTTTAGTTAGTCTTTAAGGTGCCACAGGACTCTTTATTATAAGGAGTATACTACAATTGTAAACAATAAAATGTTTTTACTTTTTAAAAACACATTTAAAGGATGTTATTTATGTTGCCAAGTCAAGCACTCAAGTTAGGAAATGACAGATCTATGGTTGCCCTTGCAGTCTTAATTCAGCCCCCCTTGTGTATACAGTCTTTAATTACAGGTTCACAAGGTATTTTTTCCACAGGACTCCCACCTCATTCAGAGTACAGGATGGACACACAAGGGAGTAGGATTATGGTTGCAGATTGTCCAGGGTTGACATTACAATTTAAACAACATTCTTTTAACGTGAACTTAAAAAAAAAAAAAAAAAAAAAAGCCTGAGTTTGGATTAATCAATATGAAAAACTCACAAGGTGTTCTCAAGAGATTTTTATTCCAAAATGTCATGAATTCCTCAGACAGCTTTTCTCATGGGCCATATTTTCCTGAAATCTCATAAGAACAGCTCTTTTCACAAGTGTTTGCCTAGGTCAGGATTTGAACCAAATAGTCTTTTGAGATTGGGATCTGACCGAGAATGTTTAGAGAAGGGTAAGTCTGTAGTCAACTCCAATCTGAAATTCAAAGAAATTCTATTTTAGACACCAATCTTGCTCATCTCTATACAAAAATGAAAAGTAGGGGCAATTTAAGTGTTACACGTTGGAAATACAGTAAAGATGACTCCTATTGTTACTCATCCAAAACACGCTATTATTTAGTGACTATCTGAAAGGTGATAAGATGAAAAGTAAAGCCACGATGTATAGTGAATTTGTATTTATTGGAAACTTCGGGATTCTAGTGTTACATATTAAAATTACAGCCTGGTGAATAACAAGCAGATTTTTCAGTTTGCTGGTAATTCCATGAAAAAATTATTTTATGTTGAACTGAAAACAACACTTTAAAAATGTTCAGTGAATTGGAGAGTAAAAAATGTCATAGTTTAAAAAAAAAGTTAAAGGAGATTTTGACACAAATTTAGTTTAAATAAAAAATGAAGCTTTCTTTTTTTGAAAACATCAATGAAACATTTATATTTTTCAGAACATTGACCAAAACTTTGCAAAGTTAACACGATTTTACAAAATGTCTTGCTCTTGCTGAATCAGCAATTTTTTTTGCTAAAAAAGTTTGTTGAAAAATTTTGCCCCGCTCAGATGAATGTGTCTGTACTACAGCAAGAGCCATCCCTTAATCCTGCCCACACCCCAATTTATACTCACTGAAGAACTGAATACTTTGCTAAAAGAGAAGTGCATTAGTACAATCTTATGTTTCCTCCTTTAAAGTTCCTTTTGTGTTCAAGAGTGCTTCTCTGGAATATAGTACAGTGTGATTAGGCCCACAACACTTGGATTAGATGGGCATTCTGGGCTCTAGATTAAACCTTCATTACAACTTCAACTGGTAGTGTGTGCCATGGGGCAGAGCAAAAAAGACAGTAGAAACAGAAACCAGGTCTTTTTCCTTCTAGAACTCTTTCAGAATGGTGGAATTGTTGTGGTGTCATCTCTTTACTGTAAACCAACATATATTGTAATTTTACTAGACACGGGCCAGTTTCATTCATTGTCCTCAATCATTGTTGTCATTTAGGCAAATCCCAAGGGACATAGCCTCCTCACAGATCATATGCCACTCAGATTGATGTCTCGCTTGATCCTTAAAATGGTCTGGCTGGACAGGAAGCCTATAGCCATCACTGGCTATCTTGTCATAATACTTAAAGTTCTGGTGCCCATCTGAACTCATCATATACTACGGATGAATTTAGCTGTGAGATATAAAACAAATCAATGTGTAAAATGTAGCCCTTTATTTTTGTTTGGTTCCTAAACAAAGTATTTTAACAAATCAGAATTACAGGAATGCTGTCAAGTGTCTTACCAATCCATCAATAATACTAACAAAATTCAGACATTAATAATCATTGTAATGCTCACAACTGTCCACATCTAAGGCCATGTCTAAACTGGCACTTATGTCAGCAAAACAACTGTTGCTCAGAGGTGTGTCAGCACTATGTCAGCAGAAGATGCTCGTTCTTTCAACATGTAGCCCTGAGGCTCCTCCCACTAGCTTCTAATAAGTCCTGCGAGCATGGTTTCAGCTGTATTAGCCTGCATCTTAATGAGGCTGTTCAATGATGTTATGCTCACTCAGTTGAACTAACCTGACTGAAAGACACCCCCATTTTGCTTGCTGGAACACACTAAAAGTCAAAGAACTGGCCTGTGTTGCATGGTCTGCTGTGGCCTTACTCACACAATGAAAGATAAATAATAAAAAATGAAATAATAATAATCAGGGCTACAACACAGCTGCTTTGACTTCACATGCCTTTTCAACAGGGTCCTCTTCTGATACCAGACCCAGTTGGTTGTAATGCAAGTACTCTAGCCATGAATTATTAATGATGTTTTGTTTGCACCCATCCATCATCAAAACTCGGCAGGCCACATTTACCTGCCAAACAAAGTCATTTGGCTACACTGTGAAAGGCTTTAGGAAGTAATGTACAGTATAATATTTTAAAACAGGAGAGAGAGAGAGAGAGAGACTCTTACACTTCCCACATTTATTTCACATCTTCTGCTTTTCCTACCTCCTCCCTTTACATTTTGCACCTTCTTTACCAATGCATTTTTTCAGTGAAAAATTTTCATGAGCCCTTCTGACATTGATTAGAGTGAGGAAGCAGGGTCGCTGGGTCCCATAAGAGGCTGAGCATATTTATGTCATCTGTTCACACATATTAATGATTTCAGTTTAATGCTTGGTTTTTGGCCTTCCTCCTGAAAAGAGATTAAGCGCCAAAAGGGTGGCAGCTGAAGAGGCAGGGACACGTATTCAAATAGCAGGTCAGACTAATTGTACTTGTCACATAGCATGGCTGAGATCATGCCTGCTTAAAACTACAAATTAAAAATAGTGTTCAACCATTAGTGTTCACACCAAGAAACTAGAAGGCACAGAAGGAACAGAGGTGCCAGTTCATAACAGCACAAAGTGTCATCAGGAATAAGAAGGTTCCCTTGGGGCAAAGGGAGTAAAAGGCAAAAAAATAATAGTCGGTTTTAAAATTACCATAATGTTTAGTACCAATCATGATTTCATATTCAAGCATTTTGCAAACAACAAAGAGTACTGCAGCCAGAGGTAGAAAAAACTGTGTGCGTGCACGCATGCTACTCTCCCGAATAATGGAAATCCAGCACACCTGAGTTAGATTTAATGGAATTGCTTGGTGCTAACAACAGATAGAGACAAAATAGTTTTTGAAAAGTAGGCCAGTGTAGCCGCTGCCATTTTTAAAATTTGTCTCTTTCTGAATATCTAAAACCTCCTAGGTGATTTCTAGTAACTGAAATAAGTGGCAGTTAGAAGAAAAGAATTATTTTTTTATATCTGCCCAAATCAGACCTACTGGGTAGATTTTGGTGTAATATTGCAGAATAACTATTTCCTCAAACTAAATAACTTGATGTTTCCAGTGGTGATTAATTTTGTTGTCTCTGGCTACGAACCCAGGTTATAGAAACCTCAGTGGGTTTGTCATACATACAAAAATGAATATATCCCAAACTCCATTTGATATTAAATGCAGCTGTTGACTAACTAAAAATACATCAATAGATTATTTTTTCTCTGTCCATATTGGTGCTTAATTCATTAGATTCATAGTTTTATTGTAAATAACTGAGCACGGTTGCAACACTATAGTAAATGAACTATCGCTTTGTAAAGTGAATAATTTGATGTTTAAATTTAATTAGTTGAACTGGTATGTCAAACCTGACATTGGCTAAGTTGCATCAGTATGTTTGGTGTAATCATTGAGGCACAATGGAAACCCTGGTCCAGTTTAAAAGGTAGCTGTGAGCGTCTTTATGACTCTCTGTTCCTTGCTTCACCAGACAGTAGTTTGGTCCCAAATTTCCAAGTAGAACAGTCCCGAGATATTTTTGAGTTACACGGGCTGCAATGAAGCTATTCTAGCAGACAAGGATCACGGAAGCACCACAGCATTGCAGCTACTTTTCCTCATCCCCAGCCATACGAAGGGAATCCCAAGTAGCCAGTTAAGAGAGCTTAATGTTTTGTTTTGTTTTTCATTTTAAAAACCACTTTAGCTTTAGCGGTCTTGAAAGTATTTTCTGCTCTTGTCTATCAGGTACATACATAGTTTCTTTTGTATCTGTCACTGAGCACTCACATTTGCAACAATGATATTTCTTTGTAGTCTTTGATTTTATATTAAAAGGACCCCAAGATAACTTTTACAATGAGTGATCCCTACGTTAACGTAACTAGTGTGAAGGAATATGCATCAGTCATTATATGCTCTGAAACATATAGAATGAACTATGGATTCTGAGCTCATTCTCAGTGCTCTCCCCAGACTAATAAAGCTAACATAACAAAGTGGTTATTGTGCTTTCTCTAATCTAGAAATAAACTAGAGAACTCCCACTTCTGCTAACCTATGCTCTAACCTGGCCCTGCACAGTGCATGAAACTTTTTTATCGTAATTGCCTAAACAAAGCTGAAAGCTGCACAATTTTCTGAAGTCAATAGGACGTTTCCTGTGTAAGGTATGCAGAACTGAGACACCTGAAAACACTTACCTCCCTATGCAAACTTCTTTTATATTAAAAGATATTTTAAAATGTTGCTAACGCTTGATCTGAATACTCTGTAACATTACAATTCACATGTAAAATATTTAATGCAACATGAAACATTTTCCAAGACATATCTGCCATTCTTTTGAATGGCCCACAACAAGGTAGATGTAGTATACATCATAGAAAAGATCCACATTTCACACAAAAACTGACATGCTGCCCTTTGTCCAGGGCCAGAATTGTTACCCTGTCTTGAAATTCACAGTTGAAATAGACATGGGCATTTGGGTTTGAAAGAGAGGTTTTTACAGCTTCTAAGACTAAGATAACCAGCAACTGGGGAACAAAATGAGCTGTTTCTTTACATGTCAAGTAAAAATAACTAGTAACAACCCAGTTCCAGACTGTGGAACAGAGTCACTCAGATTCTGCCAGCAGCTATAGGTCCTCAGTCTTGGATAGTCTGTTAGGACGGGAAGCATAGAAGTACAAGCCACCCATGATTCCCTGTCTGTCCCTCTTCACCTCACTGTTGGGGAAGGAACCAGCCAGCACAGTACCATTTAGGTGGTATTAGATGAAGATGTAATAAGGCTAGGTTGGTAAATAAGATCTATTGGTAAAGGGTATGTTTTCACTGCAGAGTTAACTCAGGGTCTTACTGCCCCTCCCCACATACAAAACTCTGACCAGAGTCTGGTGGAATTTTCAACCCAGGCTAGCTGGCCTGTCTGGGGCTATGCCCAGTGAGGCTTTCACTAGATCTGGTAACCAATCCACTTTATAGTGAATATGCAGGCTAAACCACTCAAGCACTAATCCGCCAGTGCCTTCCCACAATTCCTCCTGCATGCCCAGAAGGACAGACAAGATCTCCCAGAATTCACTGAGAAAGAATCATAGCATTCAGCTTACTGCAGCACAGAGAACCATGGCATATACCCCAAGGCTTCCTAGCAATACACATGGGCAAGCATATCACCAGTGAGGACATGGTAACTGACAGAGCTGTGCATTGTGACTGCTAAGACCCAGGCTAGGCTGACTTGGTTGCTCCGACCCAACTGCTAATCACCTGAATTAACTTTGCAGTGAAAATATACCCTTAGTGCGTCACTGGGGTTCTGATGGTGACCAAGTCACATTGTAAAGTTGCCCTCTGTTTCCCTCAGGTAGGGCAGCACCAGTTCTCTGGGGTAAGCTAAGATGTACATCTCCATTCCACTTCAGTTACTACTGTGGACACAACGAGATGCAGTTTCTATCCCTGTACAAACTGCGAGATGACACACACATTTACACAGAACTTGGAACTTAATGGTGACACTTCTGCTGAGGGGCTACCAGGGTTTCCACTAGCACAGGAGTCTCTGTTTGACTGAGCTAATTCCACTATTGAGCCACACCTGACTCTAGTTTCACCTTCTCAACCAGCTTAATGTTTTCAGCATTGTTCATCCTGAGCTCTAAACACCCCATTCCTAGCAGGCACCGTTACTCTCACAACTGGGTGCTGATCATAGCCTGTTCCCTGGCTACTTTTGCACTGTTTGTGCAGACCCCACTCTGCTTCCTGACGTCAGCGAATAAGACGAGCAAAGCAAGTAGCTGTTTGCCATTATGGAAGCTATTTCCACCCTGTCAAGTGACTGGAACTAGTGTTCCACTGAAAGCACCAAGGAAACAAAATGTTTCTCGATTCCGGTCACCTCTAAACACTCTTTATACATGTATTCAAATCCAATTTGCCAGTTGTCCAACATAACTAGATACTACCTCAATATTTACAGATATTTACAATCACCACAGTAACCATAGGGAAGCATAAGGAATACTGCAAATACTGAGATAACTTAAAATACTTGCCAAATTTCTTTCACGTGCAACCACTGTAGACAAAAATAAAGATAGAAGGAAACTTTGTTGTTGTTTTTTTAAAATCAATATTTTAACACCACTAGGCTTCCCACCAGGGGCCTAATACTACACCTAGTAGTCTCAGTGATTTTCCAGGCTCCTTAAAGGGTAGACTCCATATCACAGTTAGGAAATTGTTATTGCCAGAGCCATAAATATTCCAGCAAGCCTCCTAACCTAACATGCTATAAATAATATATTGAAAAAGGAAAACCAAAATCTTGTGTGGAAAACCCCAGTACAGCTGTTCATAGCCAGCTGTAACCTCCAGGCCCCTGGATCCAGCTTGAGAACTATCCTGAGAGGATTACTGGCCATGCAGTATCAGAGGCCCTAATGATAATGTTATACTTCCTCCTAATAATATGTAGGATTTCTTTTCGTACTGTTACTATTGTTTCAGTCCATTTTCTGAAATGATTCCTTTCTAATAAGGGTGCAGCTGCTGGTAACTTTGAATTCTTGATGCATGCTCAAGTTGAGTGGTTGAGCCACAAGATGGGACATGAAGTTTTTGTTTCCTTCTCTGCCGCTGGCATTCTCCTGTGTTTTCGCCATCACACCACCAACTCTGGAGTAGAGCAGTTTGTCCTCTTTCAATTCTCAGGGAGGTTTGGTCATATCTAAGAAAAAATGAACAACTGAAGTATGGAGAGCAAAGCATCACTGTAATACTTTTATTGTACAGTATCAGAACTCCAGTAACAGAATTCAATGCAAAAGTAATTCAGATCAATTCAATTCACATCTGCTGATCAATGTGCCAAATCTTTGACAGACTAGTGATGAATGCACAATGAGAATGTTTAGAAAACATTCCAAAATAATTTATTCTGAGATCAGCTCTCAAGATATAGAGAAAGCAGCTGTAACTTGAAAGAGCACCAGTCCTGAAAAACGGTGACTCATCATGCTTCTCAAGTGCTCCACAATGTGTGAAAGCCATTGGGTACTAAGAAACCATTTGTTACACAGACTGCATGAGGAATTAGGATGGAGAACAGACATGTTTTGTAATGCACTATATCCTTTAGATGTTGTTAGGATCCAGTTGTACTTAATCACGTGTTGGTAAACACATTTTTGTGGGGAAATTATGAAGCATGCAGGGCTAGAGTCACTCTTGGTTTATACCACCTTCAGGGGCATAAAAAAGGCTGCAGAGACCCCAGTCGAAAACAGGCTGTGGTGAGGGGTATTCTAGTGCTGTAAAATGGCTGTAACCTCCCCTCTGCTGTCAGGCCCATAAGGGTACAATAAAGCCCAAAGATGGATAATGCTAGCACTGGAGGGGAAATGGCCAAGGCAACAAAGGACTGTGCTGATTCAACTCTTTGTGCAGCCCCTAAGGGGGGGGGGGGGGGACTGTGGAAACATATCTGAACCTACTACAGGAGCGAATTACCCAGGAATTTGACAGTGCCTTACTGCTGCAGGGAGGTAACATTTCCAACATCTTGAACTATCTGAGGTGAAAGTGGCCTACTAACCTGAATGGAGCTTAATCTGGGGTTACTATGACCAATGGGTGACTATGAAACAATGGGACAAATTCTGACCAGATGAAACTCTACATACACCAAGCCTGTATCTGACTATAGTGCTACATCCCATATAAAAACAGAAACACTCAAGGCCTGACTCTTCACTCTCTTGCATCTTGTATCATTAGCATCATCTTGAAGTGTGTGCAAATTACCACCCACTCAGATTAGCAGGAATTTATACCCACTTTGAGCAAGTATAGATGGCTACACTAGGTGTAAAACAATGACAGATCAAACCATCTATCATCACAGGTTTCTTACTGGTTGTTTGCGCCTGATAGTTTTATGTAAAATGAATTTTTTTAAAAGTACATCATTTCCTGCTCTTACAGCCAGAACCCTCCTTTTCCTGACATATAATGGGGTGGCTCTGGAAGAGATTTGGCTGTCACAAAGTAAATAACGTGCAAGAATTATAAAGAGCAGGAATTTGTTACAACAGGGATTAATTTGTCTCTAGAAGTTGAGTGATTGTGAGTGAAAATTACCACCTGTGGAATACAAATTGGACTCTTTGCTTGAACTGGGAAAATAAAAATGATGGGATAGAGGGAGAGAGAGAACAATGCTTTTTCCTTCCTACCACTCCAACTTCCTTCCCTCTTTTCAATTCTTTCCCCACTGGTGTGGGTCAGAAGCATGGATATGGCCTACTCAGCAAATTTGAATGCACATAGTTCTTCATAAACTCCTGATATATAGCAAAACTAAAACAAAACAATCCATACACACCTAATATTTCAGGCATTGGGAGGGGGGAGGAGGAAACCAAACTGAATTCCAAAGCCCTGATTTTAGCCTTTTGAATGTACATTAGGGAATGCCTCTCCTTCTTGTTTACTTTCCTGTTTATCATGTGAGTGGCCCTGCTAGGTTTGTAACATGTTTATTTAAGTAAATCTTCCTTCAGACAAACACATGGCACATTATTATTATTAAGAATATTGCATAAACATTGTGTACTTTCTATAATTATACACCTAAGCAGTTAGGGTGCCTGCTTGTGTGAGCAGATTGATAAACAGTAAACAAGCTTTTTATTTCAATAATTTTTAATAATAATGTGGTCTTATTCTAATACAGTACAAGATGCATGCTTGGAGGAGCAGATTGTTGACTGTTCTGCTTTAATAAATATTTCTATTGAGAATTTATATTAGTGCATACTCTTTTACTAATACAGAAGAATATTAATTTCAAAAATAACTGGCCAACTGTAACAAAACATAAGCCACATTAAGTTTATGGAAGTATCTTCATTTTCAGTAGTATTTTGCTTTTCACAGGCATGACTTATTAGACATGAAGTTGCAGCATTGTGGTGACATGGTTCTTATAGTTCCTGTCAGGGAAGTGAGTGTGGCACATCTGTGCTGAGCTATGCTATCTAGGTATGTCACATCTGTCATGTGAAAAAATACATAGCTGAATGTACATCATTCATTGGATTATTTAAATTCTTCATTGATTTCAGGACCCCAGATTGTTCTGGGGTATCAGATACCATGTGATGTTTAGGCTTGAGTTTACATTTGGATCTCCAAGTTAGCTAATTTTATTTTATTCAGGCTTTTTTAAATGGGTGTGAGCAAAAGGAAAAAATATAAAACATCAAAATTAATTCCCCTTCCCTCCTCATGGTTTATCTTTTAAACTCTGATCCTGCCAAGGGATCACCATGCACAAATGCTTATTTCTAGGCAAAGTCCCAATGACTCCATTGGAATTTCACATGGTCAGTATGTCTAGATACCTATGCAAGATCAGAGCTTTAGAATGCAAAGATTATGGATCAGGGACTTTCTTCATCACTTTTATATCTTGTAGGGTACTGAGCACATTGTCAGCACTTAAACACTTGTTTCACTTGGGATGCCAGGAAAGGGAAGTTGCCTTCTTTCCCTCTCACATCTGCGAGTAAGAGGCCAAAATGGCATAGGGTGACCAGATGTCATGATTTTATAGGGACAGTCCAGATTTTGGGGTCTTCTTCTTATATAGGCTCCTATTATCCCCCACCTCCATCACCTGGAAACACACTCCAAATAAAGCAACACTCTTACGTGATTTTAAGCACTGTGTGATTACTGAATATCATACTGTCTTTACCCCTGGATTGGCATATTACACAGTCTGAAAAGCACTGGGCTAACATGGATAACCGAGGAATACATCAAAGTGTTCTTAGTTATTAGCGAAGATTAAAAGAAGAAGAGACTTGCTATCAGAACAGTGTTCAGTCTTTCTTATAGCTCTCTACTGAGCACATAACAGAAAGTGATGTCAAGTTTTGGGAGGAGGAAAGTGTAGCCCCAACTTTCCTCTCAGATTCTGCACAGCCATTAGAAATAACAATCAACAAATTGTATGGATGAAGTGATAATTCAAACTGGTCAAAAATGCAGGCATTTTTTAAAAAAACAAAAATGGCTTTTCAGTAAAATGGAAATGTGATTAACATTTTTGTTTTTGACTACTTTTTTTTTTATTACAAATTTTGGAGTTTTTCAGAATTGTTCATTTTATTTTGCTGGGAAAATTCCCACTTTCTCTCATTGGAAAGAGGCGGGGAGGAGAAGTGAGTGGTATTTTTTCCCCACCAAAACAACACATTTTTTATTGAATTTTTCTAAAAATAGTTTATTAAAAAATTTAAGAAAATTGCATCTTTGAAGTTGTTCACAACCTAGATTTACCTTTTCCTAAACAGCTCCACCTGACTTACAAAGATGCTGACACAGATGAATAGACAGTAAAGGGAAGTTTCCTCTTTTTTGGCCTGAGCAATTAGCCAATATCAGTCTTGCCAGGTTATTTTTGTTAGAAGAATGATACAGGTCAGGTTACAGTATCTTGTAGTACAATCCTACTTCTCTATAAAGAACATACATGAGATCTTGTTTCCCTAAATGCAATGGGAACAAACAACAGGAAACATTGTTTTGTTTAGAAATCCAAGTCTACCTCTCCAGTGAGTATTACTGCCACAAGAAGCTCTGTCTTTTGGTTTCTGCCCAGGGACACATTCCACAGCTTTGCTGCTTTCTGCTTGCTACCTTCAAGCTTTCTGCTCACACCCAGCTGAAACTAATCAATCCCCAAGTCCCCACATTTGCAGTCAATCCTTAGGGAACCTTTCCTCTACACTGATTGGTCTTGACATGTGTGATGCCTTGCTTCATGTGGTGCCTGCCAATTGTTTCAGCTATCACTACAAAAGGGCATTTAGTTGCTCTTTTCCTTTCACCTGACTGAAAGGGGGCTAGTGCACCAGCACCCATTAACTTCAACCAGATCTAGGAGAACTGATATGTACAGCACAGCCATGCTTAATGGCAGCCATCATAGGGTGTCCAGATGTCCCAATTATATAGGGACAGCCCTGATTTTAGGGTCTTTTTCTTATATAGGATCCTGTTACACTGCACCCTGTCCTGATTTTTTCATGTTTGCTGTCTGGTCACCCTAAGCCATGAACACCTGCCAGCATAACAGGAAGAAAAATATCCAGCCAACTCACAGTTGATTTTCACATCACATTTTCAAATGAAGGACTCAGTCATAGCTCTGCCAACACCCCCAGCATTGTTGTACAG
Organism: Sternotherus odoratus; assembly: GCA_032164245.1. Taxonomy (NCBI): domain Eukaryota; kingdom Metazoa; phylum Chordata; order Testudines; family Kinosternidae; genus Sternotherus; species Sternotherus odoratus. Next base: position 47,109,431 of record JAVMKO010000004.1, read on the forward strand.
TGCAATTTTGTACTGCCACAGGAGCCGAGTGAGAGGCAGCTCAGAGTTACTATCTGCTTCCCAGGTTCTCCCTTGCTCTGGGTCAGTACACTACACCAAGTCTATACAGGTTTCTTGTACAAGTTCCACCCATGTCTACCCACTCCTGCCTGCATGCGTGTGTGGGAGGGGATAACATAGCATCTGCATTGAGGTTGCTTTTATCTCTGCATTGCTACCAATGCTAGCAACAGTCCATGCAGCTCCTTGCTCCCCTGCACAGACATGGATGTTGAGTATGATTTGGCCCCAAACATGCACAAGGGCTTGTGAATGTATTTGGGAAAGAATTGGCAATGCACAAGGAAGAGTGTGGTAAAAGCCTTAATTACAGAAACCACTAGAAACGCCTCCGTTTTAAATTTTGCACAGATGTCAACTATCCTTGTTCCTACTGTCTTTAATTTAATGTCTGGAATATTGTAGTCATGTAATTCTGATTCCATATGACTGGGAAAAAGCCAGACCGACCGATTTGAGAAATTTTCTTTCTATGTTAGGTTTTAATAAAAGAATGATCTCTCGTGCGAGTTTTGTACCCTGCTGTACAAATGCAGTGGAAAGCTAGGAAAGATGTTTGTGTAATATACTTTAAATGTCTGTGAACTGAATGAGCAGCGGAGAAGTATTGTATCAATTGTAGCAGCTGCCATTTCATCTTTATTAATCATAAGGGTGGGCAAACTCTGCTTATTTTTGTTCCCACTCAAACATTGCACGGGCAAAATCAGGCACATGTGTGAAGACTTGTTCATGTTCTGTTAGGAACTTGCACTAAGCTAGTACCCAACTGATGCTGTCAGCATCTCCACAGTAAGATTACATGTACTCCTATCTTAGGAACAGCATTATTCCCACCCCCACCTCTTTCCACTATTCAAAGGAAGGAGCAAAACACATGCATGCTGTGTTATCTGCTTCCTCTGCCCTGGCCCTTACTTAGCCTTCATCTCAAGGATTAGGATTGAAGCCAGTACCCCCACGGCCTACTATCCCTGGCTCAAACTTACTTTTCACATGTTCTAATCAGTGGAGCCTCATTGCCAACTACCTCCCCATTCCACTATTTTGGTAGGTGTCTGCGTCCACCCCCATCTTCTAATTCCTTGGGGGTGGAAGGGTCAGCAAGGTAGACCACTCTTCCCCAATAAAAGGAAACAATCTTCACCTGCTCCTGTCAAGTGGGCCACTTCTCATCCAACAGCAAAACCCAAGGAAATGATAGCCTCTGGTCCTGCTGCACTAGTCCTTTAAGTACTATGCCCAGAAACTCCACCGTTCTCTTGGATAAGATAAACCATGTGAAGGCTCTGGGAACCCTGCCCAGGCTTAGGAAATCCCTTCCTAGAATATACCCTAGCACTGGTCAAATCCTGGGTGAAGCTTCTCTTGATGCTGGATGTGGCCTAGGTAGTTTTCCCTTTGCTGGGATTTTTCCCTTTGCTAAGATAGGAATTCCTTCCCACAATCCAGTACACCCTGAAACATTTCTGCCTTTCTGTTTTGTTTTCTGAATTGGTAAAGTTCAAAAATAGTTAGAAAGACTCACAGAGCTTCAAACTCCTTATGAATATGTAGTTTAATATGTTAGGGTTGCTCTGGGTGTGTGTGATACTGAGATCATGAATCTCTAATAAATTATACTTTAAATCTGTATGAGACTTTTGGTCAAACACCACAGGTCAGACAAGGTGAACTGCATTTGTCAAACTCTCTGACTGATCCTCGGCAGTCACATGTAGAACCCAAACTCACCCTGGTTTGGAGGGGGTTCACTGGTTTAGCTGAACTTTTCAGGCTGCTCACCTGCTAATATACAGAAACAGTTCCAAAGTTTGCGTCTAACAAATTCATAAATCATATTACATGATAGGATTCTCTATCTTGTTCGATACTTTTAGAAATGTGATTGGTTTTTAAAAAGCTGTTTGAAGTCCTTAATTTTTCCTTGCCTGTTCTTTTTTTAGTCCCCATCAACTCTTCCATAATTTAATTTGTTATGAAGCATTTTGGAGGGGATCTGTGTGTTTGGAGTAGTAATACCAATATATAACAGGCTAGAGGTAAATTGGAAAAATGACAGAAAAAAACGATTATGGGCCAGATCCCTCAAACTCTGTGAGCAGCTCCATTGATTTCATTGGGAATACTCTGCATATGGTACTTGTCGGCCTGAGTAAGGGTATCAGAATATAGCCCTAAGAGATTAAGGAACTTATTGTCCTCTATATGGCACACTTAAAAATATAAGTTTGTGGTCCCGACCCCTTGAGTGCTGGCTGTATAGTTTCAAAGGTGTAGCAGGAGCTACTTCCTAGCACACTCCCCTCGGTACCAGCATTACACCTTTCAAAAGCATAATGCCTTGAAGTGCAGATGTCTGGCAACATACCTTCTCCCCCTCCTTAGTGAAGCTTGCACTGTAGCAGTTTACTTTAAATATTCTAAAATTAAAATGTTCAGCCTAAATCTAGCCTTGCAGAGTATAAAGAGTAAATTATGTAATCTATGAAATTTATTTGCATTACGTATCTGTAATAACCCAAATTTCCTCTCAGAATACATATTTAAGCTCTAAGTGCAGCAAAAGAACATTGAGAAAACTGTAGGTACCCTCTTTATAAACGTTGTTTGACTGCTTTGAGTTATGTCCTGCTTCACATTACTTTAAAAGGACATTTCTCAATGAAGGTTATGTGTTCATTAGTTCTGATCTTCTTGCTATAATTTCAAAACCTGTCATGCTTCAAAAAGGTGCTGTCTAGTGAAAATCATAGAAAAGCCATGCATATCTTTGTAGATATTTTACAACAAAATGTAAGATATACAGTGGTCAGGGCCACTTTAAGGCTATGATGTTACTTCAATAAATCCTCCCTTTTTGCCAAATTAGAGTAGGTCTACACGCACAAATGTTTGCATAAGGAATATTGACTGGCTTTATTCATAAACATAAGGATGTCGTCCTCTTTTTGCTCAGAGGCACTGATGCAACTGAACAAAAACATTAAGTTTTTGGAGACCATCCAATCTGAATGGAAGAACTGTTGCATACGTGGCTGTTGCATATACAGTACCTCCATTGAGATCAGATCTGGAAACTGATCAGATACGAACGGAAGACCCATAGTAAATCAGGCTTTCATGTAGACCTCCATTAAGTCTGGATCAGATCCAGGAGCTAATGTGATGCCAGTGAAAGAACTGTATTCACTTTAAGATACTTTTCCTGTAAAATGAGATTGGCTGGATTTTAATTTGCAAACTAAAACCAAACTGGATGGATTTTAATTTTTTTAATGTATCCATCAAGACTTCATTAAAAGATTGTTAAAACAGTCACAGAAAACAGTCAAAGCTCAGAAATCCAGGGTTAAATGGGACACAACCACGTATATTTTTTTTAGATTTTACACTTTCTGTAATAAAAGTTTTGTCCTTTTCTATTTGGCAAACATGTTTAGTTCCAACATGGATTTGCATTACTGTATTTTCTTTCTGCTTTTAATGGTCAGTGTCAGTTTTGTTTTATTCTTTGGTTACAGGTTGGTGAATTAATAGATACACGGAATCCAAAGGACATTCCCTTGGGATTAAGTCACATTAAAGACAAATTTCGGAGAGATTTCTTTACCAGCAACTTTAAACTTTTAGTCTATGAAGTACACCTATACACTGTTTCTTTTTTTAAAAACCCTTTGCTTTCATTTATCTCTGAAATTTACATTCTGACAAACTTCACCACCACCCCAGTTTCTATGCAACCTTCAGTGAGCCCTGTAAATATGAACATGATCCATCTGTAATCTGAATTTCCCACCTTGTTTCCTCATCTCTTTCACCCCAAGCCCAGTGACTGGTAAGAGTATAAGTAAAGCAAGGTATAGAGGACAGGAAGAAATACAACCAGTCTGATTGCCCAGCTGAATCACCTCTCATCTTCTCCTGTTAGCCTATGGGGAAAACAGAACACAGCTATCCCCTGCCAACCCAAGGCAGGTCATAAAAACTATTGCTGCCAGAATCATAGCTTTATTGGCAGAGGGAAGAACCCTACTTCTTTTTATGGGCCTTTTCCTATTGCTGGTAACCTCAAGGGCCCTAATCACTGGTCCCCTTCCTTTTCAGTTGAGTAATGATGAGAGGGCTAAGAAGCTTAATTCAGGCAGGAAGTCCAGCCTTCTACTAGCTGCTGTTTATACAGAACCTCCATTGTTCTAACACACACACACACACTAAAGTATAGATCTCATTCTAGTTCCCTCCAATGCTATACTCTAGGACATTCTGAAATTGATGCTTGTTTTTATGTACCAGGCACCTATTGTGAGTGGTTGTATTACACAATATCAAAATAACTAGAATATCTATTTTATTACATAGCATGATGCAAATCTAGTGTGTCTTTTGCTACTTATTTTAAATTTTTACTTTTTAGCTTACTCTGAATCTGGGCTTTGGGAAGCATCTAATGCATACTGGGCATCTTCAGAGGCTTACAAATAAGCAGGAAAGTCACTCCATACTACCAGTACACTGAGTTTGAGAGACCTTCAAGCCCCAAGCATGTTCACTGGGATACATGCTCCTTAGACAGGCCAAGAAAGCTGCTGTGCTTCTTATGTACCCTCTTCTTGGGTCACTCTTATCTCTAGTCTCCAATTTGCCTTAGATGGATGTAATGTTGCTCCCTTTCTGTGCCTACTGATGCTACAAGTCCCAAGGGCTGTCTCTGTGTGCTTTGTCTCTGGGGCTTCCTTTTTCACTAAAGCAATTGACTTAACAGCTCATTGATGGCTATGTTGGAACAGGGTGACTGGACAGCCCCCCAACCTGAAGCAAATACTCACTAGCAGCTACACCACACACAACAGAAACACTAACCCAGGAACCAATCACTTCAACAAACCCTGTTGCCAACTCTGTCCGCATATCTATTCAAAGGACACCATCATAGAACCTAACCACATCAGCCACATCATCAGGGGCTCAATGCAAAAGAATAAATGGACACAAATCAGATCTCAAGAATTGTAACATTCAAAACCAGTAGAAGAGCACCTGAATCTCCCTGAACACTCAATAACAGACTTAAAAGTGGCAATTTTTCAACAAAAAACCTTCAAAAACAGACTTCAACAACAAACTGCAGAACTAAGATTAGTTTGCAAACTTGACACCATCAAATTAGGCCCAAATAAAGACTGGGAGTGGCTGGGTCACTACAAGAGTAATTTCCCCCTGTTGATATTCCCTTCTTGTCAAATGTTGGGAATGGGCCATCTCCACCCTGATTTAATTAGCCTCGTTAGCACTGACTCCCCACACACACACTTGGTAAGGCAACTCCCATCTTTTCATGTGCTGTGTATTACACCTGCCTACAGTATTTTTCACTCCATGCATCTGATGAAGTGGGTTTTATGAAAGCTTATTCCCAAACAAATGTGCTCGTTTCTAATGTGCCACAAGGACTCCTCATTGTTTTTGCTGATACTGACTAACACAACCACCACTCTGAAATCTAAATCCCTGAGTAGGGATGCAGGACTCCATTGAATCATCCTGCACTCAGATCCTTGCACCCTGTATAATTATGCAAGGTAGATATGCCCTTAGGATTTGATATATTCTAACTGAATAAATACATGTCAAAAAGTTATTTAACCATCTAGAACACTTTTTTTAAAAGAAAAAACAAACTCTGTGACCATGGCTAATGACTTAAATATTAGCTTCAGTCTTGTTCACCTTATGACTACATTTATTTATTTTGGCTCTTAATTCCACTAAGGTATCTTGTAAATACACTCCTTCTATAGAGCTGGTCTCTTTATATAGAGTTGGGGCCTTCTGCTGTTTCTAATATGTGACTATGTGGTACGTTGACTTTTTCCTCACTGGATTCATGGATTATTTCTGGTGCCTAGGAAGGGTAAATCCTGTCACTGAACACTCAGATATAATGCCTATGTACAAATATTTATTGTTTTTAATGGATATGCTAAACAGAAATTTCCACCCCAGTGAAAACAGTATACTTTTATTATGTATCAACCTGAAGGCTGTGCATCTTTTAACCCTTTCTTCTTAAATTTGAGCAGATACAGATACTAGAATTATTGCTCATGTGAACTTTCCTGTAAGTAGGACTAATCCCATGATTAAAATTTGCAGGATTAGGCCCCCCTAGAAATTGATTATGCATTTAGACATGGATTGCCAGTATTCCTGAGACAAGCAGACATGAGTTACCTTTATTTCCAATGGCACAGACACAATCTACATCTGTTGTTATTAACAATCTTTTTTTATGCTCTGTGCAAAAATTAATGAAATTAAATGTGAACCTCTGGATTGTATTTGTTGTTTTGAATGCACATTATAAAATATCAGACTCTACTGGAAGTTTTATCTAACTCCCTTTATTTACCCATTCCCGTTATGCACTGTAAGCTAAATTATGCCTCCCCTTATGTAGATGCACTTTAAAGAGGAGACTGTGTCCAAGTTTCTTTTCCCCAGTGTGCCAGCGTAGGAGCAGCCCTTATCTGACTCCTAGTCTGGGGATCACAGGAGAAGACTAGCTAGCACTGCCTGATGTGCTAATGGCCGTACTCCTCCAACTTCTCCCTTTGCACTAGGATGGCTGTACTGGTGGAATAAAGACAAGGATAGGAAGAGGCATCCCTATCTGTATTTCCCCCACCTTTGGGTAGACATGATGTACGTTAAAGGAACAGTATCTCCAGCCATCTCTGCTTATACAGTGCACCACCTCTCCCTCCTTCTCCTGTGGCTCAGGCTCACAAGAGCCTTAACTGAGCCTTGAATTTGTCCATGGTGGATTCTCATACAGAAATATACAGGTAGCTGTAGGATCAGGGTAGGCATACTCATGGTATTAGTCCCATTGTAGTCAATGATTTCTGTGAGACTATTCATGTGAGTAAGCACTGCAACATCCAGTCTTTGTTCTATTTGGCTGTGCTTGGAGCTCATGGTCAGTAACATGCAAAATATTTGTCAGCTAAAGAAATAGTTGGGATAAGAGTCTGTCATATATCTATGTATACCTAGAGAAGCTCATTGTATCCCATACATCATTCTTGATTAACACCAATATAAATAAGAGGAAAAACTGACCTTGTAAATAGAGTTCACCTGGTGCACCTGAAAGAATAATTTTGATTAGCAGAGCTTAGTTTTTTTAATTTGAAATTTGAAGTCATTTTGATAACATGCACAATGAAAAGTGTGATAAGAACATAAAAAAAATACACCTTGCAACCTTTCAGTGTTTCAAACATCATGTTATGTTTATTGTATAATCTGATTGTAGAAGGGTGGCGTGGCTCCCGGCGGGCCGCGAGCAAAACGGCCCCTGGCCGGGGCCGGAGGGTGCCGAGCTAGCGCCGGTTAAGCCCCGCCCCTGGAAGTCCGGGGCCCAACCCGGAAGTTCAAGAGCTCGGCCGCCGAGCTCATTCGGGGTGCAGACGCCAGCCAAGCCAGCCGCTCCAGGGCCGGCTCCGCACAGAGACCCGTCGAACCGGCAGCCTCCCCACTACTGGGAGAGGCCGCCGACACTGCCGCTCGGCCGCTACCCTGAGGAGCCGCGGAACCTGCTGCCTGACCGCTGCCCGGAGGACCGGCTGGGGACGCCGCCAGCCCACTACCCAGAGGAGTCGCGGGGCCCGCCGCCTGACCGCTACTGGGACCAGCCGCCAACGCTGCCGCTCGGCCACTACCCAGAGGAGGCATTGGACCCGCCGCCTGACCGCCGTCCGGAGGACCCGCTGCCGCCACCGACCCAGCCGACAGCCTATTACCCGGAGGAACCACCGGCAGAGCCAGCCTGCTATCCCGAGGACTTGCCAGATCTGCCGCCGGACAGTGACCTGGAGGAGCCCATGACCCTGGACTCTGGGGAGGACCCCGCGACAGCCCAGGTACCAAGGGAGGGGGAGTCCGGAAGTAGCCCGGGGGAAGGCCCCGAGCCAATGTCAGTGTGTTTCGGCCAGGATCCCCACTGACTGCAGCAAGCCTTCCACTACAAGGGCCCCCGGGCTGGGGCGCAGTGGAAGTGGGTGGGCCTGCGGCCCCCCCTGCCACTCCATTGGTGGGTGGCAGTCTCCCCCTCACACCGACACCTGGCCTACCAGCTCCTGAATTATTGTTCAGCCCCTGCTTAAGGGCCTGAACCCCCTGAGCCTTCACAGTTATTGTTGTAGCCCTGACGCAGGGCCCAGATTCCTTGAACTGTGCTCGGCCCACCTGAGGGCCTGAGCCCCGACACCGGGGACTCCTGCTCGGCCCACCTGAGGGCCTGAGCCCCGACACCGGGGACTCCTGCTCGGCCCACCTGAGGGCCTGAGCCCCGACACCGGGGACTCCTGCTCGGCCCACCTGAGGGCCTGAGCCCCAGGCCACTGCGACTCCCGCCCAACGGGAGGCGGGAGTTAGGACCCGCGGCCCCGCTAATTCCCCACAGGGCCGCACGACAGCGCAAGGAAGCGAGGATTTCCCGCGAGACCGGCAGAAGGGGGCGTAGCCCCGGGTACACGACCCTTACACTGATGCACAGAACTAATGATCATTTAAGATGCTACCAGACAAAGAGGAAAGTGAGTGAGTGAAGGCAATTCAGGTATGCAACATTTTTTAAAATCTGGAATCCAGCATTAGGCCTGATCCTGCAAACATTTACCCACAGGATTAATGGCATGAATTTCGGTGGAACTATGCATCTGATAAGAGTTAAGCACCTGCAGGATCACAAACACTTTCTAGTGAAAGGAGTGCAGACTATCATTGACCAACAGAAATTTCTTTCAAATAAAGCAGTTTAGCTAAGATATGGGACTAATAGAGAGCTAAATTCTTTGGATCTATGCCAATTTATACCAAGACTTCAATAGAGGTACACCAATTTACACCAGCAGATAATCTAGTCCAGAAAAAGCAAACAATTCTCCATATGGTTAGTCAAACATGATCTATATTCTCAGTAGTTCACCTTTGGGAATTAATATATCCAATATTTCCAAGGCATTTGAGTTTGATAAATCACAGAGGAGTCATAAAAAATTCTAACATTAATTATGTCATGACATTGCCATTAATCTCTAAAATATATGTTGTACCTGTATTTATCCCTAAAATGAATGGATTTTCTGGAAGTGGAGTAATATCAACTAGTTCACTGATAGTGTTGCTAATACAATTTGGACCTTTAGACACTAGCATAATAAGAGATAAATTGGTTATTTCAAAATGAGCTGTTTGTGAACAATCACTAAAATGGTTAGATTGTAATATTTGTTATTGATTTGAGGATTTCTGGAGGCCTGAATGGAAAAGAGGAGGCAAGGAGATGGATCCAGGCATCAATCCTTATAAAAACACTTTAAACAATGTGCTTTCACAGTTGCTTAAAAGTCATGGAGCAGATGCATTGAAATTGTAAAATCTGCAGTTTTATTATGCCAATGACTTTCTATTGGCCTCAGTCATAAAATAACACGCTCCTCACTGAAGTTCTCTGCTAAATAAAAAACACAACCAGACTGACTAAAATCAAACTCAAAGACAAAATTGTTTTTTGCTTGTCTATCTAGGAAGACTTGATTAGTTCAATAATAATAAAATTTTACTTCACTATAATTAAAATACGGCTAAACCACCCTGAACACATCTGATCTCGGAAGCTAAGCAGGGTCAGGCCTGGCTAGTACTTGGATGGGAGATCTCCTGGGAATACCAGGTGCTGTAGGCTTAACATGGGCGTGGGGCTAGCAACTCCACCCCGTAAGGGTTAGGCCCGCCCACCTCCTGGGTAACCAAAAGGTACTGAAACACCAACACCAGTTGGTGGCCCATGCCCTGGCCGGGGGGTGACGGGCAAAGAGAGAGAGATAATTAAGCTCTTCCCAAGGAAAAAAAAAGTGTATTTGAGTGATTTGACTAAACTGTTGCTTAAAACAATTTGACAAATCGGCTCTTCCCTTGCCCTGGAGGCATTAATTGCATGTTAAAAATTCTCAAATATTTTCATTTTGAAAGCTATGGAATTTCCTCATTGAAGTAGAGTATCTGCTGAGCTAACTCTATCCCTATAGAGAAGCTGAGCTGCCTAAATTATACACTGTAGCTTTGGAATTCAGGGGATATTTTATTAAAATGCAGTAGTTTATTTCTGGGATCTAAGCCACATTTATCTCACACTTTTGTTTCTATTGTCTGTGTATAAAGAGTTTGTTAAGATCTCGCATACTGTACTCTTTAGGCAGAATAAAAATAGGTTCTAAACATAGCACCTGCTTGAACACAAGGTAGATTTTCCAGATAATTCTTCAGCCAGTAAAATATAGCAACAATAGTGCTAGTAGATACAATGTCAAAGAATCAATGGCAAATCTCTTTTATGTAAACACAAACATATTGTGACTATGACCACCACAGATTATAAATAATTTCTCTCACAACGGATGATGTTTGAGTTGTTTTCCAAACCAAGAAGTGCATAGATATTAATACAATCTGAAATTTTCTGTCTGTTTTGTCCAAGCTTCTTAAAATCAATTTTCTTATACTGAACGTGCTTTGTGCTCTCTCTGGTAATCGTGACTTTGTTGGTCATATTAACTATTCAACAGATTTGCATACATAGATGGAAGATAGGAACTCCTTGAAGACGCTATAAATAATCTACAATTATTTGGATCAGAAAGTATTTTCACTTGGATGACATATATTTATTTTGTACTCATATTGATTATATGGCATGATAAAAGATAACACGAAAAAAACATATTATGGCTATGACCACCATATATTAGGAAGCTGACTGGATGGAAATGCACATAAAAAATTCTGATTACCCTTTCACATTTCATAAGGTTTAACATACTTTGTCATTAAGCATATCTTTAGAACCTAACAATAATATATATTAATCTTCTAAAATTATATAGTAAGTGAAGTAGTCATATTTCAGAGAGCTATTTACATTGATGACTGTAATCTATAGCAGGAAACAGGAATCACATTTCTATGCAATAAAACATTTTTTGTGAAGCCACAACAAATGTTGCATCAATGCTAACAATATAGGCCTTTTGACCTTAGGCCATGAATTTATTACAGAGAACTAAAGACACACTTCAAGAGCAGCTAGTAGACTACTTAAGTGCACAAGCATTAAATTGAATCCACACTTCTGTGCATTCTACAGGACTAGGAAGAGTGTAGATTTGTGCACTATCAGCAACTATATAAGCATTTTTCTAATGGCCAAAGCAGTATATGTTGAAAGGTTTTATTAAATAAAAGCTGTCAACAGGTTCTGAATTATAATTCTCATGCAATCCCATACAAAAATAGTTTAATATTTATATTTTAAATTGTTGCTTTGGTCCTCACCATCTGAAACATAACTGTGCTGAGAACCCAAACAATGAGTGGGTGAGGGAATATCTTCTGAGATGATATCTTTAAAGAAGCAGAATTACATCTGCACAGGAGAATAAATTGCTCAAGGGATATCTCAAAATAAAGATACCATCTGTATAGAAGAGTATAAATAGCTCCAGGGATATCTTAAAATAACTAGGATAAAATTCTGCAACAGGGAGTTTGAAAGAAAAAGGCCAGTGACCAACATGGAAATCACATTAAAAAAAATTATTTATTTTTTAATAGAAATGATAAAATCTCTCTGCTGACAGAGAGGAGGAAAAAAGCAGACCTAGCTTCATGGATATGTTTTCATGAAGCAGAATGCTTTCAAACACTGGCCACTTTAAATTCAGCCTCCCCAAAGTAAAAACAAATCTGTGGAGCAGGATAATTTGAGTAATACCATTTTGGGAACAGGCTCCGAAGCACTGACAGACCAAACTGCAATTCTTCCCTAGAGTTTGAAAGGAAGTAACTGTGCAGTGTAAATATATGCCGGGAGATCTTTCTTACAGCCTTGTGCATGTGATGAAATGAAACATCTTCAGTGTTCACAAAGGAAGTTGCTATATACCCTGGACAGTATAAGCAGTAACATGATCTTTAGTTGCAGGCTTGGCAGGTCCGGGTAGTGAGAAATTAATCAGACAACCATAGAGGCATGATCCTTTTCATGACAGCAGTTCCTGTTGAATTGGCATCAAAAGAAACAAACGCTGGATGGACTTGCAGAGATCTTTAGCTCACTTCAAACAATAACCCAAAGATCTTTTCACATTCATTTTGGGGTGAAGGCCCTCACCAGAATAGATATGAAGGGTTGGGAATCCCTTTGACAGTATGATAAATTCATGAAGGTGGAATACCTTCACCACCTTTTGAAGGGCTCTGGGATGAGTCCAGAGCATCACCTGATCCTTGTTAAAAATCTATGAAAAGGTGGATTGGCCACTCTGTGAGCTGAATTCATTGCTATCAGCAAAATTACTAACAGGTAGGAAATCTGAATTCACAGGAGTTCAAGAGAAGCTTTCATCAGGACCATGACTACATTAACAATCAATAAAGCAGAGAGATTTTGAATTGGTTTTTTATTAACTTTATTAATTTTTGTTGGTATTTTTAGTGTAGTCTTCAGATACACCAAGCCCAAAGGCTCTGACAAGGGACTGCAGAGATGCTCATCATCTCTCTCATCTAGTTCACAATAGACCAACCTGTGACTGTATATTGAATGTGCAGAAATTCACTCTAGAATGTGGCAGGAGCAATCTAGCAGTTTTGGCAGCTGGATGGGGTACCTTAGTCCTATGACACCTATGAAGGGGAACAGATCTCATTTAGTCCTCTACATGGATCCCACTGACCTGCAACTCTAAAATTTAAGTTACAAAATATAATTCCTGAGGGAGCAGCTAGGCTGTCACATTGTCAATACTCTCCTAAACGCCACCAACTCGAGCTGCTAAAATGAGATATCACTCAGAATTAACTGTATTAAAATGAAAAGCATCATTGATCATCTAAAGTAACATCTCATTTAGATTAATGGGACAGTTCACACCTCTCAGAATTATTGTTTAAGGCTATTGTAAACTCGTATAGATATCACTGAATTAGTCGCACTTGGTTCACACTTTCAAAAATGTATTCACATAACAGCCAGTGACTTACTTGTTTTTCAATGAAATCCAAGATTCTGATGCGAGGCAGCTTGAGAAAAGTTCTGGTAGCCGTGTATCTCAATTTCAGCTCTGTGTATAGGGAAGGGAGGGAGACCAGGCGCTTGATGTGGGAGGTGGGGAAAAGAGGTGCCTTGGATAATTCACATCATGTCTAAAATTAGATTTCAAACTCTTAGGACAGAAATTGGGTAAAATCCCGGTTCCATCAAAGTCAACAGCAAAGCTCTCATCGATTTATATGGGGTCAGGATTTCACCCCTTGTCTTTCTCTTTCTCCTGTAACATATCTGGCAACCTTTGGGGCACTATGAAAATTACAAATGATAATATATAAATAAAATACGCTTTCTACAATCAGTTACATATGGATATGTAGAAGGGCCAGATTCTGATCTCATATCCATCGATATAAATCCACTTCATTGAATCTGATGGAGATAATCTGATATAAATCTGGATTGAGAGCAGAATTTGGCCCACTAACTTCTTGATGTTTATCTGAATCAAACCTTTGAAATTTTCCCATCTCTACCAGAAATGTTGAATGATTTACCTTCCTTAAAATGAGATGTATCTCAGCCAAAGTAGGTTGTCAGTTTCACTGCTAATTTCTTTCCCACAATGTAACAATTCATACAACCCATTTCTTTACATACTATCTTATTTTCAGTAATTTGAAGTGAAAAGCCTATATATTGGATAGTTCTGTAAAGCAGTGTGTCAGCTAATACAATACATCTTAATATGTTGGTTTTTAAACCAATCACATTTAATACTGAATTGCAAAGGGTGACAGAACATTGTCAGAAATAATGTAACACTTTGGAAACTCTAAAAGATGTAATGTTGACCTTGTACAGCTGTCCTTTTCTTCCTTTCTTTTTCTGAATCCTTATGAACTTATTCTGAATTTAGGTGGTTCAAGGATCAGTTTGAAGCAGTGTTTTTTTGAACTCAGAAGGGTCATAGGAATTTTCTCAGCACTCTATTCTAATTTGCAGTTTTGCTTTAAAAAAACCCCCAAATATATTGCTACTGTCTAGACGTTTTATCTGAAACAAGTGTCCTTTGTAGTCTCAGAGGACTTTTCTGTTTTATTTCCAGTAAATCAAAGTCTGTGAAGAGCTTTGGTTCTTATTAAGACATACCCTTCACAGCCCAGTGATTGCCAACTATGGCAAGCCATTGACAGTTCATTTACATATAAGTGATGACTTCCATCAAGGAGTTGGCTCAAAAATACAATGGACATTTAGAGCATATCCAATATTTCTTGTTCTTTGATGAGCATCAAGTGCCAATTTATATATAGAAACTGACTATTGGAAAGTGAAAGCTTCTCTTCACTAACCTTACACTGCCTTTTACAGATTTGGATCGACATATTGTCACTGAACTAAAAAGCAAGTTCATTTCTCTGAAGAGGCATGTAGGACAAGTTGAGATCAAGAAGCATCAATACAGTTTCATAGATGACAAACCCGACCAGATTCATTGGTAGCATGAGTTACCCAACCATGAAGTAGGCAGACCAGGGCAGTATAAACCCCACAAAAATGTGATTTTTAATTCTTCACCAGTGCCCACTGGTAAAGATGTGGTATGTTTTTATCATCATGCCATCAAACCCCATTCTGAACAGGGTTAGATAACTCAGTTATGCTGTTGCTCCTACTAGTGACAAATTATGGGTCCCATTTTTGCCTGTGAAAACAAGACCTAGAAAAGTAACTGCCTGGAGAGTGTAATCAGTTTGCTCTTATAATTCCTTAATAACATATGTTTGTCTTAAATCCTTCTAGTAGCTGATGGGTCTGATGTAGGTAGAAATTTGGCTTTGGTAAATGCAAATTTGGGTGAAGTCTCAAGTACTACATTTATACTCATGCTCTGGTGATTAAATTATGCCCAAGCATTACTAACAGGGAGATCTATGTTAAACTGCCCCCTCCCCACCAAAAAGCCCCAATTGAAACACTGCACACACAATTGTTCCCCTTTGGAGAAGAGAATGACTGAACCACACATGACAGATGTTAGTCACCTCATGTAATGTGCTACTGGGGGGAGTTTAGGTGCTGAAGGAAATACAAGAATGCGTATTGAACACAAACAAACAAACTTTAAAAAGTCTCTCTGTGTTCAGAAACAGCAATAGGACAATGTCCAGTCCTGTTCATTCCTTCCAGACGCTGGTGGCTGCTGGATTATCTGACCTGCAGACACCTCTATTGTCAATCATTTTAATTGGTTCTGTGAAAAACTAGGGAAAGAAGAGAGAAATAGTTCCCCTCCCTGGCCATGGAGCAGCAGCCGAACTTCACCAGGCAGGACCCTTAAGCCTAACAGCTAGAATCATTTCTATGGCTCTGCTGTGTGGGAGCAAGGCCAGGAGGATCAGTGTAGCTTCCCCTTTCTAAAGATGACTGCAGCCAGACTCCCATGGGCACTGCTGCTCAAGGAGTTCTCACAAAGGCTTCACTTCATGCAGTGGGTGTGCAGCTCTGTACAACATGCCTAAATCCTGCAGTGCACAATGGAATTACACTGATTCCTTGGACAGAGGTCCCTCTGCACTCACAGGGAGAATGGAGAAGCAAGATATTTCATTTTCAGGGCCAAATTCTGAAATACTCACTCAATTACTAGACAAACTCATTGAAATCAGTGGGAGATTTGCCAGAGTAAAGACTGAGGACGTGAGGATCTGGTCCCAGTTTTAAGAAAATGTTGCAATACTCTTTAAAAAAATCACTGGCTGATGTGTCTACATTTCCCCCACTAATTAAACTAACTTTTCTTTCTCAGTTGAGATTTTATTGTGCTGGTTTGTTCCTTTAAAGCACGTGTACATACTTCCTATACTGTTACTGTATATCCTGTCACATGCACACCAACATATATACTTCAGAAATAAAGCCTGAGTAACATAGCTTACTGGGTTTTCAAAAAATAGCTTTAAGAGCCTAACTGATGATGTTTGCCAGCTTGTTGAATGTATGTGTATTGTGTATACACAGATGTAGTACTTTTGTTTCTCTTCTGCCTAGAATAGAATCCTTATAATCAAATTCCTTGCTTTTGGACACCTGCAAAAGAATTTGACATTAAAGACCGTTGACTATTTTCCATCCATCATCGCTAGGAATCCTGAGCAGAAAGGTTTTTCATTTTCCACTCTCTCATTGATGTGGCAACTAACGCTCCTGCCACTCGAATGTCAGCCGCCTTTAATGCTGGATGTCCATTCACTATAACACAAAATGAACAGATTTGTTTGTAAATTAGAAGTCCATACATAAAGATTACAGCAAACAGTATGACCAAAATCACCCCTTATGAGACAAAATTGACATGTTACCATGTTACCACATGGTAAACTATTAGTTACATCAGAGAAGGGGATTAGTACAAGAATTGGAACTGGCTACAGGGAAGACAATAATAGGCTATGGTGAAAGGTGAATGATCAGACTGGAGGAAGGTTACCAGTGTGGTTGCTCAAGAATCTGTCTTGGGACCAATGTTATTCAGTATTTTACTTAAATAACCTTAGCACAAAAAAGCTAATGAAATTTGCCAGTGATACAAATTTGGGTGGCATTGTCAATACAGAGAATATCAGAACATTACTGGGGAAAATTTGGATGACCTTGAAGACTGGAGTGACAGAAATGGGACAAAATCCAATGATACGAACTACTAGGTCATGCACTTAGGGTCTAATAATAAGAATTTCTGCTTCCAGCTGGAAGCTCATGAGTTGGAAAAAACAGAGGAGGAGAGAGACCCTGGTGTGTGGGTTGATCACAGGATAATTTTGAGCCACCACTGTGATGCAGCTGTGAAAAAGGCAAATGCAACCCTAAGATGTGTCAGGCAAAGTATTTCCAATATAGAAGAAGTATTAATGCTATCATACAAGACACCAGTAAGAGTTTATTTGGAACAGTGTATAAAAGTACAGGTCACCCATGTTCAAGAAAGATGGAATGGACGACCTATCTGACGAGAGGAGACTGGAAGAATTTAGCTTGTTTAGCCTAACAAAAAAAAGCCTGAGAGGGGATATGATTGTTCTTTATAAGTACATTGGAGGTGGGGAGGGAAACAACAAGCAGATTGATGAGCATTGAAGCTAAAGGACAATGTTACCTAATATCAGCAATGAGTTCTGTAGCAGGATACAGGGGGCTTTTCATTGGAATTGTCTGTGGGTTTAATGAGGGGTAAGTAAAAATGTAGTGTTAGGTGCCATTGTGTGCATAAGGTTGTAAAAGGGGTCATAAGGGCTACAAAATTGAGCAATTGTGGTATTCTTTCTGTGAAGTAGACTAAGTGTTTCAGTGTAGAGAGGGTATAGGAACCTCCTGTTCAACAAAGGCAGAGTATTGGTATTGGTATGTGTGTTATGGGCATATAGGAACATTGCTCAAAAAGGTCAGACAATCTGACTAAGCATGAGAATTTTAGAGCACTTGGAAGAATCAGCCTTTAAATAGAAAAGTTCTCTCAACCTTGTCTGTAGGAGAGTTGACGCTCTGCTGTAATTTTGTACGACATTAATAATCAGCAACTGCTTTGCTATATCCAGATCCCTAGCACAGTATAATCCTGAAAGCACAGGAGGCCCTGAGAGAGAAAGGGCCACCCATTTTCTAGCTCCCACATGGTGGTGGGGGGGAAGAGTTTAGAGATCCCCAGAGGGACATGCCCCTCTCCCAAATTCCAGTACACACAAGAAAGGAGAATGTTGGGCTGATAGTCAGCCCCCTTACATCTAATCCCACATACTGCCTACCATCCTCCTCAATGTTACCTCTCCCAAGGTCCCACACCTCAACTCCCACTCTCCCTAATCCCCAATCCTACTCCCTGATCTAAACCCCCAATCCTTCAACCTTCCTCTACCACCCATTCCCATTTATCCCCTTCTCCCTGCAGAAGTCCATAACTCCTCTCCTCCATTTCTCCTAACTCCTCCAGTCCCTAATCTCTCCAACCTTCCCAGCAAGCATTCATATGAGTAATTTATTTTGTTTTTGAATGTACTTTGATCACCTGCATTTTTTGCAGCACCCAGATCACATTTCCCAAAAAAACACAAAATAACCCAGCCCTTTGACAAAGGCAGATTGGGGAAACATGGCTATATTTCATTTTCCTGTTTCTGCCAAGGGTTGGGTTCAAACAACATGCCCACACGCAGTTAGATTCAATAGCCACATCACATCACATCCCCTTGAGCCATCCAGCTCCAAGGAATACTGGCTGGCGATAACCTTCTTGAGTATTCAATTTGCATCTGAGCAGTATAATCTGTCTGGTGTGTGTGCATGCGCTACTCTCGTGCCAAATTTTTTGTCCACTGCTGTTTCCAATATTGCTTCCTCAAAGAAGATGTGGTTGCCTTGCACTAGCTGGGGTAAATGTTGAATGACAGACTTTTTGGTGCCCAGCCAGAGCTATGGCTCGATCGCTAGGCCTGTGCAAAAAAAAGTTGTCTGAATGTGTCAACCTTCAGAAAAGTTTTTTTTTTCTTGGGGGAGGGCCGTATCTTGGAAGCTGTTTTTGGATGATTAGCCCTACACCATGTCCTCATGAGGCACACCCAATTTCAAAGCAATCTGAGTAAACATGTAGAGTTTAGGATACTGTAAACAGTCATCCTTTAAACAGAAAGGGTTTTCCAACCCTAACTGTCGTAGATCTGGTGCTCCTCTATAATAAAAGGATAATACTAGACTACCAAAGAAATAAAAAAGGTCTATCAGCAAGATGGAGTTATTACAACATATATTTTCCTCTAAAGGTGCTTACAGAATTATACATTCCTCACAAACAAAGCTCACTGAATGTGTCCACATTGTTGAGGGACTTTATCCGCACCGCACAAGTTTGATCTTGCAGCCATTGAATTCCCCAAACTCTAGTCCATAAAGGAGCTTGGGAGTGCAAGCAATGCAGAATCAGGTCCCATGTGATACAAGAGAATGACTGCTGCTTTTGCTTATTTTTGCTCTTTACAAAGACAAAATGAGAAAAACACCACACACCATTATGCCTCCTGAACTTGGCCAAGAGGTGCCATTTTAAAAACGGTTTGTAATAATTACTTCTACAAGTATTCAGTAAATATTTTTAGATTTAAAAAAATGATGAAAAATTAAAACAAATGTATAAATATGAGAACATAAAAAGCAACTTTAACATGCTTATAAAACAAAAGATGAAATTAAAAAGATGTAAGGGACAGGCAGAATTACAAGCCCTGCATTCTGGGCAGTGAAAAGACAGCCTGGTACCCCAAAGGAGGCAGGAAAGAGGTGTGATCATAGATCCACTCTTCTATACCAACCAGCTCAGGAGCTCAGTAAGTTTCACTGCAGAGAGGGGTGCACTAGTGGGCATGTGGCCTCTGTATGCCCAGAAGCCACTTAGCCTTCGAAAGGCAAAATATTTCCTGGTGTTCTCCATGCATTCAGAAGTGATGCAGTACCTGTATGGAGAATCGCAAAGCAGGTGCATAGGGATCTGGTTCAGGTAAACATGGGAGCAACCATGCTTAGTTGGGAGAAGCTCTGCTAACTTCAGTACATTTATAACATGGCACTTAGCATTCTGTAGGTGGAGTGTCACCTAGCAATGCCTCACAGACAGAATATTTATTTTAAAACAAGACAGCCACAATACCCAGCTATGTTGCTGGTGTTTACTTTAAAATAAACACTATGTAACACTTATTTGTCATAATTTGATGAATGCAACTTTTCTATATGGCAATAATTTTCAACAGATAACAAAAATTAACACCAGGAAGTTTTTAATTTATTCCAAAATAGGGAAAAACAAACAAACAAAGGCCCCCATCCTGCTAACACCTATACATATCTGAGCAAATGACATGTCACTGACTTGAAGTCAATGGGACCACTCATATGAGTCAAGTTACAAGGAAAAGCATTTGCAGCAGTGATCCCCATATCACTGCTGATCCAGCTAACGTTATTCCAGTAAAAGGTAACCAAAAGTCTCCAAAAGATCAAAAAACCGCCTCTGCTTCTTTTCCTTCTAACCCTAACAATACTCCACGAGAAATAGTTCCATCATATGGCTTATGATTTTATTGACACAAGCCGAGTCATGCTACATTTCAGAACTGAACATACTCCTTGTAAATCTTTCAAAACTCTTTTTTCACCTGTAACAGATTTGAATGAGCAATACACTCCCCAGTTTAATGATTACCTCAAACTGGAAAGTAAGCTCAAAATACATTAAAAAGAGGATGAAGATCAAAAATAAAAACAAACAATTGCCAAGACCATTTATATTATGATTTCTATTTATATAAAAAAAGAAGAGACAACTGTACGGTGACCAGAGGTCCCAATTTTATAGGGACAGTCCAAATTTTGGGGTCTTTTACTTATATAGGCCCTATTACCCCCCACATCTGTCCCAATTTTTCACATTTGCTGTCTGGTCACCCTACACAACCATCAGTAGTAAAACAAGAACACAGGAGGAGGAGAACAGCAGAAGGGATAGAAAAGAGAAGCAGCTGGAAGAAATAAGCAGGAAGCCACAAAATGGAAACTCTCTTTGGCAGGATCTGTGGAAAATAGGCATACGTCCCCAGAACTGAACTGCATAAAACAGTCTATTACCAATTAAAGGTTGAAAGAGTATGTAATTTGTTACCACCTTCCATTCTGTTTTTATAATGTGGCTCTTGAGAGTTTTTCAGATCACTCCCAATAACAATAATTAGCACTTCTGAAAGGAACTGATTTTAAATTCTTGCTTGCTATTCATTTGGTTGGCTGGGGCTCTTCCTGATGATTTGCTCTTGAGAATTTGATTATTTAAGAGAACTGTCCCTCCAAAAGTATCTCTTGTTTTGACCGAGTGCTTGTGATGCCTTAAAAATGTTAGTCCTGAGGTTAATATTTATTTATTTATTTAACCCCTTTCATTCTGCCAAAGTTTCTAAACATAAAAAATAAAGCTGGAAGACATTTCCCAAATAATGGGGGCTGGGGAGCAAGAACCAGAGGGTCAAACCTACCACGAATCCCAATCTGCATTTAGAAGGCATCCTTAACAATCACTTTGCAAGGCACTGATCAATTATCCATCAAGCACAGGGGTCTCAAACTCAAATGACCACGAGGGCCGCATGAGGACTAGTGCACTGGCTCGAGGGCCGCACCACTGACATACACACACACACACCCTCGCTGCCCCGGCTGTGCCCCCACTCCACCCCTTCCATGAGGACTAGTGCACTGGCCCGAGGGCCGCACCACTGACACACACCCCGCCCTTGCTGCCCCGGCTCCGCCCCCACTCCACCCCTTCCAAGAGGTCCCACCCCTGCCCCACCTCCTCCTCTGAGCACGCAGCTCCCCATTCCCTCCTGGAAAGCGCTAGGCACCACCAACAGCTGTTTGGCAAACAAAGCAAGAGCAATATAGGAAGTCCAGAGCTAGAAACACACGCGGCCCAGCCAGGCAGCAGAGAAGCCTCCACTTCTGGCCCCTCCGTCCTGCAAACTGCTATGGGGGGAGAGGGGGGCGCCAGGAAGCTTGGCGGGCCGCAGGGAAGGGCTTTGCGGGCCGCATGTGGCCCCCGGGCCACATGTTTGAGACCCCTGATCAAGCACATATGAACATTAGAAAGCTATGCTAAGCCAGCTCTCAAAGACAGATATTCCCTTCTTGAGCCAGGTGTATGTGAAGCATATATACAAGGCTGTACATGCATGCTATGCAGGAGGGACAGCCATTTTTTTCAAAATGTTAATGTCAAATTGTGATGAGACATTGGCTTAGGACATTCCTCAGTACAATGTATAATGAGAGGAAAGCCTAAATGGACAACTCAAAACAAATACTTATGGGAGTGGAGACTCAGAACAGTTCAGTGTCCTTAGAAATGATTGTGAAGGATGCCTTGTAAATGTGGCAACATACTGCAGCAAGTCACTACACTGCTCTGTGCCTCAGCTTCCCCACTTGTAAAATCGGGATAATGCTACTTTCTTCCTTTATAAAGTGGATTGAAATCTATTCATGAGAATTTGCATACAAGAGCTTGTTATTTATTATTATTATATTTTATTTACTATTAGTGTCACCAGGGAACATATACTTGATACACCAGTCAGCATCAGAGGTGTTTTGCTCCAGACATCTTGTTCATGTCATGCAGCTGTGAAATGGATAAATATGAAGCAGTCGTCCTTTACAATACAACTATAAGCAACAGTAAACCCCCATTCAAAATAGAAAACATTGCAAGTGGATCTGAAAAGAAGGCTTACTTATGAAATCACAAAACCTGTTCAGATCTAGGCATAGCAAACAACTATGTCTTCAGAGGTGCACAGCCGTGTTTCAATGATGAACTCATGCATGAACTGGATGGAACACTGAGAGATTTCAATAAGAGAGCGTAACAAAGGGAGGGATTTATGGTTCCTTCCAGTGGAAAACAATTTGGGTGAGTCAAAAATGACAGAACATAAAAACAAGTCATTTTGTCTTCTCCGAGAGATGACATTGGGAATGTGTATTGTAATATACTTCAGACTTTTCAAGTGTGGTTACAACTGGAAAAATAATTATGTAAATGTCTTACCTTGTTTTTCAACTAATTATTTCCCAGAATGTGCTAAGGATCATATCTGCAGTGAGATATTTTCTGACAAAAACAGAAGATTTTACCACTTTCAGTTAGTCCCATAGAGGCAATAACACTGTGGAAGAGCAGGCTGGAGCTCATGTGCCATCAGCAGTATTCTAAGTTCCAGTTCCAGAAAATTCATTCTTGCAATGTGGCAACTTGACTTTTAAAGTCACAGGCAGAGTTTGTAGGGCTGGCATTTAGAAAAAACAGCAGCTTTTTACTTTTGATCTCGAAGTCTCTGTGAGGATGTCTATACTGCAGCTTGTAGATGTTGGTACCAGTATACATAGACAGACTCGTGCTAGCCTTTGCTCAATGTAGCACACAAAAAACTAGCAGTGTGGATATTGCAGCACAAGTAGCAGCTTGGACTAACCACCCATACTTGGACTCAAGGACTGGGCAGGCTTG
This sequence comes from Sternotherus odoratus, assembly GCA_032164245.1. Lineage (NCBI taxonomy): Eukaryota > Metazoa > Chordata > Testudines > Kinosternidae > Sternotherus > Sternotherus odoratus. Next base: position 47,132,716 of record JAVMKO010000004.1, read on the forward strand.
TATTCAGGTTGCTAACCCAAGCTGCCATCCGTGTCTCAACATTCACATAGCTATTTTTAGTGCGCTAGGCTGAGCAGATCTAGTGGGAGACTGTTTACCCCTGCTGGGAATCACACCTTCCAGCTGCAGCTACAATGCCATTTTTAGAATCAGTCTTCAGACTGTAACCACAAGGAAAATGAAATAATCATGAAGCCAGCTCTCTGAAGAAGGTTACATATCTTTTCAGAAGAGATCACTCTTCAAGATTACAGTATCTTCTTCTCACTGCATAAGTCTGCACCTCTTTTCAGGGGTGTTATTATATTATGCCAGTTTATACATCCCATTAATTTAACAAGTTTTAGGTGCTCTATAAACATGCAACACAAATAAAAAAGGTGAGCAAAGAGCTCTGGAAGAAAATAATAACACAGAAGAACCTTACTAGACAGTGGGCACAATCCACAATGATCAGTGAACATTAAAAGTTTTGGAAATTTGGCTAGATTAAGCACTGAGAGTTCAAATACTTGTCTACCCCCTGGGATGCAGCTGCCAGAGAACCCCTTGAGTGCAACAGCAATGGGATGCCAGCAAAAGTTTTGGGACTGGGGAGAAAATGAGGAGAAGAAAAGGGAAAGGAATCAAAAGATTTACTCAAACCTAAAAGATTTTTGAGTTTAGTTCCATTCAAGAGATGGACAGATATCTGGAGGAGCAATAAGATGTTCTTATTTAACAAACAAATTTGCTCACCTCAGGAGGAGAACGCCTACAGACCTACAGTATACCCAGAATGTCACCCCACGCCAGGTATGGATGGAAAATCCAAGCATGGAAAGGAAAGTCAATTGCCTCTGTCAAACCATCCTCACTTACTTAAGACCCAAGGGTGTTTAGTAGATCTGGAGTTTGTTGTTGGGGAGGGGGGTAGAGGTCGAGTAGCTTAGAAGAAGAAGAGTGGGTAGAAAATGGGGTAGGACTGGTAAAGACATCAGCTGGGTGTCCTCCATCACTCCTCCAGAAGTGTGGAAAATCTCCAGAAACGATAATATGGCTTGAACTATATTATCTTTTCTCCAGATCCCTACCACAGAATGTTCCTTAAGGTGGCCATGAGCAGTGAGGAATTCAATGGGTACCCAGGGGCAGGATACTGGAGGAACTCCATGAGGGGGTCATCCTTGTGCATCCAGATTCTTGTGCAATGAAATGGCTAAGAGAGGAGCTCATGTTTATTTGGTAATCCACCGTGATCTTTTATCACTACTTTCCACAGTACATGTCCTCTCATCCTATAAAGGTGACCTAGCTTCTTGGATCCTAGATGTATGATCTAGATTGACCCCCAGCTTATCAAGTCACAGAATCATAGAATCTCAGGGTGGGAGGGAACTCAGGAGGTCATCTAGTCCAACCCTCTGATCAAAGCAGGATCAACCTCAACTAAATCATCCCAGCCAGGGCTTTGTTAAGCCTGACCATAAAAACATCTAAGGAAGGAGATTCCACCACGACACTAGGTAACCCATTCTAGTGCTTCACCATCCTCCTAGTGAAAACGTTTTCCCCTGATATCCAAACTAAACCTCCCGCACTGCAACTTGAGACCATTACTCCTTGTTCTGTCATCTGGTACCACTGAGAAGAGTCTAGATCCATCCTCTTTGGAACCCCATTTCAGGTAGTTGAAAGCAACTATCAAATCTCCCCTCATTCTTCGCAGACTAAAAATCCCAGTTCCCTCAGCCTCTCCTCACAAGTCACGTGCTTCAGCCCCTGTGGCGGGGTGTCCACCTGCCCCCTACTGGAAGGGGCTTGGAAAAGCCCCCAAAGGGGGTTAAAATAGCCTGGGAGGCTAGCCTGCAAACTCCCAGGCTGATTGGGAGTTTGGGTTCAGCTGTGTGGCCACGCCCCAAACACTCCCAGCCAGGATATAAGGGCTGGGAGACAGAGAAGCAAGGGAGTCTCCTCTGTAAGCAGAGGGAGACAGGCCTGCTGCAGGAAGCCTTGAGGAAGGTACTAGGCTGGGTGCAGGGCTGGGGCTAGGCGGTAGGAGCTGGGGAAAGCTCTAGCCTGAGAGCCCCAGGCTGCAAGTGCAGGCAAGGGCCTAAAGTCAGTCTCCTCTGTAATCAGAGGGAGACAGGGCCTGGCTGCATGGAGCCTGTACCGGGGTACCCAGACTGGGACAGGGCGAGGGCAAGGCAGCTGGGAGCCAGGGAGCCTAAGCTCTAGCGAGAAGGCCCCAGCTTGCTGAGCCTAGGGAAGGCCCGACTCACGGGGTACTGGGGGTTGCCAGGGGGCGGTCCAGGGCTGGTGATAGCTGTAGTAGGCCAATCCCTTCTTGCCGGTGATGAGTAGCCATGATACTGCAGTCCGCCCCAGTGAGCAGGGACAAGTAGTGACTGACAGTGGCACATTCTGAGGCGAGTTGGGGGATAGTGGGTGGTGGGTTCCCCGGGGAGGGGAGACCCTAAAACCAGGGGGGTACTGCAGGGGTGCAGCACCCCCAAAAGGGGCTCCGGGGTCCGGGAAGGGCAAGGGGCCAGAGTGTGGAGAAGCGGACGTCGGCCAACAGAGGGCGCTCCAGGGGTCAAAGAGCTAATTCCCATGACGACCAGACGGGGGCGCTGCTGGGTGAGTGACCGACCCCGTCACAGCCCCATAATCAATTTTGTTGCCCTCCACTGGACTCTCCAATTTTTCTGCATCCTTCTTTTACTGTGCAGCCCAAAACTGGACACAGTACTCCAGATGAGGCCTCAATAATGTCAAATAGAGGGGAATGATCATGTCCCTTGATCTGCTGGCAATGCTCCTACTTATACAGCTCCAAATGCTGTTAACCTTCTTGGCAACAAGGGCACACTGTTGACTCATATCCAGCTTCACATCCACTGTAACCCTAGGTCCTCTTCTGCAGAACTGCTGCCTAGCCATTCGTTCCCTAGTCTGTAGCAGTGTATGGAATTCTTCCGTCCTAAGTGCAAGACTCTGCACTTGTCCTTGTTGAACCTCATCAGGTTTGTTTTGGCCTAATCCTCTAATTTGTCTAGGTCCCGCTGTATCCTATCCCTACCCTCCAATGTATCTACCACTCCTCCCAGTTTACTGTCATCTGTAAACTTGCTGAGAGTGCAATCCGCACATCCTCTAGATTATTAATGAAGACATTGAACAAAACCAACCCCAGGACTAACCCTTGGGGCACTCTACTTGATATCAGCTGCCAGCTAGACATGGAGTCATTGATCACTACCCATTAAGCCTGATGCTCTAGCCAGCTTTCTATCCACCTTATGGTCCATTCATCCAGCCCATACTACTTTAACTTGCTGACAAGAATACTGTGGGATCCAGTGATCCAGATTGTTCTATTGTCCTTATAATTATTTACAACTCCGCCAATGTTTGTATCATCTGAAAACTTTCCCAGCATTAATTTATGTTTTTCTCCAGAAAAAGATATTGAATAACACTCAGCTAAGAACAGATCCCTGCGAGATCCCACTAGAAATTTTCTGATTGGATGATGATTCTCCATTTAGAATTACTTTTGAAATCTGTTATCCAGTTTTTAATCCATTGTACATGTGCTACATTGATTGGTATATTGTTTAAGTAGAATATTATGCAGAACTAAGTCAAATGCCTTCCAGAAGACTAAATATATTATGTTAACATAGTTAGCTTTTGTCAACCCAATTTGTAATTTCATTAAAAATAACATCGTTTGTTTGATAGGACGTATTTTTCATTAATCATGTAGACAGGCAAACATTACAGAACCTCTTTCTTTCTTTGCTGAATATAGCCATTGTCAGCTTTTCCACGATTAATGTCAAGATAACTTCCCTATAGTTACCCAGCTCCTGCATTAAATGTAGAATGATACCACTGACTGAAAGTTTAGGAGCTAATCTGTCTCAGTAAAATGAATTTACCTATCTATTATAAATTTAACATTGCAGAGTTACAACAGCTTGGTTTTAGGTTGGCAAATCTAAAATAGTAGCAGTGACAAAGTAAATTCTCAGTTAGTATTCTGCTGATAAAAAATTATGATTTTAGATGCAGTGTACTTAATGGCAAACGTATTCCTATGTTCACAAAATGTGCTTTTAACATGAAAACAGGACAAAATTGAAAAAACTCCAGTTTATAATGCAGTGTAATATTTACAATGTAATGTAGTCCTTTTGAAATATTATTTGAATATTTTCATTTGAAGATCAGCTCTTCCTTCACAGTCCAGTTCCTTCAGATTGGTCCTGCAGTTGTCAATCTTATATTTATCACTTTTCAATGGCATTAGATTGTAAAGTCTGATGCCACATATTCAGCATTATGACTAAGTTTAAAACAATACAAATTTAAAGAATGCACTTTTATAATCAGTAAAGGTGGCAAAGGCAACTAATAATGAAAGCAAGGTACAAAAGAGTTTTAAAGCTTCTCCAAAGTGCAAGTATTTCTTTAAATAAACTATATGAATGTGTTTAATCAATTAACAGTTAGCTATAGTATCGTAGCTATAGTATATTGATACTTGTATATGATCGTGTACTGTGCATCATGTTGGTTATATATTTCTCAAAAGTTAATCCACTTGAAAATTTATTAAGCAGTAAAACTAAAATTCTATTCACCTTAATGGAATTTACACAAGAGAATTCACACTTATTATGGATGTAGCAGTGCTGCTTAAAATTGTTGCCAGGAGAAAAAAAGCAGGCTTACTGTAGTTAAAGCACAGCCATTACATTTTCTATTTATGTAGTCCTTCACAAGGGTAATCCGCTGTGTATTAGAGAGAGAGGAAAAAGCCAGAGACTGGTTAGTCTTTAAGCTTCTCAGATGTAAGATAAGATAACTGCATTTGCCACTTAGGGATGATCTTGCCTGTGAGAGAATAACAAATAACCACTGGAATTAGAGCCGTGTAAATAACTAATCTTTCAGTTCAGTGGCTGAACCAGAAAAAAATGTTATTGTGGGGAGACCCAAAATTAAATTTTTTTAAAAAAATTGGTGAACCATAAAAGTAAAAATAATTCATTAGAACATTTTGAAACATGATTTTCTCTGTTTTTGAGGGATATTTTCTTTTTTTTACCTTTTATTTTAGAAAAATAAATAAAAGCAAGGTAAAAATTCAAAACAGAAAGCAAGTATCAAAATTAAACATTTCAACCGTTTGAATCATTTTGTGTTTTTTTTTCACAAGAAACAATTCAGCAAATTTGATATGAATTTGTGAAATGTTTCTATCTACATGAATCTGCATTTTTCAGCAATAAATAAATAAATAATTTCCTCCAATTCTAACAAGAATAGGAATAGAATGCATTATGTTTGGTGCAAGAGAAATCTTTGTCTTTCAGGTCCTGAAACTGCTATTGCCTATATTTATGCCATAAATTGCTGCTGCACCTTAATGTACTATCATTAACAAAAATTCAGACTTTGTATTCCCACATTCACCACAAGCAAAAGAAGTAAAAACACAAACAACACATCTTTTTATTTTGCCAACTATGGGAAGTAACCTTGATCCTGCTAACATTTACTGATGCATTTGAATAACTTATTTTACTGGAGTAGTCCTGCTGAATAATCAAATGTGTAAAGTTGAATTCAGTGGCACTACTTACAGGTGAATTTGACCCCTATGCAGAGAACCAGAATGAGGCCTATGAACCACTGAAGTCTCTTTGGAGACCTCAAAATAGGTGGGATTTAAATGGTACATGGGACTTGAGTGATTCATAGATTTAGTGCCGGCCCTCTGCACAGGGGTGAATTTCACCCTTAGTGAGTGAAATTATTCATAATGCTTATGGAGGATCAGGCTCTGTTTCAGCAGAATGCCTCATGTAGACCACAAGGAAAACATTTTCTGTAGAAATTAACTCCATTCTTTCCCACATTCCCAGGGTTAACATTTTAAACTAAGTGTATCTCAGCAACAGACTTCAGCTTCATCTGTTTGAGAAAGAATAATATTCACCACCACCATGAACAGCCTACAGCATGAAGCAAGTTCAAAAACTGACTGTTGCATAAAGTGACTGTTGCAGACTGTATCATCCACTTCTCTACTTTCCACATTTTTCTTATCCATTATGATTTCAAAGATCAATTTAAAAAAAAAAATATATATATATATATATATATATATATATATATATATATATATATATATATATATATATATATATAATATTTCTAAAGTCACAGACTACAAGAAACATCATGGCAGGTTGTGTGATGTCCCCCATGTTTGCACCCCAATATAAAAATAACAAGCTAAAACAAAAACTATTGGAATTTTACTGTAGCCTAAAAGTGCTTGTACTTCTTACAGAAACCGTATTATATGTTGACTTGGCTCTTTCAGTAATGACATGCAATTTGGGATTATTATGAAAATATACATGCAACAGAGCATGAAAGACTGAGATAAATACATTGCTGTCCTTAATTTTGGTGTCATGCCTATAATAGACAGGGCGTAAAAATCCAGCATTTTTTCACCTAAGCCATATTTTCTAAAACTAAAATAGCACATATATGAAGCAAGAAGTTCTGTTCTGAAAATGATGAAAGTGAGACACTTGCTATCTTACACTTCTTTTATTCACTAGGAGTTAAAAAACACCATAAAAGAATGCCCATGTGGGTAGGCACCTTTGCCATCAATTGAATATGAAATCCTTACATATTAAAACGAATGCACACATTTTCTAATACGGAATTGCAACTTAGAACTTCTAGTTAATGTTGTGTTGTCCCTTTGTTCCCTCCACTCTACTGAACAGGATAGAGGGGAAGAAGATCTGTGGGGAAAACACAGGGGTCTCATGAATGGGAAAAGTAGTTCTGCTCAATGCTCCCTCACTACCATCAACCGCTTTTTTTCTTTCTTCCGAATATCTACATTGCCATTGGGCCACTTGCAAGAGGGAAAAGTGATCAAGGCAATGAGAGAGAAGCGATGAAAAAGACAAAGAAAGAGCAAATCTAAAATGTATGTGCACCTTAAAGCCTGTGCAGAAGAGGGGTCACATCTCAACCATAATATTAATCTTCTCCTCTGCTACAGGACTCTGTTGTGAGGTCACAAAGCACCATTTTAGGCCAGACAACTAACAGCAGCTCCTTCCTGGCTTCTTGTCCCATGCTCATTCTGTGCTCTGGTCGGGCCCAGTCTATCCTCACCAAAATGGTTTTCAAGATCAATAAAAGAAAAAGGTCTGTGCTTATCATAGCCCAGCATATCCAAAGCCTATGCAAATCTTTACAATTCCATATTCTACTCAGCCTCCCACCCCAATTATTAAATTACAGGGTATTAAGAGAAACTACATAAAGCACTCTGAAAAGACAAATTTCAGAGACACAAAATGCTATTGCCAAAAAAAGAGAGCATGCAATTAAGTTTTTAAATAATTCTTATCACATTTCATACTAAAATTAGCACTTTCAAAAAACAATAGCAAACTGCAATATTATCAAAGATGCTCAGCTGAAGTAGTGTAGCAGTGCACAGAGATAGAATCCTGATCATTCCTTAAATTTTGATGTTATGCTCAATGGCACTCATCTACCCCTTAATTATTAAAATAATTCTGTAACTCTAAAGTGAATCTAGATTAATATTTATATGAAAAGATTGAGAAGAATTTCATGTTTCCTTTTTGTACTGGTGCAATAACAAAAACGTATGCTATTCTGCTTGATTTTCAGTGAGAATACATTAGCACAAACTTTTAGTTAATTGGGCTCTCAGAGTAAGTACACAGAAATGAACATTAGTCTCTCCTCATTGCTTTTTAAAACCTTTATGTCTACCCAGGTCTCATAGCCTTACAGATTTTAATGGCCTTAATGAAGAAAAAGAGCATTGTTATTCAATTTGATTCAAGCTGATCTCCATTCTGAATGACAATGTCGCCATTCACAATGCTATTGTTAGGTTGTCTCATCATTTCTATTTTAAATCCTGTTTATCAGGAGTTTTTAACTTGGCAATAAATTTTCTCTCTCAGGTCTGAACGTGGCACACAAAGCATATAACCTCACTCCATCAAACCAACTTCTGCACACAAACCAATGTCAAACACATACTTTTACCCAGTTATTCAAATCACAGCTCATATCATTCAAAACCAGCATCAGCTAAACACTGAAATTTGGCAATACAATACTCCACAATACAATCAAATTGCTTTGATTTCCTGACTGTAAGAAACAAAATTTAAAATGTTTGTAAGACTGAGCTTCAAATATTTCCTTTGCATGTGCATGGTTGCTTTGTATGTAATTGGTTTCCAAGATTTTTAGCACACAAAATTAATACCTGTAGGGGTATCTCAAGTTGGGCATCCAAATTGTTAGCCACATTAGAAAATATAGGCCTCGTGGTATATTGAGCCCTTTTAACACATTCAGGGGCATATTCAATATTTTGAATAGCAGGGATAATTGCAAATTACAATAAATTAACAAAATATAGAATACCTTTCACACAGGTACATATCAAAGCCAAAATCCTTGATATGTACCCAGCCCAAGGAGGTACTAGACACATGTCAACAGGGAGGGGAGAGCAAACCTTCCCCAATGCCTCAGAGAGACTGCAGAGCTACTCCATCTACTCTGCATCCTTTATATAAGGTGAATGACCATGGCATCTGCTTAGCCGTGCATCTCACAGCCTTTTCCACAGTTCCTCTAGATCATTACTCAAATGCCCCTTGTGTACAGTCATCAAAGGAGCGGCAGCAAAGCCAAGATTTTTATCACACAAGATCAGTGCAGTATTTAAGCACATGTGCAGTACAACCCAATCCCCCTACAAAACACTTTCCGCATCACAATTGTTAAATTCTCTGAACAAGATTCTCCTCAGCTACTCAGACTGTCCATCTTCCCCACACACCCTGTCTAAGATGAGAATATTAAGAATGTTTCCTGACTTTCTGTCTCATAAATGTGGTAACCCTACTCTCACTCGTATGTGTAAATGTGGCTAGAGTGGTTCCTTGAATATCTAATTTCAGTATTATGTCTGTTTTGTTGACAGCAGCATAAGTGGCCATGAGTGAATGGGCTTTTTTTGTACTCTGATCCAAAACTGACCATGAAATGGAGTTGCATTTAAAATAGATTTTCTTTCTCCTCTTCCCCATACTATCCAGCAATAAAATACTCATGTTAGGGTATGGAGAATGAGTACCCAACAATGATGGGGAGCATGGAAAGTGAACACAAGTGGATCCTGAGATTATTACATTTTTAATTAAAATTGTTGCTTTCTAAATCCTGGTTCTCCTATTGGGGGTAAAAAACCAAGAGGAACAGTGGGTACCTCTCAGCCAGCAGCTGTAACAGGAAGTTGAAGGATGATAGTGGATCAAAGGGCAGGCCAAAGAAGCGAGATCTGCAAAATATCTACAGAGAAACACAGTAACAAGAGTAGGGGGAAAAGTGACCTGGCTTTAAGTCACAGATGGACCACATGAGCCTGGATTAAAAGCATTCAGTCCTTGAGAAACTGCACCTAGGAGCCAGATGGGATCAACCCAAGATGCCAGTAAGTGCAAATGGATTTCTGGAAGAAGAGAATTACCTATTGATTTAGGCTAGTTCCCAAGTCTGGAGACAGCATTAGAGGTCAGACTAGTTATAAAGATTTCTGTACATAGTCTCATGCATTTAAGAGGTATCTGGAAGATGGAGAAGTGGCAAATAATTTCTTTTTCTTCTTCTTCTGAACAGTTAATAATAAATCAGATGGATTCACAACATGTTATACATAGGTATGGCTTCCAAAAGGGAAACTTTAAATGCAGTTTCTTTGCTCTAACATGAGTTGGTGAAATTTTACCACTCTATGAGTAACTGCAGCATGTAACTCGAGGCTGGAAGTATTTGTGCAAGTATGGCAACTGCCTGAGACCATTCAAGGAAACAAATTAGACCTGACAACAATGTCTCTTCCTTACTTAATTTCCTGAGGGAAGTGAACGTCCATTCCCGTAGTCTTTGATCGAAAACTTTCTTCTCAGAAGTCTAGGTGTTGTTTTTCTTAGCGTTATTCCCGCACTATGGCAGGGTCCGCTTGGAACCAGTTATATGACCGGGGGATACTCCAACCGATGCGTCGTGCCATTTGTCGCTGGAGGCATTTTATACCTACTGCCAGGTGTGAAGCCTACAGCACCTAGTATTCCCAGGAGGTCTCCCATCCAGGTAACTAGCCAGGCCTGACCCTGATTAGCTTCCGAGGTCAGATGGGATCGGGCACGTTCAGGGCGGTACAGCTGTAGTCTTCTTCTCAGAACTCTAGTACTTGTTTCATAATGTAGTCAGTACTTTATTGGTCTATGGTTCTGATAAACCCAGAGTCTACATGTAACAATAAAAATAACTGCTAATGAACTTTTTTTTAAATTTCTACTAATAATGCATCATATCCACCAACCCAAATTGAGGCACCATCAGGGCCTGGACAAATCAGGACCTGCAATGGGGCATATAAACCCCACACTGGGATAGAAGGGGTTAAGGAGCAGTTCTGGTCCCAGGTGGCTCTGCCTGGCCACATGTGCAGACCCTACACAAGGAAGCACTTAAAAGAGAGCCAGATAGCTCAGAAGGTGGGCAATAACCAGTGGGGGAGGGGTCTCTATATTTATAAAAGAAAGTCTTATTTATGTCAAGATAGGTATACAGTAGACTCTCGATTATCCAGGATTGGATTAACCAGAATGTGGATTAACCAGGATGTCAAAAAAAAAATATGCACAACTCGCAGGGCTGGCTCTGGCTTTGCTGCTGCCCCAAGCACACACACAAAAACCCCGCCCGGGCACAGGGCAGCCAGTGAGCCAACCCCCCCTCCCCCCAGTGCAGGGTGGCTGGTGAACCAACCCCCCTCTCCCCATATTTCCTATGGATGGTGATTATCCAGGATTTTATTAACCAGAATTAATTTTTTTCCCTATCATCCTGGATAATCGAGAGTCTACCGTACAAAACTTACCTTTCGAGAACACTGTTGAGATTCCTATGCAGAATAACACCATCTTTACATAAATCTATAATGTTTACAAAACATGTAAAAAAAATTAAAAATCTAGAATTGGAAGAGTTAGTGAAGGGTAGCAAAGTCCTGTACATTATCTGTGGAGATCTTAATAGCCATAATGAATTATGGGGAAGTAGAAAACTGACTATAATGGTGTACTGGGGTGGGGGAAGATGCTTGGGGATTTAAAATCTCACTTTGTAAAACAAAAAGAATAATCTTCACAACCTGGAAGATTGGGGAAGAATGGAACATATCTCTGTGCACAGAAAATTCAGGTTGTTCAAAATTTCACATTTTTCGGAGTTATGTTTAATAACAAACTAACTTGGAAGGGTCATATAGAAAATATCAAGACTAAATGTAAAGCTCACAGAATCATAGGACTGGAAGGGACCTTGAGAGGTCATGTAGTCGAGTCCCCAGATATGATGAATCTGCTGAAAAGTATTGCTGGTAACAATTGTTGTACAGATAAGAACACACTGATGACGCTGAATAAGACGACCAGTTATAGATTAAGGATTTCATGCCTTCATTTTGGCTTCTAAATCATCATTTAAAAAAAAAAACAGAGACAAATCAAACCCAGCCTCTGTAAATCACATGTGGTGCAAGCATGATAACACGTTTATGTGTGATGCAGATAGCTACCATAGAAATGCCTATACATTTAAGGATGAAATTGTTAGATGTAACCTTCTGGGCAAAGGCTAATAGGCTAAGGTTAGTAGTAAAGATAAGAGTACAACACAAATATAGGAGTACTGTTGAGAATTAAGTAGACAAGATGTAACAATGCCACAAACTCCCACATGCTAACAAGTTTAAAGGGGGTGTAAAAGAATTGAATGAAAAGGAAGATATTAAAATCTGTAGCAATGGGAAATCAAAGTAAAGCTGGATGGTTGTCTCACCAGTTGTGGAATTATACAATAAAACAAAGGGAACACCAGGATCATCAAATATGATGAATAAAATTTATAAGTTTATATATGGCAATGCTAACCCCATTTACCGTACCTATACAAACAGATCTACAGGTGACAAAATGGGTAGAGTGGGAATGGTCTTCTGGTATCCCTGAATTTGGAATTAAGAGATAAGTGAAAGTATCCAATGTCATGGCTGAATTGGTGGGCATACAGTTGGCACTGACCTGGGTAAGGAATGCATGCCCAACTACAGGTGCTATCCTATCTGACTCTTTAGCTGGTACAATGAAGATCAGAAAAAGAACATTAGAACCCAGGAATAAATAAATTAAATATTGTTGATAATAATGAAGATAGTACAATTAAGTATACATATACTAATAGTGTGGATTTCTGGCATGTTGAAATACATGGCTATGAAATGGCAGATAAAGCAGCAAATATGCCTTAAAAATGAGGAAGTTGTTGTAAAGATTCCTCTGAGTACCCATAACTTCAAAAGTTTGGTTAAGAGAGAACTTAAGAAGGAATGCAAGAAATATGGACCCAAAAGAGTAAAAAGGATGAAGGCTCTATGCAATATGTCCTAAATTTGAAGATAACATTATATTATACAATTGAGACAGATGTGAAATAGCTATATTTAGAGTGATAAGAGGTTACTGTATCTTGAATGGTAATTTGTATCTATCAAATGTATACAAAGATGGGTCATGTGAAATGCAAAGTTAAAGAGACAGTTGAGCATCTGCTATGCCAATGCAGGGAGAATTATATAGAGAGAAAGATTATTCAGAATTGAGCTGTCCAAAAAAAAAAAAAAAAAAAAGACTATAGTCTGAAAGGGTTGGTGAAAATGCCAGGAAAGTGGAGAAGCATTAAAAAAAAATTACTGTGCTTTAAGGATAAAGGACAGGGTGAGATGAAATAGATTTTGATAATGCAAAAACTGTGGGTAGGTGGTGGTCATAGCCTCACATGGTGAATTTATGGCTGCAGTGCCATAAAATGACAGGAAAAGAAAAAGAAAGAAGGGGGTCAGACAGGATAGGAGGTTCCACCTACCTTGGGAACTCCTGAATAAGGGTACAGCTGGAGTCTGGGCTGCAAGTGGCATCATCCACAGGCTTTGAGGAGGGATTAGCCTTTACCTAGCACTAGGGAACCTTTCGCACCATCTGCTTGTGGATCATCAGCAAGGCTTTTGACCACACCTTGGACTGGGAAGGTCAGTAGTAGGAAGTGACTCAGGGAGACAGCCCTGAAGCACTCCTAGATGTTTGACGTTGCTGCCTTTCATAGGGTCCTGGGTTGGAGCCTGGTTGTGATGGAGGGTCCAGGTTCTCCTCCTAGTCCCACCTTCCACAATGGAGCATACATCTCTTCTTCCCAAGAGGTAAGGAGGATAGTGACATTCTAAGCCCCAAGACAAGAGCACACAACTCACAGAGTCCTGGATGTTGGCTGAAGACTCTTTTGTGCAGGACATTGGATTTTTATATTTTGATGGTTTCCGTTAATCTTTGAGAAGGGGCCGGCAGTCTCAACTGGTGACTTGGCCTGAGGGCCAAGAACTGGAACAATCATCAAAACAAATTATAAAACACTACATTTAATGGAAACCACTTCAAGCCAGGGAGTGAGGTAGCACCCCCACACCCTCAGTTTCAGCACCTATGGGTTTGGTTTGAATAAAACTCCATTTTTTTTTGGTGAATAAACTATACTGCCGTAAAAGTTCCCCTCGCTCTGGTCAGGTCTAACCATCCTTTTATTTCATGATGCTATATTGCACAATCAAATATTTTTTTCCCCTAGTTATATTGTTAAAATACATTAGTAGTTTCTGCAACAAAAGAATCATCTGGCCATTATTACTTGGTTCCTAGCCAACTTCTGTGTTTACAGAATACATGAAGTGTAACATGTAGTCTTACGTTCAGTATGGATGCTTGATAGGATATGATGGCTCCTAAGGAAACAATCCAACTCCACTTACATTCAAAACTCCCACTGACGTCAAGTGTGGTATATATAAAGGATATGCTGCATTTGGCATCTAACTGCTTTATAACAGTACCAATCTTCTTTGATTCAAACAGAGTGGCAGCTAGTAACAGTTAAAAAGAAAAACTTTTCTGTAATATGGAATCATCTCCTAAAAAGTATCATTTTGACAACTTGACCCCTATTATATAATCATTTTCAGAACTGCTGTTCATAATAACCTTCAATGATTTCAAAAGTAGCATGATTCAAAGGTTTAGATCAGGGGTCTCAAACTCAAATGACCACGAGGGCCGCATGAGGACTAGTGCACTGGCCCGAGGGCCGCACCACTGGCACATGTACACACCCTCGCTGCCCCGCTCCGCCCCCACTCCACCCCTTCCAAGAGGTCCCACCCCTGCCCCACCTCCTCCTCTGAGCACGCAGCTCCCCATTCCCTCCTGGAAAGCGCTAGGCACCACCAACAGCTGTTTGGCAAACAAAGCAAGAGCAATCTAGGAAGTCCAGAGCTAGAAACACCCGTGGCCCAGCCAGGCAGCAGAGAAGCCTCTGCTTCTGACCCCTCCCTCCCGCAAACTGCTATGGGGGGGGGAGGGGAACAGGAAGCCTGGCGGGCCGCAGGGAAGGGCTTCGCGGGCCACATGCGGCCCCCGGGCCGCATGTTTGAGACCCCTGGTTTAGATACATCAGGGACAATATTACACATTTAAGCAAATGATGTTCAATAATAATTGCCAAATTCTGCTATATGTGAAATGTACAAATTAAACTCAGTGCTTTTTATCTCTCATTTAGATATTAGTAAAAAACCTCAGCAGAAGAAATATGTAATGAGAAAGTTATCGTGAGGCATATATAGAGTGTACGGATGTACCTAGACTCCTAGAGCATGATGTCATGTCCCTTTTTTGGATAGCAGCAGTAAAAGGCTACAATAGTATTTTGGGTTAAGGCAAACAGCTATTTAAAGAAGGTCCCAGAATGTCAATAGGGAAAATCCTGCAGTGCTTCAAGTAGAACTCTCATCACCTATATAATATAGTACTGGGTGTACTGGAAATACCAGAAACAGAAGTTCTGATAGATTCTACTTTTAAACTTATAGCAGAAGTTTAGACCATGGTTGGATTTTTTATTTTCAGTGTTGTGATTGATATGCACCCTCCTGTAGAAGGGAAGTCTTCTCAGTTCATAAGCTGTATACTTACACTGCCAGATCTCAGTGACTGAAAAGTAAATATGAACATGAGTACAAATACTAATGGTCCAATCCTCCCCGTAACGTCCATGTATGGAGAGGAGTATTCATCCATAAAAAGAGTGCATTCACTAAAGCAGAATGATACACCCTTCTACTCAGTCCCAAGGAAACCACTATATGAGACTCAGGCTTTACTGACCTGGAGCAACTGGAATCCTTCAGATTCATCCCATCCCAAATCTGCACTGCTTCTCTCTCCTTACTGTTACAAACACTTTGAGGCATTCAGATGCCATAGAGAAGAATAAGGCCTAAACAGACTAGAATAATGGGGATGTTCAAGAGGCAGAAGCCCCCCGAAGAAGCCCTGGAATAGTATAGAGTTCAAAACAAACAACAATGTCACTTCAGGCCTCTTATCTTCAGATTTCATGATTCAAGTCACATAGGAGATAGTACATAGGCTAGAAGACCTCCAATAAAAAAATAAAGATAGTGCAGGAAGTAATAGTAATGATTCACTCATTGGTTCTATTCCAAGACAGAGTCCTGAAGTCTCAGCATAGTGACATTAGAGATTTAGGGTAAAATTTTCAAAAGTGCCTAGAAGCACTTTTAAAATGTATTTAGGCACTTAAAGATGCAGATAGCTGCCTAGCAGGATTTTCAAAAGTGCCTAGACACTTAACTCCTATTGAGCGCCAGGCAGTTGGCATAAGCTAAGAACTGACAAACTCACAGCTGGAAACCAAACTAATTGACGTGTATGTTAGTTTTGTTCAAAATAGGTATTAGTGTTATAAGAATTGTGGCAGGGTGCTGGCCAGGAGTGCCTGAGCCAGCCCTGCCGCCCCTTTAAGAGGGAGAAAAAACCCTCTGCAAAGCTCCCTTGCAGGAAGCCTAATCAGCCACCTGGGCTCAGGCTTGATGAGTGACACCTGGCAGCCTCCTCAGGGGGATAAAAGGCCTGCCAGGAAGCAAGCCCAGTGTGGTGGGGATGGTATAGAGTGGTGGTGGTTTGGAGCTAGTCAGAGCTGTGTGTTTGGAGCTAGTCAGAGCTGTATGTTTAGAACTGTTTAGAGTTGCATGTTAAGAGCTGGACTATATAGAGTCTGTAAAGCTGTAAGCTGTAGAGCTGAGCTATCAAGAGCTGTATGCTGAAAGACTGTACAAAGCTGTATATATTGGTGGTGGGGTCTTGCACTGTGAATTAAAGAGCACTGTTTGGAGCAAAAGAAGGGTTTCCTGCCTGTTCCTGAGGAGGGGTGAGAAAGCGGTTTGTCACAGAATGTACTCCGTGTTTAGACTATGCTTGTAAATTGCAGCAGGTATTAATCCCACTTACAGTGTCTATGTTCTATGCTATTAGGAAATATATATATTTTCAAAGTAATAAAGCAAAATGTATGTGTACACACACACACACACACACATTATATATATATATATATATATATATATATATATATATATATATATATATATATATATATATATATACACACACACACACACACTTGCTTTATTACTCTGAAAATGTTTGCACTGAACTTGTGAATCCAGGCATGGAAATCCCCCTCTCCTCACCAGTCATGCCCATTTGTTACTGGCTTGGTTAAATCTAATGATAGAACAGACCACCAATTTGGGGTTTCTGCCCTGTTTTTGGCAGTCTGCCCTGAGGTAGGCATACACAGACATGAGCCATGCCAGTTAGTGTGACAGTTATGGAATCAGCTTTGCATATTTTTCATGTTTTTGTTATTGTTTTTCTTAAATGTTAAAGAAATACCAGTATAAACATACTTGGGAAAACTACCATGCTAGCTAATTAAATCAGACAAGCTGAATGTAAGCAATATATAGTAATATAATAATAAATAGACAGTATGTTTAAAGAAACAAGAAAATAAAGCATAATGAATTTACAGTTTCCTAAAATGTTTTTAGAAATTTATGTTATCAGTTGTTTTCATATTCAAAGGACTGCAAGTATGAATCTCAGATTTGACATTACTGAGTTTCTTGACTGCAAGCATGAAGCTGTTCTTCTGGTTCATTAGTCAAGAGAATTGTCCTAGAAAAAAAATCCCAGTCTTTCATCTGTTAAAATTATAAATAAGTACTATCATAAGGGCACCAAAACGGTGTGTCCAAGTAATGTATTAAAAACCACGTATTTTCATTTTAAACCTTTAGCTGTCTTGCTTGGATCTGCCATTTTTGATATATTTCTCTATGGCCCCAATACTACAATCTTAGTTTTGTGTTTACCTGGATCAGACTTATTCCCAACAGAGTTTCATCAGAAAATGTTGCTTTGTCAAGCATGAAATTATTGTAGATTAACAGGAAACATGAGATGGTATCTACACAGTATTTTGGAGTGAGCAGCCTAGCCCAGCCCCATCCCTAGGCTTCAGTGTCCAAACTCCAACCTCAGCCTCGATTTCAAAGTCCTAGCTATACAGCTGTTATTAGAGCACTAGTACGAGCCCTACTAACCCAAGTCTGTCAGCCTAAACTGGGAGGTTTGCTCCAAAATGCAGTGTAGACACACCCCGGGCTTCACTCATGGCTCCACCAGGGTTTTCAGGGTTTCTAGAATCCCTGATGAGGAGCCAGAAGTCTGGCAGCATTGGAAGCTCTGAGAGATCCACAAGCTGTGGCTCTCAAAGTTGAGGCTCTTAGCTCTGCCGTTTTGGTGTTCGAAAGTTTCTGAAATGAAATGCGTCAATCTCCAGTTCAGAAGAAATGTCTACAAAAGTTAGACTCAGTCCGAATCATCAAAACCATATTTTGAAATGTCTAAATTTCCCATGCACAGGAAATTCCTAATTTAAATCAGCTCTATTCCCAACAAAATCTGCAAACTATAGATCTCTAGATCTCTGTTGTGGGAATTCCATAGTTTAAGTATTCAATATTGTATGTATGGTATAGGAACTATACACATTATAGAGTGTAATGATTCCTTTGAGACAATTATGGTCTGCTGTATGTGCTGAACTCAACTTAATTGCACCCACCACAGTAAGGGCTGAATATTTTTTTAATTTCCACATAACATTTCTTACAGACTTCTTTAATTAAATTGAGTAAATAATATTTGTAAAATGACTTGCTACATATTTAAATAAAACAGTCTAGCTTGATTAATCCCAAACACTATGTTTTCCCTTTAAATTTAGTTTTTAATACAGAAAAGAAGGCAATGCATGACACAAAAATGTACTGAGAACATTAGAGGGCTGACAAACTGATCCAGAATAAGATTTTCCAAAGTGTTTAAGTGCCTTGGGAGATAAAGTCCCACTTACAAAACGGAACATAGGCATTTAGGGACACATTTTAAAGGCATTTATGTGCTTAAAGATTCAGATGGGCATCTAATTTCAAAAGTGCCTACTCACCTAACTCACATTGATTTCCGTTACAGTAATGCATAGGGGGCGGGGATTGAAATCATCTGTGAATTCCAATCAAATTGGCTAATAGTTATAGACAAAAGAAAAAAAAAGTCAGAAATGTCCATTTAAAATGGGAATCAAAAGTTTGTGTTCAACCCAGACAAAAGTTTTTTGGTTTTTCATTTCAGTGAATCAAAAATCAATTATTTGCTCAGCTCTACCCAGGTCTCCTAGGATGATCCTTAAGAGTCAATGTCCCATTAACTTTCAGTGAGATTTAGGGCTAGTCTTCACTGGAGGGGGCATCGACTGAAGATATGCAACATCGACTGAAGATGTGCGTATTTTCAGCCGACTTACCTGCCGTCCTCATGGCGGCGGCACGCTCCCCCGTCAACTCCAGCTTGTGCCTTGTGTCAAGCTGGAGTTACAGGAGTCAACGGGGGTGCTGCGGGCGATCGATTTCTCGCGTCTTAACGAGACGCGAGAAATCGATCGCTAAAAGAGCTACCTGCTGATCCGGCGGGTAGTGAAGACCTACCCTTAGGCTACTACAGGCTGAGAAAGTTTTGAAAATGGGACTTAGGCAGTTTTAAAAAATTTACTTGAAGTCCTTAACCTACCTCCTCTATGCATAGGAAATATATAGTACAATACTAACCTGCCCATTATTTTGAGACTTTTCATGTAAGTTCTGTGTATTCTATATTTTCTGTTTGTACATAAGTGCATTCATTTTAACATTACTTATGAATTACTTATTCAGCATAAATCTCAAATGGCAAGTATTGTTCAAGATCTGTGACAAAAACATGTCATTTGCAAGCATTTTTAGTGAATGGGACACAGTAAATATACGTAATTAATGGGAAATTTTCATTAATTTTTATGTATTAGATTGTTCATCAGATGAATTTCACTCTGCAGATAATATATTGAAGACATATTTTAGATTAAAAACCACCTTTCCAGAGTTCTAGTTGCTTTCCAAACAATATTTCTCTTTTCTTTTTCTTTTTTCTCTCTCTCTTTTTTTTAAAGGCACAAGTCTCTGCATGTAAAAGCAGGAATACAAATTATGTCCAGAGCATTTAAATAGCTGGCAAAAGTATTTTCTATTCTGCTATAAAGTTATTAAACATTTAAAACAAAACACTAAATTCCTAAAAACAAGGGCTGAATTCCAAACAGATTCATTATAGTAAAACCAGTTGCATTGCTGTAGGATCTCTTGGAGACTTCATTATAAAGTCTAAGTAACGCAAGTTTACACATTTGTCAGGCCTGAAATTTGGCATTCAAGCTCTCAAACCATGATACTGGGAAGTAGGAAGGGGGAAAAGGTAGTTTTGTTTTTTTCAAACACTTCCTTATTCACTTTGTCGGATGCATCTGACAAAGTGGGTATTAGCCCACGAAAGCTTATGCTTCAATACTTTTGTTAGTCTTTAAGGTGCCACAGGACTCTTTGTTACCTCTGCTATTCCAGACTAACACGGCTACCTCTCTGATTCCTTATTCACGTTCTCCACACCATTCAAGATTTGGTATCCTTAGTCGTCCTTAGTCATCTCTTTTCTAAGATGAACAGTACCCATCTTTTTAAACTCTCCTCATATAGAAGCTGTTCCATACCACTAATTATTTTGTTGCCCTTCTCTGTACCTTTTCCATGTCTAATATATATTTTTTTGAGATGGATTGACCAGAACTGTGTATAGTAGTCCATGGATTTACTTAGTATTTTCATATTTTCTGTTTTATTATCTCTCTCTCTCTCCTAATGGTTCCTAATATTCTCTTGGCTTTTGACTGCTGCTGCAAATTGAGTGCATGTTTTCAGAGAACTGTCGACAAAGATCTCTTTCCTGAGTGGTAACAGTTGATTCAGAACCTACCATTTTGTAAGTATCATTGGGATTATTTTTTCCAATGTGCATTACTTTGCACTTAACACTGAATTTCATTTACCATCTTGTTGCCGTCACCTAATTGAGTGAGATCCCTTTGTAACTCTTCACAGTCAGTTTTGGATATACCATCTTTCATAATTCTGTATCCTCTGCAAACTTTGCCACCTCACTGTTTACTCCCTGTTCCAGATCATTTAGGAATATGTTGAAAAGCCCTGGTCCTTGTACAGATCATTGGAGGACTCCCTACTTACCTCTCCCCACGGTGAAAACTGATCATTTAGTCGTTTCTTATCTTTTAACTAGTTACTGATCCATGAAAGGATCTCCCTCTTATCCCATGACTGTTTCATTTGCTTAAGAGTCTTTGGTGTGGAGCCTTATCAAAGGCTTTCTGAAAGTCCAAATGTGCTATGTTGACTGGATTACCCACATGCTTGTTGACTCCCTCAAATAATTCTAATACATTATTGAGGCACGATTACCCTTTACACAAGTTTTTTTTACTCTTCCCCCAACCTATTGTGTTTATCTGTGATAATTTTGCTCTTTATGTGGGCTTTCACATAATTAGAATTTACTAATGGAAAAACTCATAGAAAGCTTTCATGATCTAGTACTTATGGGTCATTGTAATTCTTTTAATCAAATCAGGAAACAGAAGTCTAGTACAACTAGTCAGAACTATGCAATACAGCTCAAATTCAGATTTTGAATTTCAGATACTAAAGCATTCAAAAATCATCATCAACTCAGTATTTCAGCAAGATGATGTGGGTCAATTACAGGAGTAGGTGGGTGAGGTTCTGGGGCCTGCAATATGAAGACGGCCAGACCAGAGGTTCTCAGACTGGGGGGCCGGGAACCCTGAGGGTGTTGTGAGGTTATTACATGGAAGATCATGAGCTGTCAGCATCCATCCCAACCCCTGCCTTGCCTCTAGCATTTATAATGGTGTTAAATATATTTAAAAGTGTTTTTAATTTACAGGGGGGTGGGAGGTGCACTCAGAGGTCTGCAATGTGAAAGGGGTCACCAATACAAAAGTTTGGGAACCACTGGAGTAGAAGATCAAGATTGTTCCTTCTGGCCTTAAAGTCTGTGTGTCAAAATTCAAAAAAATTATAAACTTCTCAAGAACAGTCTAAAAAACAGAAGAAGAGGTGAAATCTGTGAAACAAATTATTTATTAAGTTCTATGTATTCATAATACAGCTTAGTGACCACAATTCCATATTTTTTTCCTGGACTGAGGTAAAAGTAAACAGTTAATTCAACCACCTCAGAAAATCACAATTATTGTGGAATCAGATTGGGAGAGAGTGTCTCAAGCAGCCAGGACCTGAAATATTGTATTGAGGACTTTTTAATTAAAGCCAATGCCTCAAACTTTGCCTAGAACTCTGCTGGTAGCCAGTTCAGGTCACAGAGCATAGGTGTAAAGTGCTTTCTGCATGAAACATCACTTCATAAATGAGCTATGATCTGCAACATTAATGAAAGCACTGCAATGTAGCCAGCAAATGACTTGCACCTAATACTAAGTGTAAGGGCAAAGAAGATAACTTCTCACCGAGTGCTTCGGTTCCATGCTGCAGACTGAACATAAATCAATGTTTTCTCAGATTTGCCAGTGTTCTGCCTACATTTGCCTGCTTTTTACCTGGTGTGATGTAAATAAGAAAATGGGATGTTGTGGAAATTCTGCTAGTTCATGTGTTGTATTTTATTTGAATGCTGAAGTATCTTTTAAGTGATCAAAAGTGTCTTTGAGTCACAACAGTCAAAGACAGTAGAGATCACATGCTGCTCTAATTCTGTTCTTCACATCTTGCAGAGATTAGGGGGTTGTTTGAAAGACATCATTAGAAGCTTTTATTCCAAACTGACACTATGTAGAGTTTTCCTTGTTAAATCTATAAATCTGCTTCTTTTATTTTTGAGGCTACACCATGTAAATTAAATCATGCTGTTAAACAGTTCAGTAAACAAGACAGTAATATCAAAGCTAAAATAAAGAGGTAATCTATACTACAGACATCCATTCAAACAACATCTGAAATATCCCTCCCCCCTGTAGTTCTTATTCAGAACGATCAAAGCTGTTTCCTTATTTATAAGTTTTTTAACCCTCCCATTTTGTCCCATGTTGCTGAACCCCTTCCATTTATTCTTTTCTTTTGGACTTTCATGAATAAATTTTTAACAAGTTCCATTATGTTTGTAGTATCCTACTGCACAACAATACCATTCCCCAAGTCAGTGACAGAGGGTATGCATGGAATCATTTGTTAGAATACCATTACAATATTAAAGGGAAGATTGGGGTGATTTCCCACCTTCTGATAGAGTCATCCCCCTCCCTATCTCACTGAATTCTTCTACTAAATCATCCTTGAAATCCTTAAATTATCCCCCATGAAATAATTACTGAAGTGCAAAGTGTTCATCTTTGAAATGCACCAAGGGCCTGATCCAAATTCTCGTTGAAGTCAATGGAAATACTTTGGATCAGAACACAAATGTTTATTTTGTAAATTAATTTTTCATGAAAGGCTTTACCCCCAAGATCTTCCTCAACTCTTCCATCCATATTCAAGTTATACATAGTAAACACTGTGTTATGCTATCAATGTATTTTATATTTTTCAAGAAAAAAACATATGTATTTCCAGCAAGTACAGTGACTCTAAGATTGTTTGCTATGAGGTGTTGCCTGCTTGCTTGGTTATTATATTGAGAAAATGTCTTTGTTCCAATGGAAAAATAATTACATAGGTTTCCCAGTCACAGACCTCACTTCTCTGCAATCATACACCCCATTGGTACAAGGATTTTGTTACAAGGAAAGGAAAATTCTAATGGGAACCCCATATTAAGTGATTGGCAGCATATCATTGTTCCATAGGGCTTTTGGAGAAAAGGATGCTTAATAAATATAGATATTATTTATTATTACATCCCATCTGAGAACAGAGGCCAATTGCTAACTCCACAAAAATGAGTTTACTAATACTACTAATTAATATTTTCATGGATAGCTCTTCATCTGCCATCTCAAAGTGCTTTACAAAAGTGTGTATGTAACATTATCCTTATTTTATACATGAGAAAACAGGCACAGAGAGTTGAAGTGATTTGGCCAAGGTGACATAGCAAATCAATGTGAATAAAACCTAGATCTCCTGTCTTATCTCCATTGACCTATCAACTGAAACAGACAGCTCCTCCCACCCCATGTAGGGAGTAGTTTAGGCAGACTGACCCAAATGTACATGCTTAATACTACAGGAGTTGGTAGTTTCATTGATAGCAATTTTTCATTCTCTCATAGGACTCTCTTTGTAGAATGGTAGTCCTTACAAACCCTACCAGATTCCATGGAAATTAGAGGAAGGCACCTTCTGGAATATGGAAACCAAGTAAGCTCAGAAACCGCATTTCAAGAAATATACAGACCTAACTGGGAACATCAACCACCCCCATCCTCATCTAAGACTAAGAAGAAGAAAAAAGAAAGTGAAGGTGAGTAATATTGTTTATTTAGTTAGCTACTCTCTCACTTTCAAGTTGTCTTTATTTACATAAAAGGATCATTTTGGCTCTGTGAAAAGTAAATTCCATTTCCTTAGAAAAGATTGCTTTTAAATTTTGATTACATATGAAATTATTTCTGCAATGTTTATTCATCTTGAAAGAAATGTAATTACTTCTGAGAAAACAATATAATTAGTTTTGCTAATGTTTAATAGTGTTCTTGGTTAAGTTATTCTATGGCTTTGTCCCAACAAGATGATCGATAATTCACCTCCACCAAGGTGGCCTTCTTCAGATCCTAGAGAGAAAACCAGGAGTTCAAAGAATTCTAAGCTTAAGTGCATCTCTACCCTGAAAACTGATTAAAAAATGGCATTGTGCAGTTCCATGTTTATGGTTTCCAAGTGATTTCTTTATCAAATCTTCCCAGTTCTCAATTAAAAAGTAAAGGTTTTATTAATTAAAATTAATATAAATGATTGCTTATCCTGCAAACAATGTGGAAGATAAGCGTTAAGCTTCATTTTCTGGCTCACACATTGCCAGTGATAAAAATTTTAAAATCAAAACATAGCTACCACTCACTAGATAAGGGGAGAGTACAAGGGATTTATCAGACTCTTTAATCAGGAAATTGATCAGATATAACTCTGAATATGCAAGATAGCAAATACATTGAGTTGGAAAAGTCAACATACACAAATAGCACATTCTAAGTAGAATTACATATTTTCTGCCATTTTCCAATTCAAAAATTCAGTGAAGGTCACTCATCATTAACAAAAGAGAAGTTGACACATTATCAATAGAAAATGGGGGAGCAATATCAAGTTAATATAAATGAAGAAACATTATGGAATGACCTCCCAAAAAACATGCCATATAGATCAATGAGATGAATGCACTGCATTTAGCAGAGATGAATAAAGGTACTGTACTCTGAAAATACTGTACAGGGGTTCTCACACTTTTGTACAGGTGACCCATTTCACAGAGAAAGCCTCCGAGTGCAACCCCTCTTATAAATTAAAAACATTTTTTTAATATATTTAACACCATTATACTTCTTGGAGGCAAAGTGGGGTTTGGGATAGAGGCTGACAGCTCACAGCCCCCTCCCCTCCATGTAATAACCTCATGACCTCCTGAGCAGTCACAACCACCAGTTTGAGAACCCCTGCTTTAAAAGGTCCATTTCTGTTTATTTAAATCACATGACTCCTTACTTCTAGCAAACCAGCAGATAACTGTCTACTCATTAAAATTCAATTATTTGATGAAAATTCAACACATCCCAGAAGCCACAGAAGCAGAATTGATAGTAAAGAGAGTTATGTCTGGATTCTGTACCAGTTTTTATGAGTACATACACAATAAATTTCCAGGGCTATTTTTCCTAAAATGTTTATAGGAAGAGGAGTCACTGAGCTACAGAAAGTCCTCCTTTAATAGACTAATCTCTTTTCAAGGCAACTGCTGCCTCTTGCTTGTCAACTGGTTTAATAACCACGGTAACTCAAAAAGATACAATATGCTGGTCACTTAGAAAAAACTATAAAGGCTTTCAGAAGAAGCCCTTACCATATACAACATAATCTCATTTGAAGATCCACTTTTGTCTTTTATATAATATATAAAAACAATAACCAGAATTCAACACACTAATGCTCTATCGAAGATCTAAATAAACATTTTAGAAGTGAAGTTAGTCTGAAAATCAATCAACTCATGGACAAGCACTTAAATACTACAGATACTGGCATTTTTAATTACCCTAACAAAAAAGGCCCCAATCCACAGTTGGCACAAATTGACCAAGCTCTATTGAAGTCAATGGAGCTATGACAATTTACATCAGCTAAAAATCTGGCCAGATCAAAAGATCATGCATCACTTTATAGCAATAATTCAAGCATATTTAAAACAATGCTACTTTATGTGTTTGTTGCAGGAACAGCTATGCACCTACAGGTTAAAAAGAATCCTCTCACAATTTGTTTTCAGCAAGAAGCTTGTAACTGTTTACTGTCATGTGATATCCTCCTATGAAAATAGTCATATAATAAATGGAATTCAGTTTGAATAAAGACCTTGTAACTTAAGGCATGGCTGAGATATGAAGCATATAAAGCATGAAAATAATAGGATTATGTCTGCATAACTTTGGCTGTCAATGGGAACATTGTTGTAATAAGCCACTTATAAAAAAAAAAAGGGGGAGTGTGTATTGTTAAAATGTCAAGGCTCATTGCAACTTAGTTTCAGTTCAACTTTTTGTTGTTTGAATGCAGCATCAGACAATGGGATGTTGGCTGGAAAGGAGAGGAGTGACTTCCACTCATGTCCATTTGCTTCTCCTCCAATCTTCTATTTTAAATCTATATATATAAAAGTCAAGTGGTGTATGTATGTATGTATGTATGCACGTATGCCTGCGAAGTCCTCCCGCACCGTTTGAGCCAGAGACTTGAAATTTGGTACAGTGAGGGGTCTTGGGGTCTAGATGCTGGTAAGGGTCGAAAAATTTTCGGATCTCACCTCTGACGCCCCCCAGGGGTGAAAGTCTTTCAGGGCCAATCACATCGGCTGGGCGGTTAGGTGGTGATGATGTCATAATACCCCCCTCCAACAGACACTTCACTCGCTCAGCTCACCCCTCCCTCCTCCAAAGGAACCCCGGAGATCCCTCAGTTTTCTGCCCCTCCCCCTCCCAACGGAACCCCGGAGATCACTCAGCTCACTGCCCCTCCCTCCTCCAACGGAACCCCGGAGATCACTCAGCTCACTGCCCCTCCCTCCTCCAACGGAATCCCGGAGATCACTCAGCTCACTGCCCCTCCCCCCTCCCAACGGAACCCCGGAGATCACTCAGCTCACTGCCCCTCCCTCCTCCAACGGAACCCCGGAGATCCCTCAGCTCACTGCCCCTCCCTCCTCCAACGGAACCCCGGAGATCACTCAGCTCACTGCTCCTTCCTCCTCCAACAGAACCCCGGAGATCACTCAGCTCACTGCCCCTCCCTCCTCCAACGGAACCCCGGAGATCACTCAGCTCACTGCCCCTCCCCCCTCCCAACGGAACCCCGGAGATCACTCAGCTCACTGCCCCTCCCTCCTCCAACGGAACCCCGGAGATCACTCAGCTCACTGCCCCTCCCTCCTCCAACGGAACCCCGGAGATCACTCAGCTCACTCAGATCACACAGCTGTACTACATGGTGTGCAGAGATCCTCAATAGGGATTCTCTACTGTCTGACCCACCCAGAGGTAGAAATATGGCATTTTTACTGATAAGGGCCTCACATAGATGCACAGGCATGCTATAGATTGGTCCTTTGTAGACCTATTAAAGTCTTTACCATAATGCTGAGTAAATATATTTGGTAGCAGGTTCTCCTATAAACTAGTGCTTTTAACTCAAAATGCTGACATCACTTCTATCAAATATTTGGTTTATTTAGAAAGCTTAAATCTATTAGTCAGCATTTCTATATAGTCTACACACAACATATGTTACACATTGCTGAAGCAAAATACCCTCAGCTACCTGATTATATTAATAGCCTAATATGTCTTTTAAAAATTTACCTAAATATTTGTATCCATCTTTCCCATCCACTATCGGTTGCACCCAAGTTGACTTTACAGGAACTACAGTAGTCTGCTTTGCACCCGCAGGAGGATATAGTGTGAAAGCCATTTCGAGTGCTTGATGCTGCTTGATGGTTGTTGCTTCAGAAGCGTGACCTGGGAACAAATAAACAGCGTTCATATAGTGCCCTACAACTACACTTCAAATACTGAGGTGTATCCTTTATTTTGATTCATGCGTGCAATTCACATTAACATTAATGGTAGTTGCACATGGATATTTGTCTTCAGCACATACTTCAGGCTTGTTTAATGCCCTAAATTGGACTCCTGGGCCAGTGCAGGCTGAACCATTGAAGTACCAGAGGCTACAGGGTTAATGCATGTGATTTCACAATCATGGTAAAGGTGGATCAATTCACCTCAGTCATTAAGCATTATATAGCACAATGTTAGGATTCTTCATAGGGATTTTTTTAGTAGTATTCTAATAATTAAACTGGTTTTATGCACAGAAGCTTATTCAGTAATGATGATCACTAGTAGATAGTGTGATTGAATATGTTGCACATTACACTAATTTCAGGACTGAGATTTTCAAAGAGGTTAAAAATCTCTGAGGGTTGGGTGCATAACTCCCTTTGACCCCTTTAAAAGTCCCAGGCTAGATGCTTTCTGTGAATTGGTCATGAACAGCACTTCCTCAAGCTTCAGCCTGTAATTATCTGAGGAAATAAAAGATGAGCTACAACTTCAAAGAAGCAGCGAGTCTTCAATAATGATTTGAAATGGGTAGTTGCTGACAAGATATGGTACAGCCAAAATGAAATAACACTGACATAAAAAAGTGTTTGGTCTGGTCAGGAATGGGTACTTTTAATGGGGTGGTACCCACCTCCTTCAAGTGCCCCCTGGTTGAGTGTGTGTGCGCCTGCCTGCAGTTTTTCTTCTGTTTCTAGGCTCCTGGTGCCCCGTCAGCTGCTGTGCTTGTCAGGCAGGTCTTTGGTGACTCAGACCTCTGGCTGAGTCTTACACAGTCCACATGAAAACAAACAAACCCATTCTGGGGTATAAGTCCAGAATGTCCTGCAGCTCTTTCCAGGCTCAGTCCTTTAGCAGTCCAGATGGGCCATTGATTTTGGTGTAAGGGAGGTCAAGGGTGTTCAGAAGGGATGTCATCAGGGGAGGAGGTGTGACAGAGTGAAGCCCCAATGCGCCCAATTCTCCACTGATGTAAAGTACTTGAGGAACCTTAAATCAATGGCGTATGTTAAAATTCCACCTTGTAGCTTTAAGTTATACTGAGGCATGGCAGCTGAGAATGAAGGAGCTGTGACCAGTTCTCCGACACACCATGCTGCACCCAAGCCTTGGCACAGCGCAGAATCAAGTCCATGGTGATTAATGAATGTTGTCAAAAAATGCTAAACATACAGTAGAGAAAACATCTCCAAAAGAGGGCTGAGGGCATCACAACTCACGCGGCTGAATTCAGAGCCGGCTCTAACTCTTTTGCCACCCCAAGCAAAAAAAAGGGGGGGGGGAGGGGTCTGGAGGAGCGAAGAGGGGGCAGAGTGTCCATGGCATAGCCGGATAGGGTGACCACATGTCCTGATTTTATAGGGACAGTCCAGATTTTGGGGTCTTTTTCATATATAGACTCCTATTAACCCCCATCCCCGTCCCGATTTTTCATACTTGCTGTCTGGTCACCCTACAGCCAGAGGAGCAAAAGGGGTGGGCAGTGCGGCCAGAGGAACAAAGCAGGGGGCAGCGCAGCTGGAGGAGGGAAGAAGCGGGCGCGCAACCGGAATGCTGCCCCTTACAGAGTGCCGCCCCAGGCACCTGCTTGCTATGCTGGTGCCTGGAGCTGGCCCTGGCTGAATTGACAGTGTTTCAGTTCACTGATCTTTACAGCAGGGTGCAAGGACTCTCTTCTATCCTTATTGTGGAATGCCAGTCTCTGAACATTCAAACACCTTTAGTAAACCCCTCCCCCCCAAAAGCATGACATTGGTTTAAATACCTTGAGATTTATTAATATTGGTTTCTTCTTATTTGACTTCTGTTTGTTTGGTTTTACTCTTTAGGGTTCACTTGCTTCTTGTTTTCCAGCTTCTCTTCAACCAGGTGGGCTAGATGCTTACTTTCTTTTCTAATAAAAGCTGAGATTCTCATGCTATCTCTTAAAGCCATCACCTTTGTGATATGCAGAACACCATACCACCCATGGTAAAATCATTGGAGTTGGCAACATTGGGGTTGGTATTCAGTTTGAGGGAAAAGACTTCTTTTGTATTTGTGTTAAAGTTAGAGAAACAATTGGGCAGATGTTTCAGATACTGTGAATACACTTTGTGTAAATTCTAGAAAAAGAAAATTAATAAATCCTAAAATGATAACTCAGTGGTTTAAGACACAATAATTCACTGAATTATCCAATATTAAAATACATTGGGAACTATTTCCTACCAGCTTATTTTTTAAGTGAACTTGATGCTTGTTGAAAGCATTAGACTGATGGTTTGGGAAACTAAAATCCTATCTTTGCATACACTACAGGCAAGTGGTGTAAGTTTCTCCATATTATATTGGCAGTATTGGCCAGGAGGAAGTATATCTAAGTACTGCAAGGGATATTTCACTCTCCATACCAATTAGTCTCCAGACACAACCCACCTTCAAGACTATCAATTGTGGAAACATTGGGCTTCTAGGTGTGAACAACTTTGACATCCACTGGAAAGCTTCTCATGCCACTGCACAGCCATCCACTATTGATAACTTTTGGTTATTAGCCATCTGAGCTGTACTGAAACCAAGATCAGAGGCAAAAGGATCTGTATCCGGTTAACAATTAAACTCCACGGCATCACAGCTCTCAGATCTGAACTTTTTAAAATTTGTTGTCGCAGTTCAGTAAAATCACTTAATGTTGCATTCATTTTCTTCAGCATGAAATAAGTGAATGTCACACTTTTTTGTCATTCCATTTTTATTTAACAAATTATTTTCTATTCATTAGTGTAAAAAATTATAAACAAGGCAGCTCATTTATCAAAATGAAAAATGTTCTACTCCTTGAACAAGGAAAGGGGACTCTAAATAGACTGTCCCTGTTCCTAAATTAATGGAACTATCTTACATGTAATATTTTCTTTTAAGCGGTAATGTAAGCACTCCAAATCATTAATGAAGAAGTAGAGGAACAGGAGTTACAGTTGAAGGACAAAACTGCTAAGAAAGCATTTCAGAGGGATGTCACTGAGTGATACGATCTAGGAAAATAAATATAAGGATCATTGATCATTGATATCATAATTTAATGCCTGTGGTACATCACAAGGAAAAAGGACAAAAACGTTTGTTAAAACTTGACTAAGAACATGACCTGCAGGACTAATCAATCAGATATATGGAGAGGCCTTGCAAAGGGTTACAGTCCATAATGCTGTATTTTAAAATGGTTTTATAACTTAAGAAGCAATATTTAATAAAAACTTCCTGGTTACTATTTACAAACTCCTTTGTACAGAACAATCCAAAATTTGAAACCCAGCATCAGATCATCAGTTGGTGTAAACTGTCACAATGCCAGTGACAAACAGAGCTACCACAATTTATACCAGCTGAGGATCTTCCCACAGGAGTCATTATTAAGAGCACTGCCAGGTCTTTTTTTTTCCACTTGAGTGAACAGCAGCATATTAAAAAATATAGATAAATAAAGATCCCAGAACTCAAGTTATTTTTAATATAGAGACAACAAAATGTTAAAATTTCAGACCATTTTGGCAGTCCTGAATATAAACATTTTAAAATATTGCAGTATATAAAGTGATCGATGGAAACTACTAGTTCCCATCAAGACTAACACCACCTACTTCACCCAAACTCATACACACTTTCTAAAAAGTCTGGAAGAAAAGAATTATCCAGGCTAAGCTGAATAAGGAGAACAATAGCTGATCTATTTATTGTATTTATTGACCAGATTTATTGACCAGATTTATTGTAACAGAAGAAAGGTTACTAAAATCAGATGGAATTCCTCTGAGAGAGCTAATGAAACTTGCAGCAGTAGTATGAAAGTGACTGTGTATTATTACTGAAAACTAACAAAGTTCAGCCAGGATCCCAAAACTGAAAAAATGACAAAACATATTACCTTATTTAAGGAGAGGAAAAAAAACAAATACCAGGGGAACTGTAGAACAGAAAATCAAATTCAAATTGCTAGCTAGCAAAGCAGTCAATTTGTAAGCAGCTCCCAAACCTTTGGCAAAGGTGATAAAAAGTAAAAAAATTGGATTGGCAGAGACAAAACATGTCTATTACATATATTAACTTGCATGAGCCTTCTGCTCAGTGCCATCACTACCATTAACCACCTGCATTAATGCAACTTCCCCACAGGCACTCTCAATTTGTACTGGAAAATACAATACCCAGCGCTTATCAGACTTCAAGACGAATGATCCACTCTTCCATTCCCTCATTGCCTCCCAGCTCTTGGAGTGGCAAACTTAATTTTGTAATGTCTCTTCACACCATTCATACAGTAAACAATATTAGATCCATCTCTCTGCATCTGTTAAATATTAGACTTTAAATTGAAGGCATAGCACACTAAGAAAGTTTACAACATACAGCAGAAGACAAAAATAGACTTGTGTGTGTATATGAGAATATTTCATGCATATAATTATAGCAGTTATACAAATAATGTAAGCACCAATTGCCAGTTTATTACACCAAACATTCTGAATTCTATTAGTTCAGACATCTAAAAAGATCCTTTCCCTGTCAGGAAGTTCTCCATGTTGAAAGCAACACTGGTAATTGCTGACGTGCACAGGCTCGTCAGATTATAAAATAACATTCTCTTTGTGCCCTCCAGGATGTGAAGACCAGGAAACCATATTTTTCTCTAAACAAACATCTAAATGCTTGGCACGGATGGGTTCATTAGGAAACCTATAATTGGATTCCCTGACCATTCTGTTCCTAAAACTCTTTGATAAAGAATGGGTTAATTAAAATATTCTCACAATATGGGTAAGAAATTTCCATTATTTTGATGTTCAATGAAACAACACACTTTTTACATCTTTAAAAATAAATATTGTTCTTTCAAAAGCCAAACAGTTAAATTGTCTTTTGTTTTGAAAGCCATTTTTTAATTTGAATCCAGATAGGTAATACCAGTCTTCCATTTGTTTCTTTGAAAAGGCCAAGCAAACTAAATTACTCTTCTTGTTAGTTGCCCATGTTTTGTTTTGTGTCATGTCAGGAAAATAATTGTATATGGCATAAGGAAAAGCTGTATGTAGCATATACAAAACAAACAAAACCTATAGGCAAATACATATGTATGTGAATTACAATATCAGCACACTTTGGATGAGAATCTGCCTGCCTCTTTGCTGATCTACATAAAGGGAGAAAAGAGAGAACATGGAGCCTCTCCGGATCTCTTGCATACTTCTGGAGGAAACAGTCAGAATGTTGATGTGTGTGCTTCTTACGTGCAGCGGACACAGACTAGTCCAGCCACAAGCACCCCATGTTCCAGAGGTGACATGACTAAGATGGGAGGATAGTGATCCTCGCCTGTGGCTAGAGGCTGGTGGCTAGAGGCTGGTGCTAGGGGAAAGGCTACACCTCTAAAAGGGTATAAGACCAACTTCTGAATTCTCTCCTACTTTGCCTGCTCCAGCACTCTCCCGGTAGAGTGCCTCCAGCTACTGCCGCTGTATCTCCATTACTCTGGCCCTGACTGCAAAATCCACAATAGAATCTTTTACTTAATTTGTTGACAAGAAAACACATTTAGTGGAGAAAGGGAGAACATGGCATTTTGGACAGTGGAGGCAGTGTCGCTTAGTGAATGGACCACTGGACGATGGGTTGGGACACAGCTCTGTCACTAGCCTGCTCGGTGACTTCAGGAGGGTCACCTCCCCTCTCTGTACCTGATTCCCCATCTGTAAATGAAGGTAATGATATCCTTTGTGAAGTGCTTTGAGATCTACTGATGAAAAGTGCAATTTAAGAGCTAGTATTGTTATCACAGCGCTTAATTCTGCTTCAGTTACAGCCTCTACTTCAACCCTGCAAACCCCATTTTAATTCAATGGGACCAACAAAATGTGGCCCCTTTATTTACTTTGGTAGGGCAAGAGACACTGTTCCACACAACAATCTCAAAATGTAGATCACCATTTTGCTAAAAATTTGAATATATTTTATTAATGGCTCATGTCAAGGTGAGAGGAGAGGACAGTTGGACCAATTGGTGTTCAGTATAATTTAATATATTTTCTTATAGCTAGGAGCATACAGTGGTGAGTACATTGTTCATATCTATGTATGGCATGAAGCTATGAAAAATCACAAAAGGCTTGATAATGCACAGCACAGATGTGTAACTGCATATGCAAACATTAGGTAAAAGGATGAGTAGGTCAAAGAGTTCAGGAGAACACAACTCTATATTAACGAAGGCATGGAGTATACCCCTCAAATTACACCTGCCTATTACCACTGAGAAAAGAGTGAATAACTAAACAATTCATTTGCATGACATAAGATCAGACTTAAGTCAATGTCTCTAGACACACCCATCCTCTGCCCCTTTTATATCCTACATTCCTGAGAATAGGGTAGCATGGGTACAGGGAGCTGCAGATTAAACTTCTGCTGAGTGAAGTCAATGGGAGTTTTGCTTTTTACTATTATGGGAGCAGGATCATTCATACGCTCAACTCACTTTTGCGCTGGAATGAAGCAACCTTGTGTTCCCTGCTGCATACCACACAAGGACTTGCAGGAATAAAGCCAAACAGCATTACTGTATAAGCAATCTTGAATCATGGCAAAAAGATCAATAAAATAAGATTAATTAAAGACAAATATAATGTGGTTCACACAGGAAGGGATACTCAAATTCACAAGTATAGAGTGGAAGACAAACTGAATGTGAGTCAACAATACAAAGCTTTCGCCAAGCCCCAATGTTGAGTTAGTCTTAATAAAAATATTACATGTAAATTAAGAGAAGTAATTACCATAAAATGGGTTATAATTGCTTTAAAAACACTTTAATTATATTCAGGGATTCTACAATCAGAGGAAAAATATTTGGACAGTAATTACCTATATTTAATTCAATTTAATGGTGTGCTACTAGCTGGGAAGGGTAAGAAAAATTTAATTTGAGCTACTCTTCCTGAAATGCAGGAAGCACCAAATATACTATAATCGGACATAGGAATTACCCATTTTATAGGAATATTTGCAACTCCAGTTGGTCTGGCCACAAATTAAGTACTATAATTAATTTTGATTACAAAAGACAAACTGGAGAGAATTCAGATAGTCGCACAAATTATAAAACATCTAAAAAATAAACGATGTGGAAAATGATAAGGAGAACTGGATATGTTCACTTCAGGGAAAAAATGACTGGTTCTTTCCACTGACTTAAATAACAACTGGCTGGACTCTCTCAATCTCTTTTAGGCTGTCCAAATAAAATGTTAGAGTTAATAAAGGAATAGTTATAAAAAAAGATTTCCAGATGTTTATGAGGTGATCGATAAGATATGTATTAATATAGAGAGTGACATCAACTAGTGGTGAATATCCAGAGTTATTATCCCTTGAACTAAACACTGATTTCTGTATTGCCTTGGTCACAATTTGCCTCTAAAAACAATAAATCTTTATGGTCTCAACATAAGTCAATATCTGTATTTCTTGTTACAGAGAAGAAGCTCGAAAATGAGGGGATTTGTACAAACATCTAAATGCATAATAAGTATTATTTTTTATTATTACTGAATTATGGAGAAGGGTGCTATTCTCCTATTTGTGGCACTTACAAACACACCAAAGTCTTGATCCTGCAAACGGGAACTGCACACGTACTTTGTTTTATATGTGGTAGCTTTAGGTAAACACAACTATTCCTATTCAGCACAACACTTAAGCACATGCTTAACTTTAACTATATGCCGAAGGCCATTAACCTTAGTGGAACTTAAGCACATACTTAGGTGTTTTGCTGAATAGCATCTGCTAAAATGAAATGTTAAATTGGGGCTTCCAAGGAGACCCATTAAGTCAATGGTACTTACAATATATATCATGAGGCATCTGTGTACATTTTTGCACGATAGGGGCCTAAAAGGAGAACAGATCACACTCAGAAGAACCTTAAGAGGTGATTTTCAAGGCACCTAAGGATTTATAAATGCAACCCCCATTGAAAATGTGCTCCTAAACCTCACAGGTTTTTTTTAAAAAAATCTTGTCCCTTAATTTATACTGTTGGTTTCTGATCAAATAAAAATAATATTGAATTTGTGACCTATCCTTTTCTGTTAAGGTATAATACAGAGGTTCTCAAACTTTTGTTCTGGTGACCCCTTTCACACAAAAAGCCTCTGAGGATGACCCCCTCTTATAAATTAAAAATACATTTTTATATATTTAACACCATTATAAATGATGGAGGCAAAGAGGGGTTTGGGGTGGAGGCTGACAGCTTGCGACCCCCTGATATAGTAATGTCACGACCCCCTGAGGGGCCACAACCCCCAGTTTGAGAACCCTTGATCTAATATGAACATAACAGGCATCTAAAGAGGATTAATCACAACACAGGGTAATCATTTTGTTTTGCTTTTTATTAATATTATCTGTATTTGTAAATTATCTTTCAAAACAGCATTGGAATCAAAAGATGTTTGTTCATGTTTAATGCCTTTCTGTAAATCAAAGTTCTAGATTTTTTTTGAATAAAGACTCAAATGTATGCTACTGTGAAATTACCTCGTTGCTACAATTTAGCGTAAGAGTTTACCTATCCCTACTGTTCTGTAGTCAATGAAATGATCTAAAAATTGTTCAGAGCATTCATAGTTAGCTTTTACTAGAAACAAACTGGGACAGGAAAAATCAAGCCAACTTAGTTCCAAATGTTTATCATTACTAATAATACAATTAACATAATATTAAATGTAGGTAATTATTGTTAATATCAGATTTTTCAAAGGAAACAAAAACAATGTTAATATATATTTGAACTTGTGCTCCCTATTGAATACTAGATTTGTCATACTCCTCCTATAGCATCTATATGGCATCCATAATCATCTCCACAGTATTGCATAGTCTGAGACAAATTCTGTTCTCAGTTACTCACATCCTATATAATAAAAAACTAGAGAAGTGTATGTGAAGCCATCATGCGCAGTCGAGACGGCCCAGCTAAACGGCATGCTGGGAGGTGCAGTTCAGCAGCACAACATGGCCACCATGCGTGCACTGCCGAGAGGGAAGCAGGGTCTGGATCAGGGGCTCGGGCAGGAGGGTGGCTGGGCACAGGAGGTGTGGGCAGGAGGCTCTGGCCGGGTGGGGCGCGGAAAGGGGGCGCTGGGCCGGCGGGGCGGAGGCGCCCGGCAGGGCCGGCGACAGGAATTTTGGGGCCCCGTACGGCAGACCGTACGGCAGACGGTATGGCCCCCCCCCGGTCTCCCGCCGCCCGTGGCCCCCCCCCGCCAGTCTCCCGCCGCCCGCGGGGCCCCCCATGCCAGTCTCCCGCCGCCCGCGGCGCCCCCCTTGCCAGTCTCCCGCTGCCTGCGGCCCCCCCCGGCCGATCTCCCACCGCCCACGGTCCCCACGCCCCCAGCCAGTCTCCCACCGCCTGCGCTCCCCCCGCCCTGCCTCCCGTGCCCCCCCCGGCCGATCTCCCGTGGCCCCCCCCCCCCGCCGATCTCCAGCCACCCGAGGGCCCCCCTCGCCGATCTCCTACTTCCCACGGCCCCCCCCCCAGCTGGTCTCCCGCGGCCCCCCCCCCGCCGGCCTCCTACTTCCCGCGGGCCCCCCCCCCGGCTGGTCTCCCGCGGCCCCTCCCCAGCCGGTCTCCTGCCTCCTGTGGGCCCCCCTGGCCGATCTCCCGCGCCCCCCCCCACCGATCTCCTGCCTCCCGCGGCCCCCCGGCCGATCTCCCACCACCCGAGGGCCCCCCCCGCCGGTCTCCTACTTCCCGCCCCCCCCCGTGGCTGGTCTCCCGCGGCCCCCCCGGCCGGTCTCCTGCCTCCCCCCCCCCACCGGTCTCCTGCCTCCCGCCGGTCTCCGGCCTCCCGCGCCCCCGCCCCCCGCCGATCTCCTGCCTCCCGCGTCCCCCCCGGCCGATCTCCTGCGCCCCCCCCGGCCAGTCTCCTGCCTCCCGCGTCCCCCCCCCCGGCCGATCTCCCACCACCCGAGGGCCCCCCCGCCGGTCTCCTACTTCCTGTGCCCCCCCCCGGCTGGTCTCCCGTGCCCCCCCCCCCGGCCGGTCTCCTGCCTCCCATGGCCCCCCCCGGCCGATCTCCCGCGGGCCCCCCCCCGCCGATCTCCTGCCTCCGGCGGCCCCCCCCGGCCGATCTCCTGCGGCCCCCCCCGGCCAGTCTCCTGCCTCCCGCGTCCCCCCCCGGCCGATCTCCCACCACCCGAGGGCCCCCCCGCCGGTCTCCTACTTCCCGTGCCCCCCCCCCCGGCTGGTCTCCCGCGGCCCCCCGCCGGCCGGTCTCCTGCCTCCCGCGGCCCCCCCCGCCAATCTCCTGCCTCCCACGGCCCCCCCTGGCCGATCTCCAGCGACCCCCCCGGCCTGTCTCCTGCCTCCCGAGCCCCCCCCCCCCCGCCGATCTCCTGCCTCCCGCGGCCCCCCCTCCGGCCGATCTCCCGCGGCCCCCCCCAGCCGGTCTCCTGCCTCCCGAGCCCCCCCCCGATCTCCTGCCTCCCGCGGCCCCCCCCCCCCCGCCCCGCCCCGCCGATCTCCCGCGGCCCCCCCCTGGCCGGTCTCCTACCTCCAGCGGGCCCCAACCCCGGCATGTGCTGCGGCCGCGTGGCCGGCCGGAAGAAGCAAAGGGGGGCGGGGCTGGCTGCTGGGTGCCGGGGGAAGGGGCTGGTGAGCGCGCCTCGCTCACAGCCCCGGACAACGGTTACAGCTGTACCGGCCCCAGACTTCAGGGCCCCCCCCCTGAAGTCCGGGTCCCGGTACAGCTGTAACCGTTGTACCACCCTGGCGCCGGCCCTGGCGCCCGGGCACGGCCAGGCCAGCTGTGCCCAGCAGAGAGCCGAGCGAGGGGGAGGGGGGGAGGAGGCAGAGAGCTGAGCGAGTGGGGAGGGCGTTGGGGGGGTGAGGAGGCAGAGAGCCGAGCGGGGGGGGGGAGGAGGCAGAGAGCCAAGCGGGGGGGAGGGGGCAGAGAGCCGGGAGGGGCAGAGAGGCAGAGAGCTGAGCGAGTGGGGGGGCATTGGGCAGGAGGGGGGAGAGAGCTGAGCGAGTGGGGGAGGGCCGTGAGCCGTTACTGTTGGCCGGTGTACACGGACTTTTACACTAGTATATTATAATTTGTAAACAGAGCCAACATTATATGGAATCAGAGGGAAGTACTAGGAATGACTGAGTAGATCGCACTGGTGGGGGAGTGGCACTATATGTGAAAGAAAGCATAGAATCAAGTAAAAGTGTTAAATGAATCAAACTGTACCATAGAATATCTCTGGATAGAAATTTTATTCTTGATCAATCAGAGAACAGTACTAGAAATATATTACCCACCTACTTGTAGAGAAACTACAAAGGAAAGGCAAAAGAAAATGAATAATACTCGGGGATTACAACTATTCTCATAATGACTGGGTGTGTCACCTCAGGTATGGATGGATAGATAACATGTCTAGACACATTAAATGACGGCTTCTTGGAATAGCTTGTGCCAGAACCCAAAAGTGGAGAGGTGATTCTTGATTTAGTTCTAAATGGCACACAAGATTTGGTGCAAGAGATTAATATAGCTGAACCACTTAGTAAGAGCAACCACAATGTAATTAAATTTAACATATTTGAAGGGGGAAACACCAAAATAACCCACCACAGTTGCAGTTAATTTCAAAAAGAGGAACCACACAGAAATGAGGAAGCCAGTTAAACGGAAATTTAAAGGAACAGTCATAAGAGTGACAGTACTGTAAACTGCATGGAAACTATTTAAAAACATCATAATAGAGGCTCAAACTAAATGCATACCCCCAAATAAATAAATAAAAACAGTAAGAGGAGCAAAAAATTCCACCATGTCTAAACAGAAGAGTAAAAGAAGCAGAACCAAAAGACCTTTTATCAAAACTGGAAGTCAAATCCTAGTGAAGAAAATAGAAAGCAGCATAAACTCTGACAAGTATAATACGGCAAGCCAAGAAGAATTTGAACAGCAACTAGCTAACAGCAAAAATATATATATTTTAACTACATCAGATGCAGGAAGCCTGCCAAGTGGGGCCCCTGGATGATTGAGGTGCTAAAGGAGCACTCAAGGAAGACAAGGCTCTTACCAAGAAGCAGCAGCTGCATGTGGCTCCAGAGCCACAGGTCGGCCACCCCTGGACTAGATGATCACAATGGACCTTTCTGGCCTCATAATCAATGAATCTATGAGTATAATTGAAATATACTTTCATTTCATAAGTATTTTATGAAATTTGCACTTCAGATCTCCAAGCATGGTTAAAATTTGTACTTAATATACTTTTAAAATGTAGTACATAACTAAAATAGACTTTCACATTGTAGACTCTGAGATAGTTGGCCAAGATATGCTATATAATATGCTTTTAAATAGATTATGTTACAATTAATTTTACATTTATCAAAATAGAGGACTTTTCTCATTACCCAGATTAATACTTGGAATCCAGTGGATTACAATAGCAAGTGTTTTGTGTACAATAATATGAAAAAGCATGTGTGAAAGAGAAGAAAAATTAATCATGTCCCTAATATAGATATATGGTGGCTGGAAGTGCTGTAAACTTTGGGATGAGTATATTAACAATTGCGTAGCCACAAATGAGATATTTGTATCTTCCTAAGTTAGTGACCAAACTTTATAAAATATTGCACACCCAAAAAGACCTGAGTTAAATGAACATTATTCAAGTTGCAAATTCGAACACCCAAAGGTTAATAAAGCCCAGAATTAAGGTTGCCTGTGAAACGTTAATTTGGCCCTTTTGTTCATATGCATTATGGTTCAGTCTTTAAATATTTTATCATATATAAGGCTACGAGTATGTCACAGAGTGCATGGAAATCACAGATTCCATGACTTTGTGCAACCTCCATAACACTGGGGTCCTGCAGCAGCCCAGCCCTTGCCAGCAGTGAGGGGACCTTCCTGCAGCACCCCAGCCCCGACAGGTGGCAGGGGACCACACCCGTTTCCAATCCTACAAGGTGGCATGGGATCCCACAGAGCTCCACAGCCTAGGGTTCCATCCCAGCTCCCAGCCTCATTAAATCAAAGTATGGCCTGTCAAATGGTTTATTAGTAGCAAAACAAAACCTGAAGGACATAAAGGACATTCTTACTCCTCTAAAGGCACTTTCATAGGGCACCGATTACAGCCACTGATCTACAGAATAATCAACAGACAAAAGGATACCAATGGAAGGCAATAGAAATTGGAACACTATGAAAATCTTTTAGTGTAATGGAAGGATATTGTAGTTGGCTAATATGGAAACAGAGTTTATCAGAAAAGTTTTATATAGAGAGAGACAATAAAACTATATATAGTTTTTATTTAACATCTTTTTTGGTGTAGAACTATCATTAAGAAATAATAATTATGTGTAATATATAACATATAATTATATAAATAATTAGTATAATCCTGAGATGAGATGAGGGCTATTAGTGGCAGTGGATACTTTGAACCTTGCACATTTAGTCAAGAAGACCAATGACACCCAATCAAACTACTTTAAAATGAATTACAACAAACAATGGCAGCACAGCTGCTATTAGGACTATAATTAAGTTTAGGAGGGAAACAGCAGCTGAATGCAATCAGATAATTAAGGAGCAAGCTTTTGTTAACACTGACTATCAGTAGGGTCATGATTCTGCAGATTTTGAATTTATTATGGCGCTACAGACTAATCTATTTTTATACCAGGGGTATATTTCTATTTCTTTTACCAATCAAGTATATTTCTGACTAGCTGCCAGTTGGTCATTTATTTATTTACCATCCATTTAGGGGGTAGATTTAACATTTATAAAAATCTAAGATTACCATGGAAACCTTACTCTTAATCCCTAAGGGTTGTGGGAACAATTGGTGACACAATTGTGATGGCTGAATAACAAGGCCATGAGTACTATAAAGACTCTAGTTATAAAATTATTGTAAGTAATGTCTCCGTTCCAAGCCTAAGTATATTTTTCTGTAATAGTTCCAGCTGTGTAACCCAGTCCTAGAAGGAAAATCTCCCTAATGAATAGAATAAAAAGACCCAAATACTTAAAAATAGAATTTGAAAAATACAGAATAGACGTCATAGTTAAGGAACTCATAAAAGCGGTCCTACGGTTAGAATTTCCTAGTGCATGACCATCTTTAAGGAATAATACTGGAGTTTTACCTGTCAGAGTTTTGGTGCCAAATGGGTATGGATCTATTTTCTGTGGGCTACAAATATACTGGTTCACATCTTTGGGATATGAATTAAGTTCAGGGATCCCAAAACCTTGGATAGACCTTTCAAGGTTTAGTCCTTCAGATGAGCTGTCAGTTCAGTTACTCATCATCCACAGAGATTGTACTGGTAGGATTTACACATTTTATGGCACACACCCATAATTCAAAGAGAAAAGGGGATAACTTCAGTGTCCTAAATAACTGTGTCAAAAAATATTTTGAGTTGAAAGCATGTCCCTATTGAAGGGAATGGGAATTTTGCTATTTACTTCAATAGAACCAGGATTTCACCCCTACTGTTTATAGGTATATCTGAGTATATAATGGCTGCTCATTGTCACCTATTTGTTTACACTGCCGGTAGCTAACACATAATTATTGCTTCATAAAGCATTTGGAATACATTGAGAATGGAACATATCACATGAAACCAAGCTCTTCTGTCAAAAGAATAAAGTAATAATTTTTAAAATATGTAAAAATCATATTCTATAATATTAGAAACTCAGGGTCCATAACCTCAGCTGGTGGAAAATGAGATCACTTCAATAGAGCTGTGCTAATTTACAGTAGCTTAGTGACTGGCATTAGAAATCTTTACCAAAAGGTCAAATTGGGAAGCTCATGGATGTGTGCTGTACCTTGCCCCCTTTCTTCTTTAGTTATATTAGTCATTCAAGATAAAAAAAAAAAACCCTAAGGAGAAAAGAATAGTAATTGAGACCATATCCATCAAAACAGTAAATCATTAGCAACAGAAAAGTTGTGAGTGACACTTCTACTATAAAAAAAATGAGGAGTACTTGTGGCACTTTAGAGATTAACAGATTTATTTGGGCATAAGCTTCTGGGGGCTAGAACCCACTTCATCAGATGTATAGAGTGGAACATAGAGTAGGAAGATAGAATAAAAAATACAC
Organism: Sternotherus odoratus; assembly: GCA_032164245.1. Taxonomy (NCBI): domain Eukaryota; kingdom Metazoa; phylum Chordata; order Testudines; family Kinosternidae; genus Sternotherus; species Sternotherus odoratus. The sequence goes on from JAVMKO010000004.1 coordinate 47,175,846, forward strand.
ACACACACACATGCATACAGAGAACATGAAAATGTGTGGGTTGCCATGCCAACTCTATCTTCCTACTGTATGTTCCACTCTATACATCTGATTAAGTGGGTTCTAGCCCACAAACGTTTATGCCCAAATAAATCTGTTAATCTCTAAAGTGTCACAAGTACTCCTCATTCTTTTTGAGGATAAAGACTAACAGGAATACCACTCAGACTTCTACTATACTTAAAATTTCAGACTTGACTGCACCATCTGACTTCTTTAGTAAAAAGTTCTCTTTTCTTCGGTGATTAGAACTCACATCCCTGCAGCAGAAAAACAAAAAAAGTAGAATAGGAGTGGAAACTTTTTGGTCATCCGTGGCTCTTGACTCTACATCTTGGCTCCACAATGAGGTCATATGAGACCTTTGAACATTTGTAATCAGGTCCAGGGGGAGATGTTCAAATGATGGGAAAGCAGCCATTAAAATGATAAATCAACATTAATGTAGTTTTTCTGTGTAAGGTTAAAAAAAGTTCATACTTTGAGTTTCTGATAAACAACTCATTGACAATTTTATTTTTGACCAAACCCCAAAAATTTTCGGTCAAAATGTTTATGACCAGTTCTCGGAGCTACAATGGCAGCCTGGCATCACAATGTGATCATACCACAGAGAGTAGCTGAGCTGCATAAGTATTACTGAGGGAAGAATTTGGACTGGAGGATCTTTATTATTACTGATAATGCGTGAGAAAGAAAACACTCAGCTTGATTTTCAAGAGCCTAGGCAGAGTTTGCTGTGTTGGTAGAAAAAAATTCTTTTTACACAAACTGACAATATTTGATAAGAAGTCATTGACACTCTTTAAACACAGAAGCCCCCTCGATATACTTTTATACAATGACTTTTTAGAGAAGAATTCCACTTTAAAACTACCATCATCATCCTTCAGGCCAGACACACTGCTTCTTCACTACTCAAAAGGGGTCATCATAAAAGCACTACCTTCCTCTCTTGCTGAGCACACTCTTTCCATGGTGCTCTGTTTGCTACCTAAGGAGTGAGAGATTGGACCTGAACCCAAGTCTTCCAGATCAAAGTATTCAACACTGCCACCATAGTGATCCTACTGTGTGTCTACTTTATACCCTAGGAGAGACCTTTCCTAATTTATCAAACACATTCATATTGAAATGAATGCTGTGCAAGTCTTATTGCACACAATCCAAATCCATTATAATGATGAGCTATAGCACAGTATTTTTCAAAACACTTTATGAATATTGACTCAGCAATCCTCTTAACCCCTTTAAGGTAGCCTAGTTCCCGCAATACTTCCCATTTTATTTTAGTGGCCTATTACTCTGCATATAATTTATTCTAACATTTATTAATGACATTGAATTCTATACTAAGTATTCAGCTTCTTAGACTGCCTTTATTTAAAAAAAACAAACAAAAAAAACCTATCTAGGTGCCTTCCAGGAGTTCATTAACTAGCATTTGTCCCCTGGGTTTTTCTCTCTCCAATGGGAAGGAGATATTTTTGAAATTATTTTTCATTTGTTTATGTTGGCTGTGCTCTGTGTGTTTGTTATGGAAGGCAAAGTCAACAAAATGCAACTTGCATTTGGACTAGAAAGTGCTGCTGTTTAAGATGGTTCTTAGATCCTGTGGGTATATTGTAGATATTTCCAGAATAGGAAACAGATATTAAATGATGCTTAGCAAATATAAATTTATACCCAGTTTTGCCTATCTGTGATTGGATTCATAGCATAAGGGAGACTAAGTCTGTACAGTAGACTTTCGATTATCCAGGATGGTAGGGAAAAAAATAATACTGGTTAATAAAATCCCAGATAATCACCATCCATAGGAAATATGGGGAGAGGGGGTTGGTTCATCAGCCACCCTGTGCCGGGGGAGGGGGTGTTGGTTCACTGGCTGCCCTGTGCCCTGGTGGGGGTTTTTTTGTGTGTGCTTGGGGTGGCAGCAAAGTCAGAGTCAGTCCTACGAGTTGCGTGTATTTTTATTTGCCATCCTGGTTAATCCACATCCTGGTTAATCCAATCCTGGATAATCAAGAGTCTACTGTATTTTGAATACAGGAGTTGTTCAAGGTCAAGATCTGAAGTCTTTCTTGAGACAAAACTCCCATGGAGTCAGTTACAGCTTTGCCTGAGGTAGTACTTCAGGTTTTGACTTTGTGCAGTTATTATATCTTGTCCATGAGTGAAGGTTGAGTAGACAGGGTGCTTGGTTGATTTAAGAGCTCTTTAAAATATTTTGGCCTTGAAATGTTATAAAACCTCTTGCTACAATTACAGAAAAATTGATGATTGTCCCTGCATGTGGAAATGAATCTTAGGGAACAAGAGGAAAAGGGAGGAGAGTGAAAACTAAGTTTAAATTGAGTAAGGACTTAATTTGACTCATATTTTGGAACATATAATTGGGTTTTTTTCAAACAAGAATGATGACAAATGTAAGAACATTCTTCCTCTCTGTGTTTAAGACCCTAGATTGGAAATCAGAAAAATTGAGTTCAATTCAAGTCTCTATTGCAGTTCTCACGTGACCTTTGGTAAACAAGCTAGTCTTGGTGTGCTTCAATTTCCCATTTGTCAAACAGGCATAATTACACTTCCAGTGTTTGTGAGGTGTTCAAAAACTATATTGATGGAGGATAGGTATATAAGTGGCTAGACAGACAGTTTGTCAGTGGAACAAATGTGAAGTATGACTGATCATCCAAGAAATGTCTGTAAGCCTACAAACTCTCAGAGAAAATGTGGCCTAGCACACTGCATAGCTCAGTTATAAAGCATACTGACCTATGTCACAGTTTCAGGATAAATGGCACCTGTGTTCCCCCTCTGTGGTCCCTTGATGTACCCGCTTAAGATTTCAAGCCCCAGCTTCTCTTGTTGGAGACAGGCATCTTCCTCCTTTCCAACCAGGGGTTTTAAGGCTTCAGTATAAGGCAGGTTGCTGTGCAATATCCCCAGCAAGCCAGACTGCCAAAAGGCTACATGCTTTGCTTTCTCTCTCTCTAAAGGCTATGAACAGCATACTGTCAGCAGTTAAACGTTATCACATAGCTCTTTCTGAGCAAGCACATTTATTCTTGAGGTAAAAGCATTATCAAGAAAATATATTAAACACAATAGAATTTCTTATGTGCATGCTAAAAGTTTACCAGAGGTCACCCACCATTGTATGGGGCCCCAGTAGGTCAAAATCCTTTCAAGTCTTCTGAAAAAGTTAAGGGCCCCCCTTTGACAGAAGGTCCCATCTGTTTGCTAGATCAGAGAGAGAGAGAGGGCCTTGAGTCAGTTTAATCACAGTCTTTTTATGACAAAAGCCCTTTCTTTATCTGTTTGTCTCTAAAAACCTAATTTAAACCAATGTATGCAAGACTCCCCAGGGGTGGCACCTCTCTGGATGTGTTTGCAACCTAAGTGATTCACCTGAATCACCACCTCAGCCAAATACACACACAGTTTTAGGTCCCTGGAGGAGCTGTGATAACCTTCCCCGTGGACTAGAACACAATGATACATATAATCTCTGGCCCACCGTGATATAAACTTAATACAATATGGCTCCCCCGAAGACACCATATATGGTTGCAATATCTGCCACAACCTACACAGAAAGAGGTCAGCTGAATAAATGAAAAAAAAATAACAAAAATTAACTGCTCTGTTGGAAGGCTTCATAATCCCTTTTCTGTTGTTGCTGTTTGAGTCCCAAATGTCCATCATAATCGCCTCTCTTTTACTGCACTGTTCATTGGGAACCAGAATGCTTTTTCATGCCTTCATGAATTCTTATTTTATTATATAATGTGCTTAAAAAGCAACCCACTGGAAGCTAGTAGACATTTATTTACCGTGGTGGGTTAATCTCATTCAGGGAAGTATAGAAACTCAGTAATGAGAGCTACAGTATATAAGCTAATTGCCAGGATAAAACCAAATGAGTAATTACTTAACTCCAGAATGAGACCTGAGGGGATTTTTCTTTAATAAAGGTTTAATTCACCAGTGATAATGAATGCAATCTCACGTACTACTGAATAATGCCATTAGCATAATGGCTGAATACAAAAACTATAATTAGAACTAAAAATGTTAATTACTTCCACTAAGGTACTGAATGAAAAGGGAATTTTCCCCCTACCTGTAAAATGGGTTTCTATGGTGTAGCTCCAGTAATCCTTACTAATGGGCCCTCCTTCTGCACAGATGATTGGCAGGCAGAAGTTAGAATCAGAAGATATCTTCCCTTCCCTTTTCATCCCAGATAATATTGTGATCTCTGTAGGGCACTTTGATAGCAAGAGTTAGATTGAAGGCAATACAGATTGTACCTCTGATCACAAAGCTTACAAAATGAGCCCCCAAATACCTGACTCACATAGTTTAATTCCCCTTTAAAGTGAGAAATCACTTTCCAACTTGTTGGCAGACCAATCAGAAGTGGTCAGCAGCATTTGATATATTCCAGCTAATTTTGCCACTTATAGAGGTTTGACACTATGCCATTTGACACACAATTGTATGTAACTGTGCATGCAACTATGGGCATGCAATTGGCTAGGCTGGCGGTAAGCTGACACTACTGATCTGCTCAATTTTCTCTAACAGGAAAGCCTCTCCATCTAAATGCATGCAGCTGTCTTGTCTTAAAGACATTGAGATCTATAATGCAAGAATGGCCTTTTACTATATTTCTGTATTTTATTTTTTAAAAACCTGAGTTAAAAGAACATTAAGTTTACAAATTCAAGCACTCAAAAGTTGTGAAATACCAGAATTAAGGTACTATTTATTCCACGGGACTTCTTCACTGTAAAAAATCAACTACGCTCACTGAATAGTTAGCTATTCAATATTTCTATTTATTATCATTCACTGTGTGATCTAAGGCCTTTTTTTTACCACAAAACACCAAAACCCTGCGCTGTCTACAAAATTATTAAATTACCACTTGGGATTTCTGCAGTGATCCCTCCCCAGTATCTGAGTACTTCACAAAAATTAATGAATTTATCTTCACAACACCCCTATATGATATTACTGAGGCAGAGAGATTAAAGTCAAAATTAAATGCCCACTAATTTTGAGTGCCTAACTTGAGACACCTAGCACCTCATTTTTCAGAGTACTTAGTATTTTATAGCATTTTTTTTTTGGTCAAAGAACAGCACCAATTTATTTCAGCTGCACTTGTGACTCTGCACATCTGCAAATGTGGGCACCCAGAAAATAAGTAACACAGAGTTATGTAAATAAGACGAGGAAGACTTTGTAGCACCTTAGAGACTAACCAGTTTAGTCTCTAAGGTGCTACAAAGTCTTCCTCATCTTATTTACGGATACAGACTAACTCCGCTGCTAATCTGAAACCTGTCACATAGTTACGGGCCACCTGTTTACATTTTGATTTCAAATGACTTGCACCTAGAAACCCTGGGCCAGATCCACAAGGGGGATTAGGAGCCTAAGTCAAAGTTCAATATTCAGGCACTGACATTAACAAAACTCCTGCTCAGCAGCCACCTGACCCTGTAGGTGGCCTACGTTTCCACCAGTAAAGTCTCCCTGATGCCTAAATTTCTGCTGATGGGCATGAGCAAAGCTGCCTCAATCTTGACACTGCCAAGAAGCTCAGAGCCTAACTCACACCTGAGAACTGGCAGGATTCATAAAGTAGGATTTCCCCACCATCAGTGCATATCTCATCTGGTAGAGGTGCTCAGATGCTGCCTTGGAGCAGCCTAGATTGGGCTCAGCACAAAACACAGCAGAAGATGGTGGTGTTGCCACCACCCTTTTATCCAAACCTGAGTGGTTCGAGTAGTCATCCAGGAGGAGGAAAACCTTGGTTCAAATCCCTGCTGTGTATTGAGCCACAGGAGGCTCCTCCTCTGTTTTTCTGGAGAAAGGACTGACCATATTTGGCATATAACTCCAGGAGAGGTTTCATGAGTGTGGATCCTGAGTAGAGGAAGATACTTCCCTTCAGCCTAGATTTAGGTGCCTTGCTCTCTTTGAGGGACAGGGCTTAGTGCCTTGTTTTGGCATTTCCTACTGGCTAGCTTAAGTGACTCCCCGCTCACCTTGCTGGGTTCTGCAAAACCCATTTTTAGGTGCCTAACTCTCCCTATACATTTTATAGGGAGTCTGAGTGCCTGACAAGGGGATGGGTATTCCACATCATGGCATGGCACCTAAAAGTTAAGCACTCCAATACTCAGCCTAAGCTCCCCTTGGGAATCTAGCTCCATGTGGCAGAGAATTGCACAGAATCCAGTTCTCCACAGTTACAGTCAACCACTTTAACCATGAAAACAACTTATTTTTATCCAAAATTAAAAAGAGCTATAAAAAACTGTCTCTTGCTAGATGTGCTAAATCACCCTAACCAGGAACACTGTACTGTGGCCAAAGTAATGACCTTAATGGCAGGACTGCAAAGACAAAAGGAGTAAATTAGAAATTTTCTGCAAGAGCTACATACCAAAATTGCCTTCAGATAGTCTCCCCAGACACTGGATGAAAATAAAACAAAGGGCTAAGAGTTAAAACAACTACGATAGGTACTTGAATTGATAGCATCAAGCAATGTTTGAAGCTACTACAACCTAAGATTAAAGTGCACGATAGATTTATGAAGTCAACATTGTTAAAACTATGCAACAGAACCTGTATGCAACCAAATAGCTGGACTATTAAAAAAAAAGTATTCTTGTGAGCCTTGGGAGTGGGGTTGGAGGGGAATACCACCAACAAACCAAACAAAATAATTCATTGTAACAAAGCCTTTTTAAAAAATTGGAAATTTATGTGAACATTTTCTCCTTTTTCAAAATTTTCCATTTTAGCAATAAAAATGGAAAGTAAATAGTTGCTTTTTTGTGTGTTTTTTTCCCAAATTTCAGCGTTTTGGTTTATCATTTTTTCTTGCGCCCGCTCCCTGTTGTAAGGCTTGGGATTCATCTGTTGCAGAAGATGCAAAGGGTGTAGTGAATAAGGGAGGGAGCAGTAGGAAGAGACTTAGTTAGCCTGTCCACTGCATACAAATGCTGTGTGACATTAACAGGATTTGAATTCACTCAGTTTAAATTATGATGCATGGAACTAAATAATCTTTTGAATTTATATGTCATGCAAAGCAAGGTTTTCTGGAAAAAAAATATGCTGTTTAACTAAAAATAATAAAGAAATGGCTGTAAGTCAAGAGTTCTTATGCCAACATACTGTACAGCTGGATTCCACATTACTTTTCATCCCCCACATCAAACTGATTATAAACTTAACAGTGCTAATGTTTTCATTTAATTCATATTCTGAAGATTTTAAATTCAAAGTATTTAGTGAACACTCAGTCTGAAACAAAACAAACAAAACCTGACATCTAGGTGCAAGGAATTTGAATAACCACATAATTGCTGACCCTCAAACCAACTGAGTCTTCTGGCACCCGTTAAAATGTATAAAGAAAAACCATCCATATTTACTCAAAACAACTGTGAGATAAGAGAGCTGAAATAAAGCAGTTAATTATAACATTATTATTCTATTACAGTAGTGACCACAATCTCCAGCTGAGATAGTGGCCCATTGTGTTGGACACTGTAAAAACACACAGCTGAAGAAGTCACTACCTAGAACATCTTGATCTCCCATTGACTTTAGTGGTGCAGGAAGACATAGGGTTGGATGAGAAACAAAGATATTAAGTGACTTTGCAAGGCTATCCTGCAGGGCAGTGGTAGAGCTGAAAGTAAAACTTGGGTATCCCTATCCACTGGATCACATAGTCACTCAACTGATTATTATATCCCAACTCATGTCTTTTATGAAGTAGTGGCTGCTAAGCGCTGAGAGTCTGTAAGAAAGGTTGCTACTTTCTGAGTACTTTAATTTTCCATGAGTACTACCTTCCATAAGAGTTATTTATGTTAATGTATTCACTACATTAATTTAAAAGGGTATTTTTGTCATCAATATTAGTTTTCCATTGAAAAGTAGTATATCCTCAAAATGGTGGTATAAACTAACAATCGTCTTATATGAAGCAGTATATAAGGCTATGCATCAGTGAAGATATGGCTCAAAAATGAGATAATAGTCACACGCAACATAACATATATTATGCACATATTTCGCTTTTGAGATATAAGAAGTTAATTCATGTACTCTGCACACAGCTATCCACAGAACTTCAAGTGATCTCAGAGACATGTTGCATCTGTCATCCCACCATGGAATCTGATTATTTTGTACAATAGCAATTTTAGGCTCAGATACCTTGTTTAAATAGATTTTTAATGCTAGTTCCTCATATGGGAGTTGGTGGAAGGAAGTCTTTTTTAACTTATATAGCAGAAACAAAGTATGGTAAAATGATCAGAATTACCCAATCAAGGAATAATGTCTGACCTCATGGGTCTGTTTAGAGGCTAGCCAAATATAGGCCTACATTAGTGATGCAGCAGAGTCTAATCTGACATTTCCCAGTTACCAAATGGAAGTATCCCAGAGTTAAACTATCAGAGAACAAGTAAAAATATGATTTTTTTTCAAACCAGACCTGAACACAAAACTCATTTCCAAGGGCACATGCCCTAGTCCTGTTTATGTGCTTTACACAAGAAAGTAGGAAACATACAGGATAATTACCCAGATGATACCCATTGTTGTGTTCCCCATTTAATCAGAAAGTATTTCTTGAGATGCAGTCCATCATTGCCCTTTTACCAGTGACTGTCCTATCTAAGATTCACCAATATTTCTGGCTGAATCAACGAGTCACAGAGTACCAACTAATTTAACCCTTTATTATCTGCCTGGTTTGTGATCCAGGACATACTTTCACCTTTTTCTAGCCACACCAGGCTAAGTTTTATTCATCCAAATCACTCCTGTTTATATTGCTTAGTGCTTTCATTCACATATCACATTTAGTTATGACTTTCTTCTAGGTCTTTTTTTTGTTTGGGGGGAATTTTTCTGAGGGAGGAAATTGGCATCAGTATTTTTTTTTTTTTTTTTGCTCTGAAATACGTCATAACAAGTAAGGATAAAAGCCTAAAAGTAATCCTGTACATCTATATTTCTATTTTTTTTATTTAAATAAATGCCTTGATTGGATACTGAGCACTTTTGAAAGTCAGGCAGGTCCTTAAACATGAAGTTAGGTGTCTAAATTTTGGCTTTTGAATCTTGTCCATGTTTGCCTGTATGATTCTGAAGCCAGAATTTGGCACAAATCCATCCTTAGCAGCCGTGAGTTCACCTCCATTGCTATTTGCTTTCACTTTCACCAAAAGTGAATCTGGCCCTAAGAATAAACAAACTTGGAAATGCTCTATACCTACATAAGCAACAAAGAGTCCTGTGGTTTATAGACTAACATCTGTTTGTCTGTAAGGTGACACAGGACTCTGTCTCTTTTGCAGATCCAGACTAACAAGGCTACCCCTCAGATACTGTACCTACATGTCACTGTAATCTTTTGACAATATTTTTGATAATGAAACTTTTTGTTTTCTATCAGTTTTCCATAACATTTTAATTTAAAATACCCTTCACAATAGCTCTAGTTGGTTTACATTAGTTTCCACTTAGTAATGCAGCTTGCAACGATACCAATATTGTTTGGCTTGGGAAATACACTGAACACATATTTATTGACTAATCAAACATACAGTAAAACCAAAAAAACACAGCAATATTTAAAATCTAGCTGATTGCACTTTGGTGGCAGATGACTAACAGCTTACCTCAGCAAAGCAAAAAATGCTGCCAAAGGTTTCTTCATAGAAATAATCCTTATTTATTATCCAAGTTCACAGCTGTATACACTGCAGGCAGCAACTAAAAACACTTAAAAAGCATAATGCTAAAAAACAAACCCAAAGCTTGTGTGACTGTGATACTCGTTAAGGGTCCAATCTTGCCTCATTAAAGCCAATATGAGGGTTTTTTCCTCTCAGTTATTTCAGTGGGAGCAGAAATAGGCTCTGTAAGCAGTATTCAGATAAATTATGGCTGCATTCTGCTCTTTAGCACTGAAATGATTCTCTCAGACATGAACAGGTAAAGTACTAAGAAGCTCAAGGAGGTTACTCAGTACTCTCCTTTTCAAAGGAACAGAATCAGAGAAGATGCTGTTAAAGGTCATGTCCTAATAAAAGCCATATTCTGCTCTAAATCTATACACAGAACTCTGACAGAACTAGAGAGGTTCTCTGAGAAAAACGGGTTGCTGTATGACTATTTCAACTGCCTTTGGGTTCAGTTCTACAACCCTTACATTGGGTAGTATTTACTTAGTGAAAAGCTTCATTAAACTCAATAAGGCCTCATGTGAATGCTATTCAGTGTTGATAAGAGGTTGCAAAATCAGGCCTTGTGAAAGCAGTAATATTTAATTGGCTAATATGGCTGCTTAAAATCTTCATGTGGAGGGAAGAATAGAATGAAATTGCTCAAGATTATCTCATATCCATGGGCAAAGCCTTTTTCCCTCTTCCTCATTTCATCAAAGCCAAAACTTTTCAGCTGAGAGAAACCATCTCGCTCTGATGCTCTTTAGCCTGGTGATTACAGCATTGGCCTGGGATGTCAAAGACCCAAATTCAGGTCCCTCTTGATTCAGAGTGGCCTGGCATGAAAAACTGCTGAGTCAGGCAGGACAGAAATTTGAACCTGGGCCTCCCATGATCCAGGCCAGTGCCCCAACTATTATGTTACACACACTCTCAAAACCTGAGCTTTTTGTTTCAAAAAGTGACGCTGTGACAAAATTCAATTTTTATGAAAATATTCAAAGGGTTTTGGTTTTGTTCCTGTGCAGAACAGCAACAAAATTTGAAACCTCATAATTTACCACACACCAGTGTTGTCATCCTCCAAACACCTCTGCCCAGAGTACACCAGAAGCAAGGAAGGAAATTAATTGTTGCTCATCCTGGCAAAACAAATGGGTGCTGCTACATGACCGAGGGCCTAAAAACCCAGACTTTGGCAAACTGATTATGGAAATAAAACACATGAGAAAAAGATCTCTTCAAAATACCCTGTCTGTCCTCTGAAGATAAATTTTGGGGAGAGTTAGTTCAAGCACTTCAGATGAATTCCCTGCTACAGGATCACACCAGGAGATAGGCAGCCAAGCCATTTAAAGCTCTACAAGTTAAAACAGACACCTTTAACTACACTCAAGTACAAACTGGATATTGAAAAGATCATGGATCACAGGTTCTATGTGCTTCCTATGAGAAACACTCCTTATTCGGTCCAGACTGGCAGGCACAGGTAGCCTGAGTACAAGCACTTCTATTTTTAAGCATCATAGCTTTGCACTCCCCCCAAGAATCCAGTCATTTTGAATCTCATACACAGGTATAATTAGATATTTTATTTATGTACAAATACAAATATAAATCTATATATATAAAAGTCAAATGGTGTGTGTATGTATGTTCCCTTACTACTTCCACACCATTTCAGCTAGATACTTGAAATTTGGTACAGTTATAGGCTTTAGGGTCCTAATTAGGGTAAGAATTGAAAATTTTTAAAATCTCACCTTTTACACCCCCTAGGGGTGAAATTCTTTAAAGCTCATTAACATCAACTACACAGCTCACATAACATCAGCTGGGCAGCAGGTTGACACCTGCTGTTGTCTGTGACATAGTTATGATGTAATAATACAGATACCCAGAGAGCGTAGTGTTGTGTTAAAGCTCAGTAACATCTTTTTACATCCCAGTTGCCAATTACAAATAGTCCAAGCAATGCCGGGTATTCCAGCTAGTAATTGTATAAATTACAACATGTGTGGGTAAAACATAGAATTTCAAGGACTGCTATGGCAACATTTAGGTATATTAGACTTATGGGTCAGCTCCTCAGCTGGTGTAAATTGACAAAACTCCAACTCAGTCATCAAAGTTACACTGATTTACACTGATTTACGCTAAATGAAGATCGGACCTTCAGTGAATTAATTTGTTTTAAAAAATTAACCTACTTTGTTTCCTTTTTGTTCTTGTACTGATTTTCTTTTCCACTGTCCTTCGTTACCAAACAGTATAGCTGAAGGCTTTTTCTTCACCTTTTCCAATTTCTGTTTTCTCTTAGACTAATTATCATAGAATATCAAATCATAGAAATGTAGGACTGGAGGGACTGTTAGAATATTCTAGTCCAGCCTCTGCCACTGAGGCAGGACCAAGAATACCTTGACCATCACTGTTGTTTGTCTAACCTATTCTGTTCTTATAAATCTCCAAAGATTGGGGACTCCACAGTCTTTGTTGGTAACTGATTACACTGCTTATTCTATGCTATTCTAATAGTTAGAAAATTTTTCCTAATCTCTAACCTAAATTCCCCTTGCTGCAGATTAAGCCACTACTTCTCATCCCACCTTCACTGGACACAGAGAACAATGGATCACTGTCCTCTTTATAACAATCTTCAACTTATTTGAAGACTATTATCAGGTTCCCCTTCAGTATTCTTTTCTCAAGACTAAATATATCCAGTTTTTTCAACCTTTCTTCATAGGTCAGGTTTTCTAAATCTTTTATCATTTTTGTTTCTCTCCTCTGAACTCTCTCCACTTTATCTACATCTTTCCTAAAATGCAGCACTCAGAACTGGACACAATACTCCAGCTAAGAGCCGAGCATAGCAGGACAATTATCTCCTGTATCTTGCATATGACACTCCTGTGAATATACCCCAGAATGATGAGCTTTTTCTGTAGCTGCACCATATTGTTAACTCATTCAGTTTATGGTCCCCTATAATCCCTTATCTTTTTCAGCAGTACCACTGCCTAGCCAACTGTTCCCTGCTTTTAGCTGTGCATTCGAATTTTTCCCTCCTATGTGAGTACTTTGAACTTGTCTTTATCATCAAATTGCATCTTGTTAATTTCAGAACAATTCTCCAATTTGTCAAGGTCTAATCCTGTCCTCCAAAGTACCACCAACTCCCCACCTCCCCCCCATAACTTGATGTCATCTGCAAATATTACAAGCATACTCTTTAGTCCATTATCCAAGTCATTAATTAAAATAGTGACTAGTACTAGACTCACTACAGACTCTGCAAGACGCCACTAAATATGTCCTCTTGGTCAGACAGCAAATCACTGATAACTACTCTTTGTATATGAGATTTCAAACAGTTATGCACCCACATTATAGTAATTTCAACTAAACAGTATTACCCTAGTTTACTTGAGAGAATGTCATGTGGAACTGACAAAATCCTTACTAAAAAAAATAAAATAATAAAAAAATAAAAAATCAAGAAATAGCATGTCTATCCTATCATGTCATTCCCCTGCCCCCCACCCCATCCATCAGATCAGTTGCCCTATCCGTAAAGGAAATTAGGTTGGTTTGATATAGGCTGATCATATTTCCTTGAGACAAAAACGGGACATTGGGATGGCAAAAATGGGACGGGGTTGGGGGGGGGTCTCACCAGATGAAGTCGGTGCAGTGGCTGCAGAACGTGGGCTGAGGGGCACTGGGGGGGCTCTAGGGGGGTCTCACCGGATGAGGTCGGTGCAGTGGCTGCATAACGTGGGCTGCTTGCACAAGCATGCGGTGACTTTGTGGCTCTTGACCATGTGGATCACCTTCTGGCGCAGCACCCCCTTACGGCAGAACAGCGGCTTGGCCAGGCACTCCAGCTCGGTGGGCGAGGTGACCAGCGCCATGGCCCCACCTGGGCCCCCCAGCGCCGGGCGGGGGGGAGGCAGACGAGGGGCTGGGGGGGATGGATGGAGGAATAAGCAGAACAGGGATGGGGGATGAAGAGGATGGAGGGAGAGAGAGAAGGGGGGATGAGAGATGAAGAGGATGGAGGGGACGGAGGGAGAGAAGGCACGAAGGTGAGAAGGGAGAGGATGGATGGATGAGAGAAGAGATGGGGGTAGGGAGCAGGGGGGATGGAGGAGGCAAGGGACAGCGAGAAGGAGGGATGGAGAGAAGGGAGATGGAAGAGGAGGCAGTGGACGGAGGGAGAGAGAGAAGGGAGGAAGGGAGGGATGGAGAAGGGAGATAGAGAGAAGGAAGAGAGGGATGGAGGGATAGAGAGAAGGGAGGAAGGAAGGGATGGAGGGATGGAGAAGGGGATAGAGAGCAGGGATGGAGGGAGCGAGAGGAGGCAGCAGACGGAGGGAGAGAGCAGGGAGGAAGGGAGGGATGGAGAAGGGGGATGGAGAGAAGGAAGAGAGGGATGGAGGGATAGAGAGAAGGGAGGAAGGAAGGGATGGAGGGATGGAGAAGGGGATAGAGAGCAGGGATGGAGGGAGCGAGAGGAGGCAGCGGATGGAGGGAGAGAGCAGGGAGGAAGGGAGGGATGGAGAAGGGGGATGGAGAGAAGGAGGGAAGAAGGAGGAATAGTGAGAAGAGGAGGCAGCGGGCGGCGGGCTGAAGCCGACAGCGGAGCGGAGCTGTCCGGAGACGCAGCCGGGGGCCAAGTGCGTCGGCGGGGGGGCTGCCAGCCGGGTTTTATGAGACATAATCACATAACTGAATTTATGTGATTATGTCTCATAAAACCCGGCAGGCAGCCCCCCCATCGGCGCGCTCGGCCCCCGGCTGTGGCTCCGGACAGCTCCGCTCCGCCGTCGGCTTCAGCCCGCCGCCCGCTGCCCGCTGCCTCCTCTTCTCACTATTCCTCCTTCTTCCCTCCTTCTCTCCATCCCCCTTCTCCATCCCTCCCTTCCTCCCTGCTCTCTCCCTCCGTCCGCTGCCTCCTCTCCCTACCTAAGGACTAGTATCAGATGTCAAAATCTCCGATGAGCGCAGTTTGCTCATCGGAGATTTTGACATCTGATACTTGTCCTTAGGTAGCAAGATTCTTCACCTGAGCTCTTGCGAGTCCTGCAAAGAAAGAACCTCCCCCTAGAAAGCAGCTTGGGACCTGCCCCAAAAATGGGACAAAATTGATATTTTTGTCAAAAAGACGGGACGGACCAAAAATATGTAAAAAACGGGACTGTCCCGTTCAAAATGGGACGTATGCTCAGCCTAGTTTGATATGATTTGATCTTGATAAATCATTGTTAGCTATTACTAGGGCTCCTAGTCAGTCATGGAGGTCATGGAAGTCATGGATTCCATGACTTTCGGTGACCTCCATGACTTCTGAAGTGGGCAGTGTGGGTGACCCCAGGGGCATCCAAGCAGCTGGTTCCGAGGCCATCTGCTCAGATGGCCCCAGAGACAGCCATAACAACTGCTCGGGTGGCCCTGCAGCCAACCACTGCTGAGCAGCTACAGGGACCGCTGCTCAGATGGAACCAGGCAGCTGACCCTGAGGCAACTTCTGCTTGGCAGCCCTCTGCTGCGGTTCCCAGGGCTGTAAGAACATTGGCTACTCTGGCAGTGCCCTACAGCTGGTGCTGCTAGTCCCAGCCCTCTGCATCCCCTGCCACCCACAGATTTATTCAGGGGTATTAATACTATGTTACAGACCAGGTCATGGGCCCTGAATTTTTGTTTATTGCCTATGACTTTTACTAAAAATACCTGTGACAAAATTGTAGCCTTAGCTATTACATATAACCCCATTATCCTGTAGGTACTTATACATTAATTGTTTCATCGTTATTTCCAGTTATCAGAGTTAGGCTGAACTCTGCTTCAGCTACTTTTTTAAGTACCATAGGGTGAATTTTAGCAGGCCCTGCCAACTTAAAATACTTGTAACTTATCTACATGTTCTTAAATTTGTTATTTCCCTAGTCTGGTTTATGGTCCTTCCCCTTTGTTGTTAATATTAATTGTGTTGAGTATTTGGTCACAATTAACCTTTGTATGAAGACCAAAATAGAATAAAGACCTCTGCTTGCTTATTGCCTTTCAGGGCTTTTACTAGGTGGAACTCATTTAGTGCCTTTTTTTACTGCACAGGTTAACAATTTTTCAACTTTAGAATATAATGTTAAAATGTCACTCAGTTCTGCAACTCAATCTACTATTGTACCAGCTGCAAAGTGCTGTGCAGTGGTTTATGGCCAGTGAATCATAAACCTCCTTAGTGTTCTTGCCGAGGCACCCACTAATGAACCTTTGCTGGGCTGTGGAGTCTCCTGAACAGCAATGCTGCAACAGAACTGATGTATTTGGGGACTTCCACAACTCCAGAAAAGCCAGGGTCCTTTCAGGCCATCTGTCAGTTACTCCTTGCCAGGGCCGGCGACAGAAATTTGGGGGCCCCCTATTCTGATCGTTTGGGGGGCCCCCAAGCCTAGCCGGGCCCCCCCCAGCCTAGCCGGCGCTCCTCCCCCCCCCCCCAGCTGACAGTGGCTGGCGGCAGTGCGGGGTCCTGCGGCACGAGCCGCCCTTGCTGCTCCCCCCCCCACCACGCACTTTCTCCCCCGGACTGCGCCGCTGCCACCGGCCGGGCTCACTGCTCCTGCCGGGGACACGCGCGCTCATCCGCTCCGGAGGAGAGCCGCGCCGCCTCCCCGCCCCTTCCCTGCTCTCCAGGCCTGGCAACAAGGGGGGATGACTATGGGTACTGCTGTGTACCGGGCCCCCCCTAAAGTCCGGGGCCCAGTACAGCTCTACCCATAGTACCCCCCTGTCGCCGGCCCTGCTCCTTGCAGTCTCATTTCTGCCCAGGTATTGTTGAAATTTCTGAACTGTAGATAAATCCTGCATATGGAATTCATGTTACCCAAAGGTATAAATACTTGTTACCCAAAGGTATAAATACTTTTACCTTTGCTAAAAATATATGACAAGTGCATCAGTTAAAGAGTAATTTGTGTGTTTTAGATATGTAAGGTGGGGAGGGGGAAGAGCTTATCAGTAAGTACTTGTAAGTAAAGGATACAACGATTGGTTATTAAGCTAACTTTGAACAGAAAAGTTAATCATAATTTTTTACCCTTTAAGTCTTCCATTAATCAATACCTAAACTGTGTTTGTGGTGCTCAACTGAGACATATGTATTGATATTTTCAAATGTATTTCTTCTCAAATGATAAATATCAACCAAATGAGGTGGGGGATGAAAGTCAGATTTATTCATTCAGTTATTATAAATGATATGAACTTTCCAAATACAAGCATTGGAATAATTAAACTAATTTTCCAAAATTATTCTAGTGTATTCAATTACAGATTTTAATTATTTTAGAGAAATAGTCCACAGTGTTAATGAAAGCGACAGTAGTAAGAATCATGGCAGGATATGGGTTTCATGTGCCTGCATTCCATAAGCCTTATTAGAAAATGTAAATCAAATATTTGATGAATACTAAGAGCCTATTGGGACGCTAAAATGAATATTACCATTGTGACTCTGAGAATCAGGTTGAAGTATAACAGAAGTCAGTTAAGGTAAGTGGATTTCAGTGCCAAAGGGAACATTAGCTGTTTTGAAGAGGTCTCTAGAGAATTATCCAGTGTTAAATAATAATAAAGCTGTTTAAATAACATTCAGGTTGTGACACAAAAAACAAAAACTACCAGAAATTCAAAGTTACAACTGATATACAACCTCAGCTCTCATATCTATAAAAATAACTTAAGCACGCCCAAGAGAAGTGGGGATGGCATATGAACATTAACTGTGAATTTCCTGTTTTAGCACTTGATCCTACACCATTAAAGGCAATGGGAGCCTTGCCATTGACATCATGGAGAGGAAGATCAGGGCCTTGGGTTGGTTTATACTACAGCTTTATTTAAATATACAGTTTTATATTTCATTTCCTTTTAAAAATAAACAAAATCCATGGCATTCTGCAGAATTCATACTCTTAGCCTAAAAGGCTAAATAGCTTTCAAGTATTATAAATGATTATCTCAACAATTTAGTATTTATATAGCCCTTCGTTTTGCAAGTGCTTCACAAATATGAGCTAATTCTGCTTAGCAAATGCCTTGTTTTAGAGGCAAGGAAAGTGAAAAACTCAGAGTGTAGGTGAATTTCCAAATACCACAAAGAGAAAGATATTACTCAGAAAAATCCCATCACAACTTTTTTGTTCAATTCACTACAGCACACTGTCCCTAGTGGAGGCTCATGTAAACATCTACTGTATTTTTAGATTAAGTTGTAGCCAGCCAAAAGCACTATACAAAATTCAATGCATTTAAAATGATATTGTAGAAAATGTTAATATGTAGTCATTAGAAGTAGAGCTGGGGTGAGAAGACCGTGTTTGGAGATAGAAGACGCTAGGCCTGGGGATTTGGCTTGAAGCTGAATCAGGATAGCACTAAGATCTTGCAAGTGGTTCTTGTAAAGTTCTTCCCAAAATGGAAACACAACTGCAAGATCAATGGCTCTCAAGATTTCTTCCTTCATGAGAAGTGGAAATTTCATGAAATCAGCTATTACGGAGAGTTTTCCACCATATGGGGCTGAATTTTCCTGAAGATGACTAGTCTTGTGAAATTTTAGATATGCTGGAACCAAGGGCAGGGGGAGGAAGCTTTCTCTTGTTTTGAATTAAACCTAGAATTAGCTCTGTCTCATCAATCATATGATCTTCCTGAGAAAAATAAGGTGCACTTTATGAAACATGTCCTTTTTCTGTTCTCTGTATTTGTACAGTATGTGAGGGAAATGATCAGAAAACTAGGTGACTGAATTCCAGATCCAAAAATTGGAACATTTTTTGCCATCATCTGTAAGATTGAATTAGATCTATTTTTCAAAACCCAATTACTTAATACAATATGTGTCTTAAAAATATTTAAGAAAAATAATAAAATTTTTGTATTTAGATCACTTTTTATTTTAATTAATTATTTCTATTTATATCTGGATTTATTTACTGGTGGCTACTTCTTCACCCATACACACAGGGCAGAGATTTGCTAAACATTCTTTTGAGCTACAGAGCAGAGGTACCATCTTAGTCTTTGACCATAGGTAAAGGATAAGGTCCATTTGTTTGCAAGAAGTTTGGTGGTAATCACAACATGATGCAAAGGCATCCAGCGTAAGGAGTGCAGGGTTACGCATGCAGTAAAAGGAAATATTTTACCACAAGTATGTCATTCTCAGCACAAATTGAAAAGTCATTAAAAAAAACGAAGTAGATTCATGAACATACAGCTGGAGGACAAAACTCCAGTAATGATAATTTTGACAGAACTTTCTGATGCAGAAATTGTGTTGAGTCTCAGACAGACTGATCTGTGACTTTGGCAATAATGGACAAAAAGTAAATTTCAAAACGGATACCAAACTGAGTGCACTGGAATCACAGCAAGTGACCAAGTATAGATTTCGCATTTTTTCCAGCTGTTTCAGGGGGTCTCTAATTATTGTTATTTTTTCTAGGATTACAGATACATCAATTGATGTGATCCATTCCTTCAGAGTTGGCAACGATTCTTTGTTTCTGTGATGCACAACACAGAGTCTTGCAGTGGAAAGTAATGCACATATAAATCTTTTCTTGTACTTCTCCAGAGGAAGCTTAGATAAATCATGTAAAAGACATCTTTGTGGCTGTAATAAATTGTGAACATTTAATATATCTCCCCTATATCTCCTTGATATTTGACTCCAGAATTCTTGAACCTTTTAATATCTCCATAATCTCCAAGTTTGGATTTTCAATGGCTATATTTATTCTTTTTATGTATTATAATTATTCTTACTGCAATCATTCCCCTATGTCCCCACTGTACAAGGCTCTGTGCAAGTATCTAAAAGATACAGCCCCTGCCTTGAAGAGATTGCAATCTCGTTTGAGACAAGCTATAACAAGTGAGCATAACAAATAAGATGGAGGAGGAGGGAGGACTACATAGACTGTGTGTAAAGAAAGCATTATCTAAATGTTCAAAACCCACGGGTGTGATCCTCCATGCTTACACAGGTACATTTATATATGTGAGCAGTTCCACATTATCAAGCTTCTCATGTGAAAGTTTGCTGGATGGGGTCCCATGTTTTAATATTACACACATGGATATATTCAGCACTGGTGGCTATTTTTTTCATATCTTCCTGCTAGTGTTATAATTCTTCATTAATTTGGTGGCTTAAACATCTGCTCAATTCTTTTCCTCCTTTTTATACCTTAACCTGTTTCTATTCTTTTTAACATTATTCTGTTTATTATATACATTACTGTAGCATCTAGAGGTCTCGAGAATAAGGAGCCCCATCTGCTTATTAAAACATACATTTTCTTTATTTCTCCTTATTAGTCCTATATAATTTTTCCCCTTTCAATTAGCCAGGATGGGCAGAGGTGGTGTTCCTAGCCTCTGTTTGCCAGAAGCTGGGAATGGGGGAAGGGGATGGGTCACTTGATGATTACCTGTTCTGTTCATTCCCTGTGGGGCACCTGGCATTGGCCACTGTCAGAAGACAGGATACTGGGCTAAATGGACGTTTGGTCTGACCCAGTCTGGCCATTCTTATGTTTTTATTAAACCTCTATTATTTTTAAGCATCTCTCTATAGACTGATTGGTGTTTTCTGCTACTGGACATGGTATAAAATTGGTAGAAAAACACAGGAGCAAGGAAGAATACAAGGGAGCAGAACTGTTGGCATTAGTGGGACAGGGAAGTAGTGGGACAGGGAAGAGGCAAGTCAATAACAGCAGCGGCAGCAACCACAGTATGCTGTGGCAGTGTCCACACAAGCCTCAGCTGAGCAAAACACCTAATCATGTGCTTAATTTAGCATTTTCTTTTATGCCAAATTAATGTCAGTGGAATTTAAGTACATAAACGAAAGCCATATGTGTGTTCACTGCTTAAATGCTTTGATGTATTGGAACCATATACAGGAAGACACAGTGTCTGCTCCAAAGAGTGTACTGTCATGCCTCCCAGTCCTACAAACATGTGTGTGAGTAACTTCACACATGAGTAATCCCAGTGAATCTAGTGGAACTAACACACATGTATGAAGTTATGTTTATAAGTATGAGTACATGGGCCAAAATAATTTTGTATTTAATGTGATACAGGAGGGCCAGGGAGCAGTGGTAGAGAGGTCAAGGGAAAATATATAAGTCTCAGGCTAATTAAGGCATGGTTCTCTGTAGACTAGGGAAGATTGCTTCAAGTTAATTGGAGCACCTCTAGTCAATTAAGGCCCTGGCAGGAACCTAATAAATCCCTGCTTCAGCAAGTCAGGGGAAGAGGAGGAAGGAGAGAGGACTGGAGCTTGGAGGTGTGTCGCGAGATTTGAAAGAGCAGAGAACCGAAGTAAGGGAGACCCTGCCCTGGCAGGGTAGGGTAGGGTGACTCCCTCCCCCAGGATATAAGGAATGAGGGTAACCTCACCTAAATGGAAAGAGGATAAGAAACCCACAGGGACTGAGAGGGGCTGGGACCTAGAGCAAAAAGCAAACCCAGACCCCTCCCCCGCTTCCCTCCTCTACCACCTTCCCGGGCCTCTAGCAGGGCCCTCGGCGTCCAAGAGCAGGGCAAGGAGTGGCATCTTAGCCCCCCTTCGCTCCCCCCAAGAAAAGTGAAGGACCCACCATACGAACATCCACCATCTTGTCGCATTAATTAAAAATGTGAACAAGTTCATATCAGCTATAGCCAACCACCTCTTAACCTAAACCATTCTTATTTGGCCACTTTTCTGTAGGTGGTACTAGAGAAGCAAGTCTGTAGGAGGGATTTATCATTATATTTGGCATTTGCTATTTTGTGCCTTCTAGCGGTCATATGAATATTACATTTTATATCAATAGAGTTAAGAAATAATTCTCTTATATAATAAATATTGTTGCAAGAAAAAAGTGAGATTGATGTTTGCAAATTTAATTTATGAATAAAAGGGGCCTAAATTGGTTACTTAACTTGGATACTGATATGCGAGAGATTTCCGCAGATGAAGAGGTGCTAGCCATATCAAAGAGAGAAAATGAGACTAAAGACAGATGATAACAAGCTGGAGGCAAATCAGCAAGTGCACATTGCTGAAGCACTTTCTTAATTGTCCATAGCAGTAGAAGGGGGACAGCCTACGTGTACCATTTGGCATTTTGGAAAATCTCCTAGATAAAGTCTGCAAATATAAAATATACCAAGCAGAATTGCAGATATTTTTAATTAATTCAATACAGCATACACACAATGTCATTTTAACTTTTAAACAAGTTTGTACTGTATACTGAATTCTATAAAGTTAATGAATTGTACTTTATTAAATTACATTAAATGTTATTGAACTGATTCACTAATAAAATAAATTAAAAACTGAAGTCCCTGAAGTGATAGGATTGAAAACATAGACGGTCAGATGGAACTAGCTGTGACTTGGTGAGCTTAGTGTCTCTGGGATGGGACAAATCAGAATCTAATGAGACAGCCTAAGCCCTAATTAAACAGTTCCTTCTCTTTTAAGCGGAGTTCATTGTGGTATGCTGAAAGTCTTCCAAAGCCAAACAATCACAGCCCTAGCTCGTAGTATAAATGTAGCTTTGTCTGTGTTGTGTACATACACTGAAGTTAATGTCTTCGAGACAAAGTCATATGTACCTGTTCATAATTAATTTACAGACGGCTACTATTTAAAAACTAATGTGATATAGTGTCTTCAACAGCATGTATTTCAGTGGTTGTGTAGTTTCTACTACTTTTGCTACTGAGTCTTCAGAATCTAATTTCACATCCTTGCAAGCAATTCTTGATGAACACACACACAAACAACTACAAGCAACTTTAGATGCCATGTATTTTAAAAGATAAAACTTTATTTCAGGAATCATACCATTACTAAAGTAACTAGAAGCCACAGCCCTCCAAACACTTACACATGAAAGTAATTTAGACACATATATAGTTCCACTGAACTTAATGTACTTACCTGCATATGTGCTTGCAGGATCAGATCCTAATGATGTACTTTGTATCAAATTATAGAAAAAACAGAAGTGAAATAGCAGTTTCTCTCTCTCTCTCATAATTTTATATATATATAATTATACACATATATAATTTATATATATAAATTAAATGAGAATACCAGACAGTGCAGGGATAACAATGGGACATGGAAGCTACCAGGTTACTACTAGTTTATCTACTACTGTGAAAGAAGGTAACCAAAGATGGTACTGACAAAAAAGTTACTTCTGGAGATGAGTGAACCAGGTCCATTGAAGTCCGGTGACGCTTTCAGAGACCCCATTGCTTTGATATTTGGATTCAGTCAAAACATACAAAATTAGGTATTAGAGGTAAAATTTGATGGCAAGCTGTTCATGACAGGCATTATGTCTTCTATACATTTGTTCTCAGAAGCACCTGGCATGCTTTTGGCTGCTGTATAAATAAAGTAAAATAATAATAAATGAAGTATGAGCAGGGAAGTGAAAGAAGCGGTGTCACAGGACCTGGCAGAGAGGAATGAATTTTTTTAAACAGTTATTGTCTTTCCCCCATATATTCCATGCACTTCTGGCAGCGGTCAGAGACAAGTAGTAAGTGGTGGGCCCAGTAGCAGCAAGTGGCAATGACTGTGAGGCAGCCTTTTGGCTAGCATGGAGACAGCACTATACAGCTCCTGCAATATCAGGAAATTGGAATCAAAATGGGTGCCTGAGCAGTGTATTGGTGGGAAGGCAGCTGAAGTACAACACCTGTTGCAATACCAGCAAACAGGAATAGCTAGAAGACCGGTGGCAACAGCAGAAAAGAGAGAGATCTTTCTTCCTTATTGTATTCATTGCGAATGGCAGGCATGATGATCCAGCCATTCTACCACTTGATCACACAGTCATACAGGATGGAATGTCCATCCCATAGATCAGCGTTTCTCAAACCGGGGGTCACGATCCCTCGGGGGGGTTGCCAGCCACCTCCCAAGGGGTCGCAAGCCCCTTGCACCACAGAAAAGCCGCGGCCGCAATCACTTCCGCATTTGGTGGCTTTTCGGTGGACATACCAAGCTCTTTTGGGAGCACTCGGCATGTCCACCAAAAATAGCCACGGAATGTGGAACTAATTAATTCGGCGGCTTTTTGGCGGACATACAAGGGTCCGACGCGCCAAGATAGGAAGCAAAAAGAGGTCGCGGTTCTCAACAGTTTGAGAACCGCTGCCATAGATGTACAGCAATATTAAAAGCAGGATGACAAGAGTCTATCATGTCAGCCTGCCACTCCTCTTCTGAACATGCAATCAGGCAGAATGGTTGTCTTTCCACTGACAGAGTAGAGCCAGATTACTTTGCAATTTACAACATTCAGTCATTCACAGCGTGTCTCCCTGGCAATCTGGTGAGGTTATATTCTGTTTATAACTAATATTTAGAAATAAATGTTATTTGTATTATAAATTAGAGAAAGAGCGGTGTGACATTGCACTCCACATGTTTTATGGAAATATGCTTATAAGTGTGAATATATAACTGAAATATGCTTTATGCAAAGGGTCTCTTGTAAGGTATCATTACAAAGTTTATAATCTAGTGAGATTGTTCATCTTATTTGTATGTATGTATCATTCTTGTATTTGAAACTAGAAATATGAAGTACAACACTGAAGTTCTATCGTAAGTCCTTCCAGCCTTGGAAGAATGAAGACGGAGGTCTTACAGTGACATGTGATCATATCACCTGAACTGGAATCCATCTTAAACGTGGTGCTTTTCCATTTAGAAGGAGGGGTGGGGACACAGAGAGACAAAAGTTTCCCGCCTTGTGCCAAAGCTATAAAAGGAGGTGGAAGGGGGCTACTGGTCATAAGAAATGCCCTAGTTACCACCTCAGCTGGAACTAACAAGGACTGTACCAGGGGAATGGATTGGGCCCAGACTAGGAAGGAGTCTAGTCTGTGAAAGAAGGTTATTGGGACATCTCTGAGGGTGAGATATTACCTGTAATCAATTTATTAATATATTTGACTTAGACTTGCGTGTTTTGTTTTATTTTGCTTGGTAACTTACTTTGTTTTATCTGTTATCATTTGAAACCACTTAAATTCTACTTTTTAGTCTTAATAAAATCACTTTTGTTTATTATTGAGCCCAGAGTAAATGATTAATACCTGGGGAAGCAAACAGCTGTGCATATTTCTCTATCAGTTATATAGAGGGTAAACAACTTATGAGTTTACCCTGTATAAGCTTTATACAGAGTAAAATGGATTTATTTGGAGTTTGGATCCCATTGAGAGCTGGGTGCCCGAGGCTGGAGGCAAGTAACCCGCTGAGCAGTTTTTGGTTAAAGTCTGGAGCTCTGGGGGCATGGACCAGACCTGAGTCTGTGTTGCAGCAGGCTAGCATGTCTGGCTTAATAAGGCAGGGCTCTGAGGTAATTCTAGCAGGTCAGATAACAGTCCCAAGTGGGTCTCTGTGACCAAACCTATCACAAGCGGGTACTTTACAGTTAAGTGCCATTGATTTAAAACACATGCATGTTGGAAATAATTTTGTGGTTGTCCTGTTGTCTGACATACATCTCCATGTCTCAGAAAATATTTCATGATCTACATATTTATACTTTGGTAAAACTTCAAACTTGAAATGGCAAAGAAGTCTATTCTCTGCCCAGTTCATCCCCTGGCAGCAAACTGGTAAAGTCAAGGTTGAAACTATCCTAACTGAGAGATGCCAAATAAATGAAAAAATGAGTGGGGGAACATTAACCTTTGCTGGCCTGACTGTAAGCATAGTGAATAGTAGCAATACTTTCCAAAAGCTAGGATATTAGACTAAAAGTGTGTCTCACCGTTATAAAATCTCTTGTTACCATAGTGATGAGGACTGAGTAAATGATTAAAAATATCTAGTCTTATTCAGACTCTTAGGAATGTGACCTAAATGGTATGATTTTCCATGAGAAATTAATTAAATTTACTAGAAGTAAACATTATTGAGATATACTATTGTGTAAGGTAGAATATCTCTACCTTATAGAGTCGGGAGCTATACTCAGAGGAAAACATGCTACCCAAGGATTCAACTTCAGTAGGCTAAAAATCTTAAATTATCACACTGATAATAGTAATTCATTAACAAACAAAAGGAGATACAATTGAACATGAGTTTATCACACTGTGGCAAACCTAAAGAAGATTCCACCTGAATTTCATGGACCTCAGATCGATTGTTATCCAAAACAGGGTCATTGTCCCCAAATGTTTGACTACCCCGGATTACCCCAAATTAGGGAGCCACAAAGGTGGTATAAAACCTCCTCTGAGCTCCTTTGGGTGAAATTCCAAGTATAGTTTAGCTGCACCCAAAACGTGTGGCCAACATCTCATTCATCTCAATAATGTGTTGGTGCTGTAGCCTAATAGTTTAATTTGCAAAAACTGACAGTTCTTTCACTGTCATTTTGTCAGAAATATCCAAGTATCACACTTACCCAGTTGCTGGATATACTGGCAAACCTGGATGAGAATGGCCACAAACACCATGAATTTAAAACAAGTGTGCATTGCTGCGCAATGGAATCTGGAAATGCCACCTGTCCTCTCACTGTCTCTCTCAGTTCTGAGGCTGGGTCCAGAGTTCCATTCACAGAATTCTCTGCTACTACCCAGAAGTGGAGATCAGGGAAGAGATCAAGCTGTTCCAAGACTGCTTCATTGTCTTTCTCAGAAGGAGGAGATGCAAAAGAGAGAGGCATCTGAAGAAGTGTGTTTTTTACCCATGAAAGCTTATCCCCAAATAAATCTGTTAGTCTTGAGGACTCCGATAGCACCTTAGTTGTTTTTGTGGATACAGACAAACATGGCTACACATCTGATAAAAGAGAGAGGGAAGTTTTGATTTGCTTGAAGTCTTTGTCTTCATTTTTGATCACCTATTTGTACTGAAACATAGCATCATTCTCCTTTTAAAACATTTTATTCCATTGACCTGCTCTTTAATATAAATGCACAAAAAAATTCCTTGTGAACTAGTAGGGTTGCTATATACACAGCATTTGACATAAACCCAAAATAATAAAGACAAGACAATAAACAGTTAAACCACTTAACAGTACATCCCCTCTGATCCTCCATCCACAAGCACTCATGTTACCATTTCCACAACTGCCATACACCAGAGATCAGGCACTTCAAACTTAACTCTGCCCCCTTTTGTCTTCTATACATACCCCTTTGTCAGATTATATTGACACACACACATGCACACACTAGTAGTTGTAGATGTTTGGTGTAGTAGACTGTTGCATTGAGTTGTAAAGAGTTGTGTGCAGAAGGGTATTTAAAGGGGATGGTGGAAGACTGCCACCCCTTTGATGCAGAGTATGGAAGGAAGCAACTGCTTTGCATGCTGATATCTGAAATAGTTGAGCAGCAAATAGGGCACACTAAGCTTCTCTATACTTTCGTGAATGCCAGACAAAGTGGTGAAGGATCAGTGTCTTGCATTATTAAAACAAAGAAACTCTCCAAAGTGTATTTTCATTTGAAGTTGTAAAACACTACATGAGGAAAAATTTGAGTGGGCTTTGTCTAATCTATTTTTAACAACAACAGTTCATCTACTGTCTTTGTAAAGACATTACAAAATTGCAAAAGATGTTTCCTGACCATTGTGAAAATGTTTTTAAAAAAAAACAAAAAAACCCACACTTACCTGGATAGACCACATGCAAAACCTTATCTATTTGATGCTGGGGTAGTAATTGTCCACAGTCTTTGAAAAATATTTGCAGATCATTTTTATTCATCTCTTTCCGTATCTCTCTCTTGGCAAACATTGTTTCATAAACTAAAAGAAAAAAAAAGTTTCATAGTTTCTTTTACAGTAATTAAAGAAAAATCTGACTAGGTCTATTATATATGTTGGAATGTTCTGTATTGCCTAAGAAGTGTCTTATTTAGAACCAGGTTCACATACAGTATAAATACCATACATATGTACAGTACAATGACCAATGCATTTATTAAGGGACTTAATGAGGCCTTTGGCCTTGGAAAACAAAATAACTGCCAAAAAAGGAACTAGAAGATTTAAACATTGGTACATTTTTTTCCAAACAAGAACGAACAGTAATCCTGAAAAGTCTAATTTTTGTACAATAATGAAACAATTGTAATAAGGGGGAAAATCACTCTAGATGATAATTGAAGTAAGAGCAGTAAATAGTTTGGATTTATTTTAAAAAAATATTTCCAGATAACTTTGATTACTTTGAAAGACTGACAAAAATTAGGATATAGATGGAAAGTGGTAGATGTAATAAGATTTAGATTTCAGTGGAAAAGGGAGAGTATTTGGCAGTGAATAGTCTGAAAAATTTAATTTCTTCTTTCTGTGAGCTTTCTACAAACATGATAGCTTTTAATTTGTAGATTGTTCTCAGCCTTTCCATTTCTTAGTCAAAAATGATCCCTAAAACAAAAGTAATGGATGGACCCCAGAATGATGAAACATGGTTACCAGAACGTGTGTGTGTGTGTGTGTGTGTGTGTGTGTGTGTGTAAAATGGTGGACAGTTGTGGAAGTCAGGACAGCTGAATTCAGATATTTGCCACTTTAAAAAAAATACCCTTATTCCCATCCAATGAGTTTAGCATATCATGTACAGATTGTGTTGGTCAAATTGCATCAGTAGGCTACAAGCTAAGAAGGCAAATAATTATGCACAGTATAAAAATGTCTGTATAATCTTCTACATTTGCAAATCTGAAGATCATTTTAGGTAATCTACCATAGTTTAAAGATTTTTGCAGTGTCTGTGCCAGACAATCTTCCTCCTCAGTGAGCAATTTCAGTCTAGCTACAGGACAAATGGTTTACTAGTTATTAATGTAACCATTACTTTGAACCATATCTAAAAAGTTAACAGAAATTGACTTGACATTAAAAACATTAATACATACAGTAGAACTATTTCTCTCCCTTCTTCAAACACAGAATACACTCATCACTTTAACATATAAGAAAATGAAAATCTGGCTTCTAAGCTGGACTTTTCCCTCCAAATGTTTAAAGACTACGAAGATAGGAGAACGACAGGAAACAAAATGTCAGGATGTAACATCTTATGTCTACAAAGAATCTTTGAAGGGGTACATTTTTATGTCTTCATATTAATGACTCAGTGACTCAAAAATCCATGCAATACTATACAGTATGTGACACTGAAAAGAAGATTATTAGTGTAAAGGGGCATTAAATTTGGTATACAAAGCAGAGTAAAAGGAATGTAGTGTAAATGAGAAAGAGAGTGAACAGAATAGCACAAAGGATGCACTGCTGCTACCCATTAAACATATCTCACCTTGATGGTGTTCCTCTTCACTCAGTGATGGCATGGATCAAGAGAAGTAAATTTTCCCCTCCCCTCTAGAAAAAACGTGTTTGGCTTTAGTCTCAATCTATTATCACCCTGCCCAGTTTCTCTGCTGCACACTACTGCACACCCCAGTACATGCATAAGGTCTACGATGGCTCCACATTGTGTTACATAGAAGTGCCTCAAATACAAACATACAGCCATTCCACAACCTATGCTCTTCTATCGAGTAGCCGCCAGACTGGAACTAAAGTGAGCTCATAGAAAAGGCAATATACAGTATAAAAATAGTTCTGTGAATAAAATGTCTGAAAAATGAAGCATTCAAAAATGCAGAGCTCTTTCCAAAAAATTACACAGGTAATTTCCTCTATTTTGGAAGATACTACTAGTTTGAGAGGGATTCACTCTACTTGAAGTGGGGCATACTGGCAATAATTCTCACACCAGTAGCAATTTTTAAATGCAATCACTGTTAATGAAGAGAATACAGTAAGTACTAAGATGATTTGCAAATTTGTCCTCTGTCACCTGCCAGCTCATTAAGAATTCCTTCTCTTTGACAGTGTACAACACTGTCCATCATCTCAAAGTTACAAAGCAAAAATCAAATGTCAGTAGTGCAATGACTAATGTGGTACCCACACTGACATAAATCCCACGGTTCTAAGAACTGAAGGCCAGAATGACATCTTACAAAAGCAGTTGTGCATATAGTAACATGTAATCTCCTTTGCACGAAGGAGCAATTTAAAATTCTGAAGTTATAAATGAGCAGTATTAACAGATACAACCATTGAAATTAGAATAAGAGATTACTCTGTACAAAAATGTTAACAGCACTTACATTTTTTCTTGTCCAGCCACTCCTCTAGCTCTGAATACTTTAGTGATATGGATGGATTCAAAACATCAGCTCGACGTTGAATGCGAATCATCATTTTACGGTAGTCCTTTACAACTGCTAAGAGGGATGGTCCATGACTTGCAGCCTGTAATTAGAGATATATTTCATTTTCATTACTTTTAGAAATGGTGAAGGATGACTAAAGAAAGCAGATGAAGGGGTGAAACTGATAGATGTGCCTTAAAAGAGGGTGAAAAGAGGTAATTCTATTGCCACAAATAAGTAAGCATAGATCTGAAAGACTTCATGTGATATATAAAATATGAGCATACGAGATCAGATTTCAGTCTGCAGTGCTAATTTCAAAAGTGGGCCTTTCAAAAGATGTTGAAGTGGAAATATTTGGGGATTTGTGGGGTACATGAAGACTATAAGAACATAGTTGGAATAATGAAGAGCAGCAGATATTTTTATTTGTCAGAATTAGGGATCTGACTAGGAAGACAAGATTCGCTATCCAAACAGGGACTAATGGAATGATGGGAAAAGATGAACAGTGGGATAGAGTAATCACTAAGAAACAGGGGAAACTTTTCAGAAGCATCAGTATGGCAGGGTCATGTGATTATCACACTACTGATGTAGTATGATGCCAATCACAACTGACCAATGAAGTAATGCTGAGTTTTCAAGAAACAATAGATATAGGGGGCATGAGCCAAAGCCCACTGAAATCAATACAAGCCTCTCCGGTGACTTCAGAGGGTATTGGTTTGGGGGCATAGTTAATAAATATCAATACTGCAAAAAGATTTTCAATAGATGGTATAATTTATATTACATATAATTCCAGAAATATAAAGGATTAATAAATGCAAATAAAACCTTAATCACTGACTGAATCACTACTTTCCTGTAGACTCATTAATGGTGATCAGGGAAACAGCAGCCACTGCATTGCATCAGATACCATAGTTAGCATCAGATACAATTAAAGAAAAATAATGTGGTATCTCAGATTCCTTGGTACAGTAATAGCTGACTTTTAAATACCAATCACTGAACCTAACAATCAGTGTTCATTCAAAGTATAGCACTGTAAGGAAAAATATGCCCCATTCTCTTTGGTCCAACAACCGATTTCAAAACTATGCAAGTTAGGTTCATCTTTAATCATATAAACAACACAGCCACTTTTTGTAGCATATAAAGCAGCATATTAGCAGTGGAATTTTAGGACAGTTTGACAATTATGGAATATTTGTATCTGGTTTGTATTAGCTCTATTTAAGGATTTTCTTGAAATCCTTTAACTATAGTTTTCAGTTTGATTTATAAATTCATATAATAAATAGATTAATGGAGACCCCAGTTTATAATAGACCATCTATTTGAGTCAGGTGAAGATTAGGCTAACGAATATTTATTAGATTAGAGGGCTGCATATTGCCTAGAGATTGAAATCCTGCTGAGGTAGAGCTGTGTTATCTCTACAGCCAGCAGTAAGCAAGACCTCTTTTAAACTTACTGTACATATTGAAATGGAAGGCAAAAGTAAACATTCTAGCACTTTCTGACCCTTTGTGCAGGAGCTCATATTTGACTCCCTGTCTGAAAAAGGAGGACGAACTTCAAAAAGGACAATTTTATGACATACTCTATGCATGCTTAGCTCAAGTGTTTGATATTTAAAATGGGGGTGAGTAAAGAAGAGAGATAACGAACAGCTTGTTAAACCTATGCTGTTTTTATACGTGAAAAAGAAATCCTAGAATTAACTGATTAGCGTGTAAGTGTGTCATCGCTCTCTTGAGGACAAAATTAAAAGGGATCAGATGTGAACCACAGGCCCTTTACTCCTATAAGCTAATGGAAGTTCTCATTAAGCTCAAGTGATGAAGATCTGTCCATTTAGAGCAGGAAAGTTCAGATACTATAGCCATTGTCACTGAATTTCCAAACAGCCCACAGTGTGCAACATTGCAATTACAGTGGAGAGCTAACTAGGTGTGGCCATATAACATATTTCATATTAAAATCATAAAAAGCAGTAGTGCTCAGGCTACTTTTCTACAATTTTAACGGTACCCAAGCACAATGAATTACAGTATGTTAAATTAATATTGACACATTACCTTGGCCTTTAATCTCTTGAATCTGGTACGTTCAAGCCATCCTCTGACATGTTTCTGAACAGTAATGGCTGCTCTAATTACTTTTCTGCAGCTAGGGTCCTTTTTGGCATGAAAAGCCTCAAAGATTTCTAAGTGTGGTCCAATTCTTTTGACCTTTTCCTGAGTTTTAAAGACCATATGTTTTCCACTAGAAATTAAAACATAAAAGTTTTTTTTACAATTTATTTTTGGATAGTGTAGAGCACGTAACACAAACTATCAAATCAAAATTCTAGCAAAGGAATTGACATAATTCGAATCTAAAATAATGAATTCAAGGCTTTAAAAGAAGCATTTAGTCATTTACCATTCACAATTACTAAATTAGCATCCAAAATTTGCTGTGTTTTACAGACATGTAGATCAGCGCATTGCCTACTAGGCTGCAAGTATTAAAGGATTTTTTTTTTAAATGTTGCATGTCAAAAAGAACATTTTCAGTTTCCAAGTCTTTTGATTTTACAAAACATAGTAAGTGAACAAGAATACTAGATTCAATGCAAGAATGTCTCCTTTACCATCAAGGATCTGCGTAAGATGAAAATAAACATTGTAAATCTTCCTTTTTCTGAAAGTGTAATCCATGAGTGGAAATAATCATTTCATAGTTAAAGTCATAACTAGCTTTATATTATAAAGCCAATTGTGATTCTATTTCCCACACCTAAACTGTGCCAAGACTAAACTACTCCACCAGAAATATCATTGAGTATCTCTGTCATGGGAGAATGGCGGTGGTGTTTTTTTAAATTTGGTATTAATTGAACAAAGTGCTAGTAAAATATGAAAGTTTGAAAAACTGAGCTTCTCCCATTTGAATGTTTCCCATGTGTGTGTGCGGTATTGTTTGTTTTGGGGTATGTTTCTTTTGGAGAGCGGTTTGGACCTATGAAGTTGAAATGGGCTTTCTTGTCTTGTCCTCCCCCTCATACCTTCTCTCTATAATCAAATCATTACAGCATTTTCACATTATGCCCTCTACATAAAATGCACAAATATAACCTACACTTATCCATCATTCCACCATATGCTGCAAAACCCAATCAGCCATTCTCTCTCTAGGTTAGAAACACTTGATTATTTTATTCATCTTTCCAAAGTGGATCTGTGACTCCACCATTCACATACAATCAGATATGTATTCTGATCATTTACCTTCTATAAATAATAATACCTTATACAACAACATTTTTCATAAGTAGATACTGATCAACACTGGCCCTGTTTCATTCATGCATCAGCAGGGGCTGTTTACTCAAATAAAGGGCAAGTGTTTACATCGCTGTTCTCCCCACAGGTTTTCCTAGGGGATGGCAACTTTAATTTGCCATTGGGGTTCGACAGCAATTGTAACATAAAAGGCTTCTTAAGAAATATATTGAGTCCTTTCATTTCCATGACAACCTGGCTCCAAACCTTTCCTAGACTGTGTTGCCTATTTTGCAGGCAGCTCTGGTCTGTGCTGGGACATCAGATGGAGCAGAGGCTAAGGGTGGCCCCTTGTGATATTTTTCACCACCGGATGCCAACAGCCCTAAGATGATTTGATCCACTGGCCACAGAGCCTAGAGTACATTGTTCTCTCAAACAGGCTAGACAGAAACAGCCTCACCTATGCTACAGGCAGAAGGGAACTGATAAGCAGAATGTACTGTTTTCTTCTTGTTAATTATTTCAAAACCTTGAAAAATGTCAGAAATGTTTATCATAGACCCTTACCTACATCATGAGGATGATTCATACTGTGGCACCACTTGAGATGGAGTTAAGGTTGCTTGGGTTATCTCATCTCTACTTTCAGACTTCAGAACATTAAGATTTTAGATTTTCTGAATTTCTGGGTTTCTTTCCCCCAAAGAAAGATTTTTAAGGGTTCTTTTCCCCATAAAAGTTACAACCTGAACTCCAGTTTAATACTGTTGTCTGGGGAAATCATTTATAAAATTGTGTTGATTCCACTCACATTTGGTCAACTCGTGTCCTTTTGGGGGCTATTACAACACCAATATGGAAGATATGAGGACCTGGAGATAAGCCCTATTTGAAAGATAGGAATATACAAGCAAATCCTCAGTTCGATGCAGGAGCACCTGTCCACTCCTTAAATATCTATGGAAAGCCATGTGTGAGTCAACTGCAAATGTAATTGTAAGGGCAAAATAGTGTATGACTTTCACTTTAGAAAGTGTTTTGATGTTTACATGGGCTCATAATGGGGATTAGAAAATTGAATCGCAAGATTTCTGATTTTTTAAAACAATCTTAATTTACATGTGCCTATTTATAGCTCTGTACACAAGTCTAATATTATGAATTGGCAGTGGGATACAAGCAACCTATTATGATTATACCAGTATTTTATATTGGCCTTGTCATAAGTGTGAAGTGCTTGAGAGTTGTTGTTTTACCTGTATGGGGTTAACTGAACCTGAGAGAGAGGGTGACATAAGAGCTCCCGTCCCTCGGGACAGAGGGGGAGGTTTAGTTTCAGTTCTCTTCGGTCCCGGCTCTGGGCAACTCCCCATCTCTTCTCTCTAGCTGTGGTAGAGAGAACTTCCTTCCCCCACTTTAAACACTAGGGTAAAAAAAAAGGGGGTCTCTCATACAAGACCAAATAACTGTAAGCTGCTTTCCCAGCCTAAATTAATCTTCCCCCCCCCCAAAACCCACACTCTACCAGTTGGGGATTGGGGTTCCACTGCCACCACTCAGTGAAGTACCCCAAGACTATGGGGTAGAGGCACCTTGACTCCCCCCCGAGAGTAACCCTCCCGACCCCTCACTTTCTGTCTGGGAGATAAAAAAAAACACAGAGACTTAACTCCAGCTTCCTCTTTCAACCTAGGAGACACTGATCCACTCCCCCCTCCCTCTCCGGTTACCAAGGCAAGAGAGTTTCAGACCCCCAGCCCCCGCTTTACCCAGGAACTGGGTCAAATCCAAAGTTAGGACAACTTTAAGGGAATAACCAAACACTTTTTATAACAAAAAAGGTTTAATAAAGAAAAGAGAAAAACTCATACAACTAATCAGACTTCAGATACTTAATTTCTAGCCCTGACCCCTCCCTCCAGATTTCTCCTCCAGATTAGGTCAGTGACACCATAAATCCATTGCAAATGTATACAATTACAACTCTACTTACAGTTAGTTTACTTAAAACTTATGAAGGAAAAGTAGGAAGTTGTCTCTCCATAGCTACAGAGAAGAGATGGGGAGTTGCCCAGACCCGGGACCGAAGAGAACTGAAACGAAACCTCCCTCTCTGTCCCGAGGGACGGGAGCTCTTATGTCACCCCCTCTCTCAGGTTCAGTTAACCCCATACAGGTAAAACAACAGCTCTCAAGCACTTCACACTTATGACAGGCCTTAATGACAATAAAATAACAAAATGCTATTTTGATGTTACACTGCTCTTTCTTATATGCGTCATCACTTAATATGAAACTTTCATCTTTTTGTTAATTCCTGG
The DNA here is from genome assembly GCA_032164245.1 of Sternotherus odoratus. Lineage (NCBI taxonomy): Eukaryota > Metazoa > Chordata > Testudines > Kinosternidae > Sternotherus > Sternotherus odoratus. The sequence goes on from JAVMKO010000004.1 coordinate 47,211,585, forward strand.
ATTATGTGATTTCTATTAGTTATATCACCTCTAATACTTTTCTTTTTTTTATAGGAACCACATGCCCTGTTCGTAATAGAGAAGGTAGTTAAATAAAGAGTGATTTTTACTATTTCAAGATTAGAATACACCAGTTCAAAAAAAATTAGGTATAATGTTTGAAAAGAAACTTCTATTAAACTGTAATCTTATCAGCATTAATACATATTACACTAGTTATAAATTTTGGTTCAGATATTGCTACTAATTAGTTTTGGCTGATATTGTATTTTGCATGCCCCATGTATTAAAGCTGTTGGCCCATCTGTTAATAGGTTGGAAATGATTAAGGGATACTTATTTTGGCTGTTGTAAAGGCCAAATAGTTTTCAAGCTGCAAATATGTGACAAAAAACTAAGAGGGTTGCCAAGTTCAGGACCCGATTTGGCAGAAAAGCTTTGATGTGTACTACGGCCTTGGGCCACCAAATCATCTACAAACCTACAGTACGGATAGGCAAATAGCCACCCTCTTTTGACAGGACCAGCATACCCTACTTTGTTCAAATGTAATTTATAATATAGTTGCAATTAACTTTGATTTGGTTGATCTGCTATCGACCCAAGTCAAGAGGTTTCTGCTTCACATATACATATATTGACCTGTGGTTCCCTGATACCCGTATATGGGTAGCTAGTGATATACAAGTTTGTGGGTTTCAGTTCAGTCTCCAGGAGATATTTTACTCATGTTATAAATTCACCAACTAATTTCAAGGACTGTCATTCTGCCTCAACACCACTACAATAGAGTTTTATCATGGTGCTGTGACTGCCACTGGAGTTGAGAGCATTGTGTGTGCATAGTTCCACATCTATATGTAACATCTAAAAAGAATCATCCCAGGACTCAGTGCAGATGAAGAAAAGTGAACATTAATTATTATTTAATATCTGTATTGTTATAGCATCTAGATTCCACCACCAGATTCCCACTGTTATAGGCACTATGGAAACATCTAGGATTAGATGGACCCATCCCTTACTTGGCCATGCAGGGAAGAAAGAGGGACTAAGACCCCTTCCCTCTTACATCCCTGCTTGGATTGAATTGCAAACCCACCTATAGTTAGGAGAGCAAGTGGACAAACATGAAGAGTGGTGGAGAATGGGAGGACCCTGGTTCTTCTTCCCTCTGACCAGGGGATCAAGTTTAACCTATTCTTTCTACAGAGCAAGGGAGGAATTCAGGAAGGAATTGTGGTTCTGAGTCACAATTTGTTTTGTGGTTTGCACTTGGTATGAGACAGCTTCTCAGGACAAGTTGTAAACTTACAATGTAGCCCAGGATAAATAACAGTTCCTGTCCTAAATTATTATTTATATTATCATAGCCCCACACTGTCTGGTCATCCTATGCTAAATAGATGTGAAAGGGACAACATTGCATTTGTCAAGCCCAGAGAAAGGGATTTGCAGGAATCAAGATGCAAGATGATTAGAGCTAGAAGAAAATTTTAGCTGTGTGGTTGCATAGGAAAGGCCATATCTTAAAAATGTTATGAAAAAACAATCAGCAAGATTTAAATATAGTTGTGATGTAAGCTCCAAGAGATGTCCTAAAGAGTTTGCATTTTGCAAGTCTATAGAATTGTCCATCAGATGATTCCCAACTATTTCAGACACTCTTCAGTGTCCTTGTTGATCTGGAAATCTTTATCATCCTCATTTTACAGGTGTGGAAACTGAAGCATAGAAAGTGTAAGTGATTTGTCTAGAAACATCAAAGAGGGGAATTCAGGTAGAAGCTTCAAGTCATGGGGAGAGGATCAGAGGAAAGATTATGAAAGACTGAGTCATGAGACACCTCGGAGGAAGTAGTGAGGTGTACCAACATGAAGGGGGGGGGGAGAAAAATCAACAAAAAAACCCTCCATCAATCCAAATCCCTGCTCACAAGGAACTTCCATGCAGTGCCTACTCATTCCTTAAGTCTGGAGGAGGAATATTTCAGCCTAAGCTTTTTTCAAACAAACTAGACAATATATCCCTGTGCAGAAGACCAGAACAATTTTGTGTGAGATTTAAGGAGTGCATAGGCCCTTTGTTGGACCTCCTCTTTTGGTGAATCTCACCTATAACATCATATCCTGCCATTTTCTCATTTATACAATTCCTTACATTGCAGTCAAAGCTGATGGAAAGATAGGACTCAAGCTTTCATTTGTCACAGATGAAGAGTTCTTTGAATATGTGTAAAAAGCATTCGATAAAATATTTACGGCTATCAATTAATCACAGGAAATAGATGCAATAAATCGAAAGAAAATTAACACTAAAAAAATGAGCATTAATTGCACACCCCTGGCTGTGACCAGGCAGAAAGGGAGACATGGCTGGCCTTAAGGGTGTGTGAGGGGGGCCATAACCCCGAGTGCCATGCTCAGGGGGTTGCCAGTGTATGCCTCAGGGCAGGGGTGCCCCTCCCTCTGCCGCCCTGCTCCACTGCTGCTCCTGTCTCCTCCACCCCCACCACCACCCCAGCCAAACTGCTCTGAACTAGGAGCCTGCCTCTGAGCAGAGAGGGGGTGTGTACTGATGTTGGATTGTCCCCCTCCTTTTCCCTATGTACCTGATTGCTGATGCCCACTCAGGAATGAGTGCTGCCATCTGCAACTGCTGCTGGCTGAAAATGCATTCAGTCTCCTAAGTGCTCTGCTTAAAGAGACAACACTCCCCCTTCCTCCTCTCACCGCTTCACACTCTATCACACCAAACCAAAATCTAAACTGGTGCCCCTGGCTGCCAAGTGGCGGCGAGAAGCCTGCGAGATGCCAGTGGGCTCCAACAAGATGCAACAACATTGCGATAGCATGGAGCCCACCTTGAGCTGCAAGCTGAGTGCCAGGTACCATGAGCTGCAGCAGCAGCACAGAAGTAAGTAACATCCAAATTATTTAAATAAATGGTATTCTATTGTTGTTTAACAGTGCAATTAAAATCATAATTAATTGCAACTATTTTATAAGCTAGTGATTAATTTTTTCATATCATTTGACAACCCTCAAAATATTCCATATTTCTTGTGTTTCTAGCGCATAAAATAATTTTTCTTGGTTGGATTTAGATTTAAACTGTGACACCAAGGGAGAAAGAAGAGTGACTAACCCAGGATCTATTTACTTCATTTGCAAATTTAATTTTTTAAATGAACAACATAAAGGGCTACCAACATGAACTTTACTGGAAAATCTGTCAAGCACTTTCTCTAATGATTATACATCTTAGAACTACAACAAATGAAAGGATTACCACTGAAATCATATTAATCTACAAAGGATTAACAGCATACTGTTGAAAGACTTCAACAGAGAATAAGTGGTTTATTCGTGAGCTGCAATAGGACAGTATCTGAGATTTGTTAAAATGCAACAAACTTTTCATATATATTTTGATGAAGGAAAGTATAGAAGCTGGAGCAGCAAAAGTTCAAATGGAGTCTAAGAAAGAATGTTTATATAAAGAAAACACTCCACACTGTAGAGAATAAAATGATTATATTGTAACCATGGAGTATACTATCATATTATATAGTCTTACCCCCTAGATATTGTTTACTCATTTTCTCTATGAGTTCTTGCCAGTTGTGTTCTCATTTTAATTAGAATTTTAATTGTAGATACATTATATGGAAGGTTTCATTTTACAAAAAGGAATTGAACCTCATTGAGCTTTCGGAACCTATTGGAATTGAGAATGAAGTGCCAATTTCCTTCTGGTACTGGATGTTTTCTCTAAATATGAAAGACTCCACTGCATATAGAGCCCCTTATCTTTGTCAATGTGCAGCTTAGCTTTTAAAATTTCAACACAAAACTGAAAATTATTTTCCCAGTATATTTTTCCTGTTTGTAGCAGCAGCAATGAACTTATGGTCAGGCATTTCAAGTTAATGACAAGCTGAGTTGACCTCTTCAAGACAATCATCAGGGCTCTAGATTCAGTAGCCTGCCTATTCATCTAATAACTTAAGTACACGATTAACTAACTTCAATGGGACTTAACAAGCTTAAATGCTTTGAAGTTAAAATTATGCAAGTTCTTAAAAAAAGTGCTTAAGTGCTTTGCTGAATATGGATGCAGTAATGAATTAGGACCCCCCTGATGACTTCTAAGTTATTGCATATATAAAAGCATACACACACACACACAATGTATGGATAAAGGGAATTTTGATTACCAGATTATTATAATTCAAACTGACACAAAATATGGATATAAAATATAATATGTAAACAAAAATCCATCTCAAATTGCTCATTGTTTTAAAAATTGTAATTTTCATGATTTCAGCTATTTAAATCTGAAATGTCACAGTGTTTTAATTGTAGGGGGTCTTCACCCAAAGAAAGAGCCATGGGGAGATCACCAGGTTCTCATCGTGCAGATTGCAGCTGTTACCCTTACTTCTGCATTGCTGCTGAGAGCGGCACTGCCTTCAGAGCTGGGCAGCTGGAGATCAGCAACTGCTGGCCGAGAGCCCAGCTTTGAAGGCAGAGACACTGACAGCAGCAGTGCAGAAGTAAGGATGGCCTGGTGCGGTATTGCCACCCTTACTTCAGTGCTGCTGCCTGCAGAGCTGGGCCCTTAGTCAGAAGCTGCCACTTTCAGGTCGCCCAGCTCTGAAGGCAGTGCAGAAGTAAGGGTAGAAATACTGTGACCCCTATAGAATAATCTTGCAACCCCTCCTCTTCAACTTCCTTTTGGGTCAGGACCCCCAGATGGAGAAATTCAGGTCTCCTTTGTGATATCTGTATAGTATAGCGCAAAAGCACACAAAATACCAGATTTCATAGGGGAAGACCAGATTTCACTGTCCCAGACACCATGAATTTGGTAGGGCCCTACTTATAATACTCTAGCAAAACAAAATACTACCTTTAAGACCAGCTGTTAAAGTTGACTCAAGAGCACTTCCAACTTCAAGCTAGACAACAAAAGTAATTTAATAGATTGAGCGTCCCCCTCCCCCAGGCCTAATCCTGCAATTAGTTTCATGCTCTCAGTGCCAACTGGTGCTAGTGGGAGTTAAGGGTGCTGAGCAACTGAAAAGATTATGCTGTTGGAGCACAATGGTGGAGTCTTACATCACAGTGATATTCAAAATATAGGATGTTTGCTCCTTTTCTGGAAATCATTTAACCTCTGATTAAGGCAAATAAAAGATCTTTCATCCATATCCCCTTTATAAAATAACCACAAAAACAACAATTGGCTAGGACTTTCAGGAAAAATTAGTACAAAAGAACCACCTGCTAATCTTCCTTTTTGATTTAGTAGCTGTAACTACTGCGTTCTTTAACTTTAAGCGGTCATCTTGTAAATCTGTTGTCATCTAGAAAGACAGAGAGAGAGCCAGTGAACTCTACAGGAGAAATTCATGACAATTCATATTGTCAAATGTTGTCAAAATATAAATATTAAAAAGTTTTAAATTTACATAACACTTTTTTGAAAGAACCTAATGCTGCTAAAATAGATAAACGTAGTCTAAGCATAGCATTGAATGGTAGTAACGAGCCCATCAACAGTCTGCCTTGTTTCTAGTCTTCAGATTCAGAAAAGTCTTTTCCTTCTTGCCCCAACAAAACAGCAAACAGAGGGAAAATTCTTAATACTTAATAAGACAAGCCAAAATAAAAGTATAGGGATTGACCACCATGCAGTTAGATATTACAGAAGGATGGCATTAGGCTCTATAGTTTTGTTTATGATCCATCTCTAGTGTTGCACCATGGTTATTTTCATCTTCTTTAATGGGATAAGTTACTTGTGAAAGGCTTTAATATAATATAGTCCACCTAAGATACTGCATGCAGTTACAATATCTGTCACGCTGGGCTCTCCATATATAGGTGAGCACACACTGAATCTTTGGGACTGGAGACTGGTATGTTAGAGAGAAAGAGAGATTCTCCTTTGTCAGGACCAGACCAGTTCACAACGCAAGGTCAAGGGAGCAAAGGTGAGCTATCACATTTGTAGATTTATAAAAGATAGATTTTTTTTTCCTAAAAAAATATTTTTCTAAAACATAAATAACTGCCACATTGCTAACTATTCATTTCAAACCTGAACATTAACATAAATGATAACATATTGATGAACAGAACTGTTAATAAAACAGTAACACCCTGGGGACTGTGACAGACCGCAGTCTCCCCCCTCTCAGGAACACGCAGGAAACCCTTTTTTGCTCCAAACAGTGCTCTTTAATTCACAGTGCAGGACCCCACCACCAATATATACAGCTTAAAACAGCGCAGTCCTTTTAGTTACAGCTCTACAGCTTCAGCTCTGAATAGCTCATTAATACACAGCTCTGAGTAGCTCATTAACACACAGCTCTGAATATACAACTCTAAACAGCTACAGGGGGAGGCTGAGTCCACTACTCCCCAACTGCACCCGCAGAGTGAGTATTAAACAGCTTTAGATACAGCTCTGGATAGCTCAACCAACATACAGCTCTGGATAGCTCAACCAACATACAGCTCTGGATAGCTCAACCAACATACAGCTCTGGATAGCTCAACCAACATACAGCTCTGGATAGCTCAACCAACATACAGCTCTGGATAGCTCAAACATACAGCTCTGACTAGCTTATGTCACCACCCCTGGGCTTCCTTCCTGGCAGCCTTATATCCCCCTGAGGAGGCTGCCAGGTGCAACTCATGCAGGCTGATTGCCCTGCAAGCCAGGTGGCTAATTAGCCTTCCTGCAAGGGAGGTTTGCAGAGGGCCTTTCTCCCTCTTAAAGGGGTGGCAGGCTGGGTCAAGCCCACCCTGCCACAGGACCTAGTAATAATATCTCAAATATTTTGTATTTTCAGAATGAACTGATCCCTTAGGTACTTTTCTCACCGAGTATTCTGAGGTTTGCTACTTTCCCTTGATTTGTATGTCAGAGTCACCCCTTAGAATGTAAAGGGCAGAGGGGGGAGGAGCACATCATAAAGTTTTGTTGTTAAAAGTTTGCATTAATGGTGCTCTTTGCTACACTCTAACAGCAAGAGATGTAAAAGCCGGCTTTATATCCCAATACCTTCACAGTGCAGCAAAGCACCCAGAATGAACTGTTCCCACTTTGCACTATGATGATCCACTTACCAGTTCAGTTCATTCTGCCTCTCACTTACGAGAGGCATTTAATTGGCTGTTATAGCAATATGCACTGTGCTGTTTAGAGAAGAAATTGTCTCACCTAGACATCTTATACCGAGTTTCCCCTCCACAGACCTCCAATAATATTGTTCTCCCATCACCATCTGCCACCACTCTTCAAGGCCAATACCTCTCTACAGCTTTCCAAAGGTTCTTCAACCTTATGATTATCCAACTTCTACAGCTCCTTTCCCTCTAATTTTACCTTTAAAGATCCCATTATGGGGTTCGGCAAGTCTTGCAAGCTCTTCTGGACTTGACCCCTGCTAAATTCAAAACCTTCTGTTTCAAACAGGAACACCCTGCAATAAAGACCTTCCTTCCACTTCATAAGCCACCTGTTAGCTTCCCCACCAGCACAATCAACTCCTCTTCTGCTTCCCAGTCCTGTTGCACCCCAGCCCACTGTGCCATCTGCATGGCAGGAATTCAGAGAAAAGCTTACTAAGTGTTAAGTTTCAGCTTTGTCTCACAGGCAGTAATGCTTTGTGAGCAGAGTAATTATTCCAAAATAGAGTATCCACACAATGAGCTAATCTGTAATATCTTATTCCACTGTACGTATGCCAATCAATTTTCCCTTGTAGACTAAGCGTAAGGGAAGAGTTTAAGGTTGGGAAGAGTTTAAGGTTTTTTATCCAGAGCAAGAATTTCAGTCCTTTTATTGTAACTCAATAAAAACAACAGCTTTAGTTTTAAATTAATCTAAAATGGAATGAAAAGGTTTCAAAATGTCACTTTAAACAGCTCCAAATTGTGTGACATATGGAGATTTTTTTTTTCTTTTTACTATTTTTTTTTAAGACCAACAACTTTTCAGGAATTTGACTGAGAAAATCATGAGATACTGAAAAAAGGTGAGTGGGTTAGGACAAAAGCTGAAACTCAACACTAACTATTATATAGTTGACACTGTGCTCTCACCCGCAACATTTTTTCACAAGATGTCTCATGCTTTGTTCAGTGCAGAATATCCATAAGCCATTTTGTATGGGGAAATTCAAAACTATGGAACTGTCTTGCTTAGACAGTATTATTGTTTGCCAGCCTTGAACGACAGTGCAAGAGTCCAAGTGCTGGCTCAGAACTAAAAGCCTATTGGTTTTAAAGAATGTTCTTCCTCCTGTAGGAAGTCATGGAAATAACACTATTGAAATAAGAATTGTGAGCAAACCACAACTACATCCTATATTTTCTCAATGAAAACAACTCAATAATCCAAAATAATGGCACTCTAGTAATGTTACAGTTAGCCTATACAATCTATGATTCATTATACTCTTTCCCATATGCTCTTTAGTGAAAAATGTTGTCAAATATATTTTAAAGTTTAATGAACCCATTTAACCTTTGCTGTTTAATTTAATTAATTTAATTTCCCAAAGAGTACATTAAAGCCATTCTAAACAAACAACAACAATACCCCTTGTGTGTAGATGTACATGAGGCTACAGGCACTTTCTGGGTCTGCTCATTGTTTCATATTCTATATTTGGTGCATTTTCTGTCATAAAATGAAAGCAATTAGAACTGCAAAAATATTCTACAAGTTGGTTTTATTTCTATGTGAAACATGTTCACTATCCAAAGCTTGTCTTTTCAGATGGCTTTATTTTTCGTTATGGTTTAGGTTTAGTTCGTGTTTTGTTTGTTTCAGTTTTTCCTCTGTTAATTTGGACTGTTTCCTTTTAACTGGATTACCTATTGTAACTAAATTCCATACAAGTGAAAATGCTAAAAAGTAAACACAGCTTGCTTAAACTCTATCTTACTCACCTGAGACTTGCCTGTTTAAGTCTTACGTAGAACACTAACCCATTGTTCACAACAGTTGTTAGCAATGAGTGCCCCAGCCCAATTGTGAAAACCGCTTAACTGAACTGTAGAAAGGACAAAACAATTTTCAGAACCATTATAGAAAGTATCTCAATCATGTTCTATAACACGGAAAATGGTTTTGTCCCACCTAAGAGAGTCAAACGGTCTTCACTGAAGGCTCAGGAGGATCTGTTGCTCACAACAATTGTCCAAAATGGATCTATTCTATAATGTAGAGTAGGGTTTAGAATCAATAACATCTAATATGGGTCTCTCAAGAAAGCTTTTTTAAATCTCTGTTTCTGATATGATAAAGAACAATACTAGAGATTTACTGGCAATTATATTCTGTATGAGAGGCCATTTGTAAAATACAAAAATGAAGACTTGTGGCATAAGCAAGAGATCCCAAAATACCTTCATGTGTGCATGTATAGACTGATATGTTATGCCTACATTACAAGCTAGGGATGTGATTTCCTGGCTTATGTACATATACTCATGCAAGGTCTCATCAAACTAGCAACAGTATAAATACAGCTATGGTAGCATTGGCATCCACAGTGATGATGTGGCTTAGCCATGGAGTGTACAAACTGCCCAAAACCACTGGGTATGTACTCTGCATGGTTAAGCCTTGTCTCTGCTGCTATCCATGCTACCATTGCTACACTACTTCACCCTAACTCAATAAGAGCTTGCATGAATTTGTGCAAATGAGCAAGGGAATCACACCCCTAGTTACTGGTGTAGACATATCCTAAGATACATATCCTCATGGATATTTTGTCTTATGTCTTTTGTTTTATTTTAAGTATTGTGACAATTTAATTTAGCAATAATCCTATATTTAATATTATCTAACTCCAGATGAAACACACTCTATTTTCTTTGAGAATTAACTGACTCTTAGGGCAATTCACAATTCTGATTGAAAAAAGAAGACCAGAGGGAGAGTGCTTATGGCACAAAGGCTGGATTCAAAGCGTTTTCCAAAAAGTAAACAAAACAACTGACTATATCTACCTGAAAATTTCATTTACTTGAGTCACCATCACTAAGAGAGACATTTAGTGATAACATCATGCAGTTGCAGAGTTGCTAGGGTTCCAGCTGTGACTATCCGGAATCCTGTCCAAATCAACTTAAGCTATCAAACCTCTGACCTTCTTTCATACTTTGTTTTATTCACAGATTGAGGTCCCCCATTTTAATTACAAAAGGAACATTTAAAGAAAAGAAACCCACCCACTTTTCTTACTGCAAGCCTTTCAACCTTCACAGGAATTCCCAGATAAAATGAAATATGTAAGAAAAAAAGATTTTATGAAGTAGAATGATATATTCAGATCTCAAAGTTAAAGATACTTGCTACTGTAAATACCATAAATAACCTATAACACATTGTATCTCCTAACCATTTTTGCTAAGAAATTCAATATATTAACTTTTGTTAAATGATTTCATTTAATTTCAGACTGTGCATCAGTTACAATCAGAGTAAACATCACCTTGGGAATGCTGCATGTTTTTCAGTATTTAATGTCTAAACATTTTTTTTTTAAAATCACGGTGACTTGAATTGTTACAGTCCTGTTGCTACACTGCATTTCTGAGGGCTGGATCAATTTCTGCATTCATTTTTTTTTATAGCCCAGTAGATGAAACCTCATATTGATGAAGAGTACAGTGGAAGATTAATTTGGCAAAACAAAATGATTGTGGTAATCATAGAATCATAGAATATTAGGGTTGGAAGGGACCTCTGGAGGTCATCTAGTGCAACCCCCTGCTCAAAGCAGGACCAATCCCCAACTAAATCATTCCAGCCAGGGCTTTATCAAGCCTGACCTTAAAAACCTCTAAGGAAGGTGATTCTACCACCTCCCTAGGTAACCCATTCCAATGCTTCACCACCCTCCTAGTGACAAAGTTTTTCCTAATATCCAATCTAAACCTTCCCAAATGCAACTTGAGACCATTACTCCTTGATCGGTCATCTGCTACCACTGAGAACAGTCTAGATCCATCCTCTTTAGAACCCTCTTTCAGGTAGTTGAAAGCAGCTATCAAATCTCCCTTCAGTCTTCTCTTCTGTAGACTAAACAATCCCAGTTCTCTCAGCCTCTCCTCATAAGTCATGTGCTCCAGGCCCCTAATCATTTTTGTTGCCCTTCTCTGGACTCTTTCCAATTTTTCAACATCCTTTTTGTAGTGTGGGCCCCAATATTGGACACAGTACTCCAGATGAGATCTCACCAATGTTGAATAGAGGGGAACAATCACATCCCTCGATCTGCTGGCAATGCCCCTACTTATACAGCCCAAAATGCCATTAGCCTTCTTGGCAACAAGGGCACACTGTTGACTCGTGTCCAGCTTCTCATCCACTGTAATCCCTAGGTCCTTTTCTGCAGAGCTGCTGCCTAGCCATTCAGTCCCTAATCTGTAGCAATGCATGGGATTCTTCCATCTTAAATGCGGGACTCTGGACTTCTCCTATTTGAACCTCATCAAATTTCTTTTGGCCCAGTGCTCTAATTTGTCTAGGTCCCTCTGTATCCTATCCCTACCCTCCAGTGTATCTACCACTCCTCCCAGTTTAGTGTCATCTGCAAACTTGCTGAGGGTGCAGTCCACACTATCCTCCAGATCATTGATAAAACAAATGATGTGAATAACAAACTAGAAATAGATCTCTCGAATTCCTTTTCTCAAAGAAAATTTGGATTGTCTAGAAAAAGGGATTTAAATATGTGGTGATAGCATGTATTAGCTAACTCATGCTAATTAACATGCTTTAAATGTCTAGTGTAGAAATTTTGAATAAGAAAGCATTATCTAAAAAGTTAGACCTTTAAAACATGCTACACTAGTCAAGTTTAAGCCTAGGCTCCCTCTATACAGGGAAGCATATGAAAGATTCTGGTGACATTAGAGACATGAGTAGTCTAGCCTTCTAATGAGAAGCCTCAAAAGAAAAACACCGTTTGATAATATTGTTGCATATATTACATGAACTCCCAGTTAAAAAAAATAAATTTCAGCATTAAAGTGTACATAGTTCACATGCAATACTGTATTAGAATTGATTTTTCATTTATCAGCTGAGAACAGTTTTACATACCTCCTTGTCCAATTCTTTTATTATTGGCTTCTTTGGCTTCACTTGTTTTTGCACATTTGAAGGTATCTGTGATACCACCCCTCTCCAGTCCTGGTATACTTTGCCTATAGAAAGATCAACAAAGTTTAGAATACTACATTATTTACCCAGATTAAGTGTCCATTAATCCTACTGGGTCAAATTCAGCCCTCATATTTGTAGGCGCAACTCCCAAAGATATCAGTGGGAATGGCACCCACTTACTACAGGATCCGTCTTGTAAGAAGAAACTACCCTCCACAGGAAACTTCAGATAATTCTCACCCTGCCTGGGATCTGGTTCAATGACAACAAAACTAGTAAAATCTCAAACATTGTTCCTCATGGGATCTGGTTTAATCCAGTCTCCCAAATAGTTTTCAGACAATTATAGAGGAAACTCCATTTCTGCAAGTTTTCTCCTCAGGCTTAGCTCAACCTTCTGTCACAAACTACCAAGAGAGACCCCACAATACCCACTCTTTCTCTCCAGGTTTTTTTACATGGAGAGGCCCACTAGAAGCTCTTCAAATATCTCACCGGACCAAGGAAAGGAACTCACATATATTCCTGCTTCCTTTCCAAACAAGCATGCATTACTGCAAGATTTAGGATTCTCATGTGTCCTGAAATTACCAGCCAGAATGCCTAGACAGACAGACTCGCAAGAGCTCTGCTCAAGCTAGCATGCTAAAAATAGCAGTGCAGACAGTGCTACCCAAGTATAAATCTGTCTGACCACCTCAGGGGCTTGCCCATGCCAAACGTCCACAGTGCTATTTTTAACAGTCTTTCTACCCAGGCTGGGAGGCTCACTGCCAGCTCCAGAGTACATACCCCAGAGCCTTGTGCCAGATCTCGATTTAGTTCATAATCTAGTATATTTGTAGACTATATTTAAAATATCCTAAAAAGTAGCAATTATTTTTATAAACATACTTTTCTGTCTTAAAAATAAAAGGAAGGCTATGCATCACCTTGTTTTGAGTTAGATACGATATGATTTTTCCCACTACTCTGTCTCGGCTCTGAGCAAACCTTTACCCATCAGTTTTACCTGCCTTTTTTTAAATGTTATCAGCATCCACAGTTTTGAAAGTAGCAGAGTTTTGATTACATAACAGGGGCATCATTTGCAGGCTTGGCAGTGGTCCCCGCAGACCTTGGTTTGTATTCCCGAATTTTCATAGCTCCTCGGGAGCTGACACGGTGGGGGCAATTCTGGGGCAGGGCAGGCCAGGCCAGGGCACCTAATCACCACATTTCCGCATCGTCCCTTCCCTTATTTGATGAAGCCTGGGCCAGAGCTGAGCATGGAACAAGGTAGGCCCCAATCCCTGCTTGAGGCTGGCCTTTGGTGAGACACAGCCCTATGCCCCAGCCCAATGCCCATCCTTACTCCCGAGACAGGACTGGGACACCACCTTTCTGTCCCTCTCTGGAATTAGACCAGCCTGCTAAACCTCCATAAGCAGCTATAGCCTTAGTGGGAAGGCGTAAGCCAAGATGCTGACACAACTTTGCCCCCAACAATTTTTTTTCTGAAATGATGCCCCTGTTACTTAAAGCTCAATTTCAGTGAAAACTACATCTACTCTATATCATAAGTCCATCACAAATTTAGCAAGGTGACTCCAGTATGTTCCCCTTTAATTTTGATGTACTTTTTATTTATCTCTATAATCAGGAGATTAATATGGGACTATATTCTGTTAATGCTAAACTCAAATTTATTTCTTATGAATTATACTGTTGCCTGAATTAACTGTGCTTTGCAAGCAAAGTGAAAACTTCCTTGCTTATTAGTCATGTAACTGCCCTAAAAAAAAGTTAGTTGAAAAATTTCAGATGGAACATTTTTACAGTAAAAGAAACCAACTAATCAAAATCAAAACATTTTACAGGAATGTGTTGATTCAGACAAAAATTCACTTATAAAAATAATGGAAAACAACATTTTCATTTCAAAATGCATTTTCAATTACAAAACTTTATTTTAATGTGGAAAACAAAATTAAATGCTTTGACTGAACTGACCCAAATAAATTAGAAAATTTTGTTGTATGTGAAATTGTGAAATTCTTCACTTTTCAGAGTTTCATAGAGCTTAATGCCAAAAGAGACCATCACATCATCTGACCTCCTATAAATCACAGGTCTCTATTTTTCACCTGGATACCCCAATGGTAATATTATTTTAAAATATATCTAATCAGTTCTTAAATACTCCAAGAGATGGTGAGTCTACCACCTCCTCTGGTGTTCCAATGTTTAATTATATTCACTAGGAGAATGCATCTAATTTCAAGGTTAAATTTGTTTAACTTCAACTTCCAGTAATTGGATCTTGGTATGCCTTTGACGCCTTCTCTCTCTTTGGCCGAATGCATATACAATCATTAGTACACAGTGGAACAATAAACAGAAGATATTTGAGAGGCACCTGCCCCCAGAATATCCCATAGCCCACTGCAGGAAACTCTCAGATAGGATCCTCCTCCTTTTTTAATTACGCTGATAATCAAACAGGAGATCCAGGTTCAAATTCCTTTTCCACATCAGATAGAGACGGGAACTGAATCTGGGGCCCCCATAGCTACCACGCTAAAAACATTGTGGGGAGCAGGGAGCACCATTACCACTCCCTCAGGTTTTCTTGCGGGATTTGCCTGCTTTAGGCACACAATTCCAGGAGAGGTTTCACAGCTGTGAACCCCAACTGAAGATAGTCTGACTCAGAAAGAGATGCCTGAGATGCCCAAGTCCTTCTGAGAGGTGGGGCATAAACCACACCCCTCTCCTTAGCGTTTCCTACTGGCTAGTTTAGGTGACTCCCATCTTGTTTCGTTCACAAAAGAGATGCTGAATACAGGTTAAGTTGAACAAGTGGAAATGCATTAAGTCCATTGGACTGCTCTGTTCATGTGTCTAAGAAGTTTCCAACCTAACTCCCCAGTGTTAACTGTTACCCTGGTGTCCCATCAATAATAATCCTTCCAGGGAACACGGGCCTTCTATTTCCAGTTCCACTGATCAGGATACAGCTTTCCTATTTGATAAACATTTTAATATAAACATCAAATAATTGACACCCAGGCCCTCATCCCCTGCCCCTTGCAGTGGAGGATACTAGCACATAGCCAATTTAGAATTTCATGTTTACCACAGACTCACCTGGTTTTATAGTCTTTGAGATACTTTGGGGTCTGATTGCACTATTACTAGGTGGCATTAGATGGAGTGATGGAATCACTCCACTGCAAAAACCAAAACCAGAATCTCTCTCTCTATTGGGGTGTAATCCTGTTTAGTTTCTCATATGGCTCTGCTGGTATAAGTGACAGCTGCTCCTGCAAAAGAGCTAAACCAATTCTCTCTCAAATGAATCATGCTGGAGTGTCAGTGGCTCTCCTGGATGATAGTACTTCAGAACAAGGGCATCTGTTATTGTTTAAGCCTGTCAAATGCTTGAAGTTGGGGACCTGTCTAGTCACACTCAACATTCCGCCTTCTGGATTTCACGAATGCAGCCAAATGCGGACAGAACGCTGACAGAAAACGTAGCATTCCTATGAAGCAATGTGCCCCTTTCACATCCATTGGAGCTGGACTGCCTTTAACTTGTTTGGATCTGCTTTCAGTCTCTTTGCTGTGAGCCAACGTATGTTACTACATGCTGTTTAAAGTGCATTTTTTCTGTATTGAGTTCAATGTTCCTGTCCCAGCATTGCTGTAGAAAAGCTTGTTTTCTTTCATGGTCCCTTTGAGCTTCTGTATCATTGCTCCTTTCACCTGCAACAAGCATATCTGCAATTATCTACATACCAGCACTCCTTCCAGAGCTTGGGAGAGTCTTCTCTTGAACACCTCTGGTACTAATGCTCATTTGCATGCTCAGCCATCTGTAGTGAATAAATGCTGTTGCAAAGTGTGTCAGATGCCGGACTCTTGATCCAGGCTTGTGTGCTAAAACCCGATCCTCACATCATAGATCATTACAATTCTGGCTTTGGAAAGTTCTGGCAAGATATCATCAATTTTGGGCAGTGGATACTGGAAGCAGTTCAATGCACAATTCAATGGCTTTAGATCTATGCAGATGTGTAATCTGCCTGCTGGCTTCTTTACCACCATCATGCTGCTTAATCAGGCTGTGCTGGCCACTACAGGTGTTACAATACCCCTGCTTTCAAACTCCTTGTATATTTGATTGCATACTGCCACTGGAATTTCCGTCACAGTAAGCACACGGGTTTCTTTGTGGGGTTTACTTCCAGTCTCTGTTTTCAAAGATGAGGGGTGCCTCAAAAGAAAACATCCCCATACACCTTAAATTGTCTCCATTGTCCAGGGGATCTCCCCTTTTGCACTGCAAAATATAAAATTCTAATGCTGAACCCTGATCAGATCCAAGGCTTGTATTCCTGTATTCCCTAAGAGGAGTCCTGTGGTGCTTAACATCCACCAGTACAAAACTTCAGTTGGTTCCATATGTTGTTTTTTCAGGAAAGTTGCTATGAGGTCAGTTTCCTATGGCCTGCATTATTCTCTCATCATACATAATTAGAGTGTGCCTGCTCAATCGGTGTTCACAACAAATTCAACCTGAGGATTCACAGCGCAGAAGACCCCACCATCCAGCTGAAATCACACAGTGCATTTCCCTATTAAAATTGTTGTATGCATGGAGGTTGGCATTTCCCCCTTATTGTTTTCCTGTCCCAATAGCCTGAACTTGATATGCTCTCAGACTAAGAAAAAGCCATAAAGTCATTACGGTTATTTGATGTGCTATCCTCCTCTTGTACAAGTCTGACCAAATCTTTATGGGACCTTTCTCTGCTCTTGCACACACTAAATGGTTCAACTCATCACATTCTTGCAATGCTGTCCTAGTTGGGCCTCTTCTCTTTTATCCAATCATGCTGTCTCCCACAAACAATGCACCTCACTATGGGTATGGAACTCTGGTCACCTGCTCTCCTTCTCACTGTATGTACTTCTTGGGGTGTTGTGCCTCAGAGGGCTTTCATCCTCTCTCTTGAGGCTTCCATGGCATGCCAACCATCTGTAGAACGTAAGATCAGCTTCCAAGAGCAACCGGTCCCAAGATGGTGATCCTAAGTGCTGGAGACTATCCTGTCTCAGGGACTCTGTGAGGTCCCCAAAATTGCATGTAGCAGCCAGTGTGTGTAAGTCAGTAGCATAAAGGTTATCCCCTCCCTTGCAGATAGGTCTCTTATCAAAAACCCGTGTCACTCCACAGTTGCATTCTGCTTTGGGGAGCAATACTGGCCGGAGCTCAAATGGCTCCTATAAGGACTGAGACAGTGGTGAGCTGCAGCCGTCTCTGCCTTGTTCCCCAGTAATATAAAATACTAATTTTACTTTCCTGATGTTGAGCCCTACTGTCTGGCCAGGTCTGCATATAGCTCAAACATGTCCTTCCACTGGGCCCATCACTGGGTTAAGTTTAGATCTGCAAAATTCAGTGCTTCGGGGGGCTTCACACTGGATTTCCATTGCTCATGCTGCCAGCTGCTGCACTTCAGAGAACTCACATCTCAGATGCTGCCACCATGTTTCATTCATGAGTGAAGCTGAATACAAATTAAGTTGAAAAAGTGGAAGGTTATGTCCTTTGGACTGCTCTGTCCATGTAGCTGAGTTCCTTCCAGATTCATTCTCCAGTGTTCCCTGTTACAGTAAAACCTTGATTTAATGGACCTCGATTTAACGGACTTTGGATGCAACGGACAAAATTTCTGATCCATATCAGACCGCGGCCCCTCCTGGCTGCGGCCCCAGTTCCCTTAGCAGGCGGCTGGCTGCCGGCTCCCGGTTGCTGCCCCGGTCCCAGCCACTGGCGGTCTGGCTGCCGGCTCCCGGCTGCCGCCCAGATCCCGGCAGCAGGCGGTCTGGCTGCCGGCTCCTGCCCCGATCCCGTCAGCGGGCGGTCTGGCTGCCGGCTCCCGGCTGCCGCCCTGGTCCCATCAGCGGATGGGCTGGCTGCCGGGTCCCGGCAGCTGGGATCCAGACGGGCTGGCTGCCGGCTCCCGGCTACCGCCCGGGTCCCAGCAGCAGGCGGGCTGCGGAGCTGCCGCCCTGACCCTGTGGCGGGCGGGCTGCTGCTCCGACAGCTCTTTTTTTTTTTTTTATTAAATAACAGACTTTTTGATTTAACGGATACCCCCTCACCCGAATTAGTCCGTTAAATGGAGGTTTTACTGTATCTCATCAACAGGTCACTCCAGGGAATGAGAGCCCTCTGACTCCAGTGCCACTGATCATGATACACCTCAGCATGCTGGCTTCTTTGAATCCCATTCCTCTGTGACTAACTCTCCCCATGCATTTATGGTGTGCCTGGTCACCTAACTCAAGGCTGTGAATTTCACTTGGCAGCAGGATACTTAAAAATTGGGCGTTGCCAGACTAATGTAGCAATGCCTAAGTCCTCCTTGTGAGTTCCTCTCTATCCCTCCCTTCCCACCTTTCCTGACACTTCTACAAACTTCTGACCCTTTTATTTCCCATTGCTCCACCTTAGTAGGAAGATATCTTTAACATGTCCTTTACCATAAACAACCTTTCAGTGAGGCCTGTCAGGAGTTGTTTCATTGACTTCTACTTAAACCAAACAAAGAAGAAATTAAGAGCTAGCAAGGTTGATGTTGAAATCCTGTGGAAGCTGGGGAAAGCTATAAAAAGATGGGAAAACGTAATTTTTATCATCATGGTTCTCAACAGCACTCTTGTCCCTAATGACCATTTAATTCAAAACTTGTGTTATCTTTTTATAAACTCTCAACTGCTTAATGCCCTTTTTAATTGGACATTCAGTTTTAATCTTCAGGTACTTACAAGCAATTAATAGCTGAAAGAATTAGCACTTCATACTTTGACTATCAATGTAATTAAAAAAAGTAGAAGGATCCTATTTGTCAATTTAAATCCTAATTGTTTGAATAATTAACTGTCGGAGGGTTGATTTGAACTGTTAGATTTCATCTGTTCTATCAATTTAAAATTGCTAAATCTAACTGATGTGGCAAGGTGCCCTCTCAGGCTCACCAGGCTTCAGTCCTTTAGGCTCTGGTGAGGCAAGTGCTGCCCAGGCGAACCGCCTAGAAAGCTCAGGGGCAGGCTTTCCCCTCCCCTAGTCACTCCCTTCTGGCTGGGTCTTTTACCCTCTGTCTAAGGAAAGCAGTCTCCTGGCTTGGAGAGGCTCCCTGTCTGGCTGCCCCCAACTTGCTGGCAGCCTCACTCCTCTGTCTCTTCCCCCCTCCTAGCCAGGGAGGAGGGTTTAAAAAAGGTCTCTGTCAGGACTTAATTGGTACCAGCTGATCTTGCCTGCCTCCCTGGCAACCTCTCCTCAGTTGAGCCCAATTGACCTGTGGTTACCTCTCCGACCACCACCCTCTCTGGGTTTACCACACTGAACAGGCAAAAACATGAGACCAGATTGTTATATCCACTGAATCCCCTTTGCACCATTCTGGCCATGATGTAAATAGGCTCCAGTGTAAATAAGAATCAGGCGTATTAGGAAGAACCTGCCTATGTTATTGCACTCACTGTCCATAGTTTTATGTTTATAATTTAAAAAATAATAATAAACACACCAACACTTAAATAAGTTTTATATCCACATTCCTGTATTTGTCAGGTGACCAAGGGATTCAATATAATCAAATATGTTCCACGGGTCAGGGGGCCATTATATTATTATGAACAGTGCCAAACTCAGCTGCTGTGTAGCGAAGACTACATGATAAGTTGCTCTAATTTACCTTGAGAGTTCTCTGTTAACATAGGGTGCGAGAGCATTTGGGGTGTCATATGAAATCCTAGTTGTTATTATGTACTGCTTTTAAAAGCTATCTTAACATACTCTGTTAATATGATATGATTTTTAAAAAAATGTGTTTCATCTCAAGGAGGAACAGGACGCTTGTGTCTCAAGCACTGGGCCCACGCTCAGGAGATTTCGATTAAATTGCTGGCTCTGCCACAGATCTCCTGTGTGACCTTGAGCAAATCAGTAAGGCCCAGATTTTTAAAGGTATTAGTTAGGTGTTGCAGCATTCATCATTACAATGCCTAACCGATTTTTTCAACAGGACACATAACTCTTTCTCGATCTTCCCTGCCTGTTTTAGCAGACCACATATATAAAGCACTGGTAGAAATAAAGAGACAACAGCTGATCCCCTTAGTTAGCCTCCTCCTAAGAACAGCAGCTCAGGTACTGTTTCTAAAATTGGTGCTGTTGTTAGTGATATGCTTCCAGTGCCTACTGGCCAACATAATGTGAAATCATTCATATTACAGATACAGCAACTGAATCAGCACAAATTGTACCTTTGTTGTCAGCCTCAGCAGAGAGCCCACATACTCAGTGGGTATGTAGAATATATCCCCTCAACCCAGAAATGGTCCCTGCAGAGCAAGGTTGAGCGATACTGACAGATGAATTAGTGTATCCACTTTATGGCTATTCTAAAATATTGCTAGTTAGTTTAGAATTAGAATAGATTCTGCATTTCTTTTAATTAACGAATTTATGAAATGTCCTCAAACAGACCAACCAGCCTTAAAATTTTGGCTACCAGTTTAGTGTCCAAGTGAAAACCTCATTTTGTTTACTTAGTAGAAATGTACCAGACAGACTACAAACTACAAACCCTCAGATAATGCATTTACAAAGGTTTGCTTTTCAGGATTGATATTACAAGTAATTAGCATGACATTTAATAAATTACATTTCTAGAACTGCTAAAGCTAACAGTCAAAAAAACAGCCTTGTTTTGTTTTTTAAAAGCCATTTGCATTGTAGCACATTTTATGCAGTATTTTTGCCAACTCATGTTTAAAACATTTACATGCATGAAATAAACATCCTTTGTATACATCCAACTTACTATTACAGTGTTCTCAACTTAGCACAACCCCTGATTAAGTGAATTGTGACAAGGAAAATATATTTCCATATCCCAATTTATGGACTCATTCTATAGTTAAAATCCTTGCTTAATGTAGTACGGTTTTTCTGAACACAATTCAAGCAGTAAACAATTCAGTCGCCACTTTAGTTTTTCTTTGAATAAAGAAGAATGAGATACGGTGTAATCACATTTCATACAACTTTCTCTAATCCTCAGTATCGAGCTAGGATAATAGGAAATAATGGTAGCCACTTTGAACAATTTGGATTTATCTTTGAACCCTGCTACCCAGTGCTGAAGCTACATTTGTTTATATAAACCATATTTTGGTACATTAAAAAATTAAGTGTTCCAGGATATTAATTAGAAATTTGGTTGCCTTTGCTGATCTAAAAGTTTCACTATGTTAAGGAGAAAGGTAAGTGTCCTACCTACATCATGGATTCATCAACTTTGTTTTAGTACATAAGAAATTTTGAAGCCTCTTCACCAGCCTAACAAATTTCACTGTCACTTGCCTCACCCTGTTATTCAGCTAGCACAATTCAAATTGACAGTACAGGAGAGAGGGCGGAGCCATCAATCTGGACTGCAGCATAAAAACTGAGCTCCCACGAAATGGCCTTGTAAACCATTTTTTGGCAGGAAATGCATGATTTGGGAGACGGAGAGTAAAATGCTTGCCCCACTGTAATCAATGGCAAAACTCCAATTGACTTCAATGGGGCCAGCATTTCACGCAGTTTCTGCTATGGAATTATGGCTAAACAGCATGGCTGCATCTATAGTATAGTATACAAATTTATAGAAGCTAAGGGAGAGGAACTGTGACCAACTTCACTATTTTGGTATAGGCGTGGGAACTAAGGATTATGGGGGTGCGGCAGCATCCCCATGTTTTATGTGGGTCTCCACTCCTGGCCCCACATACATGGTCCCAGCTGCCAGCTCCATGTCCAGGCTCTGCTCCTGGCCACACACCCACCCCTACCTGTGGCCCCAGCCTTTGCCACCTTATCCCTGTCCAGGTCCCCCCTTCCTGGAGAGAGAGCCCTGCTCCTGGCCCCATCTGGGGGCAGGAACACAAACAGGGATAAGAGGGCTGGCTTTCAGGGCCCCCACTATTAAAAATGTTCCAGCACCACTGTATTTGAGCCACATTTTTGAAATACCCACTAAGATTGGTAGAACGTGCATTTAGCCTTCCATTGCCCATCACTTCATAATTACTTTATGGAAATGAAGATTATGACAATAACTAGGACTGAACCTCAGTGAAGTAATATTTTAACTGCAAATCATACACAGGCAGGAACAGTGGCAAAAATACCAGCAGCTTTTATGTACCAGACTCCTTCTAGGACTATCACCAGTGGAGTTGGACCAGTGTGGGAGCAATGATGGGAGATTTCCCCAAAAATCTTCAGCACAAAGATCTGAGATTTCCACACACCCTCCATCTTTCCCTCTTTGATAGGTCTTTCTTTTCTTTCCCTTTTCTCCTAGGGTCTCGACTCAAGGTTTTTCTTCCCACAAAGGTCTCCTCTTCCTTTCCCTCTCCCCACTTTTTCCTGCTTACTCCAAGTCTCACTTCCCATCCATCCTCAGGGTGTCTCTTTCTTCCACTCCCCAATCAGGCCTTATTTCATGGATGTCCATTGCCTTGAATCCATGATCATACAAGTCTTTCTATGATTTAAAGTACTCAGTCTGACCCCTAGACTCCCATGGACAAGTTCCATAACAGTGAAAAAGCAAAGAAAAGGTGGTGAAAGAGTCGTGTATACATATAAATGGATTATGCTCTGTAGCAGGGCGGCAACTCACCCCTGCAGCACCTCCTGCTGGTTCATCCAGGAATTAGCTTGCCAGCGTCTGGAGCGCCCTCTGCAGGACGATGTCCTGCTTGGGGAACCCCCACGCTCTACTCCCACTTTGCCTCAGTCTAGGCAACTGCCAGTCACCACTTGCCCCCGTTCTCTGGGGCAGACTGCAGTATAATTGCCACTCATCACTGGCAAGGGGGCTTGGCCTGCTGCTTCTACCTCTGTAGCCCTGGGCTTCCCCCTGCAACCCCAGTACCCATTGTGGGGCCTTCTCCTAGGCCCTGCAGCCTGGGGGTTTCCAGGCTAGAGCTTCCCCAGCTCCTCCTGCCTTGCCCCAGCCCTGCTTCACTCTAGGTACCTTGCCCAGCTCCCTACAACCAGGCCTGTCTACCTCTGTGAACAGAGGAGACTCTCTTCCTCAGGCCCCTGCCTCTCAGCCCTTTTATAAGGGCCTGGTCTGTTTGGGGAGTGGCCACCCATCTGAGCCTGCTTCCCAATCAGCCCAGCTTTTCCCTACTCAGCCCAGGAGCTGCTTGCCCCCAGCCACAGCCCTTCCCAGGGCTGTTTTAAACCCTTCTCCACTGGAGTGGGGCAGTCACCCCACAACATGCTCCCTTAGAAAAAGCACTTTGAACTGCAAACTCTTCCCTTCCCCTACTCTTATCACCATGGGTTATTTTTTAAATGTGTTTTCACAGCAGCTCTTCTGAAGTGAGCAGTGCTACTTTGGGACCCAGGTACTAGTGCAGTAATTACTATTGTTCAATTCTGTATTTAATAGACAAGTGAGACCACTACTGAAAATATAACAGTGCTCATAAAGATAGTCTACCAGATCCTTGTAGAAATACGTCTGAAGATGCCATCCCAAAACAAGCTCTGTTCTGTTCACATCAGTGGTGGGGGTTTTTTTGTTAAGGGCTGTTGCAAATGAGAAGGGAGGGGGAGGCAGAAAGAACAGGGGAAGGAATGAAACCCGTGGTTCCGAATTCTCTGCCTTTGCTATAGCAGCAAAAGTCTACTTGATCATATATGCAGAATGAGCTCATTTACTCAAGTACTTCAGAAACTAAGACAGCTCTTAGGGCTCTAAACTACCCTTGATTTCATTGTCAACAGAATATTTAAATGCCACGAGCAATGTAGTGTGAATGTTTTTATTAAAGGTCAGATTCTTTTCCTGTCTGATGAGATGAGATCTCTCCACCTCTTTCCTTTTTATGCTAGAAGTAGTTCTTATAAGCATTCTGCTTATTTTCACCCATGTTTTTTTCTCTTTTTCCCACTGCATGACACAATTTCAGTCAGTACCCTCCTTTATAAAATGAAGGGACACTGTGTTTCCCCATGAACCAGCCCCATTAAATGAGTATTTCAATATTATCAAACAAGTGTGTTTGTATGATAGATCTATTTTCATGAACTGTGGGGAATCCAGCAAGAAAAATAATCTTTTCTACCTGCTTTCTGTTATAAAGTGGAAATGAACCAGCAGCACAAAGCATAACACCCACAAATTGTGTAAGGTATCTTGAAAATGTAGTGACACTAGTGCTAATAACTCCACCATTTTATAAAACAACAAAGTGACTGAAAAGGGAACTACTTTGGAAACTAAAGACAACAGCATATCTTCATCTAATACTATTCTGTTCCCTTTGAAAAATTGCTCATTTCCTTAACACAAAATCAGGAGTCCAAAGATCTGAAGTCTATTGCTAGACCTGCCACAATTCCAAAAAGCAAGTCACTTATTCTCCCTATGGCTCAGTCTTTACATCTATAAAAGGGACTGATGATACAAACCTACCTTATTAATCTATATCAAAAGATTTGAGACCTTCAGATGCTAGGTACTAGAGAAGTACAGATATTACTGTTATTAGTAGTTAAAATTTATCTTCCTACTGCAGATCAGAATGCATAAAAATAATACATAAAAATGATAGGTTCTAAATTAGCTGTTACATAAAGAGATTTGGAGTCATCGTGGATAGTTCTCTGAAAAACATCAGCTCAAATGTGCAGCATACATAAAAAAAAGCTAAAAGAATGCTAACAATCATTAGGAAAAGGACAGATAATAAAAAAGAAAGTATCGCAATGCCACCATATAAATCCATGATACACCGACACTTCAAATCGCACTTGCAAGTTTTGGTCATCCCATCTCAAAAATGATGTATTAGAATTGGAAAACGTACAGAGAAGGGCAACAAAAATGATTAGGGGTATGGAACAGCTTCCATATGAGGAGAGACTGGCAAGACTGGGACTGTTCAACTTACAAAAGAGATTATTATGGGGGGAATATAATAGAGGCCTATGAAATCATGAATGGTGTTGAGAAAAAAAGCGTTATTCACCCCTTCACATAACCCAAGAACCAGGGATCACCCAGTAAAATGAACAGGTAAAGGTTAAAACAAACAAACAAACAAGAAGTTTGTTAGGAATCATTAAAAAAGGGATAGAGAATAAGACAGAGAATATCTTATTGCCCTTATACAAATCCATAGTGCGCCCACATCTTGAATACTGTGTACAAATGTGGTCTCCTCATCCCAAAAAGGATATACTGGCATTAGAAAAGGTTCAGAGAAGGGCAACTAAAATGATTTAGGGGTTTGGAACGGGTCCCATATGAGGAGAGATTAAAGAGTCTAGGACTTTTAACCTTGGAAAGGAAAAGACTAAGGGGGGATATGAAAGAGGTATATAAAATTATGAATGGTGTGGAGAAAGTGAATAAGGAAAAGTTATTTACTTGTTCCCAGAATAGAAGAACTAGGGGCCACCCAATGAAATTAGTGGGAAGAAGGTTTAAAACAAATAAAAGGAAGTTCTTCTTCACACAGCGCACAGTCAACCTGTGGAACTCCTTGCCTGAGGAGGCTGTGAAGGCTAGAACTATAACAGGGGTTAAAAGAGAACTGGATAAATTCATGGAGGTTAAGTCTATTAATGGCTATTAGCCAGGATGGGTAAGAAATGGTGTCCTTAGCCTCTGTTTGTCAGAGGGGGGTGATGGACGGCAGGAGAGAGATCACTTGATTACCACCTCTTAGGTTCACTCACTCCGGGGCACCTGGCATTGGCCACTGTCAGTAGACAGGATACTGGGCTAGATGGACCTTTGGTCTGGCCCAGTACGGCCTCTCTCTTATGTTCAAGTATTTCTTTGAACAATGCACAACTGGTTTTCAATGGATGTTGTGAAGGCCAAAGGTTGAACTGGGTTCAAAAAAGAAATAGATAAGTTCATGGAAGATAGGTCCATCAATAGCTATTAGCTAAAACATGCCAGAAGACCATCCCACAGATCCTTGCAGACCCCAAGAGACATCCAAGAGGTAAGGACCCCTATCAGGGATGCTCTGTGGCTCCTACTGGTTGTGTCCCAAAAAGTTCTCCATCCCCCCGCCCACCCATCCCCAACCCCTGGTCTCGGATAGCAGTGCTCCATTGGAGTTTTGACACCAGTCCTTCCCTAGCCAGTGGTTACTCCCCGGTCCCCCCACTGCCTTGAAGAGGTATTCTCACTAGTAAAGAAGTACCCAAGTCTATAATTTCTTTATTTCACAAGGACTGATTAAGGATATTATATATCACCCAGGCTCCTCCCTGCAGCCTACTCCATCCTCTCTGCCTATTTGCAGATCCCTTGATCTGTGGAATACCCCTTTTGGATTCTGAGGCAAAAGTGGAAATGCTGATAAGAATGGGTGGTCCATTCAAGCAGGAAAGTGGTAATCCACGTATTTGTCATAGGAGCACATTCATAAGAACATACAGTAAGAACAGCAATACTGGATCAGACTAAAAGTCCGTCTAGCCCAGTATCCTGTCTTCTGACAGTGGCCAATGCCAGGTGCCCCACAGGGAATGAACAAAACAGGTAATCATCAAGTGATCCATCCCCTGTCATCCATTCCCAGCTTCTGGCAAAGAGAGGCTAGGGACACCATCCCTGCCCATCCTGGCTAATAGCCATTGATGGACCTATCCTCCATGAATTTATATAGTTCTCTTAATGCTAGCTTGGGAATAAAGATCCTCAAAAAAGGTGGAGGGGCAGGGCCAACACAAATACCTTTTATTTTTATTCATTTTTGGCAAAAGATAGGTTGATATTTCTGCCATACATTATAAAATGGACTATACCAAGTCTTTACCATCAACTGAAGTTATGCCCATGTGCAAAATGGGACAACGCTTTTCAAAAAAGCACGTGCACTTTTGTGCATGCCCTGCTTGGCAGATGCACAAGCCCTGCTGTTCGTATATATAGTTTTGGAATCCCTGCTCCATATCAAGCAATTTTCTTAGCTGTACAAATTATTCGTCCTTCACAACAATGCATTAGCCTCTTTTAATTAACAATGAGTAAATTACCTTCACAAGAACTACTATTTATTGTTTAAAATAAAGCTTAGATGGGGGAAAATATCGGAAATCTGAAAGAACACTTCAAACATTTGGCTACATTTCTACTCCCACAGGACATTAGAAAAATCTTCCCTCCCCCCCCTTACTTTACAACAGAGCCAGTCAAATGATACCTGCCAGATCGTGAATATATCTTTTTTTCATCAAATAAAATTATTTAATGAATGTCTGATGTAGTCAGGTGGTTCAACAGGGACTCTAATGCTCTTTGATTAATAGTCAATTAATATTGCCACTAAATTAGACAAAATATTTCTCTTACATGTTCCTGACCATTTACACCACCACCTCTTATCAGTTCCTATTTGCCAACGATAAAAGCTATGATAATCTAAGATGGAATCCCTTTGAGCTCAAAACTATCTGTATAACTTGTAGATAACAGTGCCTTTTACACTAATGGAACAAAAACGGCATTGTACAAAAAAATAATGAAATATGAAAATGTAAAAATGTACAGGAATTGTTAAACATTTGTTCTTGAAAGTTTATACAGATAACCATATATTTATATCGATCCATTAGCAGAGAAGAAATGACAGATAGATATTTTGTTACATGTAACATGCAGTGTGCTTAACATCAGCTTTCTGTCAATTCTATAAAATTATGAGTACAGAAAAGCTAGTACTAACAAAATGATCAATAAGTTTGTTTAAAACAATCCTTTATCTACTTTACTCTCTCCCTTTCTTTCCTCTTTACCATGGCCCCCGTCCTACAATCCAATCAGCACAGATCCATACTTTAGTCCACATGGAGTCCCAGCAATGACATCACTTGAGCACCACTTAAGCTCCTGCCATGCAGATCAGACACTACATTTTAGAGCAAAAGTCTGCAACCAAGACAGTAGCCACAGACTAGGAACTACTGCATTGCAGGTTTATTCACGACAGGATTGGATATTTTTCTTTCACCTCAGCAGTTTACTATTTGTATTATGCTACAATTTTTAATAAATTCTTCTATGCTACTAAGAAAGAGCAAGATTATCTCACGTCCTATGCCCCCGACTCTGTTGTATGGGCTACGGAAACCCCAGGTCACAGTGAGTAGGGGAGGGAAGACACCAAAGACTTGTTATGCCCCTCCTGCACAGGTGGGGACAGAGTGGGTGGTAGAAGCAGGGAATAGATAGAGCATTGACTATGCCCCGCTTCCAATATGGTGGCCAGCAGAGCTCAGCCCGTTTGGAGAGGAAAGTAGTCCAAAACTGGTATAAACAGCAGCAAATTGTTTTCTCCCTGAAACAAGGGTTGGACCAGAAAGGGACTTGGAATCCCCTCCCTGAACATCAAGGATTATACACAATCTAGAGCAGATTTATGTTGCAATCTAATCCCAAAGAACAGTAAAATAAAGCTGTCATTGCGTCACAATCAGCATTTTGTAGATGTGCTCAAATTATGCCTGAAGTTTATTTACAGTGCAAATACTGTTTTGTAGATTTTCTGTTATTTTTTCTACAATATGTAAAAATTAAGATTATACATGTGTAGCTATCTTGACTACAATTAACACAAAGAATAGATTTCTACTCATTCTGAATGTCTGATGCTTTCAGAGCTCAGCATTGTCTTTTTTCTTTTTAAAATAGCTTTACCTTTTCTCATGCTAAGACTGGTGCGCAGAAAAAAAAGGTAAGATCAAAACAGACTGATCATTTTGGTGTTAAAGATACATGGGCTGACAGTTGCTAAGTACAGTAGAGTAACAAAATCTTTTGTGACTATCATAATTCAGAGTCTAGTAATCTCTGTTAGAGCTCTTAGTGTAGACACTCATGGCTGGCACATGCAAGCTCACTCAGGCTTGTGGGGCTTGGACTAAGGGGCTATTTAATTGCAGTGTAAACATTCAGCCTTGGGCTTCAGCCTGAGCTCTGGAAACCTCCCATCTCTCAGGGTTCTAGAGCCTGGACTCCACCCTGAGCCAGAACGCCTATCCCACAATTCAATAGCCCCTTAGCCCAAGCTCCATGGGCCCGAGTCAGCTGGCACAGGTCAGCCATGGGTTTCTAATTTCAGTGTAGACATACCCAATGAGGCAATTCTAGCAAACACATTTTTCCTTGATTAGCAGAAACAGTAAAACTCAATTCAGACCAATACCTCATTTGCAGAGAGGTCCAGCCATTTTACCCAGTTTTTCATTAGTCAGTGTGCACTGAAAGGTTCAGAGAGATTAAATCTCCAGTCCCACATCAGGATCCATTAGACCCCTAAAGCCATACAGAGTCACATTGTTGTCAGTGGGTAGCCACAAAGGTGCAGGGCTGCCTGTAGGGTGACCTGATGCCCCCATTTTATAGGGACAGTACCAATTTTGGGCCCTTTTTCTTTTATAGGCTCCTATTACCCCCCATCCCCGTCCCAATTTTTCACACTTGCTGTCTGGTCACTCTAGTTGCCTGCTACCAGATTCTGATGCAGAACCAGGAGTCTAAAATGGTAGAAGAAAGCAATTCATCCCAGCTCCCCCCTTTACTCTGTTATAACCACTGACTACACTGGATTGTTAATGTCAGTGGTATTGTCAATCCGCCAACAAGAGTTCTTACCCATGTGCAGACACCAAAGCTTTCTTGCCACAGGGTTGACAGAATCTTTCATATGTATTCAGCATATATGTAGTATATTGCAGCAGAAAGATAGGAATCAAAGCATTGGTGCAGGTAAACCATCCTGTAACTGTATTTTCCAATTCAGGATCAGGCTACACAGTAACTTCCTTCTTTCAGTTCTAACGACATACAGGATTCAAGCCAGCTCAAAAAGCTTGTCCACTGGGATTTCAAAGGATATCTACTCAATGGTATCCTTGGAATACATGAACTCTTAGAATTAACAACTAGTTAAGATTAATTTCTTTATTTCTTTCCCTGGAACTTCTAAACTCAAAGTGAGATATTGCTTTAGAATATTTGTATCATAACATTTAAAAAATATAAACAAAAGAAAGAACTTTTTTAATGAATGCAACATAATGCAAATCAAATCTAATGCCATTAACAAGACAACATTTACCTTTGTATTGCATCTGAAGCCAAGGAATGTTATCATGTATGCATGTGGAAACACTGGGTAAATTGAAGACCCCACTTGAAAATGCAAGAGAAATTCACATCATTTAGCTTTTACATATTCCCTATATTACATACTTAAATGACAAGATCAACTACTATACAGTATATATTGTCATTTTTTCAGTATTTAAAATATAATTTTAAAGGATTTTTTTTAACTAATCCACTATCAAGGGAACTAGGTGGCTTTGGGACTTGCTAACGGGGTGGAATCTAATTTCTAGATTTGATGTTTTGCTCCCAATCTATTATGCCCTAAAGTTATGACCAACATTTGGCATCAATGTGAAATAAGTAGATGGACTCAGTTCAAGCTCTCCAACTCCTAGTGGGCAGGCTTCCCACATCACGAAAATCAACACAACTGCCACCCTTTTCGGTGGTGTCAATAGAGAAGCCAAGGAGTGAATGAGCATGGAGACACAATTACCATGTCAACCCTGGAGATTACAGAGTTTATCTATATTGGCAGAGAAGAAGAGGATCTTGTGGTGTCTGTGTGTGTGCTATCCTGTGAGATGGGCTTTAATGCAAGACTATCATAAGCACTAAAAGAGAAATCACTTAAAACAGAAAATGTTCCACACTGTTGTTGTAGCCATTCTCCTCATTATGAACCAAACTATGGCTTGGCTTGTGTGACTGCCCAAGGGGAGGATAAGAAGTATCCTTATCCCCTCATGCTGGCTACCCATGCCTCAGATAGCAGCGTGAGGAGAGAAACCTCCTACAATATCCCCCTCCCAAACAAATGAGTGGGAGTAGCTTGACCTTTGGCTTCATTCCTTCCTCCCAACACTGCCAAACTGCCTTCTGATTTGTTCCAGGGTTGTTTTTCCGAAGACTCCCATTCATTTTAAATGTTACATTCAAAGTAGTTTACTAATAAGCCTTTTTGAGGTGTTGTCCAGGATGTTTTTCAGAAATAAAAATAATACACATTCTAGTCTGAACATGAAGTTTGGGGATATATTCACTGCTCAGCTATCCACATGTTCAGTTAAAGTGATTTGATTTGTCCCATTTTAATTAATGTTGTTGCACTACCATTTAGTTTTACATATTGATGACTATGGAAAAGTTATATGCCAGACAATGACATAGTGCATGTTTGTCCCAGAGCTCAGTTCCCAGCATTACTATAAAATGACTGTGTGCTGCAAAAGTATCAGCACATGAGCAGCTCTGAGTCAATCATGAATGTTGGCATGCAAATACACCCACCAGGAATTCCCATAGCCGGTAATAAGATAAGGGACTTTTAAACCCAGAGCAGCATTTTCATGCCTAATGTTAACCAGGGACATGAGCATCCAGATATTAGCAACAAGTCAATAGAAAATTCAGAGGGAGGGTACCAATATTATAGTATGTGTATATTTTCACCTTAGGCATTTTAGATTTGTTAGTATCCTAACTTATACAAAAATTTAGATACAGCTTTTGAACTCTGGACAGAACTGGAGCATTCTACCTGGCTCTGTTAGTGCTATAACACCCATATCAGTAATGCTAAGAGCATTTGTAGTTCTATTTCATTTATTTTACAATTTTATTTTCATATTAGTATCAAGTAAGTAAATGCACTTCTAGAGATTTGATACATTACATCGGTATTAAAGATACTCAACGTTCAGCCATGTGCCTTGTAACACCATCTAAGAAAATTATTCTGTGCATGTCTTATTGTCTAGATTTTAGATACAGTTTTCAAAAGTAAAATTACAATTCTGTGCATGCTTTCGTTTTCTTTATAGCTCACCCAAAACATTTGTGAACAAAACCCAATTCTTTTTACATCCCTAAAGTTACTGGATTTCAATGGAAGCATGATCCTTAGCATTAAACAGTGTTGTTTATGAATTTTGATATAAATCTTGTGGGTAAAAGTCTCCTGGCTCCTGCCATCCTCAGCCTCACACTTTATTCCTGTCTTGTACCTGATGGGTTGGATTGATTGCTGATGGGTTGGACTGATTGCTCTCCCTAGTTCATGAGCGCCATTCAGCACCCATTTCCCAGCGGGACTAGCCAGCACTTTAGTGGTCAGACTGCTGGGTCAACTCTAGGATACCAGCACTCAATCAATGAGAGTCAAAAAATGAAGCTGTGGGAAGCCTGCACAGTAATTAAAATCTGACATTTTAAAAGAGGAGATTGAGCTATATGTGGTGACCTCAAAACTGTTTCCTTATAGTTCTTGTGTCTGGGTGTCAATATAATGTTTTGCTATAGGTTCTAATCCTGCACCACTGAAGTGAATTGAAGTTTTGCCATTGATTTCAATGATAAATGAATCAGAACCTTAAAGTGTATAAACAGTCAAACTCAATCCCCCCTTAAAAGAAGTCTGTAGCATATATCATTGAAAAGGGAGTTTATCCTACATGTGCAGTAAGATCTTAGTCTTGGATATAAACTATGTCCTTGTGAAGTACTGATGACTCCATCTATGTAACACTGTTTATAGGCAAACAAAGCCCCCACCCCAACCCCCAGATTTGTTACAATTTCATTAATTCAAAAGCATTGATAGACCCATTAGTATCTAAAATTTAAGTAATTTACAGTAAACATTCCTTTTTTAAAAGTTATACCCTATCAAATGTCAAGGTCACATTCATATATAGCGTTGAGTGGGAACGGGGAGTAAATGGCAAAATGGAGAAGTAGATATTCATTGTCTTTCAGCCAACTATAATGAAGTTTTACCTGACAGATGCATAGTTTTTACTTTCCTTACACTTCATCTCTCTATTCACTGATTCAATCCTGGCCAATAGATCACTTAGGCGAATTGTTTCTATTAAAAACAAAAAAGAAAAACATTTAAAAGTAATTAGCTGTATATCTGTATATACACTTCTAACAAACTAAATGGGACACCTGATCTTTTCCTACAACAAAGGATTTGTGAAACTTCTAATACATGCACATACTGCCAATAGTTATTTTCTCATCTGTTGCTCCACAATTAATTTTCACTCAAACACTAAGCAAGTGGACCACACACAAAGCATAGCTGTTTTATATTTGTGAGCCCAGAGAAAACCAGGCCACTTTTAATTGTATAAACTGCTTCAGGGAAGGATCTTGCTAGGAATGTAGGTATGCAGGGCAATGTTTCTAAGTATAACAGGTAGCAAAAACACTTGGCAGATTTCAACAGGGTGGGTAAATGCAAAGACTCCTATTCTCCTTACTTCTTTACTTCACCCACCCAAAAATAAAGAATTCTGGAAGAGAACTATCTATCGTTGTCTATTCCCCAAAATTAATATAGACTCACAGACTAAGGCCAGAAGGGATCACTTAGTTTGACCTCCTGCACAATGCAGGCCACAGAATCTCACCCAGCCATTCCCATAATAGACCCATAACCTCTGCCTAAATTACTGAAATTCTCCAATCATCATTTAAAGATTCAAGTTGCAGAGATCTACCATTTACTCAAGTTTTGACCAGCAGCTGATACATGACGCATATGCTCCAGAGGAAGGTAAGGAGCCCTCATGGTCTCTGCCAATCTGGCCTGGGGGAAAATTCCTTCTCGACCCCAAATATGATGATCAGTTAGATGCTGAGCATGTTGGTAAGACCCACCAACCAGATACCTAGGAAAGAATTCCATGTAGTAACTGAGAATCTTCCATAGCTAATGTCAAATCTCTAGCCATTGAGGATAGTTGCTACTAACTGTCTCAGATAGGTCACATGCCATTATAAGCAATCTCACCATACCATCCTCACTATAAACTTTATGCTTTTAGTTATACACTATGTTCATTTGGAGACACAAGATTTTTATTTATTTGAATATCCAGGTAAACATATTATAAACCATTATGGGCCAAGGCAAAACTGCCTGGTTTTCATATTTTCAACTGTCATAAATGCTAATTCAGCACCTCTGGAAACCACCTGATTTGAGTGGAGAGAGAGAGAGAGATAGAGAGAGAGAAAACATAGAAAGAAAAATAGAAATAGGTTCTATAATTAATATTATAATATATATATATATATATACACACACACACACACTATATATATATATATGGAATAATGGAATCTTAAAAATGCAAGAGTTCTAACCCTCTAGTAGAAAAATACAAGATTATTTAGCAAACTCACATTGATCTTAGGAGCTATGCTTTTCTAATCCCATTGGATGCAACCTGCTTAGCATTTCAGATGAAGGCCCAAAACATTCTGGCAGTTTTCCCAAAGAAAATCAGTCCCCAAAACCAAATATGGCCAAAAGAAAAATGTAATAGTTGTGCACAAAGGGAAAAATCTTTTGCCCAGTACATAGTTTGGATCAAGCTATGGAGCAGTTTCCATAATCCCTGCACACACAAACACAAAGGCAAAGAAAAGCCATGGGATGCGTGTAGCTACAGATATTCTGGGCTGTCACTGCCTATGAATTCCTTCTCTGAACTAACTTTTAGAGATTCCTTGTACAGTTTATCTTGCCCTCACATGCCCAAAACAACCCCTATAACAGGGACCTTGCACTCCCAGAGAGTATGGCCAACTACTGATCTTCCCTTCTGTGGAAGTGTGAGATATAGTAGCACCTTATGCCTATTTAGAACAACTGATTAGTCCTGAGAATAGTCAGGCCAGTGCAGGATGACGTGTATGTAGAGTGGCTACACAGCTTCAGATCTGTGGTTTGGATCCCTGGAACTGCTTCAAGAGTTAGGAGCCTTATATGTGAGCTCCCTCTCCTCTGACTTGCCTTCTGCATATCCAGCACTAGAGCTGCAGTAACTCCCAGAGAATAGCAGAGGTTACAAAGTCCTGTGGCACCTTAAAGACTAACTATAAAGTTTTGAAGCATAAGCTTTCGTGGGCTAATACCCACTTCGTCGGATGCAAGCACCGACGAAGTGGGTATTAGCCCACGAAAGCTTATGCTTCAAAACTTTATAGTTAGTCTTTAAGGTGCCACAGGACTTTGTTACCTCTGCTATTCCAGACTAACACGGCTACCTCTCTGATTCTTCCCAGAGAATAGTTGCAGGGGGCAGAGGAGAGACCATTAATGATGGAAGAAAATGGTCTCAGGTGGTTTAGAGGATCTTGAGGAGCTGGCTGCTGAGATTGAGAGCAACTACTGAGTGTTATTTTCTCCCAAGATTAGATCTCCCCTCCACACTGTGGCCAGATCTGGGTCATTCTTATTTGTACCATGGAGTAGGACTTTTGCATTTAATCTAGTATACTATAAGGTATCGTTGTGACTATGTAATTCTGTTGTCGGTTTCTTTACATAATTTATAGGCAAGGACAAATTAAGGCAATCCATGGCTGTAGGTACCACGCACATGGTGCCCTCAGGCACAGCCCCCATGCATTGATCCTGGCCCTTCCATAGGGGTGGCAGTATGTGTTCACACATCTTGGAGCTATTGTTTGTTGTTTTCAGTCTGAGACAGGAATCAGCTACACTCAGGTGACATTTTCAAGTTTTCATTTACATTTGTGAGAGCTAGAAACATTTAATTTTTAAATGAAGCTAAAATTATCACATTGTTGGACTCCTGGAAGTGGAACCTCAGCATGGGACCATCATGCCTATGCCGTCATCCATCCCTTTTTATAGGTTTAATAGGCCTCATGAATTTTTGATCCATGTTTCACTTTATGTTTTTATAAGTTAAAGAGGATCAGGCATTTCAGAGACCACACCTTTACTAGGTTTAAAATAAGTATATCATCAATTTAACAAGATACAACAGTATTTTCAGTTTTGCTGTGATCAGCAACTTTCCACATTCCACAGGGAGAGCCTCAGTCTCACTGTATTGATGGCTTAAAGATCTTTAGTCTTCTCTTCTCCAAAAATCTGTATACTCAATACATGGGGTAGGAAGATAGTAAAGGGCTTTGGAGTAAACAGCTGTGCATTTTTTCTTCTCCAATTTTGCATTCAATATGAATTTAGCAAACTCTCTCAAACAGTCTGACAAATCCTTTTCCCTCCCAGTTCTATTTTCAGTCTCAGTTCTTGTGTTATCACTTTGCCATCTCCTCAGTCACTATAGAGTTTTTCAAGGTAGGAAATTTTGAATTTCTAGTGTAAAAACAAGTAGCAAAAGCCTCTTTGGCTTAAACTTCAAGTCTTCTTTGAATATGATAAAGAACCAAAAGAGGCATTACCTTTAACCTTGCACAGGAAGAGGCATGACTGTTCCAGATCCTAGTTAGGCATGTTCTTCAGAGATGTTGTTTTATTAGTAGTTCCATTCCTCTTTGCATTAAATACTTTGCAATGTCTCTCTCATTCTGACACTTTCATTCATACTTCACCGTTTTATTGGCATATTAAGCTTTGAAAGATAGTACAATTATTTGCTATGTTCACATCCACCAAATTTTGAACACACTATATAAAGATGTTCGGTGATACTGATTGAGTAGGTTCAGGCATAGCTGATTATCTTGCTGACATTCTGGGGCTGATTGAACAGAACTGTCCTTTGATTAGACTACCAAAACCACGAGTCCTGCCTGATAGCAATATTTTGGAAAGACACTGACAACCTGCACACCATATTGTTGAATCAGATGTCAATTATTCTGAAGTTCATGCATAAAAGACTACAGAAATCCTTAAAAATGTCCACTGGTCTACCTTTGTTTTTCCCTTTCAACCAAGCAAGCATGATAGCCGAATGTCATAATAAAATTGTTAAAACAACTGCAACCAGAGGGTTACGTTGTTGCTGCTGTATCCAACTGCAGGCTCTCTCAGGCTTCTCCATCCAGGTTGCTTCTCTCTGACCCCACTGGGACCTTCTTCTGGGGTTTCGTTCCCCTTGACTGTTGCCAGAGGGTTGTTAGCTAGGGGTTGTATTCCATCTTTCCTTTCCCAATCTTTTCATGTTTCCACAAATGGGAAGTTCTTTAGGGGTTTCCCCCATGCTGCTGGCGGTTCTGGTCTCTTCCTTTCTTTGTATTCCTGGTCCCAGCCAACCTACCCATTTCTATTTTTCTCCCCTGCCCGGCAGTCTGTAATCTTTTATCATTTTTGTTGCTGTGGATAAATTGGAGAAAGTGCAGATTTTTCCTTAAGTGTGGTGCCCAGAATTGGGCACAGCACTCCAACTGAGACCTCAATGGTGCTCAGTAGATGAGACAGTTATCTCCTGTGTTTTACACATGACACTTCTGTTAGTGCATCCCAGAATTTTAGCCTTTGTCACAACTGCATCACTTTGACTCATTCGACCGGTGATCCACTATACCTGCCCTCCTCCTCATCCTTTTCTGCAGCACTACTGCCTAGCCAGTTATTCTGCATTTTGTCATTGTGCATTTCATTTTTCTTCCTAGGTGTAGTACTTTGTACTTGTCCTTATTGACTGGTATTTTGAATTCATACCAATTTTCTAATTTGTCAAGGCCCATTTGAAATTCTAATCCTCTTGTCCAAAGTGCCTGTGACCCCTCCCAGCTTGGTGTCATCCATAAATTTTATGGGCATACTCACCACCCCATTAACGAACGTATTAAATTTTACTGGACCCAGGACTGGCTCTTATGGCACCCCACTAGATACACCTTCCAAGTCTGAAAGCAAACCATTGGTAACTACTCTCTGAGTACAGTCTTTCAACCAGTTGTGTCCCCACCTTACAGTAATTTCATCTAGACCACATTTCCCTCATTTGCTTAAGAGAATGTCATGTGGGACTGTCAAAAGCTTTACTAAAGATCAAGATACATCATGTCTATCCCATCCACTAGGCCTGTATCCCTGACCAAAGGAGGAAATTAATTTGGCACAACTTGTTCTTGACAATCCAAGTTAGCTATTCCTTATAGCTTTATTATTCTCTAGATGGTCACAGGTTGATTCATTAATAATTTGTTCCAGTATCTTTCTAGGAATCAAAGTTTGTCTGACTGGTCTACAATTTCCCACATCCTCTTTGTTCTCCTTTTTAAAGATGAGTATTGTTTGCTATTCTCCAGTACTCTGGGCCAGTGGTGCCCAAGCTTTTCCAGTTGCACCCTCCTCTGACCATTAACATAATCCATGTGCATCCTGCAACCCCGCATTAATGCACAGCCAAGGCTTCCTCAGTAGTGGAACTTAGACTGAAGGCAGAGCAGGAGGCAGAACTGGGGATGGAGTTGGTCTGTGGGCACAGAGGGAATGAGAGCAGAGGTTGTCAAACCAGGGTTGGGCATGTAGTGGGACTTGAAGTGTGGTTCTCAGTCCCTGCCCCCATAGGGGCTGGTCTGAACTCTACCGCATGTTCCCTCAAATGTTCTCCATGGACCCCTTCGGGGGCACACCCCACCACTTGGAGACCACTGATATGCACACTGTCATTAGACCAAACTTTATCCCTTTCTTCCTAGGTTATGGGTGTATTGGTAACACAAGAAACAACAAAAATGTAAATTTCAGCCTAAGCTTTTTCCTTAATTTTGGTTGTTCCTAGAGTTTCCTGCAGAGACCTCTCTATCCAAGACCCTAGTTCCTTCTGTCCAGTGAGAAATTCCTGCAGAGACCTCTCTGTCCTAGACCCTAGCTCCTTCTGTCCAGTGAGACATTCCCATTTTCCTTATACAGTAGACTCTCTATTATCCAGGATGATAGGGAAAAAATTAATCCTGGTTAATAAAATCATGGATAATCACCATCCATAGGAAACATGGGGAGGGAGAGTTGGTTCACCAGCCACCCTGTGCAGGGGGGAGGGGATGTTGGTTCACTGGCTGTCCTGTGTCATGATGGGGTTTTTTGTGTGTGTTTGGGGCAGCAACAAAGCCAGAGCCAGCCCTGCGAGTTACGCGTTTTGCAGTTTTTTTTGACATCCTGGTTAATCCACATCCTGGTTAACCCAATCCTGGATAATAGAGAGTCTACTGTATCCATGGTGAAGCTAATGAGGCAAACATGCCCAAATGAACCAACAGGAATCCGTCAGCTTCTGTTTGCAGGATTCCAACTTCTGCTAATGCAATGAGTCAATGTAAGAATCCTGCTCCCCTGTTACAAGGAGTAATATGTAGTAGGTAAGTGACTATATCAGTTTCAGTGTGCTGCATCTATTCCTAATAACTGTGGTTTGAGTTTTGGGATATCTATATAGATATTTATGCAGGAGCCGTTTTATGCAGGAGTATTTGAAATGAGGTGCCATCTGGCAAATCTAGGTGAATTCTTTCAAAGCTGAGAAAGAAGTAAATTTCCTCTCAGTAAACAATTTTGTATGTAAAAATGGGCCTTTGTAGCCTCAGAATTGCTAGTTAGACCTTTTCTACAGAGTACAGTATCAAAATTCATAGGAGATCATCACTGTATCTCTTAGACCTCTCTCTGGCATTATGGGACTTGTGACACCTGTTCAGGGAAAAAATAACATTTCTATGGGGTAAAAAATTACAGAAAGTTGGATTTGGTTTATAGCATATAGCCTGTGGTGGTTTTTTTCCTTTTATGTCTGAACAAATGTTTGACACAAACCACAAGAGAAAAGCCTCGTGGCATTTTCCCAGATATGCAAACAACAAAATTATATCAACACGAAATAGCACTGACTTCACTTCTGCAGTAAAGGAAAAAATTAAATTTCTGGATTCCTTCTCAGTGAGAGAAACACCCCACCCCACCCCACCCCCGTAATGAGTTTTGTTATACCTCAAGTGGCACAGTAGCAACTGTAATTTACCCGGCAAGGATATGCACAGTGGTTGGGTTTGGAAGTATTTTTGTAGATACTCATTATAGTGTATGGCTTTTTGTAATAGTGGCTTTTTGTACTGCAACAAAACTTAACACTAAAACATTCAAGTTCCACATGTGATGATGCAAGCTCCAGACTAGATGATAAAGTGAAATCAGATATAGGCAGGGAATATGATTTCTCTTCTGAGATGCCAGGTCTGAGATCTATGGAAGGAAGAAATGTGGTTCTGAGATTACAGTGAAAACATCAGGGGATGAAATATGATGAGCTCAGGCCAAGGCTATGCAGGCAACATCAGCTCCATCTGGGCTTCTACTTCTTGATTACTGGAGGGAGCAGAGAAGTCAGCATGAAGGCACACACAAGGGTCTGTTTAGGGGTGGTCAAAAAAAAATCCACTGAAATTTTTTTGCTGGAAAATTGGGTTTTTGACAAGACAAAATTCCTGAAGGTGTTTCCTTTCTGTGGAAAATTTCAACTTTTCTCTCAAAAAGCCACAAACCCCAAAGAACTTGTCAGCTAAAACTGAAGACACATTTGAAACTAACAATATTTCTCACCATTTGGTAACCCTTACAATTCGTAAATCCAGTTGTGCCACACTTGTTCACACTGAGTCATACATTGACTCCATGAGCATTCTCCTTGCAATTAAGTCAGATCTGCCATGGAAGTATGTAATTTATACCCTCTGAGAATCAGGCCACTATGAGAGAGCAAGGCAGAATTGAGCCCAAAGTAAGGAGTTACTTTCCCCCTTTTAAAAAATTATATAAAAATGAATGTGATTTTGGGGGTAAAATTGCACAGAGGAGCTAGCCAAAGACTCCACCCAGCAGTACCAGAGTGTGAGGGGGTAAAATGGAGCCCATACAAGGCCCCTCCCATTCCCAGCATTCTCTGCACCCAGAGCTGTGCAAGGCAGACACCACACCCAGACACTCCAAGGGCACTATGATCCAGGAGAGATCCCTCACAACATGGACTTGGCAGAAAATTAGAGATAGCCAGAGATGCCAGGCAGAAGGAACAGAAGCAGCCAAAGCAAGGAACTCTTTACTGTCAGACAATCCAGTCAAAACTATAGAAAGGTCTCACTTTCTCTGCCCTTTCTGATTGGCCATTTTCTCCATCCCTTCCCTCGCAGTCTCTTTTACTTTGGTTATACTGAACACCTAACCCTTATCAGTCCTGTCTCCTTCACACTCCTTCCCTTCTCTTTTCTTTCCACCTGATCCCCTTCTAAACAAACCCCCACAAATACACACTAAAAAATATTGTGGAACATACATGTTTGGTGACATCTCATTGTTCATTCTGCTTGTGCATTATACCTCTTCTCCCACCCTGTCTTGTCTGTTGATTTAGACAATTTTTCTCATTGTTTCCTAGTACTTCCCTGTAGCAGTATCCATCTGTCTTATCTTCTACTGAATCCACGTAAACAATAAACTCTTTGAGGGAAGGGACAGTCTGTCTTCTACTCTGTACAGTCCCTAGCACAATCAGGTCCTGGTCTTTGACTGGGATCCTAGGCACTATGGTAAGACAAACAACAAATTTAAAATATTTTTCTCACCTTCTTCTTTCAGGATACATTGTGGAGATGGCTGGACTAATGTCTTAGATTTCTCAGGATATGTTTTGAAGCCATTGTACGTGAAACCATTTACAGAGCTTGGTCTT
The DNA here is from genome assembly GCA_032164245.1 of Sternotherus odoratus. Lineage (NCBI taxonomy): Eukaryota > Metazoa > Chordata > Testudines > Kinosternidae > Sternotherus > Sternotherus odoratus. The sequence goes on from JAVMKO010000004.1 coordinate 47,253,463, forward strand.
TCAGGTGACTGTTTTATTCCTTCTTCTAAAAAAGGAATTCTGAGAAAATTCTTTTTAAGATTTATTGTCTGAATAGGAGTAGAGTTATAAGGAGTGGTATTTTTTGCTAAAATAGGAGGGGCACTATCAGAAGTCCTTGTTGGTTCCCATGTGGAAGGTTGTACAGGTCTATCATATTCCTGTTGAAAAAATAAATATATTATTAAAATAGCCACAACTAAAATCTGTCAACCGTTGTCTCTGCTGTGCTGAACCTAACTGCAAACCTTGCTTCTACTAGATTTAAAAAAATAAGAATCTGGGATTACTGAGAGATAATTACATGGATATGAATGTAACACAGTTATGTCAGAAGTTCCAGAAACTCTAGATGATGTTATTCTTTTTATAAGATGAAACTTTTGGCATTTCCCAACTTTTGATTTTGAATTGAAAATAATCTACACAGTAAATATTATGGCACTTACGATATCTATCTTGAAGAAGGAATCTTGAGCCAAGCCTGACTAGAGTTGAAAGAGTGGCTAATAACAACAAACTCCTCTTTAAACACTAATCCACCCCTGTTAGCAAAGCTCTTGAACTCCACTGTTAGTACCTCACTCATTTTCTTTAAAATCACTTTGTCTCTGCAAACACACTCATGTCAAACAATGCCTGATTCCAGTGCCCTCTCTATGCTGTGTCCTGAGAATCTCCCAGTGGGCTGTGTCAAGGCCAGTAGACATACAGATAGGAGTATTTGTAATACTCCTGTAGTGCTTTATGCTCCTCCAAGCTGCAGAAAGCAGATGAGCTCTATCTCTTCAGATAACTGTACAAAAATTCTAGATTAATATACACAGGATTCCCCTCTAGCTCCAGCTCCATCCTGGAGAGGTAGACAAATATTAATATTTATCAAAAGTTAGGGGACATATAATCTGGTATAAACTAACAAAACCGCATCAAAGTCAATGGAGCTGCAACAATTGACACCAACTAGGATCTCCCTCAAAATGCTTATCCAAGCTCTATTTATGGCAGGCTTCACGATGCACATGGCCCTCTCTTCCCACAAAATATTTCTACCTTAGTCATAGGCAGCAATTCAGTGGGTGCTCTGGGGCTGGAGCACCCATGGAAAAAAAATAGTGGGTGCTCAGCACCCACCAGCGAGCCCCGCCAATCAGCTCCTCCCTCTCTCTCCCACTGCCTCCCACCCACCATGATTGGCTATTCAGCGGTGTGCAGGAGGTACTGGGGATATGGGAAGGAGTGGGGGGGGCATTAAGTGGCAGGGAAGGGGTGGGAAGAGGCAGGGGAGGAAGAGGCTGGGTTGGGCAAGGGGCTCCAGCCTGGGGCTCCTGCCTGCTCACACTTATGGGAGCTTTCAGTGACACATCCCTCCTTTATCCCCTCTAGTACTAATTCCCAAATTAAAACACTACCCCCACATTTTTATATTACAGACAACTTACCCCACAAGAGCTCATTGGCCTATCGTTACCTATTTGGAATAAAAATTGGGAAAATTAGTGTAAAAATTGTAATTTAGATACAGCAATAAACCATTGTTTGCTGCGATTAGCTACAAAGGGTTTGATATAGTAGTTGTTAGGAACTTTCTGGGATCCCACAGTGAAAAGTAAATTTTTAAATACACATGCCAGTGATTTTTGTTCATTAGAAACTAAGAGTAATTCACAGTGTATTATTTGCATCCTGTAATACTCACAATGTTCTAGGCACTATCCAAACATGTATTCAAACACAGTCTCCCCCTCAAAGAGCTTCCAGTGTAGGAAAAGCAGCATACAAGCAGAGGGACAGAGGGATAAAAACTCAGGGAGAGGGTTTAAAGTGGGGAAAAAAGGGAGCCCCACATTTCTCAGGAACCCCAAAGGGGGTAGAAGAGAGCCCACTGAAAGAAGTGCTGAAGACAATCAGAAATAGGCAGAGATCAGGAGAGTGTCACAAAAGTCAGTGGAAGACAAGATTTTAAGAAGGGAGGTCTGACTGCAGGTGTCTATAGCAGCAAGAAGGACAGGGATTAATAGAGGCCATAAGATTTGGCCAGGTGAGAGCAGTTTCTGTAGAGTGCAGAGGATGGTAGCCCATCCAGAGATTATACAGGATGGAGTTGTAGGAGAAGAACTGAAGGCAACATTTCCAAATCTCGCATGCCGTGAGTTTACAGGTAAAAACAGACGGAGCAGCCGAAAAGAGAGGGTGATTTAGATAGAGAGTGTGTCTACACAGCTCAAAGAAGCAAGCTCACATTCAGGCCAGCGGGGCTCACACTAGTGCTCTCAAAAAATAGCTGCATCAACACCACTTTGAAATTGCAGCTCAGGCTCTGAAACCTAGGCTTCAAAACTAGCACGCAAACATTACTCCACCAAGTCTGTTGATCCAGGCTGGGAGGCTCTCTTCCCAGTAGGTCTACATAGCCCACAACCATCTGAACGTGCCACAGGATAAAGTTCTGTAAAGATAATTACAGGGCCCACATCATCACAGTTGTTTGATCTGACCTAAGTATCCTTTTCAGTCTATGCATGTGGGAAACAGGCATGTCACTAAGTTTCAGTCATTTATTTTAATTAAGAATTCTCTCTGGACACCTGTCTCTATGCTCCATAAATACCTCAATGATATATTACACTTCTTGGCATGTTTATTTTATATTTTTATTAATATATCATTTTGTAATTATATATAAAAAATGAATCGCCACCTAGTTAGGTATACGGTAAAAATGAACATACTGTAATGAAAGAGGCTATTCATTTATCTTTTCTCCCTTTGATTAAACAACTGGAATTATTTTTCTAAACAGGAGCTCTACAGAGGCCATTATAATTCAGTAAAACTGATGGGTTTTTAAAAATGTTCTGGGAGAATGCACACTGAGCCAAATCCAGCCTTGGCACGAGTACAACTCCCGTTGGCTTCAGTGGAGAGAAAGGCCAATGATGAGCACTTTTGAAGATCCCAGCCTTAAGAGTCAGCAAAATTCAGCTAGATCCAAATCCCACTTCCAGAAAGAGTGGGCGAATCCCCCTAAACATAACAGTCCTCAGGTCTTGCAGGAATTAAAATACAGGGAGCACAAAGAAGGCACCTGCATACACTATTGTGACGGTGATGGGGCTGCTCTGAAATAATTTATGAATAACTAGCATAAGTGCCCGGCGTTGCTCGGGTCAGTTGGAGGTGGGGAGGGGGCAGACAGTTGACACCCCCTGACCAACCCCAACACCCACCCTTCACCCACCCTGACACCTTCCCACCCCCCCCGACCAACCCCAAGACCCCCCGGCTCACTTACCCCCCGACCAAACCCGACAACCCCACCTGACCCCCCAAAACAAACCCAACACCCCCACCTCACCCCCCGACCAAACCCGACACCCCCACCTCACCCCCTGAGCAAACCCGACACCCCCACCTCACCCCCCGACTGAACAGTGTATTTAATAATCTGTGTGCTACACAGTGCACCGTGAGCCGGGGGGGGGGGGGGTGTCGGGTTTGGTCGGGGGGTCAGGTGGGGGTGTTGGGTTTGCTTGGGGGGGTCAGGTGGGGTTGTCGGGTTTGGTCGGGGGGTAAGTGAGCCGGGGGGTGTAGGGTTTGGTCTGGGGGGGGTGGGAAGGTGTTGGGGTGGGTGAGGGGTGGGTGTTGGGGTTGGTCAGGGGGTGTTGCGGTTGGTGGGGGGGTGAGGTGGGGGTGTCGGGTTTGGTCGGGGGGTAAGTGAGCCGGGGGGGGAGGGTGTCGGGTTTGGTCTGGGCACCCACCCCAACACCTTCCCCCCCCAGACCAAACCCAACACCCACACCACACCCCTCACCCCCCCGACACCTTCCCACACCCCCAGACCAACCCCGACACCCCCCCGGCTCACTTACCCCCCGACCAAACCCGACACCCCCACCTCACCCCCCCAAGCAAACCCAACACCCCCACCTCACGCCCCCACCAACCGCAACACCCCCTGACCAACCCCAACACCCCCACCTCACCCCCCGACCGAACCCGACACCCCCACCTCACTTACCGTCCCACCAAACCCAACTCAGATCCGTCGCAGGGGGGGGAGGGGGCCCAGAGCCGAGGGATTCCGGGGACCTTCGCAGGTGGGGGGGGGCACAGAGCTGATGGAGTCCGGGGTTGAGGTGGGAGGGGCAGAGAACTGAGGGCTCTCCGTGGTTCCGTTGGGAGGGGGGAGGGGCAGAGAACTGAGGGATCTCCGGGGTTCTGTTGGGAGGGGGGAGGGGCAGAGAACTGAGGGATCTCCGGGGTTCCGTTGGGAGGGGGGAGGGGCAGAGAACTGAGGGATCTCCGGGGTTCCGTTGGGAGGGGGGAGGGGCAGAGAATGGAGGGATCTCCGGGGTTCCGTTGGGAGGGGGGAGGGGCAGAGAACTGAGGGATCTCCGGGGTTCCGTTGGAGGAGGGAGGGGTGAGCTGAGCGAGTGAGGTGTCTGTTGGAGGGGGGTATTATGACATCATCACCACCTAACCGCCCAGCCGATGTGATTGGCCCTGAAAGACTTTCACCCCTGGGGGGCGTCAGAGGTGAGATCCGAAAATTTTTCGACCCTTACCAGCATCTAGACCCCAAGACCCCTCACTGTACCAAATTTCAAGTCTCTGGCTCAAACGGTGCGGGAGGAGTTCGCAGTCATACGTACATACATACATACACACACACATACATACACCACTTGACTTTTATATATATAGATATATGTGAGCTAGTTATTGGGATGTTTACTCTGAGTATGTTGGTTTAGTTTAATAGCAGGCTGTAAGGAGAATAAGAAGAATGGCTCAACATAAACCACCTCCCAATAAACACTTCAGGGTTATTAAGAAACAATGCCTGAGCTAGTAACTGAGAAGATTCTATTTCTGTGTGCCATCCAACTTCTGTAATTTATTTTGCCACCAGGGGGGCAATTCTGGGAGCCAGCAGAGTAAAAGATCCATAAACAGTTTAAAAGACTCTCTATCCAGAGGCAAGGCAATTACTGTTGTGGACCTGTTCATTCTCACCTCCCAAACCCACTGGAATATCTAAAGAAGATAGCCCTGATTGTTTCACCCATCACAGGATGCTTGGGCTTAGTTAAGATAGACATGCATGTAAATTGTTTGTTTAAAATCCTTTGCTCTAAAGGCTTTATTCCTAACATTAAGGTTAAATACATTGATTTAAGAAGGCTGTCTGGTCACTATATTCAACACTTATCTCAGGCTCCTGAAGAGAAGAAATGGAGGTGTGAGCTTAATTAGGCCTACTGGGTAAGCACAGTTCTTAGACTTGGAACTGTAAGCCAGGGCCTGGTTTAAGAGTGGGAAAACTGTATAATTCCACCCCAGTAGAGATAAAGCCATGAGGCCTGAAAGGATGGCTTCAGGGAGAACAGAGGGGACAGTGGAGTAGCTAGCCCTGCAACAGCAACACCTGTTCCCATCCTCCAACATCAAGTTCCAGTCTTCCTACTGAGGACAGCAGGACTTAGTAACTCCCACCCCTCATCTGCACCAGCTCAGGCTGACATGGTATTTTAAAATTTGAATAGCACTTGGGAGCTTAAACCCAAGTACACAGTGGAACTGCCAAATACAACTTCCTTACCTTCACCATAAGACTAGTTGATTTTATGGAAATGGAAGGTTGGATTTTGAGCACTAACTGTAAGCTTCAGAGGTTATTTTTTGAAGAAGAGAAATTTGGTTAAGATAACCATGTTGACATAATATACTTACATTTCTGTAAAGACATAACATTTTGATTTTAAAAAGTGTAGCAGGTAATAAGTTTATTAAAAAGACAGCTACCAGAGACCTCAAACGAATCACAAGTTGGGAAGTCTCATCCAATAAAGTTGTTTCTAATAGAGTAATGTAAAAGGCTCTGTTGTGGCCCAATACTATTCCAAGTTTGTCAATGATATGGAAGATAGCACGATAGCAGATAGCAAAAAAAAAATGGTGGAGGGGCAAATAATGACATGTCGGTTCTACAGAGCAATGTGTAAGGTAGCTTCATTTGAATTCAAATGAGTTTTAATATAGCTAAATGTAAGGTCAAATCTAGAAACAAAAACTAGGTCACACAAGATGAAGGACTGTATTCTGTACAGTGATTCTGAAAAGAATTGAGGAATCACTGTGGATAAACTGTAAATGAGTTCCCAGTGTGAAGATGTGGCTGAGAGGACTAATGCAGTCCTTGCATGTACAAGCTGGAGAATATAGAAGTACTAGCGAAAATACCCGGCGTTGCTCAGGTCCGTCGGAGGTGGGGAGGGGGCAGAGAGCTGAGCGAGTGCGGGGTCCATTGGAGGGGGCAGAGAGCAAACCTGACACCCCCACCTCACCCCCCCGACCAAACCCAACACCCCCACCTCACTTACCCCTTGACCAACCCCGACTCACATTTTCACCCCCCCACCCAAACCCAACACCCCCACGTCACCCCCCTACCAACCCCAACACCCCCTGACCAACACCCACACCTCACCCCCCCATAGACCAAGCCTGACACACCCACCTCACTCTCCCCCACAACCAAACCAGACACCCCTACCTACCACCACAAACAAACCTGACACCCACACCTCACTTACCCCTCGACCAACCCCGACCCCCTCCTTACCCTCCCCAAACAAACCCAACACCCCCACCTTACCTCCGCACCAAACCCAACACCCCCTGACCAACCCCAACACCCCCACCTCACCCCTCACCCACCCCAACACCTTCCCACCCCCCCAGACCAAACCCAACACCCCCGGCTCACTTACCCCCCCCCCCCCCGACCAAACCCAACACCCCCACCTCACTTACCCTCCGACCAAACCCAACTCGGGTCCGTCGGAGGTGGGGAGGGGGGAGAGAGCTGAGTGAGTGCGGGGTGCGTTGGAGGGGGGAGGGGGCAGAGAGCTGAGTGAGTGCCGGGTCCATTGGAGGGTGGAAGTGGCAGAGAGCTGAGCGAATGCAGGGTCCGTTGGAGGGGGTATTATGACATCATAACTATGTCACTGAGAACAGCAGCTGCCCAGCTGATGTGAATGGGCTTTAAAGAATTTCACCCCTGGGGGGCGTCAGAGGTGAGATTTGAAAAATTTTCAACTCTTACCCTGATTAGGACCCTAAGACCTCTAACTGTACCAAAATTCATGTCTCTAGCTCAAACGGTGTGGAAGGAGTAAGCGCACATACATACATACATACGTACAGACACGCATACATATATGCATACATGCACCATTTGACTTTTATATATATAGATGATAGGTCGTATTACCTCCATATAGAAGATCAGTGAGACCATTATTGGAACACTATAAAAGATGCTAAAGAACTAAAGAAAGGGTTCAGAAGAGCAAACAGAGTGATTCAAGGGCTGGGAAAATAGTATCTTACAATGAGGTAGTTTTCAAAGAAGGTCAACCTATTTGATTTATTCAAGAGAAGATTAAAGTTGACTTCATTACAGTCTATAAGTACCTACATGGGGCAAAAATTTCAAATAGAAAAGGGCTCTTTAGTGTAGCAGAGAGGTATAGTGGAATCCAATAGGTAGAAGCTGAAGTTAGACCAATTCAAAGTAGAAATAATGCTTAATTTATTTAACAGTGAGGGCAGTTATCATTGGAGCAATTTACTTAGGGAAGTGGCAATGTCTGTAAGATTGGCTGTCTCTCTAAAATATATGTTCTATCTAATCCAAACATTATGGGCTTGATTCAAAAATGACCAGGTAAAATTCTCTAAACTATGTTTTGCAGGTCAGATATTCATAATAGTCCCAGCTGAACATAAATGCTATGAAACTAAGTAGTATCAGCTCTATTAAGATGATGAAAGTTATCACTGGGTCTCATTACAACAGGGCGGCAAGAGCAAGCTGCAGCAGATAATAAAACCTAATAAAACAAGAGAGCAAATGCCAACATAAGGGGGCAAGCTGTCTGAATTAATCCTATTCTAGCAGAGAGGAATGTGTTGCTCAGCTCTGCCGGGGAGGTAGCAGGCTACTGGGTCTCCTGAAAAAGACAACTAGTCAAGAGGAGATGGGAGAGGAAGGCTCACAGGGTGAGTGAAGAGAGGTTCAGATTCAGAAGGGAAAAAAAGTCTCATATCTGCATGCTTCTACAAATTACATGTATGTACGATACAGGGATATGGCAGCTCATAGTGCTGTACACACATTAAGTAATAATCTAGAAATAATTCCCATCTGAGAGGGTTTCAGCATCATCTCCATTTCTGGAGGCTATGAAGCGTGAATATTTTCTAAGCTTTGTTTAAAAGATAAAAAGTTTGCTACTGATCAGTGGGGGTGGGGGAAGAGTTAGAGAGAGAGAAAATATTTTCTTCCATTTACTAAGTGCCATTGCAATACATGGAACAATATGAAGTATTAAGTTGTAATAAAAGATTATGCAGAGTTTTTATTTGGAGAAAACAGATTTTTCTCTAAGCAATGTTTTGTCAATAGTGCATTAGTGGAAATTACTTTGTATATGTTTTATTGTAACAGTCACGGCACTTACTCCACTTAATTGAGTAGGGGATTTTCAATAATTTTTGTACAGAGCCAAACTGAAGGGAGTCAAAGAGGAAGCTGGAGGAGAAACTGTCAGGACACTTAAATGAACCATGCAATCACTTTCTTATGAGTATGAACTGCTATTTGTTTTTCAAATTCAAGATTTGATCAAAATTTCTCCTGAATCTTAGGCTTCCTAAGCATAAATGTTTTTTTCCTTAAAAGTAGTCTCAGAATTATAGCCCAAATGAAAACATGAAAGGGCAATGCGGAGTAGTAAAATGGGTTAGAGTTCACTTTCAACTCACCACACTATGCAAGATTAGCCAAAACCAATACTGCATTATCTCAAGGTAAATTCTGCAGAGCCTTTATTTCTCTTTTCTCAAAGATGTCCAGAAATATAATTTATTCCTTTATCCTTTTATCTGAACAAAAAAGTAATCCTGTTTTCTTAAGACATCAATTTTTCACCTCTTTCATGATGATTTAGAAGGTTGCAGGTTTCCTTTTACTCGATCACACAAGTTTCTGTATTCTCGCTGCAGCTGACCTCTGAGTGCACCATAGGAAGTAGAAAAGTTTGATACATCACTGCAGGGTTATTTCTTGTGATTGAAACAATGACTAGTGGAGCAGCAGGATACCCAGCTAGAAGCCTCTTAATTCTAATCATTGAAAAAAAATGTCTTCCTCATCAAAATGACACTGGAGCTCCTAATCCAATTCTTGAAAATTACTATGTTCAAGTAGCTATGGTCAGTCAGGGGAGCATTTTGTTTTCATACTAAACAAAATAAAGTCATTTTTCAGAGACGGTATATGAAAAGAATTTCTGGTCATTCTTTAAAAATCCACCAGACTGTCTGAACTGTTGTTTCTACCAGGAATGACCTCTGGGTAACTGCTTCCTGCTGTCCCATTACCTTTTACTAAAAAGCAAGAAATAACCTTGCAGTGTTGACATTAAGGATATTACTTCATAGAATATGTTCAAAGTCAGCTATTATGAGGATAAACAACATTCCATGATGGAAATAGAAGCATGTCTTTGAGCAGAGGAGTGAGTTCTTTTGTCTGAACAACAGTTCACATAAGGTAGCTTTCATTTGGAAAAGTCTCATTTCACTTTGAAATGTAATACAAATGTACAGTAGCTACAGTATAATATATAAATACTTCTGGGATATAGATGGCATATTTTCCTCTGCCACTTTTGGCTGATAAGATGCAATAGCGGTGTCAAAGTAATGTTGCATAATAGTAAGTTGTGTGGTCTTAGCAGAGGACTATGACCCATTAACTTCTAGCTCACCCCAGCTCTCATACTGCTTCCCCTTGCCTTTGCCAAACCACTAAACCTCCCAGCCTCAGTTTTCTCATCTGTAAAATTAATAATAATAATCCACTATACAGAACTGTTGTCAAAATTAGTTCATATCTATAAAGCACTCTTTATATGCTACAGTAATAATAGTACTGTAAATCTATTTTCCCCTTTATTATCTTTTTATATTTAAACATACAAGACTATTGCCTATATATGTGCACACTTACATTTTGTTTCAGTAGTGTTCATGAAATTCAGTAGTGGATAGCTCAATAACCATTAATGAGTTTCTGTCTTCTGTTATGTGCAGTTCCAGTCCAAGGCAAATATTTGTTTCCCTTAAATACAAATACTTAATGAGAATGTTGTGTCTTGTAAGTGAATATACAAAATTGACCCATAATTGACTCTCTGGACTGTGTCATTGTGTCATGGCTTCACTAAAACACACACACACTTACTTCAGTTTGCTATATTCCATGAAATGTGCTGTTAGTCTACCACATTTATGTGTGTTATTTTGTTCACAAATATAAGCTTCGTACTTGGAAGGCAAAATTTCTTTTAACTGTTAATTCATGTTCTTGGAAGACATCCATCCTCCAAGTGCTATTTACAGTGGGAGAGGAGAATGCCCTCTGGCTGTTGTAGAAAAGAAGTGGCTGTACAGAGCTGTGAGAGAAGATGACATCTGGAAAGGCTGCCCCTTGGAAAGTTCCAGAGCAATCAATTCCAAAACTGTATAAGCTCTAAGAGCCACTTGAGAGTTAAAGGTATCAGATTCACTCATAACCACAAACTATAAGGGTTCAGAAATAATAAGTGAAAATACAGGGTCAACAGCAAATATTTAGTCTGCTGGATGGGAAAGGCAGCATGAAAATATTGCATGACCTAAAACTGCCAGTGAATATTAAATATTGTCCATCTCAGATTGGACCATGGCTCCTTTCCAAGAATAGAAATTAACAAAGAAGATAGCTCATTGGCAAAGAAAGACATTATCCTCTGGTCCTCAATTATTGGTTATAGCTAGCTGTAAGCAAAGGAAAGATGTATTTTCAGCTGGAGAGAGTGTCAAAAAGGCACACTCAGACATACCTGTCTGCAGTACCCTTCTTCAGGAAGAACTAAGACCTCCTGCCTACCCTAGTAGCATTTGATAGCATAGGTAGCAGCTGATGTCATTGAATGAAGTCAAGTGAAAAAATCCAGTTGCTTGGTTCCAATTCTTCCCAAGGCTACTATCTAAACCTATTGTCCCTTGAATGCTAATTCTAGTGAGACAAGTGTACACCTCCCAAATGAAACACAATCAAGCCAAGCAAAAGCTCCAGATACTGTGGGATCGTAAAGTCCTTAGTACTATGACCATCCAGCATACCATAGCGGTGGTCATGTTAAACTGAACATTGACAAAGAGCAAATAAGAAGTTGAAAGACTGAACTCCAGGAATTGTGTATTCCAAAAATTGTCCAATAAAAAATTGGGACTTGACTCCCAAAACAGTCTTGTCTTGTTTTACTTAATTGCCAAGTACTGTGCCAGAGTATGGACATACTTGAGCCAGGCACACAGAACTGATACTGAATTAAATCAATCCTGTAGGATTATGACTGGGACTTTGAAACCAACCCCTATAGTGTCATGGGGATTAACACCATCAGGAAGGTGGGATGCCTTGCCCAGAAAAGAGAGACAAAAAACTGATGCATGATCCAAGACGCACATTGTATGGACACAGAATACCACTCAAGGAGCAGAAGTTCAGAAAGAGTTTTGCCTATGAGAATCCCTTACCTCATCTACCAGAAGGCTGCAAAGTAACAAAAGAGAGAGAAATGCCAATGATTCTGGAGAACCTGGCTCTTTCAGATCTCCATCCTCCAGCACTGACTTCAAACAGGAAATACTGGTGTAGTCTACATCTGGTGAGAGCTAAGGTGGCAAAGACTGGTGATAATATGACCAAGTGGCAGTTAAGCAATGACCCCAAAAGTGAAGAGACTATCCAAACACATGAACACTGCTTGATGCCCTCTGTCACCCCTGAGGAACTATTTGAGGTAAATGAAAACACCAGATGTTAGTTTCAGTTTGGAAGTGATAAGCTATGATGATGGTGATGATGACAACAACAACAACAACCGTATGCTTCAAAGGAAGACCCACACCTTTACTTTCTCTGTCTGTTTCTGGGGAGGTAAGAATTTCTTTGTTGATTCATAGCTTGACCGCCTTATCAAGGAGTGTACCAAAAATTGCTACCTGCTAATTTGTAAGTGAACAGAAGCTTTTTCAAATGCCCTTTCAGCTGTGGCTTGACACAGCTATCTACAAAAATCTGAGTTCCATACTATTGACTTTTCTGGGACATCCATCATATCTAGAGAGGTGTCAGCAACCTGAGATTACTGAATATTTTAGAAGAGGCAAAAAGTGAAAGAACAGGGAGGAAACTATAACAACTATAATAAAGATAGATGAAAAAGAACTAAAATCTGCTACCAGCACCCTTAAATAAAAAACAAAACAGTGAAAGACACTGAGCACATTGGCAGGAGTTGTGCCGCTACCTATATTTTGCCACCGAGAAAACTTCTTGGATTTTCCAGATGGTGAACCTGAAATGGTACAATTCTCATACACAGATCAACTACCTCCATTGTGCAGCAAGTAGAGTGCACATCCATATATATTTAAAGATAGGCAAATGGGTCTTTATTAAAGAAATATTATGGTGAACATTTTCAAAATTTGCCACTGATATTTAGGTGCCCAACATAAGACTTCCTATTACCATTTTCCAAAATGCTGAATACCCACAACTATCTAAAGAGATGGGTGCTGGAGTGATGAGCACCCCTGAAAATGAGATCTGAGATTTCAATCTGGGTATACAAGAACTAAGGCACATCATACCAGTTTTGAAAAAGGTTGGCCTTGTTATGCCTAGCTTGTTTTAAGCCTTTACAATTAGCTGTTTGTCTAGCCTGACTGACCATCACACTACGAGTTCAGTAAATGATTTAAGAACTGTGAAACAATGATATGGAGATAATTCCAAACAGCAATAAATGTGTACAGTTCTCTCTGTATTGAGATCTCAGCAGTAACATCTTTACGATTACTGAGCAACAGACAAGTGCCTGAAAAAAAATAAAAAATAAAAATTTCCTCCTAATCATTTTGTTAGTGGGACAAGAGTCCATTTCCCCAACTGCTACAGCATAGCTGGAGCCCCAGAGATGTTGCAAACTCTGCAAGGTCATTGTCACGGTGCGAGACTCATCCCTGCAGTGCCTCCTGCTGGCTGTCTTGGGAATTATTGTATCCAACCTCCAGAGTGTCCTCTGCAGGCTGATGTCCCACTTGCTGTTGGCCCGTGTCCCTCCTGGACCCCGGTGCCCTCTTATCTGGGGTGCTCCCCCAGGCCTCTCATCCCCAGGGAACCCCCACCCCTATCCCCAACTTGCCTCAGCCTGTGGGCTACTGCCAGTCACTGTCGAGCCCTTTCACTGGGGCAGACTGCAGTCTGTATAAGCCAGTCATCATAGCAAGGGGGGGTTGGGCCTCCTGCTTCTGCCTACCCGTGGGCTTCCCCCTGCAAGCCCAGTACCCTTTTTGGCCTTTTACTAGGCCAGCAGTCTGGGGGGGGGGGGGGGGGAGAGTGCAGGACAGAGCTTCCCAGATCCTCTGGCCTTTCCCCAGCCCTGCTCCACTCCAGATACCTTCTCTAGCTCCTCAGCAGCCAGACCCATCTCCCTCCACAGCTAGAGGAGACTGTCTGCTCCTGGCTTCCCTGGCCTTTATAGGGCCAGCTGGGTCTGTTTGGGGCATGGCCCTCAGCTGAGTGTGCCTCCCAATCAGCCCAGCTTTTCCCTTGCCCCAGCCCTCTCCCAGGCCTGTTTTACACCCTTTGGGTGGGAGCAGGTGGCAACCCCGCTACAGTCACCTGCAAAGGCAGTCCCTGGGCTCCTAACTCCTATGTTAGCGAGCCTCCCTCTGCAGCTGCACTGACACAGCCCCACTTCTCCCTTCCAGGACAACACCATGGAAATCAAAGCTTCCCCTCCCAGAGACAATTACTAATGGTTCAACTGGAAATAACTTCTAAGCAGATTTCAGCTGCTTCCCCAACTTCTCCTCCAGGCTGTACCACTCAAAGGGATTGATCCTTTACTGCATAAAGTGGTACCCTAAAATCTGGAAGTAGGCACTGAATGCTGTGGAGCCTATACTTTTCCCCAGTGTGCAGGTTTAGCTCCCCATTTTGCTGCCCCCCCCCCCCCCCCACTGCTGGATACAGCCCAATGGTTTAAAATCAAACCACAACGAAAATATTACATCTTCAAAGAGCATTATACTGAAGATGGCATACAGCAGCAGAGCATTTTCCTTCATCTAGTTCTGGAAAGGAAAAACAGATTAAAATACTTCCTTTCCCAACTGTTAGAACTCATCTTTAGGCTTTAATCACTCTTTCCTTTCCAATTCACATTCATTATACTAAAATAAGATTGGAACATACTAACTGTACATGATATCTCTCAGTCCATGTTGGAGGTGTGACTTCAGTAAACTATTCAAATCTTTGCTCTTGTGGTTTATGATGTCATCAGAACTCAGTGAAATCAGTGATTCATCACTTATGTAAAGCTGAGCGTTTGGGGCTGGGGAAGATTGCATGGTTGTAGCTGCTTAATCAGCAGTTTGATTTCGCATAAGTAGTTATAAATTCATAAAAGAACAATTAAGTTCAGTCTTCTTCTAAATTGTAATGCTTAAGGTCCCCTTATGCTAAATTGCTTATTGTATAATTGCTATTATATAATGTGAAGTGGCATTTAGTTCAAAACTCAGAAATACATACAGTACAGATATATTGTTCAACATTACTTTTAATATATGAAAGTTAAGACATGAACAGTATATTACTTAGCTATCAATTCCTAAAATATACTATGCGTCTTTCATACACAATATTTAAATGAATGTTTCACCTGTTGCAATAAATTATTTTTTTCACTTAATAGGCCATTTATCAGAACAGATACATTGCTTTTGGAAAATGACATACATCATTGTAACCCAGATCAATTCAACATAACATGACTTCAAGTCAACACCTAACAAATCTAATACATCTTTTGAATCAGATATACCATCTAGTAAATCATATCCGTATTATGTATAGTGCATGCAAAGTTGATGACTCGCTAGATAAATTAGATAAATCCATGACAATTAGCACTTATTAAAATAGATCAGTGATTTATTTAAGCTCAGTTTCTAGAACTTGACACATCAACTTCTGAAGGACTCTTTGGAGCTAGAGAGGATTTAGGAGAATGACCTCACTGCGCCTGAATTGGGAGTGTGGGGGCAGAACTCTGTCCGGGCTCGCCCGAAGAAAGGTAGCAGTGCTTTACAGGTGTTGGGTGTGAGGAGGGAGAAAGGGGTCAGAAACTGCTACAAAAGATGGGTGGGGGTCAACTTGGTTTTAAAAGGTGCAAGGCCAGGCAGTAGAAGCCCTTTCTTGAGGCAGCAAGCAAGGCAGGACTCACTCTCCCTCCCTTTGAGGTGGGAATATCAGATTTGGTAAGGACTTGCTGTGGGCATTGTGCTAGTTCCTCTTTTTACAGGGGCTGGAAGGGAATTTTTCCCTCACCACTATATTGGCTTGGGTGGAGTGGGTTTACTTTTGCCTTCCCTACAGCAGGTGTCAGGGAGGACTGATTATGTTGAGGAGGGAAGGGTGTAAGGCCATACGTCTCAACTCATTTTGTAAGTGTGGGGCAAATGTCCAGTGCAGGTAGTCCATCGGGAAGGCATCTAGTGACCAGATAACTGGCCTGGTAAGGGACTTTAAAAGGAGATGTTGTTTAAATGAATGGAATGGTGATGGGTGGGGTTTAGGACTCCTATGACAGGTATGGCAGAGAACTAACCCCCCTTTATTATAGCTCACCTTGTGTGTGTTCGTCCATCGATTCGACGAGGACCACTCAGTCATCTGTGAATTGCTGGGGCTGATTCTGTCCGTGTGTGCGCAGATGGCTGATGAGGCCGATCCTTGCACGAAAGGTCCGATGACAGATAGGACAGGAGATGAGTAGGACATCTCCAGCAGGGTTACTGGCACGGGCTTTTCTGGCTTGCCTCTTTTGTTCTGCTGCAGCCGTCCTTTTGGCCTCACATGATTCGGCACCTTTATACACGAAGGAGCGCCATGTAGTCCGATTCATTGCGCTCTGTTCCCAAGAGTCAGGATTGATGTCAAACGCTTTAAGGACAACTTTGCGAGTGTCTTTGAAGTGCTTCTTCTGACCCCCATGGGACCGCTGTCCTTGTTGCAACTTGCCATAGAAAAGTCGCTTTGGTAGCCGATGGTCTGACATACGGACTACATGCCCTGCCCAGCGTAGCTGCGACTGCATCAAGATGGTAAAGATGCTGGGCAGGTTTGCTTGGGCGAGTACTTCAGTATCTGGGATCTTATCCTGCCACTTGATGTTGAGGATTTTCCTGAGGCTTGTTGTGTGGAAGTGGTTCAGCTTCTTGGCATGGCACTGATACACAGTCCAGGTTTCACTGGCATAGAGCAGTGTAGGGAGAACAACCGCCCTGTATACTTTCAGCTTGGTCTGGGTGGTGATGCCTCTTCTATTCCAGACGTTGGAGTTTAATCTGCCAAAAGTTGCACTGGCTCTAGCGATTCTGATATTCACCTCATCATCTATGGTGGCATTTTGGGACAGTGTGCTTCCAAGGTATGTGAATCTGTTCACTGCATTGAGTCTCTGGCCATTAATAGTAATGTTGGGCTCAACATAGGGCTTCCCTAGGGCCGGCTGATGCAAGACTTCAGTCTTCTTTGTACTGATGATTAGACCGAAGTTTGCGCAAGCTTTGGAAAACTTATCTACGCTGCGTTGCATATCAGCTTCTGAGCCAGCATTGAGAGCACAGTCATCAGCAAACAGAAAGTCTCGGATGATGTCTGTCATGACCTTGGTTTTCGCCTGAAGCCTCCTTAGGTTGTACAGCTTACCGTCAGTGCAGTACCTGATGCCAATTCCAATGTCTCCATCTCTGAAAGCATCGGTCAACATAGTGGAGAATATGATGCTAAAGAGTGTAGGTGCCAGGACACAGCCCTGCTTCACACCATTTGTAACGGGAAGTGGCTCAGATGATTCGCCATTGTCCTGGACTCGTGCCTGCATGCCTTCATGGAACTGTTGGACCATGGAGATTAACTTCCTTGGGCATCCATACTTGGCCATGATCTTCCACAGGCCCTCTCTACAAACAGTGTCGAAAGCCTTGGTCAGGTCAACATAGGTGGAGAACAGGTCGCATCTCTGCTCCTGACACTTCTCTTGCAGTTGTCTCGCAGCAAACACCATGTCAATGGTCCCACACTCTTTCCGAAATCCGCACTGACTTTCTGCCAGAAGTCCCTGGTCCAGATGTGCTGTTAGGCGGTTCAGCAGGATCCTGGCGAGTATCTTGCCTGCGATGGAGAGTAGGGATATACCTCTGTGGTTATCACAGAGCTCCTTGTTCCCTTTCCTCTTGTACAGGTGTACAATGAAAGCATCTTTAAACTCCTGCGGGATCGTCTCCTGTTGCCACATAACCCTCCTGTGAAGGGGGAACGGGGAGGGCAAGGTCCAAGCCATGGGTTAGCTGTGGGGACCTGGATGGAAAATGAAGGGGGGCTGGAGGAAGTCCTGGGTAGTTATTTGAATGAACATGGAGTTACCTGCACTGTACACTCATAGCTGCTGGATAGTCCCAGACATCTAATAATACAGTTGTGACCTGATTAAATCCATATCAAGTGTCTCCTGCCCTCCTATTAGTATACCTGGACAAAGGTGAAAGTCAGGTAAAATATACGTGAAAAGAGCAGAATGTGTCTACAATATAACGCTGTCACCAGAAAAAGAAATCTTACATTGCATTGTGGTTTTGGGGTGGAGGAAGTAGGGGGATGTGTAAAATAAGAGAAGTAATTACTCTTCTGGTAGCTGGATTTAGTCCCAACTGAATGAGTAGTTCAATTACAACACAGACAGCCAAATTGCTGAAAATTAAGATAATTAAAAGTTTGGAGAAATAAAACCTCTGATGAAAAGGGTGAACTGTGTATATTCAGTCAAGACTGTAGGACTGAGGTGAGGCAGTGTGACTATGAACATATAAATAAAAAGTATTACAGTAAACCCTCGATTTAACGGACCTCGATTTAACGGACTTCGGATGCAACGGACAAAATTTCTGAGCAAGTCTGATGCATTCCTGATCCATTTCTGGCGGGCTGGCTGCCGGCTCCCGGCTGCCGCCCGGGTCACAGCAGCGGGCGGGCTGCGGAGCTGCTGCCCCGACCCTGTGGCGGGTGGGCTGCTGCTCCGACAGCTCATTTTTTTTATTATTATTATTAAATAACGGACTTTTTGATTTAACGGACACCCCCTCACCCGAATTAGTCCGTTAAATGGAGGTTTTACTGTATTTATATTACTTTAGATTAAGTGTTCATTAAGGGCTCTAGGTAATGTGCACAAATTAAAAAACAGATCAAAAAAGTTACCAGGGGGTTCAAAGTCTCACTCAACTCCAATTCCTACGTAAAACTCTCACCCCAAACCCCCTTTTCCCACTACACCATTCAGCCTCCCCAACTCCCACTCCAGGAAAGCCTTGAGAACAGATGTGCTTGAAGATATCTAATGAAGGCTAACAAATCTAGGCTCTGTCAGACCAGAGGTGAAAAGCAGATTCATGAGCTTTGAAGTCAAAGGTAAAACAAGGCTGTAAATAGGACATGGATCAAATACTTCCACTAGTCAAAAAGGGTAAGGAACAAAATATTCATGAGTGTGATGTACCAGGGTAAATGTAAGTTGAATATTAAAACAAACTTTACAATGGAATGAGTTAGACAAGGTGGATGAGGTAATATCTTCTATTGGACCAAGTTCTGTTGCTGAGACAAGTTATCAGGACTAGTTCAACATTATCTTTAAATCAACTTTGAATTCCCTAGAAAAAGTTCAAATCTTCACTAAAAACAGAGTCAAGTGATTATGCTACCAAAAATTACAGAAAATAAATAAATGACCTTTCACAAAATCTATTTATCACCAACTTCTACATGCACTTGCTGCCCCACTCCTCTCCTAAGATGGATGACAGCTGAAGAAAACTGGTTAAATGCCCACCTATTTCAATGGAACTCCTCAATACAGGAGAAATAGGAGGGAAAGTGTGTCTGAAAAGTCTAAACTTTTTTAAAATTAAAGAAAATAGCAGTAAGACTCCCTCAGATATTGAAATGCATTAGTGTCTGTGAGACTATCATAAAAGAACTGCATCTGAGAATATTAAATTAAATAAAGGGGTCTAGAATTTTCAAGAATGTTTGGAAGATGAGTGGAATGTTACCTCCCATGGATCCCCAGAAGAGAAAAATAACATGGTGGAGTTCAGTGAAGTATTATTGGTTCCATATTCCTTACGGATTAGCTTGATTATAATAAAAGTAGTAACTCACTAGCACTACTCCTTGTGTGAATGCTCACTAGTGTGTGTAAGGGACTTACTCCAGGCTTCCTGTACTCGGTACTCCTTTTTAAGGGCTTCATCCCATTTTACCAGTGGTTGATAGGGAAACCCAGTTCCACCCTCTACCTCGGGCTCCAGTCCATGGACCCTAAAACAGGCAGTCAAGATTAATTCCATCAGATTTCTTGATATCACCTCCATGGACTTCTTTCAACCAAGCCTTTCTCTGGGTTTTTCTCCTCACCCGCAACAGCCATTGATTGCTTATAGAGCTCTTCATTTTCTATTAGAAGAGTAACTGCTGAGTTTCACCCTATAGTCCCTTTCTTCTCCAAACTTCCCCTGTTTATATCACCTAACCTCTCCCCTGCTGAATTTCATCATTAATGAGGTCTGACTCTACCCACCTGGTTGTACCTGGCAGGTTGGCCATTAACCTTTCACCAGCTGTGTGGAATAGACACCCCATCACAAAAAGTTAAGTGAATTGTACTTTTATACATTAGAAAAATATGTAAATTATTATCTTGTTTGTTTGCAGAAAACAGACATAAGTAAATAAAAGATATGCCCTTTAATATCACCATTCCTCCCCCTTTGAGAATTGGGAGCAAAAGGTACTGTGCTATCCCACAAACAAGAGGAAAGTAAGTACTGTAAAGGGCTCTGATAGTCTCTGATAGAAAGCATTTCAAAAAGTGCAAAGTATATTATTCTTGCTGTAGAGCATCAAGGCTTTTATAGATTTGTTTGCTTTCAAACCCACATTTACATTTTTCTGTGTGTACATGCATGACTGTGTACAGATTTTTGCTGTAATGGGTGAACACACTGCCACATCTTACAGTATTATAAACTAGCATAAGTGCCCGGCGTTGCTCGGGTCAGTCGGAGGTGGGGAGGGGGCAGACAGTTGACACCCCCTGACCAACCCCAACACCCACCCTTCACCCACCCTGACACCTTCCCACCCCCCCGACCAACCCCAAGACCCCCCGGCTCACTTACCCCCCGACCAAACCCGACAACCCCACCTGACCCCCCAAAACAAACCCAACACCCCCACCTCACCCCCCGACCAAACCCGACACCCCCACCTCACCCCCTGAGCAAACCCGACACCCCCACCTCACCCCCCGACTGAACAGTGTATTTAATAATCTGTGTGCTACACAGTTCACCGTGAGCCGAGGGGAGGGGTGTCGGGTTTGGTCGGGGGGTCAGGTGGGGGTGTTGGGTTTGCTTGGGGGGGTCAGGTGGGGTTGTCGGGTTTGGTCGGGGGGTAAGTGAGCCGGGGGGTGTAGGGTTTGGTCTGGGGGGGGTGGGAAGGTGTTGGGGTGGGTGAGGGGTGAGTGTTGCGGTTGGTCAGGGGGTGTTGTGGTTGGTGGGGGGTTGAGGTGGGGGTGTCAGGTTTGCTTGGGGGGATGAGGTAGGGGTGTCGGGTTCGGTCGGGGGTAAGTGAGCCGGGGAGGTGTCGGGTTTGGTCTGGGGGGGTGGGAAGGTGTCGTGGTGGGTGAGGGGTGAGGTGTGGGTGTTGGGGTTGGTCAGGGGGTGTTGCGGTTGGTGGGGGGGTGAGGTGGGGGTGTCGGGTTTGCTTGGGGGGGTGAGGTGGGAGTGTCGGGTTCGGTCGGGGGGTAAGTGAGCCAGGGGGTGTCGGGTTTGGTCTGGGGGGGTGGGAAGGTGTTGGGGTGGGTGAGGGGTGAGGGGTGGGTGTTGGGGTTGGTCAGGGGGTGTTGCGGTTGGTGGGGGGGTGAGGTGGCGGTGTCGGGTTTGGTCGGGGGGTAAGTGAGCCGGGGGGGGGGGTGTCGGGTTTGGTCTGGGCACCCACCCCAACACCTTCCCCCCCCAGACCAAACCCAACACCCACACCACACCCCTCACCCCCCCGACACCTTCCCACACCCCCAGACCAACCCCGACACCCCCCCGGCTCACTTACCCCCCGACCAAACCCGACACCCCCACCTCACCCCCCCAAGCAAACCCAACACCCCCACCTCACGCCCCCACCAACCGCAACACCCCCTGACCAACCCCAACACCCCCACCTCACCCCCCGACCGAACCCGACACCCCCACCTCACTTACCGTCCCACCAAACCCAACTCAGATCCGTCGCAGGGGGGGGAGGGGGCCCAGAGCCGAGGGATTCCGGGGACCTTCGCAGGTGGGGGGGGGCACAGAGCTGATGGAGTCCGGGGTTGAGGTGGGAGGGGCAGAGAACTGAGGGCTCTCCGGGGTTCCGTTGGGAGGGGGGAGGGGCAGAGAATGGAGGGATCTCCGGGGTTCCGTTGGGAGGGGGGAGGGGCAGAGAACTGAGGGATCTCCGGGGTTCCGTTGGAGGAGGGAGGGGTGAGCTGAGCGAGTGAGGTGTCTGTTGGAGGGGGGTATTATGACATCATCACCACCTAACCGCCCAGCCGATGTGATTGGCCCTGAAAGACTTTCACCCCTGGGGGGCGTCAGAGGTGAGATCCGAAAATTTTTCGACCCTTACCAGCATCTAGACCCCAAGACCCCTCACTGTACCAAATTTCAAGTCTCTGGCTCAAACGGTGCGGGAGGAGTTCGCAGTCATACGTACATACATACATACGTACACACATACATACACCACTTGACTTTTATATATATAGATAGGTGATAAGGGAGAACAAAGCTATCTCAATGGTTCCAATTTCTCAAATCTGGAATTTAAACTTACTCAAAACCACAACACCAAAAATACAGTAAGAAGCAGAGAGATGAAAGATGGGGCCATAACACTCCTCCTCACTTCCAATATGTCTCCCTATCTCTCCATATGTATCTGAATTTATCTTCCTCATTTTGCAATGTCTGTGTTATGTCTTGGAATGAAGCAGCTTCTATTAGAAAATAATACATTCATTCTCATACTGTTGGATTCACATTAGATTTCCATGTCACAGAATATTTTTGGCTACAAAGAGATGTTTTCTTTTCACAACTCAAGGCCCAGTAACTGTGGTTAAGAGGCATAGGCTTGCAATGCAAGGCAGTTATACTGGTAATGTTCACTTTAGTCAATATCATTTCCACAAATATATTGCTCAACCAGTTCCAGAATATACAGTAAATGGTCATCTCCAAACAGGTGAGAATTACATGAACAGGGCATGAGAATGGAGACACTTAGCTATTGTTAATTTGGCCTAGTTCCCAGAATCAATGTCCTTCCGAACAAATTATTTGAATAAACAACAGTATAGGTATCAATATAGCTGATTGAGATAACTTGTATCCAGATTAAGGTATGGTTTTATATTAAAGTTCATAGTCATCTTTAATTTGTATTAATAAAATTGTACAGCTAGTCTTGGGTTATCAGCGTTTGTCTTTATAAGTGTGGAACTGACATTGTTGCATAATAACTGATGAGATTGCATACAATGAAATAAAGAAAATGGACTATTTAATAAGAATATTAATTGAGTTCATGTAAGTTTGGAAACAGGAAAAAAATTAGCCTAACGTAACATCTTAACCTGAAGGTGTTTCAACTTGTTGATCAATAGATAAGCAGAATTTCCATGATAACAATAGCCACTTTGAGGGATCAGTACCTCCATAATGGATTCAGACAGATTTTATGAACTCTGGTTTGGTTTCACTGATTATTGTGGCAGATAACCAAGTAACATTTTCCAAAGATATTGCCTAAGTTCAAGCAGCTTTGAAGTCCATTATATTAAATGCAAAGGTTATGTATTATTGTGGGGCTGGTTATGCTTAATTCTGGTAGGAGTCAATCCTTCAAACCCCACCAAGGAGTTTTCCTGTGGTTACAAGTGAAGGATGTTATGAGCTTATAATCACGGGAAAACCCCTTGGTGGAGACTGAAGGATTTACTCCTACCAGAGCCCTGTTGGAATGAGCCATGATCTCTGGTAAGCTCATTAACATGCATGTAGGTTTTTAGATTTTTAAAAAATTGTCCTCTGTGCTGATGCCACCTGAAGAACAAACATATTTGCTCAGAAAGAGCTATGGGGTAACTTGTGACTGCTAGCAATTACAGTTGTTCATAGCCCTCAGAGAAAGCAAAACACAGATGCTGACCTATTTCATCAGTCTGGATTGCTGGAAATATCACAGTATAGGCAGGAAGCTTTGCAGCTAGAAAAAAATCCTGGTCGAGGGGAGAGGGATACAAGTCTCTTCCCAAAAGAGGTGACATCTGGGAACCAGAAGTCTTAGCAGACTATGCGGGGAGGGGGGGAAGAACAGGTACAGTTGCCCTGAACGGTGACCATCATAATAATGGCAGTTACCCTAATTTGGATTTGCACATTACAACTAAGAGGAATGCTATCAAACAGAAACCTACTGTGGCATAGGGAGAGTCATTTCCTTGAGACATACCACATCGCAATTTGAGACACACATAATTTGCTGGTGTCAAGCCAGACTGTAAGAGGGGGTACCCCCAGCCTCTATGCTCTCGAGTACAAAGGCTGGGCCTCTTCTATGCCAGACCAACAAGTCCTCCACCCCAAGACACCCCCACCTTGCCAGTTGGGGTTCTTGGGGTCACCAATCGCTGCCACCAATCGGGTATACTTCCAAAACCTTGGAGGGGCCCCCGATCTTCCCCTAACCCTGACTTTGTCCCCCCTCCCTGGGTTTTAAAGTCAAACACCGGAAAACTGCTTCCCTTCACCCTGACCAGCTGAAGGCAGACTTCCCCCACCCCTGTCTCTCTGTACCTGAGAGGCAGACCCTGGAAACTGCTTCCTCCCTCCCCCGTCTAACCTGACGGTAAGGAGAAACAGTCTCCACACTCCAGCTAGGCCCCTAGCTGCCCTGGTTCCTATTCCCTTCCCTTCCCCCTTCCCAGACTGGAAGCAGAGAAAAACCCTAAGGGAAATAAACCAGACGGTTTTATAACTAGAAAATTTAACAAAGAAAAAGGTTAAAGCAGAAATACAGACACTTTACATTTGGGGTTTCCCACTTTGGTCTGAAAAGGAAACACCCCCCCAAAAGGCACGGCTTATTAGAATAATCCAATTTACTTACATCAGCTAAGTAGAAGTATCAGAAAAAGGTAGAGCCATCTTTATAGCCAAAGATGGTCTAAAACCCTTGCCAGCTACCTTGGCAAGCCTCCTGCCTCATGTGCAGCCAAGCTGGAGCTCTCTGGCCCTAGCCTCCTCCCTGGAGACCAGCCAAGATGGAACTGACTGTTTTGCTCCTCCCTTCTTCATGGGCTCGAGGCTCCTCCCTCCCCCATGGCAGGGAAACTCCTACGTTACCTGTCTCAGATAACAAACCCCACCCAGGCAAGGCACACTGTGTTAGATAACATAGCCCAACCCAGGCAAGGCACCCTTCACACTTATAACACGCCCCCCAAATCGCGAATGGGATCCGGAGGTCACGTGATGCGATTTCTTCCTGGAGCTCTAGGAAAAAACAGAGTTGAACACATGCATTTTTAAACATACTACTAGTTACAGTCAAACTAATAGAAGGTTTCCACATCCCAAAATCAAAATTTTGGAGAGCTAAACTCCAACGAAGAAGTTTCTTGCTGAGAAACACGACCGCTTGCAACTGCTGGTCGGGTTCTTTTTGCCTTAAAACTGCTCCCAAACCACGATCAGAGGCATCTGTGGTTACTAGGAACGGTTGGTCAAAGTCTGGGGCCCTCAAAGTTTCATTAAACTTTTCCCCCATACCGTCAGGTTGATGGTGGTAAGGGGTGGCAACCAAGTGGCTCTCCCCATGAGCCTCCCACAGATTTTTCATAGTCCCGGCCAGGAAATTGGTTCCTGAATCTGTGAGGAAGTTTGCTGGCCACCCTACCCTGGCAAAAATGTCGGTTAATGCCTGGCACACGCTCGCAGCCCTGTTGCTTAGAGCTACAGCCTCCGGCCCTTGGGTAGCAAAGTCCATGAAAGTCAGTATGTACTGCTTTCCCCTGGGTGTCCCCTTTGGAAAAGGACCCAGGATATTCGCAGCTACTTGCTGAAATGGAACCTCAATTATGGGGAGTGGCTGGAGAGGGGCCTTCACCTGATCTTGGGGTTTGTACATCCTTTGGCACACCCCACAGGATCGGACATACTGAGCAATGTCCTTGCCCATCCCCTTCCAGTGGAAAGACTTCCCCACACGGTCCTTGGTTCTGTTTATCCCGGCATGACCACTAGGGTGATCATGGGCTAAGCTTAGGAGCTTTTTCCGGTACTTAGTTGGAACCACCAACTGTTTCTGAGGCTGCCTGTCCTTCGGGTGTTCCGTAGACAGAGCCTCCCTGTACAAAAGTCCCTTTTCAACCATAAACCTGGATCGATTTGTGGCGCTGAGAGGCGGTTGGTCACTCCGTGCCACCGCCCAAGTTTCCTGGAAACTTTCATCTGCTTCCTGTTCGGATTGGAACTGTTCTCTTGACGCTGGAGATCTCAGTTCCTCGCTGGGTTGTGGACTTGGGTTGAGTTCCTTGGGAAGTGATGTGGGTGATGGGGTTGGTTCCATTGGCGGTGGACCGCTCTCCACTGGTGCACCGTTGTGGACCTCAGGCTCTGGCGGAGCCTCTTGGGTCAGTTCAGCTGCTGTTGTTGATGCAGGTTCGAGGTTGCCCTCGGGTGTTGGGGTAGATGGGGTTGCCAGGGCTGGGCCCAGTGCAGGTAATGGTTCTGGGGTTGGTTTCTTCACCAGTTCCGGTTCCGGGACTGGCTGTGGTGGGGTCTCTGGAGCTGGATCCTCCATGGCTGGTCCAGTCGTTGGCAGGGTATCCGGCTCCACTTCCTCCGTCAGGGTTTCTGGCAACACCGTTGGCCCCCTGATGGAAGGTTCAGGAACAGATGCAGGTGTGGAAGCTTGCTTAGCCTGGCTGCGGGTGATCATTCCCACCCTCTGGCTTACCTTCACCTGATCTGCTATATCATTTCCCAACAGCATGGGAGTAGGATAATCATGATAGACTCCAAAAGTCCACACTCCTGACCAGCCTTGGTACTGGACAGGTAAAGCGACTGTAGGTAAGTCGATTGGTGCCGACAGGAAAGGGTGAACGGTTACTGTAATCTTGTGGTTGATGAGCTGGGGATCCACCAATGCTTCGTGGATAAGGGATACTTGAACTCCAGTGTCTCTCCAAGCTGTGACTAGCTTCCCGCCCACTCTCACAGTTTCCCTTTGCTCTTCGGGTATCTGGGAGATATCTGGGCCCGAGAGTCCTGGGCTTGACATCAGGGTAAGGCACAGGATGTGGTTGATGTTCTTGGGGCAGTTAGCCCCGGTTCGTTGCACTTGCCTAAAATGCCTTCTGAATCCTATTGGTTGGGATGAAAATAGATAATGGATGTCTTCTGAAGAAACTGAACTCCAGCTTCAGGAAAGGTAAAAATCAGAAGAAAGTAAGAAGGTATTGGTGATCCGCTTCTCAGTATAGTGTTGGAAAAGGTCTAGTGAGTCATATGTGCTATATCACCACCTATTACCACAGCAATCTGTTGGTTTTAGCACAAGTTTTGTTTTAACTATAACTGCAAGGTCTTTTTCACATTTAGAGTAGGTGTAAAATTTTCTAAAGTGTCTTAGGTACTTTACTTCCATTTTCAAAAGCACTTTAGGAAGTGAAGATCCCACTGACTTTCAAAGAGACAGGGATCTAAATCATTTTTGAAAATGGGATTTAGGCTCCTACATTGTTCTTCATATATTTACAGTCTGACATTTATGGTAGTGAGAATATTTTCCATATTACTATCAATTAATGCACTGTACACGCTACACTTAAGTAGTTTTAATTATTTAAATTAACAAAGAATAATTTTACCATGTGGATATGTGGATATTGAGAGAATAGCATGCTCAGAGGTGCACCGAATACAGATGAAGATGAAGTTCTTGTCCATTCAGTCTTACTCTTCAAGGCTACTAAACACGAAACAATACAGATGCAAATTGCTGAGGATGACCAAAGGAAGCTGATCAATGAATTACAGGTGTTTTTTTTTAATATGTCCCCACTATAGTTCATTTTACTAAATTACCACAAATGGTTCAGCAGAGTAGTTCTATAAGGGAGATTTGTCTCATTTATATTTTGCTTTTCAAAATAACTCTATACTACATATAGATTAAAACAATGATTTAGCCGAGATGAAATATCACAACTACAGAGTCCTTAAAAAATTTCTAACTGGAATAACTGCAGTACCAGCAGATGAAGTGACCTTGCCAAGTTTACAGAGTATGCCAATAACAGAGCTGGGATTAGAAAACTGATTAAAATTTTGCTCACTAGGATAAAACACTTGAAATGAATCATCTCATTTTCCAGCATGTCCTCGGATTGCTGCAGGCACAATAAATTACTGTCATATAATGGCAAACAACTATAAAAAATTAGAGTTAAACATTTCATCATATAGTGTAACACCATAGCCTATATTTAAAAATCCTCAATCTAGTTAAAATTTGATTGTCATAGATAATAAAAATCTATGACAAGCAGTTTTCAGGGTAAAATTTCAGAATTATAGGCTGATCTGAGTGACTAAAGTCAACTGGAGTCTGAATCAGACCTTATGTGCACATTTCTCATTACCATTAACTGTTGTTCATTGTCCCAGGTATATCCACTCAGAATACACTTGCAGCATTGCTGAATATTCTGGTTATAACCTTGCACTCCAATGAAGTGAATGAAATATTAATGGACAACAGCAACAAGCAGTTGAGTGGAAAACTATCAGCAAATGTGATAGAATTAGTGGGAGCTGAGGCCTTGAGCATCATGCTAGAAATGCAAAAAACGTTGAGGACTTACAGTGAGGACCAGTAGAAGAAGCGAATATAAATATTAGGTGCTTGATCTAAGGTTATACATTTTAGCAATACATACCTTTTGATAATTTAGCCAAAGTATTGTGTGAGAGAAATAGGGAAATCACAAATGAATATATCGTAACATCTTAGGGTATATTTGCTATAAGGCAACCATGAAGTTTGACATATTAAAACTATTGGGACATTGACATAAATGGTTTGCATCAGTAGTCAGAATACCACACATATTCAATGTCCCAAACCTTATCAAATATGGTCCCACATGTGTGAGTGGTGTAGGAAAAGGTGTCCTATTGTTGGGACACTGGGAGAGACCATGTGAGAGCTGGGTGTGCAGCCTGGCCCAGTGCCCTGCTCTTGGGATGACCTCCACTTTCTTTTCCTTTCATATTTATTTCTAATGGTCTCTGTCAAATTGTAAGTATGCACAATGTAAGACTAAGTATGAATAATGCAGAAAAACACTTTACCATACTTGTCTTTTTCTTATACTTAAGTATATTGATTTTTCTTATGATTTCAATTATATTTGTCTTGCTTAACTAAAGCTCAAAGTGTGTGTGTGCTTCACCAATTTCATCTTCTAAATTAATTCTAAGTAACCACCTGAAAAGGAATCTGCTTAATGCATTTTGCACCCCAATAAATAATTTTATCATTGATGGTTTAGATCCAAAAACTTAGGAACAGCTTTAAAACTTTTGTGGAAGACACTGGATTACCTATTCAGATGTTTTTCCAGAGGTCCACTTAACCAAAGTGGTCTGCATATACCACTCTTTATAGGTATTTATGTGAGATTATAACAGTATATATTTAGATTATTGTGTAAAGCTGTGTGGGAACAGGAATTTCCCCACCTTCAGTAAATTTAGCATTCCAAAATAAAAAATAATAATGAATGTATTTCAAGTCACAACAGAAAGACAGAATTTTCGCCAGAAATGGAAAGTTTAGAAAAATTCTGTTTCAAGACTGAAATAGAATTTTGGAAAATGTCTGGGTATCAAGAAGGCTCCCAAGCTGCTTAGTCAGCTTCCTGGACATATAGGTGGTCTGGCTGGTTCCCAGGCTACCTGCTTGTCAAGTAGCTTGAGGAGTTGGCAAATCAGCCGGCTCTCCAGGTGAGCAGCCCAGGAATTCTGAGAGCCTGCCAGGTGGGTTGCCACAGATCTACACCACCTAGTGGGCTGGTTAGCAGGAAATCAGGCAGGTGAGCAAGGTTGCTTTCCAACAAACTCCATGGAGTCAGTATTTTCCAATGCAAAACTTTTCTATCAGAAAATGTTCAGCCATCTCTCAAGACCATTAGAATTAAAAAACAGAATTCCTATGTAGCAGTAGACTCAAAATATTCTATACTACAGTATCTATTATTTCTTTTGAACTACCACCCCCCAAAGGTCTCAATGGGGATTGGGGTCCTATAGTGCTAGGTGCTATACAAACATTTCTCCTGAACCATCTCCCCTTTTCTCCACTGACAGTGCCCCAGCCAACCCGCACCACACCATTGCTGATGCAATACACCCACACGCCACTGCATATTAAGCAGCTTTGAAACTATTTAAATACATAGGTGTGTCAAAATGGCAGGATCAGCCCAGCCATGAGACCAGTGTTGAAATTTTGTACATTGTACGGTTGATACAAGAAAAAAAAAACTTTTGCTGCTGTTCTAAAGGTCTAGTCTTTATAATACGTTTTTTGACAACAGATTAATATTGGAGCCACTTATGAACAGAAAAGAATTGTTCAGTAACATTCTGAAACAGGAGTTGTATCCTCCAGAAGAGAATCTCATCATACCATCTCCATGTCTACTGGATCCTAGTATGCCTGGATTTAAGGTCCTAATGTCTCTCATGGACTGCTGGCCTAAAATAGTCTATCATCACCTTCAGCAAATGTCTGTGAAGAAAGAAACCAGATGAAGGTAAGTAATTGTCCTGAAAACTAAAAATCCAAATTCTGGTATAAACAGTATGATATAATATCCTGTGTTGCATGTTCATCACATCCTGTGGTCCCAAGCCTAAAGTTAACAGAGAAAATAAAGAGATAACATCTTGTTTTTATTTTCACTTTCTGTAGAGAATGAAAATTATTAATATCTCATATAAGCACAAACTGGAGCCTACTGCACTACTGCTTCTACTGAGTAGTACTATAGCTAGTATACTCTCTAGTAATCATTAAGACAACCACATTAGAGTTTCATTGCTGGTTTTAAGATGTCCTGAATAATCAATTCTTACAGAGAGCATTACAATTTAAGGAATTGCTCCCACATATTCTCACCTTAGGAACATAGGGTATAAGACTGAAGGGACCTCCAAGATCATTAAATCCTATTCCCTAGTAATTCAGGTGCTATACCACATTACATAATCCATTCATAAACTTACCAAATCTATCTTAAAACTAGTTAGGTGGCTTGCCCTCATTATTCCTATTAGAAATAAGACACTCAGAAATAGTGACAGCATCCTGTGGCACCTTAAAAACTAACAAAAGTATTGACGCATAAGCATTCGTGGGCTAATATCCACGTCGTCAGATGCATGCAGACGACGAAGTGGGTATTAGCCCACGAAAGCTTATTCTTCAATACTTTTGTTAGTCTTCAAGGTGTCACAGGACTCTGTCACTTCTCCAAATCCAGACTAACATGGCTACCTCTCTGATTCAGAAATAATGATTCTCAGACCATTGTCTGTAATTTATTTTTAATAAGAGGAAATTTAATTCACTTGTCTATTATAAGCCAATTTATAATGGAAAATGCACTTCTGAAAAATATTCAGATTACAAAATATATTTTTAAAATAATCTGTTCTTAGGAGATTGTTAGAATCCAAAATATATTTTAAATGTTTTTGAATACATAACTGATACCACACTTTTTCAAAATGTGGCAAACTATCACCATAATGTGGAACCAATATACTGGTAATTTTTTATATTAAAACTACCAGATTGTTAGTATTTTAAAATGAACTGTTGAACTTGCACAGACCTGTTTATTCATAAAGTTTTATTTATTTATTTTCACTTTTTAAAAAGTCATCAGCCATTATTATCACACAGAAACAAACCTAAACCATCAATTCAATCCCAAAAGGTCATTCAGCTAAGTACTAATCAGACAAACATTTTTGCTTTGGAAAATAGACAGGAAAAAAAACAAGCCACCATTTGAGTGTGTTATTTATTAGCTTTATCATATTATAAGTGGCTGCCCTGGTTACAAGCTAAAGGAAGCTTTTTCTGGAAGTAACTAGAAGGGAACAGTGTGTCCCCTGAACAAAATAACTACGTTTAGAAATTTATAAACAAATGATCAGAAGCTAGTTTGTTTAAAACCGAGTTATTTCTCCATTCCTTTGAAATTACTGTAACTCCAAACTGCAGATTTTCCTCATCAGTAATATAATCTGCTATATGCTACCCAGAAAAAAACGCTGCTCAAAAATATATCATCAAGTCCATGTGACCCATCACTTCTTCCTACACTTAAGAAAAATAAACAAGTTAATAAAGAGAGTGTCACACTTTGGTGCATGCTGGAATCAACAGGGAGTGCACGATACATTTCAAGCATTCAAGCCCCAATTCAGAAAAGCATCCCTATTCCAGATAACACACAACTTCAAACACATGCTTAAATCCCAGTGAAGTCAATGGGACTTGTGCACAATCATTTTTTCAAATATTACACACACATTCTTTTACAAAAATTCACCTAAGACCAAACACGAGAAATTGTGGTTCAAACAAGTAATTTGTTCAGAAAGCTAGGAGAGATGAGGATTTCAAATGCAATTACCATCTCATCTTATTCTATCACCAACTTACTTATCCTAAAGTAAACAAGCTAGAGCATTTCCTTACTGGAATCTCCACACTTCACTTTTCTCCCTCCTCTCTCCCTTCTTGCTCCTCTCCTCCAATTTTCAAACTTCCAGGGAAAAAAATTATTAGTCTCTAACAAACCCAGTTTACATAGGGTGGGGTTGTTGTGGGGGGGTTGTGGTTTTTTTTGGTATTGTTTTGATTCTATCGAGAAGAATTAATTTCTTTTCCCCCAATAGATGTGTTTAAAGAGAAAGGGCTGAATCTTTCATGAGTCAGAAACATTAGAAATGAGGTGAGTTTTGTTTTGTTTTTTAAACAGGGAAATTGATTAGCCATTAGAAAAAACTACCAAGGGTTGAGGTGGATTCTCCATCTCTTCGTGTCATCAAAACAAGACTGTATGCCTTTTTGGAAGATAGTGTTAGGATGGTGGTTAGATGAAACCTTATTGATGCTGGTGGTATGATAATGCTTCATCATTCAGGATAAATTTACACTCCTTTCTGGAATAAGATAGTGATACAATAAGAGCCACCACCCAAAACACATGCCACATACAAGGCTGGTAAGAAACTAAAGTATGTGAGCTGAGGAATTTTGCTGGTGGATGTGTGTCTCTGTGAGCAGAAGTATCCAGAAAACTAAAGGGACAACAAAAGAAGCACTTAGTGTGACCCTGAGAGAAAGCAAAGAGAAGGTGTTTGCGAGGCAGAGTGCTGGCTGGAAATAGGCTTAGAACTGCAAGCAAAGAAACTGCCTTCTATTGGATTCCTACTGTGTTTAGGGAAACAGGATATTGTGTTCATTCTTTCTAAACAAACAGGATTGCAACAAAAATACCTGATTCCATCACCAATAGCCCACAAGATTCTAAAAATTGGCTAACTGCTTGGCTACAATGGGATAATAATGAGCTTTTTCCAAACACAAGTTATAGGGATCAATCTAGGGGAAACGGGTGAAATGTGATGGCCTGTGTTATACAGAAGGTCAGACCAGATGATCTATTGTTCCCATCTGCCCTTTGAATCTATGAAGACACAAAAATTGCAAATCTAAGCTCTTCCTCCAAACCAGAGAGCACTGAATGGGAGCAGAACTGCCGCTTGGAGGAAAGAGTAAAAGAAGAAAAAGCTGTTTTGACAAGAGGAACGTCAGGGGAGTAGAATCTGCAGATCCTCCTATTTTCTTCTCCATGTGAGGAACCAAATAAGGTCTGAAGTAGCCTCTGTAGAGTAACTACAGACATTCTTAGATCTCGCCAAGAGATTCCTCTTTCTATTATGCAATTGCCTCATGCCCAGCTACTCAAAATAGGCATGGAGCTGAGAATTAGTTCTTAGTGACCTTTCTTTAAATGCATTCCCTCCGGGAAATTAATGGTAATTCAGATTTTAAATAAATTATGCCATTAATTGCATTTTAATAAAACACAAAATAACCTGCATATGAACAAAGTCAAAAACTAGTGGACTATACTGAAAAGGATAGCAAAATATAAGGAGGAAGTTCCTGAATATAATCCCTGGCTATGGGTCAGGCTGCTACCTTGCTATTGTATCAATTTGGCAGCCTTTAATTTTAAAAGATTTCTGTATTTCAGAATGACTATCACCTATAAAAAGCCATTGAGATTGTTAGATTGCTCATGAGAAAGACCAGCTCACACATTTTACGTTTACTCCCCTTTTTGAACATGCTGTTACATGGAGTTGTATTAAACCTGCCAATAGATTTTAGGGTTAAATGTGTTCTACAATCTGCAAAGTGCAAAGGGGGAAAATGGTGTATAAAATACAGGATCAAGCTGGATAGTGAATATGGGGAAAGGAGCTGAGAAATCAACTTCCCTGAATTTGCAGAAGTCCCCTGTGGGTTTTGAACAGTTTGAAACTAGGGTGACCATATGTCCCTATTTTATAGGGAAAGTCCTGATTTTGGGGTCTTTTTCTTATATAGGGACCTATTACCCTCCACCCCTGTAAGAGTGTCACCCCCCTTCTCTGAAGCCTGGGTACAGAGAAGGGACTCTTCTAAGCCAGACCAAATAACTATAAACTGTTTCCCCAGCCTAAATTATTCTTCACACCCCCAATCCCCCACACTCTACCAGCTGGGAAAATGGGGTTACCCAAGCTGCCACCATCCGAGTAAATCTCCAAGTCCCTGGAGAGGGGGTACCCGGACTCCCCCAAACCCCCCGATTCTCTCCCTGAGAAAAAGGGACCCTCACGCTGTTTCACTCTCCTTGATAGCCCAAGGCAATATTGCTACAGCACTTCGATCTCACACTGTCTGTGAGATTCCCAGCTTCAAGGCTCAGATCACCTTACTAGAATTACCAGACAGTTCTTATAGATATAAAAAGTTTAATAAAGAAAAGAGCAAGCATACAATTAAGACATTACACAGATACAGAATCTTTTAACCTTAATCTTCTTGCATAAACAAACCTCTCACCCCCTTCTCTCTACACAGATAGAGACACCAAGGATTGAATGCAAGGTTATTATGCAGGACAATTCTTACTTACAGTTTTAGCTAGTTATGAAGACATACAGAGAAAGGACAAGATTGTGGGTTCATAGCTGGACCAAGAGTTCTGAGTCAGTCGAAAGCCCAAACCGAACTGAACTTTACTTCCTGGTCTCTTTGTGTTTAGTCAGACCCCTCTGAACTCTCTCTCTCCTCCCTGAGTTAACCCTTAACAGGCAACCCAATCTCCTAAGCCTCTCCACACTTATGACAACCCCCATCCCGATTTTTCACATTTACTGAGTGGTCACCTATTTGAAAGACAGGCTCAATGATGTATCATTGACCACAAGGTGGCAGAAAGTATGACAAATGAGTCTAAATTAAAGCTGCCAGAATCAGTATAAGGGCAACTGGTGCAAAAGTGTTCCACTACTAACCCATGAGAGAGGCACTGGTAAGCTTGCTCCCATCCTACTGCAGATGCACAGGTTTGCTTCACCTCCTTGGAATCCATTCTCTTATTACCATTTTACTGGCCATTTGAGTTTATGTTCCCTGCTCCCTTGATAATTTCCACGTAACTTTTGTCAAGGAAATAAAGTTACAGTTGTTTAAAACCCATTCTTTATTATTTGTTGAACACCACATTAAGAGAAATCAGAAGGTAGCCTGGGAGAGGGTAGTAGATTAGGAAGGGTTAGGGGGGTGGAGGAGAAGGGAAGGACTAGTCCAGAAACTGAATCAAAAATTTCAGGTATGCCAGCCTTCTGCTGCTTGGGCAATCCTCTGGGGTTGCGTGTGTGGGTCCCTGGAGCCTCCCCACCCGTGCTCTTGGTCATCTGGGTGAGGAGGCTATGGAACTTGGGGAGGAGAGAGGGTTGTTATACAGGGGCTGCAGCGGCAGCTGTTGTCTTGCTGCCTTTTCTGCGTAAGATCCACCAGACAGCGGAGCATGTCCGTTTGCTCCATCAACTTGAGCATGGCATCCTGCCTGGTCTCATTGCGCTCCTGCCTCCTATCATTGTGCGCATCCCTCCTCTCATTGCGTTCACTGCACACTTTACAGGACTCTGCAATTGTTTGCCTCCACGCATTCAGCTGGGCCCTATAAGTGCGGGAGGACTGCATAAGCTCAGCAAACATGTCATCCCAAGTGTGGTTTTTTTGGTCTAATCTGGGCCAGCCTCTGGGACGGAGTTGATAGGGGGGCATGTTGAAACATTTGCACCTGTGGGAGGAGAAAAAGGGAGGTATAATTTTAAAAAATACATTCTAGAGAACAAAGGGAGACTCTCACTGAAACAGGCATTCATAGTACACAGTGCATGTTCTTTCTGTACAAGGTCGCATCTTGCCTTTTATACTGAAGTGCCTGCCAGTTTGGTGTGATCAAGGCATCACACCTGGCTGGGCAACAGAATTCAGCTTGCAGGCAGCCATAGTAAGGACTGGGGCCCACAGGGTTCTGCTCCTTCCACATTTCTTTTGGACTGCGGTGCCCCCCTTTCCCATACCAAGCAATGCACGGTGGGTTTCTCATTTAAAAGGAGGGCCTGGCCTATGGTCTCTCTGGGATGATCACTTCACAGAGCGCCCTCCCCCTCCCCGCATCCTTTAGGCCCAACGCAAAACAGAATGCAGACATGAAGCCTGAAAATTTTATAGAACACCCAAGTCAAGCACGGAGGTATGGATTACCAGGGAAGCTAGCTCACCTGCACAGAATCCCCTGGACAGTTCCTCTGCAAAGAGACCCCTGCAAGCCAAAAAAAACTAATCAGGGACTGCCAAGACCTTTTGGAAAGGAAACAGTTTAG
This sequence comes from Sternotherus odoratus, assembly GCA_032164245.1. Classification (NCBI taxonomy): domain Eukaryota; kingdom Metazoa; phylum Chordata; order Testudines; family Kinosternidae; genus Sternotherus; species Sternotherus odoratus. The sequence goes on from JAVMKO010000004.1 coordinate 47,289,892, forward strand.
TTAAGACCATCTCACTAAACTTTGTGAGATGGGACATTCAAGTTTCATAACGCAGATCCTGGCCAGTTTAAAAAATAGTTATGGGCTGATCCAATCATATTTACATGATTACCCCTTACTCTGGTGAGTACTGCCATCAAAGTCACATATTCCTATGAGTAAGCAACATAGGCTTCAGCTCAAAACCTATAATTTTCAAACCTGGTGAAGGGTATTGGTCACCCAGTTCCCATTAATTTTAAAAAGTAACGGTACAGTGAAACCTCGATTTAACGGACTAATTCGGGCGAGGGGGTGTCCGTTAAAGCTGAAAGTCCGTTATTTAATAATTTTTTAAAATCATTAAACAACAGGACTTTTGGCTTTAACGGACACCCCCTCACCCGAATTAGTCCCTTATATAGAGGTTTTACTGATCATGGGCGGGAGCTGTCAACCCCCCCCCCACCACCACCACCACCCGGCTCCCCGCTGCGGGGAGCCGGGCGGGAGCTGTCAATCCCCCCCCCCCCCCCCCCGCCCGGCTCCCCTGCAGCGGGAAGCCAGGCAGGAGCTGTCAACCCCCCGCCGCCCCCCCCTCCCGCCAGGAGCCGGGGGGGGTTGACAGCTCCCGCCGGGCTCCCCGCTGCGGGGAGCCGGGCGGGAGCTGTCAACTCCGCCGCCCGGAGTTTGACAGCTCCCGCCCCGCTCTCCGCCCCAGGGAGCCGGGTGGGAGTTGTCAACCCGGCCGGCAGGCTCCCCTCTGCGGGGAGCCGGGCAGCCGGGTTGACAGCTCCCGCCCGGCTCCCCGGGGCGGGAGCCGGCAGCCCCCAATAACGGATTTCGAATGCATCAGGAAATTTTGTCCGTTGCATCCGAAGTCCGTTAAATCGGGGTCCGTTAAATCGAGTGTTTACTGTAATTTTAATAGCAAGAAGGGTGTCTAACTCATCTGAAGTATTTAAGACAAACATCTAATCGAGTTCAGAAAACCAAAACAGCATGGCATTAGTTTAAAAAGAAAAAGTGTAATAATTATCTTTAGTAAGATATTTTTCTCCATTTCCCTCTCACTGATTCTAACAGACTCTCTGTGAAAAAAATACAAAAATCAACATCTATCTATAGCTGTACTACTGGATGTGAGGTATCATTTTAAAAACTTCACTGGGCATCAGAAGCCTATAGTCACACTTCAGATGATGTCCTTATTTTACCACAGGAATGGCTGAATGAAGAGACTATAAAGTACAAGAAGAAAAAACTCAAGATTCCCATATCGTTTAGAAACTGATTGTTGCACACAAGATTTTATACTAATCGTACTGATTCCAAATTTTACAATTCAATTAAACCTAAAATACCAGAAGATACAGATAAGCTCCAAAGGACAATTTATTTACTTCCAGTACTTTGTCCTAGGAGGGTATCAAGGATGTGTTAGCTAATGTTAGTAAAGCACTTTTGAAGTAGTCTTCTTAACCAGCGTGTGTTCAATAGCCACCAAAGGGGGCTGACTAACCAGAGACTGAAGTGATGCAAATGAGATGCCAAACAAAACTATGTTTCACTGCCAAAGCTTTTCCCCAAGAGGTGAATAACATTTTCCATAAATCTGTGGAAATTACTGAATACGTTTGGTAATGAAATACTCATAGCTACTTTCTATGTATGATTCAACATTTCAGTTCTCTACTGAATAGTATGGGTTGCATTAATTACATAAGATGGAAATTCATATTTGTTATTCAATAAAAAAAACTAACAGTCTAAAATACAATATTTTAATCCACTAGAGAATATTTATCTTAATGTTTAAAACATGAAATTTGCTTATTTTAGCCCACTTTGATTCTGTAAGACTATTTATATTACAGTGTAATTTACAGAATTTCAGCTACATATAAAATGTATTGTGTACATTTTGTATTAAGCAATGCTAATTATAGCTTCACTGTAATTTTCATACATGGGCTAAACAAAACATTATCTACCACTACTATTGGATATAGGGACAGCATTTTCTTAAATGTTGTTCTTTTCCCAGAAAGATTATTTCAGGAAGCCAAGTGTATGAAAAGTCTGACTTCATTTAAGGGTCTCATTTTTTCCCCTTTGACCTCTCCATGCCTTACTGAGAGCTGCCCACTCAAAACCTGAATTTATACTTCACCTAGTATAATAAAACTTGATTCCCCTTTTTCCTGAAACCCAGGAATACTTAGTAGGTCTGAAGGGTTACCAAAGTCCAAAATAACAGAGGAAAACTGGACACACCCGCAACAGGGGCTCCCTTCGTTGCTGCCACTGCGAGACAGGAAAAGCCCGATGCATCGGAGCAATGCTCAGGGTGAAGCCCATTATGTTGGGGCACGCTGACACAGAAATACCCATGCACATTTACATCTCATGCATACCTCATGAATAGCTAATAACTTGTTTTGCTTCATTAGTATCACACAATCCTTGCAAGCAGTTAGAAGCTGGAGGACTCTGTTATACAGTCCTAGAACACAGTTAGCAGCTGCAGAACTCTGGTATACAATAGATAATGCTGGTATACCATGTTACCTTGATCGGGAGTAACCTTTCCCTGGTGTCTAGCGTGAGAGTGTGTTCCCTATATGCATACCGTTACAAAATCTTCTCGTATCCTACACTCAGTATTCAACAGGGAGTGAGTTAAGAGACAAGAGCATTCAGATGATGTGCTCTCAGTGGACTCCAGATGAGCTGGGCTGTAGTGCTATGAATTGTAATATTTGTATTTAGGTCTCAGTTTGATTGATACAGTAGATACATAGATATAATCAAGCCCGCAGATTACAATTCTGTGGATCATGGTGGAGATCATTTTGTTGATCCCAGAGTGTGGCACTTGTAACAGTTGTGAATATCTGGGTATCCAGAAGGAGCGAGAAGTTAAGATGAACACTAAGGCTAGGTCTTCGTGATCGGAGGACAAATTACTTCAATGGAGAAAGATAATATAGATTCCGCAAGTCCTTTGAAGAATCAAGGACAGCATTACCTCAGTTTTGCTCCTGATTAGTTTCAGCCAGTTGTGCCTCAGTCAGCAGCTGATAGATTCTTGTATCGCTTGAAAATTTAAATTGTTTACTTTATTATTTCACCAAAGCTCCTATAACAAGGTATACTGGCTCTTTACGGTTCAGGAGGGGAACCATTTTCAGTCAGCCTAGAGCGGCAGTGACTGTGGAAAAAGTAGTGGTCTTGAGGAAATCATTTGGGCAAACTCATAATGCTAAACACTCTCAGGGGCCAAGTGCAGCATTCCATGAGCACAGTGAGGTGCAACTGCCTTCTTTATGCAGGGCAGGGAGACCAAGCTCCTTGCGGTTTTGGCCAGCCTCTCTCTGTAGCAGTAGGAGAGCAGGGCATCCTGGGAGTTATACTATCCAAGGCAGCGAGGACTATAGTCCAGGGCTCAGGCACAGCATGCCAGGAAATAGGGGTGGTTTATAAAGAGTTTTTCCCAGAGAAGAGACCTGAAAGGATCCAGAAAAATCTCTGCAAGAAGCTCAGGACAAATTACTACTTTTGAGGTTTATCCCCCTCTATTTTGTTCTTTATACAACTATGTTTATTTGAAATAGATCCCTCTGGGAAGGGGCTGAGCCAACACCTGCTATACTTAAGTTATGTCTGATCCAAAAATCCATTGATGGCAGTGGTATTCTTGGTCTGATGACCCCCTTTGATAGTGGGTAGGGCACTTTGTTCCTGACATCTTCCTTTGGCTACAGAGCTTGTTCTAGAGTTGGTCTGTGTCTTTCCAGATACAAATATATGGGGCATAGTTCAGCCTTCACCTAACACAGCAAAGTAGACCAATCCTGCAAATCCAAAGCATTCTGGACCCAACCAACTTGCCTTACAAGACAAACAGGCCTGTAGTCTCCAAGTTAGGGCTGGATTTCTCTAACCCATGGTCAGTTTCAGGGACCTAGCAATCCTGGGCTTTAACACAGGAAAACAATTTAATAAAAACCATGAGAACATAACAGCCATATTGGGTCAAATCAAAAGGTCCATCTAGCCTAGTATCTGGTCTTCCAATAGTGACCAAAGCCAGGTGCTTCAGAGGGAATGAACAGAACAAGTAATCTTCAAGTGATCCATCCCCTGTTACCCATTCCCAGCTTCTGACACTCAGCAGACAGGGATTCTTCAGAACACAGATTTGCATCCCTGCCATCTTGACTAATATCCATTGATGGACCTTTCTTCCATGAACTTATCTAGTTCTTTTTTTAACCCTGTTAGTGTCTTGGCCTTCACAACATCCTCTGGCAATGAGATCTACAAGTTGATGGTGAATTAGGTGAAGAAGTACTTCCTTTTGTTTGTTTTAAACCTGCTGTTTATTAATTTCATTGGGTGACCCCTAATTCTTGTGTTACGAGACGTAACTAACACTTCCATATTTACTTTCTCCACTATAGTCATATTTTATAGACCTCTCTCATATCTGCCCTTAGTCTTCTCTTTTCCAAACTGAAAAGTCTAAGTCTTATTAATCTTTCCTCAAATGGAAGCCGTTAGATACCCCAATCATTTTTGTTACCCTTTTCTGTACCTTTTCCAATTCCCATATCTCTTTTTTGAGATGGGGCAAACAGCTCTTCACCCAGTATTCAAAATGTGGGCCTACCATGAGTTTATATAGCAGTTCCTCTACTTATCCAGGGGATCAAAGCAGCAGAGCATTTCCAGCAGCCTTCGTAGACACCACTCCCCATTCTGTAGATTCAGGGAGCTCTAGCTCTCTTCCCCCCCCACACACACACAGAGCACAACCCCTAACTGGGCTTGGTTCCTCTCTTTTAAAGAGCTGCCCTCTCCTAGTACTGCAGGCTTCCTACGGGCACTAGGCTGGGGAGGATCTCATTAAACCCTTCTTGGACAGAGTAGGCACTTATCCCACCGATAGTGACCATTTAAGTTTTTGAGCATGCCCCATGTACTTAATCATGTGCTTCCTTTCCCCTTTCAAAAAACATTAATCTGGTTAATTTAGTTCATTAGTTATTTTGTTAATCCATAATTTAGTGAGTTATACATTTACTAGTGTAAAAGCCCGTGGACACGGGCCAATGGAAACAGCTCGCAGCCCCACACTCGCTAAGCTCTCTCCCCCCTCCCCACCACTCCAATGCCCCCCTGCTCGCCCAGCTCCCCCCCTCCCCAATGCACGACCCCCTTGCCCAGCTCCCTCCCTCCCCAACCCACACCTGGCTCCCTCCCTCCCCCCCAATGGCTCCCCCTTGCTCAGCTCCCTCCCTCCCCCCAACGCCCCCCCGCTTGCCCAGCTCCCTCCTCCCCAACGCACGCCCCCCCTCGCCCAGCTCCCTCCCTCCCCAACCCATACCCGGCTCCCTCCCTCCCCCCAACGGCTCCCCCTCGCTCAGCTCCCTCCCTCCCCCCCAACGGCTCCCCCTCGCTCAGCTCCCTCCCCCCCCCAACGGCTCCCCCTCGCTCAGCTCCCTCCCCCCCCCCAACGGCTCCCCCTCGCTCAGCTCCATCCCACCCCCCCGAACGGCCCCCCTCGCTCAGCTCCCTCCCTCCCCGAACGACCCCCCCCTCGCTCAGCTCCCTCCCTCCCCCCCGAACGCCCCCCCTCGCTCAGCTCCCTCCCTCCCCCCCGAACGCGCCCCCCCCTCGCTCAGCTCCCTCCCTCCCCCCCGAACGTCCCCCCCTCGCTCAGCTCCCTCCCTCCCCCCTGAACGTCCCCCCCTCGCTCAGCTCCCTCCCTCCCCCCTGAACGTCCCCCCCTCGCTCAGCTCCCTCCCTCCCCCTGAACGCCCCCCCCTCGCTCAGCTCCCTCCCTCCCCCCCAAGCGACCCCCCCCTCGCTCAGCTCCCTCCCTCCCCCCCGAACGACCCCCCCCGCTCAGCTCCCTCCCTCCCCCCCGAACGCCCCCCCCGCTCAGCTCCCTCCCTCCCCCCCGAACGCCCCCCCCGCTCAGCTCCCTCCCTCCCCCTGAACGCCCCCCCCTCGCAGCTCCCTCCCTCCCCCTGAACGCCCCCCCCCTCGCAGCTCCCTCCCTCCCTCTGAACGCCCCCCCCTCGCTCAGCTCCCTCCCTCCCCCTGAACGCCCCCCCCTCGCTCAGCTCCCTCCCTCCCCCTGAACGCCCCCCCCCCTCGCTCAGCTCCCTCCCTCCCCCTGAACGCCCCCCCCTCGCTCAGCTCCCTCCCTCCCCCCTGAACGCCCCCCCTCGCTCAGCTCCCTCCCTCCCCCCTGAACGCCCCCCCTCGCTCAGCTCCCTCCCTCCCCCCTGAACGCCCCCCCTCGCTCAGCTCCCTCCCTCCCCCCTGAACGCCCCCCCTCGCTCAGCTCCCTCCCCCCTCCAATGACCCCCCCGCTCAGCTCCCTCCCGACCCCCCCGAATGACCCCCCCTCGCTCAGCTCCCTCCCGACCCCCCCGAACGACCCCCCCCTCGCTCAGCTCCCTCCCTCCCCCCCGAACGACCCCCCCTCGCTCAGCTCCCTCCCTCCCCCCCGAACGACCCCCCCCTCGCTCAGCTCCCTCCCTCCCCCCCGAACGTCCCCCCCCTCGCTCAGCTCCCTCCCTCCCCCGCCAAGCGACCCCCCCCTCGCTCAGCTCCCTCCCTCCCCCGCCAAGCGACCCCCCCCTCGCTCAGCTCCCTCCCTCCCCCCCGAACGACCCCCCCGCGCTCAGCTCCCTCCCTCCCCCCCGAACGACCCCCCTGCGCTCAGCTCCCTCCCTCCCCCCCGAACGACCCCCCCCTCGCTCAGCTCCCTCCCTCCCCCCCGAACGACCCCCCCCTCGCTCAGCTCCCTCCCTCCCCCCGAACGACCCCCCCCTCGCTCAGCTCCCTCCCTCCCCCCCGAACGACCCCCCCTCGCTCATCTCCCTCCCTCCCCCCCGAACGACCCCCCCCTCGCTCATCTCCCTCCCTCCCCCCCGAACGACCCCCCCCTCGCTCATCTCCCTCCCTCCCCCCCGAACGACCCCCCCCCTCGCTCATCTCCCTCCCTCCCCCCCGAACGACCCCCCCCTCGCTCATCTCCCTCCCTCCCCCCCGAACGACCCCCCCCCTCGCTCATCTCCCTCCCTCCCCCCCGAAAGACCCCCCCCTCGCTCATCTCCCTCCCTCCCCCCCGAAAGACCCCCCCTCGCTCATCTCCCTCCCTCCCCCCCGAAAGACCCCCCCCTCGCTCATCTCCTTCCCTCCCCCCCGAAAGACCCCCCCCCTCGCTCATCTCCCTCCGCCCTCGAACGACCCCCCCCTCGCTCATCTCCCTCCGCCCTCGAACGACCCCCCCCTCGCTCATCTCCCTCCGCCCTCGAACGACCCCCCCCTCGCTCATCTCCCTCCGCCCTCGAACGACCCCCCCCTCGCTCATCTCCCTCCGCCCTCGAACGACCCCCCCCTCGCTCATCTCCCTCCGCCCTCGAACGACCCCCCCCTCGCTCATCTCCCTCCGCCCTCGAACGACCCCCCCCTCGCTCAGCTCCCTCCGCCCTCGAACGACCCCCCCCTCGCTCAGCTCCCTCCGCCCTCGAACGACCCCCCCCTCGCTCAGCTCCCTCCGCCCTCGAACGACCCCCCCCTCGCTCAGCTCCCTCCGCCCTCGAACGACCCCCCCCTCGCTCAGCTCCCTCCGCCCTCGAACGACCCCCCCCTCGCTCAGCTCCCTCCGCCCTCGAACGACCCCCCCCTCGCTCAGCTCCCTCCGCCCTCGAACGACCCCCCCCTCGCTCAGCTCCCTCCGCCCTCGAACGACCCCCCCCTCGCTCAGCTCCCTCCGCCCTCGAACGACCCCCCCCTCGCTCAGCTCCCTCCGCCCTCGAACGACCCCCCCCTCGCTCAGCTCCCTCCGCCCTCGAACGACCCCCCCCTCGCTCAGCTCCCTCCGCCCTCGAACGACCCCCCCCTCGCTCAGCTCCCTCCGCCCTCGAACGAGCCCCCCCTCGCTCAGCTCCCTCCGCCCTCGAACGAGCCCCCCCTCGCTCAGCTCCCTCCGCCCTCCAATGACCCCCCCCTCGCTCAGCTCCCTCCCCCTCCAATGACCCCCCCCCTCGCTCAGCTCCCTCCCCCCTCCAACGACCCCCCCCTCGCTCAGCTCCCTCCCCCCTCCAACGACCCCCCCCCTCGCTCAGCTCCCTCCCCCCTCCAACGACCCCCCCCCTCGCTCAGCTCCCTCCCCCCTCCAACGACCCCCCCTCGCTCAGCTCCCTCCAACTATGTCTAACTTTATATGTATAACTGCTCCTTGGTGCTCTAGCTCCGTGTGAGTGACGATCCCTCAGTCGGGCACGCACGGCGGCCATTTTGTGCCTCCGAACTACAACCCCTAGTATGCCGTTCGTCTGGGCCGTCTCTACTGCGCATGACGGCTTCATACAAACTTCTCTAGCCGATTATTATATAGGATTCATTGCCCTGAGGGTAACAAGTTGTATTATAAAGCATGTCATTCAAGATACAGATAGTAATTTTTACACTGGGATGCTACTGTCTGGCATAAGACCTGGCCATGAACCATCCTGAAGTACAAATAGAGGCATCTTCATCGCTTCATGTTCATTTATAAAAAATGGACAATATCAAAATAGAAATATCAACAGCAGCACTCTTGTGGTTTGGCTATCTTCATGAAATATGAAAGAGCTAAAGTAACTTTGAGCAATACCTCGAATATATGTGCTGAAAGCTATTCAAATAAAATAAGCACCAACAAGTGGGCAACCTTGTCAGTTGCAATGCTAATAAATCAAATTCACCAAGGTAAGTTAGCTGCATTTTCAGTACAAGTGGATCTATCAAAGGGCTGATAATGCTAGAACCACCAGAAAAATAAGTATGCTTTCTCTGACCTTGACTACAATTCACTAGCAGCTTGCCTTGCTGTTGTTCTAATATTGAGCCCCTCTTCAGATGCTATCTCAAAAAAGTTTATATTCCTGCAAGTGTGAACTTTTATAAAATGTACCTTAATCCTCCACTGCAAAATCAAATGGAGTACTGATGACAGAATAATAATGTTTCAGGGGAACATTCTCTGAAGCTATTTAAAGAGGATTTGTGGTTAAAAAAAAAAAAAGAAGGAAGGGGGAAGTCTGATCCGATAGTCTTTTGATAGTGTTCTGCATTGTACTAGTTTCTTGCTCCCTAGTCTGACAATGGTTACAATTGCCACTGATCCTGGAAGAGGGGGAATGCCCTGCAAATGTATTACTTTGTACTAAATCCCAGAGATATTCATTTAGAAGAATGGTGACCTCAACATGAGGTTCTGCATCAGGGTGGAGGGTTAAAGAGTAGGCAGTGCATTTCCAGCATTCTTCAGAGTTTATCAGGGTTGAAGAGATATCTTTTGTTCACTAAAATAGGCATTTTGCCTTAAAATTTGCTTTTCTTGTTCATACATCAGAACAGAACAGAACAGATATGTAAGCACCAGCTCTTCATAGCTACAAGGCAGAAACTATCACCATCACCAACAATCTCTGGCACCCTGTGCTCATCCCTCTTTTGGGGACATCCTGTGGATAACCAATTAGGGTTACCAGATGGCCTGTTTTTATAGGGACAGTCATGATTTTTTGCATCTTTTTCTGATATAGAGTCCTATTACCCCCATTTCCTGTCCCGATTTTTCACATTTGTTGCCTGGTCACCCTATAACGGATACTTCTAGAGTGGACTCCTATGACACAATGGTTTGCAACCTTTCTCAATTCATGACCAGTAAACACCACAAAACACCTCCACGCCAAATCACCAAATTATCATTAACCATATATATATCCCACAATCCTTTAGAGATTAGCATCAAAGACAGGAGCAACGGGGAGGAGGATTTGGGTGTAAAGCTAATGGGAATGTTAGCTCTGACTGGAATGCTTGTGCTAGGAGCACTCCTCCTCTCACTCCCTTGTCTCCTACTCCCCACCCTATGTCCCTAAGACTTAAGTTGGCTGCTCTTTCCCCTCTCCCAGAGCGGAGCACTGTGGTGGGGAGCCTTCCTGGGATTAGGTTTGGTATATGAGATGGGGAAAAGCAACATCAGCAGCGGAAGCAACGAGGATGATATGCCTTCCCTGCACTCCCCTAGCTCCTGCTGGATCCTCACAGCCACACAGATGTACAGATTCTCTCCCCACTCTAATCATGGAGTGCAACCTAATAGGTAACCCCCCCCTTCCAGCTCACACCCGGAAGTTGAGAAATGCTGCTACAACATACGCCAATATAGAGTAGCTTCCTGAAACTGCACTCATCCAAGGTGAATTTTTAAAAAAAAAATAAAATAAAAAATAACTGAGTAAGATCATGGATATATTTGTCATCATCCTTTGTGCCCGGGGCCAGAAATGTTTATAATCATTTAACGAATCTGACACACAAATCAAATATTTTTCCAAACCTGAACAACATCAATTACATGTTTAGGTTTAACTATTTGATGCAAGAAAAGTAGGCTCCGATGCATGGGCAAAGCTTTAGAATTAGAGACTTTTCTTATTCTCAAGGTTTTTTAATTAATACCCATTAATGTCATACCTCAGCATCTTACAAATATTAGAGAATATCCTATCTTTGCAATACCTTTTAGGCACAAAGAAGAAGGCAGTACCTTCCTTTTACAGACAAAAACTGAGGCAGAGAAAGTAAACTTCCCCAAATCATAGCAGGGAACAGAACCTAGCTCTGAGAGTCCCAAGATACCACTTCCAAACTTACTCATTAAGAAGTGCCTTCAAAACGTTTCCAGGATAACATGTTCTAAACTGGTATACAGGTAGGCAGAAAGAGGTCTGTCTGTCTTCAGGTTCTATACTTCTCCCCATCGCTGTAGTATGAGTGTCTAGCAATAACAAAGTCCCCAGTGGACTTCGTGGAGTCTTGAGCATGTTTCCCGTTTGGGCGCAAAATCTCTGCATGGGTAGGGACTGTGGTTTGATTTCTTAGGAATCACTGCTTTACTGTTTTAGCTTCATATGTTTTATTTATATTCTAAAACAGAATTATTTCTGCATCCTCACGGCACTTGTTGGGAACAAAATAGATGTGTAACAATCCCCCAAAAGAGAGGGCAGAGGCCTGAAATCAGAAAATCCTAGGAGCAAATTCACTTTCTAAACCACCTCTGTGGGGGGGGAAAAATCCAAACAATTTCTCAGTAAGACTTAGAGGCTAATATGAAAAGTGGGAGCCAGGGCAGAGAAGCAAATGTGGAAAAACAGAAGAGATATGGAAGGAGCTAAAGACCACAGAACTCAAGAAAAGAAGAGTATGGCAATAGGGGTGGAGATGGAGGAAAAATTAAAAGATATATCTAACAGAATCCCTTTGGGATAAACTAAAGTACACACTTTTGGTACGGATACCTTTTCTAATTTAAATCTGTCGAGTGCTGCACCAGTTATCAAAAATAACCTACATATAGTAGTGAGCTGTTGCGGTTACAGTTGCTTCTTCAAAACTAGAGCGTCTGTAGAGAAGGGAACCCACACCCTTGAGTGGCCATGCTGAGAACAGTCTCAGAGGTCCAGGGAGATGAGGGAGGGAATGAGGATCAGCAACCCTAGACCTGGTTTTGTCAGAGTTGGGAAGTAGTGCTTTGTAAGCGAGAGGTGAATTATAACTGTTCAGCAAAGGCATTGTGCAATGTGCGTAGGAGTCAACTCACGTAGAAAGTGGTTCCCTGATCATAACAGATGGCATGCTGGCAGGGTAAGTTTTAAATGGCAGAGTGTTAATGTCGAAAGATTTCAACAGCAGCTTCCATGACAGGGACAGAGACATAAATAAAAAATATGAAGACATTTCAATAACATACCGGAGTATCACTTCTTGTTTAATATTTCTATCTCAACTTCCAAACTGCTAGATGGAGTTTTCTTGGCTGTGGGTAAAATATTAGGTTTCAACTCAGCAAGTCTGATCCTGTCAGAAAAAAAGACTAATGGGGGATCTATTTTTAGGGAAATAAAGAGCGAAAACCAGGATTTTACCAGCTAAGGGAAGAAAGGATCTTTGAATGGTATACAATAAACGCCTTGCAGAAACTACTGAGCAACCAAAAGGAGATGCCTCTTGACTTGCTGGTCTTCTGTAAAGTTCTCTTGGAAGAAGGCCAGAGCACAGGCCTCTCTCTCTAAGCTGCAATGAGGATTTTGGTAACATACATCTCAGTTTCTTAACCAGCCAACATGTAACACTATAAGCCTAAAAACCATCTAGACACTCATACAACTTAATGTGCAATGATTTCATATTTTACAAACTGAGGAAACTGAATAAAACACACTTTTGGCCACGCAGCTTCCCATCTCTCCTGTTTTGTTCTTTTACTTCTCTTTCCTACACACACACTTACTTTATGTTCAATATTTCTTCTACGTATTTTTAAGAAGTTTATTCATGTTGGTTGTTCCCTAATCATTTTCTCACTTACTCTTCTGGTCATCTTATCTTTCCTTTCACTCATCTTTTTCTCCCAGCCTCAGGTACAGACCCCAGTTTCCCCTGCTTTTGCATTCAGGCTCGTCTTTCATCCCAAATATTCACTCCTGTGTCACCTTGTTTCTTCAGCCTGCCCATTGCAGGGTGGCTGCTGCTACCACCTGACCTTCCTTCCCCTTGCCAGGACCTGTGCAGAATAGAGCTCTCCCTGAAGCAGCTGCTGTTTGCATGAGTATGGCTGGCAGCCTGACGGAGAACTCTGTAGCTCTGGCTGAGGGTGAGAAAGGTAAACAGAAGCAATGAAGCACGGATTCCACTTCCTACTGCCACAGAGGACTACATGAGGCCACAGAGGACTACATGAGGCATCAATACATAAGCTAACCAATAGTAGTATGGAAAACTTAGGAGAACTGGATGTTTGGGGAAGACTCAGAAGCAATGACTGTTAAGGGGAGAGGCTTTGTAGTGAAAATATTTCCTCAAAAGCCAGTCTTAGCAATGTCCTCTGTGAATGCCTAATGGGAAAAGGAAGGTAAGGAAGTGTCCCTTGGTAATTTCCATACAGAAGGGTAGTGTGAGGGGGGTGTTGATAAACTTATTCCCAGTCTTGAACACTAGTAAAGCACAGGGACCAAACCTGAATAGCAAGCAGATGCTATAGAATATCTGAGGTTCTTGCTTTTATGGCTCCTATTCTCCAAAGGTGATAGGTGGCCTCTTTAGAGCCGGTCTTCCAAGAAATAAGCCATATCACTCTTCTTAAAAACAAAAACAAAAACATCCATGAACAAAACCCACAACCATCAATTGTTAAGTCCAAAGCAGATTGAAGAGTTATGAAGGGATCTCTGAAAACTGGGTGACTGGGCAACAAAATAGCGGATGAAATTCAGAGTTGATAAAGGCAAAGTAATGCATAAAGGCAAAGTAATGGAAAACATAATCCTAATTATACATGTGGAATGATGGGGTCTAAATTAGTTGTTACCTCTCAAGAAAGATGTTGAAGTCATTGTGAATAGCTCTCTGAAAATGTGCAGCAGCAGCCAAAAAAGCCAAGAGAATATTAGGAGTCATTAGAAAAGGGATAGATGATAAAACAGAATATGATAATGCTGCTACATAAATCTATGGTATGCTCACACCTGGAATACTGCATGCAGTTCTGGTATCCCCACCTCAAAAAAGAGATTAGAATTACAGAAAGGACGGAGAGGGCTAAACAAACATGATTAGGAGTATGAAACAGCTTCCATATAAGGAGAGTTTGACAAGACTAGGACTAAGGGGGATATGATAGAGAATTATAAAATCATGACTGGTGTGGAGAAAGTGAACATGTTATTTACCCCTTCATGCAACACAAGAACCAAGGGTCACCCAGTTAATAGTCAGCAGATTTAAAACAAAAGGAAGTATGTCTTCACACAATACAGTCACTGTGCAACTCATTACCAGGGGAATGTAATGAACGTCAAAAGAATAATTCGGTTTAAAAAAAAAAAAGAATTTCATGGAGGGTAGGTCCATCAGTGGCTATTAGCCAAGGTGATCAGAGCTACAACCAGGTGCTCCGGCCATCCCTAAACCTCTGACTGCTACAACTATGACTGGATGACAGGGGATGGATCTCTTTATAAATTGCCTTATTCTGTTCTCTCCCTTTAAAGCAGCTGGCTTCTACCACAGTAAGAAGACTGTGATAGATGGACCATTGGGCAGAACCAATACGGACATTTTTTGTGTTCTTATGTTCTCTGGTTGCCTGATTAGTACTGCAAGAGTATTCACATCTTTCTACCACATTGATATTCACTTGACACAAGTAAGCATGTTTAATAACTTGAGGGTTTCTCTCTCAGATCTGTCTGTACTCCTCTGTTCTTTCCTCTCATGTTGGCACCATTATTGTAGCCCTGACCTCTCATGTCAGCTATTGCAATTCCCATATCTTCAAGCTTTTTAAGAAGCACATTTGTCATACCAGCTCCTGTAGTATTGATGTCACCAAAAGCCATGATCATCTTAAAAAAAAATCAATCAAATCACATACACCACTTCAGGGTTCTTTTTATTTACCTTCAAGTTTCCAAACATGGGTGGTCACCTGAAGCATTCAATTACCAGTCTATAAGAATGCATGTTACAGGAAGCTCTACTCTTTGTAGCTTCACAGGCAGGCAGTATCCATATCTACCTCACGTAGTGAAAACACAAACCAAACTTCTTTCCCTGTAACCACGGTCTCAAACTTTTGCGTTCCACATGAAAGAATGTTTCTCCTTATTCTGTCAAAAAAGCTAACAAACAATGTTGGAAATCATTAAAAAGGGATATATAATAGACAGAAAATACTGTATTAGTGCCTCTATACATCCATATTACACCCACACCTTGAATACTGTATGCAATTGGAAAAAGGTACAGAAAAGGGAAACAGAAATGATTAGGGGGATGGATTGGTTTCCAGATGTGGAGAGATTAATAAGACTGGGACTTTGCAGATTGGATAGCAGGATGACACACAGGGAGCTATAGGTAGGGGAAATGGAGCAATGTAAAGAGGCTCTGGTATCAGCAATGAGCTCAGCCTACAGAAGCAACACAGCATGCAACCTTCTACTTATAAATATACGTCCTTATCATGGATTTTACAGTTGTATGTGAGATCAAACAATTCCTCGATTGTTTCACCTCTTATTGACCTAAGTGTCTATAAGCTGGTGGGCTCTCTCCAGCCCATGAAGGATTGCTACCATGGCAGAGTCTGTTTGAAAGGCCATTGTCTCCAGGCAGTTTTTTGGGCGATTCGAAAATGGAAGCCTAATATCAAAATAAAACATAGACTACAGTTCCCAGAGACTTCTCTCTCCCCCCTCTCAGCCCTTCTGGTTCCTTGCCTTGACCCAGGGACTCCTGCAGAGCCCACCTTCTCCCTGCATGTCTTATTCCCCAGGATGTCTACTAGAAAGCCAGCCAATAACTGGGTTCTTTCACCTACCACAGGAGCCTAAAAGCTCCATGTAGTTCTCCAGATCAGTGCTGGCCTTTGTAGAGGGCCAAGTGCTCTTCCGTCTATCACCTGACCCCTCACCTGATGTCCTCTACTTCAAAGCTCAGGCTTAGTTACAGATTGGCTGGGTCCAGGTCCCATTAAAAGGTACTAGCCACCCTGTAACAATGTTGTAACAAGAAACTAACAAGAAGCCATGAATTCTGCATATAGTCTAGCTTTAAAATACAAAAAAAACCCCACAAAGATACTCTTTAAACATGCAGAAAACTACAAAGTACTGCAATCATGGAAAAAGTGAGGGAGTGACAGGAGAGGACACTATAATTTAAGAAAAAAACACTCCATATAGAACTCATGATCAGAAAATGAAATGCCACACATACACCTACCCATATAAAAAAAAATTAAAAAAAGAAAGAAAGAAAGAAAGAAAGAAACACAGTCAAGTAGTAGTGTCAGTTTCATGTTAAGTGTTAGAAATCAGTTTATCTCCTAGGAAGTTTCCACTAAAAACCTATCTTTATATGAAACATGGCAGCTCACAGCAGTAGCGTTGGTACAATTTTTATAGTCTGCGGGGCTGAAAGTCATTGAACAAAACTGTAAATCTTGTCTATGATGGAAATTGCTTCAACCCAAGGGATGCTTCCATGCCCCCAGCCCATCTTGTTCCAGCACCCCTGGCATGCAGAGATTTAATATCAGGATAAACCAAGCCCTTTGATCATGAAAGGGAAGAAATCTACACAAAGTCAATATTAGAAACAGACTTATTAATGTTTTAGGTCATGCTGATCATCATATCCATGCCACGTATCCTGACCCCCTACAATGAGACTTGTGGACACTTTTCCTACAGCTGGGCTTGCACCAATACAGTTGGCTTGGTAGTAGCTTTGGTGCCAGTGCTGGTATAGTCTAGGCACAGGCATTTTTAAAACCATGTCAGGTAACCCTGTCCACAGTGATAAAACACACACCCATACTCATCTAAAATTACTAGTGCTTTCCCCAATGGAGATACACCAGCATTGAGAAAAATGCTAGTCTGAACAATGTTTTGTGTAATGTTGTGGGCCACAAAACTAGTTTTCCCGCACAACACACACACAAAAAACTATCCCTCAGACATTACTATTTTGCAATCAGTATTTTTAAAAAGTTAATTTAATAAAGCAAAAACCTGCAGCCTTGAGCTATGTACAGTGTGCATCAATTTCTACACATACTCTCCAGGCAAGTAGTCTATTACAAAAGAATCCTTGTTCATGACTTATAGTACATAATAAGTACTTACAATGACACAATATATTTCTCTGATAAGATTATAAACACAATATCAGAAGGAAATCCATACAAATCTAATCAAGAACACACAACAGGGTTACAAAATAAAAAGCTAAAGTATTTAGACTGAAGGTTTAAAATCATAATTAATTTCAAACTTATAATACTAGTGGTGGACCTAATTCCGGCAGGAATTTAATTTTAAACTTTTACTACTACATTCTGATTGTAATAGAGATTCAAGGCCAAGAGGCTTTTAGTATTGCCTTGAATTTAATACAGATGTCTAGTGCAAGCCTAGCTCAAGTTAGTAGAAATAGAATGTTTAAGAGCTTATTGAAAGCTACATAAATGAACTACTATATGGAGTTGAGTCTGCAAAAAGCCTTACAAATACTACCCCTGAAAAGTTCATAACAGTGAAAGCACAGAATACAGTTCTCAATCAGAACTGAATTGTTTACAGCAGAAGACATGACAATAGAATGGATTTGTCACTCAAGTAGGGACCTGGGCATGGGAGGTCAGTCCGAACAGTTAGAGTGAGGAGCCTGGAACCAAGGTCCGAGTTGGGTGCCAAGGCAAAGGTCAGAGCCAGAAGTAAAGCCATCAGTCAAAACCAGAGTCAGCATCATAGTTATAGCATAGAACAAGGCAGGGTCCCGGAACAAGGCAGGAACCAGGAACAGAAGGGGTCTGAAGTAAGGAGAGTAGGAGACCTGCAAATTGGAAGCATTCAGTGTAGCAGCCAGCTCACAACTCACTTAGTTGCTCAGACAATGTCCTTTGCCTCTTTCTGATTTAAGTAGATATTACCAGTCAGTCAACCAGTGGGGCTAGACACTTCCTCCAAGCAATAATTTTGTGGGCGGGGCCCTTTGTGAGTTAGAGCTTCACTGGCACCATTCTCCACTAGTTCAGGTGAGTTGCTGAGTGGCAGCCAGAGTCAGAGCACTGTGTGGGGTTCTATAGCTTGGTTTTAGGCCCATAATCCCTCACATCATGCGGACAGAATCATAAAACTCGCTATATCAGTGAAATCTAATCAGATTACTGTGATTACCAACTGATGCTCATTTTACATGAAGCAACCAAAATATAACATTCACAATGAGAGCTAGATGACTCAGGGGGTTTGGAGAGGAGGGCAGGTCTTTCAAAAGTCTAGATAGAAGATTAATGTAACAGCATACTAAGCATCTTTCAGAACAGGATGCTAGCCACTCCCTCTCTCAGCTTCTCCACTCCAATGAGAAAGGGAAGGGGGAGCAAGTGTTTCTGGGAGCCACATTCTCAGACTATGACTAAAATGGGGATATGGGGAGGAAGGGAAGAAGCCACTTGGATCCTCTTACTCCCAGCAGCAGAAAGGATAGGACAGGGCAATATGGCAGGGGAAGAGAGAAAAAAATCCCTTCTCTCCAAGAAGTATTGCAATTAACAGGAAAGATTTGTTTGACACCTTAGCACCTAAGGTTAACAATCCTCCTGAAGAGCTGGTGATAAAATTCTCATAGAAAAGATTGGGCTCTACAATTCCATTTAAACAGGACACAAGGTTGGAAGAAATCCAATTCTCTCTTCATTCTGTATGGGAGATACAGAAACATACTTTAAGGCCTTGAGGCTATACTGTCACTGACAAAAAGAAATGAAAGAGTGACATGGAAATCTCAAGAAAGGAGGCCAAGATCTGAACACTGGATGGAAAAATGCAAGCAAAGGAGATGAGGGAATAAAGGTAGAGAAAAGGTGGAGCAAGTCCATGGAGAATTTTGATAAGAATTGTAATGTTGAATTGGATTCAAAGATTGAAAGAGAGCCAATAAAGTTGAGGATATAAACTAAGTCTGGCCATAATATTTCTCAATGTAGAGAGCAGGATTAAAGGAAGACTATTGTAAGAATGTGAGTTGTTAAGACAGAACTAACTAGAGCATGAAAAAGAATTTTAGCATAAATGGACTAACAGCAAGGACAAGTTCTAACCACATTCCATAACCATTGGTAGTAAAAGGAAGACCGAAGAAAAAGAGGTGAGGAAAAAATGTTTGAAGTCAGTGTAATACCATAATTTCTGGACATGCTGAAAAGTTTGAGGTCCTTCTTCTAGGTAAAAAGTTCTTTCTGCCACTAACCCTGCTATCACTCTTTTGAACACCGAGCTTATATGTAAATTTACAAATATTTAAATATTAATTTAATAGGAAGTTTGGGTGTGTTCTCGCAATGAGAAGAGACAAAACAGGGATATTAGGTAATTTGGTTAAGTGCCAGCACAACTGGGTGTTATCAATAGAGATTCAAAATTCTCTTATTAATAGGTCACACCCCTCCTGAAGTCAATGAAATGCAGCAGAAGAATATGATCTGTAATCTTTAAGACTGAAATGGACACTTTCCAAAGACAGAGATCCAAATCCAGGAGAGGACTGTATTATACCATTAAATAAGATACAGTAGACTCTCGATTATCCAGGATGATAGGGAAAAAAATAATTCTGGTTAATAAAATCCCGGATAATCACCATGCATAGGAAATATGGGGGATGGGGGTTGGTTCATCAGCCACCCAGTGCCAGGGGTTCACTGGCTGCCCTGCATCCTGGTGGGGTTTTTTGTGTGCGTGCTTGGGGCAGCAGAAAAGCCAGAGCCGGCCCTGCGAGTTGCGCATATTTTTTTTGACATCATGGTTAATCCACATCCTGGTTAATCCAATCCTGGATAATCGAGAGTCTACTGTATGTGGCACTGTCTCACATATCTTGTTTAAGCTAACCTAAACCAGACCTGGGAAAGCATTAAAGGATCTTATGAAAGACATCTGGTGCATCTCTCCGGGAAGGAACCTCTGTAGTTAGTCCACATCGGATATAGAACCCTGACTTGCTAATAGCTCCCCCACCACATATAAGAAATACATGTTCTGGTGTCTGGAGTAAACTATGATTAGAAGATGGGGGTATACACTTCTATTCCACAGCAAATAAAAATCAGGAAAACACTGGGGGGAAGAGTATGCACCTTCTGACTCAGTTCTTGAGATTAAACATCTCAGCAATTTCTTCCATCAAAACAACAAATGTTAGGAGACCACAAAATGGTGAATAGCCATACTTTTTTGGGGGGGGATTAACTAATTTTTGCAAAACGTCTCAGCCCAGAGTGCCTGAGGTACGTCACCCTGAACATAAAAGATAAATCATCGTGATGGTGATGTAGTAGTCAAATAAGGACTTTCCCCCATATTGAGTAGCCCATGTAAGAGTAGAGAACAATCACAGTCTGGCAAGCACACAGATTGTTCCCCAAACTGCTCTCTCCCTGGACTCATGACACCCCAAAGAAAGCAGGGAGGAATATAGAATAGGCAGAGCCATGGAGTCCCTCCCCCCCCACACACACACACTAGGTATATGCTGTACCCTTGAAGTATAGCAGCGTGTGCACACCTCTGCATTTTGGAGAGGTCCAGAAAACATGCTCCTTGTCCCATTTTCTGTAAAGTTCTTTGTAGGCTTGTGGGTGCCATAAAAGAAATAATAATCAGTCTCTTCCCTATTCAGACACATGCATGCAGTCACACCTTCTCACATCCATCCATCCACCCACTCCTTAGACATACTCCTTTTGTGGTCCAAAAGCAAGTGGACAGGAGCCGTCTCTTCGCAGACCATAGAAGATAGTATTGCATCTTCTTACACCTAGGTCCCATTCAGAAGGTTTTCCCCAGAACCACAAAAACATAATTCATGTTTCAGCCCTTAAGTAATAGCTTAGATTTTTGCAGAAGTTGATACTCACCCAGGAAAGATTCCTATTCGCCATGGGCAAGAAGCTTTAATAATTATTCTTTATTCAAAATAATATGAGCTTGGCATAACTGCTACATTTATGTGGGATTTAGGTGATTACTTTAGAGTCTGCCTGACTTAACAATGAAGCAACGTTATACAAACTGATTTGTTCAGCCTAAGAAAAAAATTAGTAGGAATAAGGTTCTTTTATATTTAATTAATGGCTTGTCATTAACTCGCTACAGCACTACTTTATCCAAGCAAAACAGCATTCATATCAATATTTACTATCATTCTAGTTTTCTACTTGTTTTCTTCATCAACGCTGCCACCTTCTGGCAGCCACAAGAGATTCAGTTCAGCTTTCTCAATCTAATGCAAGGACGATTACATCACTCTGGATGGTCTCAAAATTGTACTATTACTTCTATCTTAGGGCTCAGTCCTACAAACCCTTGCTCACATCTAAGGCCAATCAACGTCTGCTCACATGCAGAATCAGCACCTAATATTGAAAATAGTTAATGTCTACAGGAGACCAAAGCAACTAGATCTAGTGACAGTCATCAGTTTATCTGTCTTGGTTCTTAAATGGACGCCACTATCACCAGAACCTTTCAGCACTTTCTTCCTTCCTTGTCTATAGGGAAAATGGCTTAGTTAAAAGTGGGGGGGGGGAAGGTGGGGGTGTTTGAGAGAGAGACACATTCTACTGTGTCTCCATTCATGTGTGAAGGATTTACTGAGGAAAGGCAAAAACCTGAATAAAGTAGTTTTAACCCATGGTCATTATTCCTCTATTGTGAGAGTTAGTTACCTAGTCTAGGTATAGCTCCTGTGAAAGTTCTGTTGCCTGAGCGTTCCTGGTTTGTCCAACTCTTTAATTGTTCCATCTATCTTGTGAGATCAAGGTTGTAGAGGGAGAAATTCTCTCAGGTGGTTAGGACCAATCCCTTGAAGAGCTTATATCATCAGGAGAGGGACCTTGAATTTGACTCTCTCTAATGGAAGACCTGCCAGTTTCAGATGCTCTCATGCACCTCAAGCTCTTCCAAAAAAAGGCTTAATTCTCTATATTCACTGGCACGGTCCTCGGCATGAAACAAGCACATTGAACTTAATGTAGTTCCAGTAACATGGTCTGCTCTGAATTTTATAAACTAGCGTGTGCAGTGTAGTCCCATTTGGGGGCAAATAATATGAAGTTCAAAAAATAAGAAATTGATCGCTCTGTCTATAGACAATTAGCAAGAGCCCAACAGATAACCACACTAATAATTTCAAGTGGTCAGATCACTTCATCATCAACTGACCTTTTCAACAGAATGAAAAGAGGTAGCTTTGCCAGCACCTAAAGTTAACAAATAAGATTTGATAGACCAAGTGATCCACCACAGAGTTCCCTGTACAGCGGCCCCCACCTTTTATGGAAAGAATACATTCCTACATGCAGAGCAGGCACACAGAGTTCAGGTGTAGTAATATGTACTACAGAGCAGGAGCTCAGACCAAGGGTTTTGGAACATCTGAAGAAATCCGAACTCCTCTTAATTTGACCCAGACTATGTACATAGGTATTTACACCACGTTCGTCATCAATTATAATAATTATAATATATTGAAATGAAATAAATGGAGATATACCAATCTCCTAGAACTGGAAAGACCTTGAAGGTCATTGAGTCCAGTCCCCTGCCTACACCAGCAGGATCGAGTACTGTCCCCTGACAGATTTTTTGCCCCAAATCCCTAAATGGCCCCCTCAAGGATTGAACTCACAACCCTGGGTTTAGCAGGCCAATGCTCAAACCACTGAGCTATCCCCCCCCCCAATATTTAATATTTAATATTATATAATTAATATAATATATTTAATTTTAGGACAGGGCCAAAATTGAAACTGACAGTATCCTCTGAAACTATTTAAAGTTTGTTTGGGGGTTGGAGTATTTAAGTTTAGAGTAGTAAACGGAAATAGCCTTAATAATGAAATGGGTGAAACCAACTGTAAAATACTTTCATTTGCTTTTTAAAGTATTTCTTTGAAATGTACATTAATTTGTTTTGAGCACACTGCATTTTCTTTGCTTCAAGGAAAAAAATAATTTCCAAAAGATCCCTCTGAGAAACACGAAGAATTATACCAGCCTGAAATAGCTTTGAGAGAGATGAACAAAAATTGACAGCCAGCAAGGAAGGTAAATCCTGCTACTGGAGGAAAAGGGGCTAAGGTCTGAGCCTGTGAGCTTTCCTCATAGAATTTATCTTTTCACTGCTCATCACATGTGGAAAGAGGAAGGATCTGCAGAAGCAGGATTCAATGCTAACACACACACACACTTATGATAGAGGGCGAATGGAAAAAACTGAAGAATGGGAAAATAAGCTTAGCATAGATGGAAAGGGGACAGAATGAATGAGAAAATAGAGGGGTTAGTAATGAAAATAAAGATATAGATTTCATACTACACCTAAATCAAGTCAAATCTCAGGGCTAGATTATTGGACCCCTTTGCTCACCAAATTTAGTAGTTACTTCCATAAATAAACCCATCAGAGTCCATGAGTGTGCTAGTGTAACTAAGGTAAGGTTTTCATAATCTGGCTCTCTAAATAGTTGAGCCCTTATAACATGAAATACACAATCACCAGGATCAAAATATTGTCAGCAAATTGCACCTTTTACCAAAGAAGTTACTAGTGTAATCACAACCACTTCAACTCTTGAGAAGTTGGAGCAAACGATCAGTCCCCTACATGACACCCTTCAGTGAGAGAAAGGAGTCAGAATGGGATCAGATGAGATTCTAGCACTCCTCTGGTTGTCCCATACTTACCAGTTCAGAGATAATCAAAGAAGCAGGGAAAGCCTAAGAGTCTGTACTATTCTTTCACCAAAAGGCCCACAGAATTTGGATCTGCAAAAGGCCATAGCCTAATGTACAGATGCCCTATCCCTCTACATTCTCCCCCAGAACTCCCTTAGAGAACATTTCTGGGATCTCCTTCCACTGCTGCATCCTGAATCTCCATCAGAAGGACTGCACAGCATGTAAGGGGAATGAGCGCTAATAGAAAAGCATTAAAAACTTGTGTTGATTTGCCTTGTGGACTGAAGGGGGTAATGGGAAGAATGTAGCTAAGCTCCCCAACTCCACCTATTAAACACACACCTCACAGAGAAGCTTCTAGAAGGAGTATGCCACAGAGAGATCACTCCCTTTTCTGTGCTCCCCAGACAAGGGTGTACCAGTTCAGGCTCCCCTCTGCTCATGTAAATAGGGGAACATTTGTCCCTATGCTTGTAGCCCTCGTTGTTAAGAAAATCTTTCCAATATAGAACTGAAGCAGTGAAGTCTCCCTGATTCTCCAGACAGGCTCAACCAACTATAGACTCATTCATTTAAATGGGGTGTTGTGTTGTCATTTATTAAGCAGCGGTAGTGCACTAGCTTGGTGCTAAACATAAAAGAAACTTGCTCTCTCTGCCCCAAGGAGCTTACAGAGTTAAACACAAAACACAATGGAAGCAAAGGTGGAGATCAAAGCAAGACAAACATGAGTGGCTAGGAAAAGATTTATTTTCTGGACTGAATTTTTGCAAACCAGGTTCTCTCTGCCCCTTCATTCACTTGTTCCCCTTTACATAGAATATTAGGGTCTGAGAGGTCTCTGCCTTTCTTTGTTTTCCCAACCTTTCCCCTCTCACTTTGTGGACACTTGCTGTACCTAAGTACACTCTTCCTCCCACCTCCCTGAGCTGGTTCATCAGACATGGCTATGTGTATTTCCCAAACCTTGCACTGCCCCCAGCATTGCTGCTGCTACTGCCAGCAAAATCTCTGGGAGTAGGGAAAGCAGCACTCCCAGTTACCAAGGCAACAGCCAGCCTTTGTTATATTGGGTTCTGACAAGGTGCAGCTTTGCTGCAGCTTCTACTCTTGTTCTATGGAGGAGTTCACAGAACAGTAGTTACAGCTACCATAGGCAGCAATAGCACAATGACTATTACTGTGCTAGGTGCTTTATAAATGAGTATCCAAATCCATCTCAAACCTCCCGATTTCTGAGCAAAGTTTACAACAGGAGATAAGAATAGGATGGTCAAAGAATTAAAGTGAATGAAGAAGTGTTTTAAATGGTTATTCCAATAACTGTATGGTTATGTGTAATGAACAAGGGTATCTAATAGGGTAAAAGCAAATGCCATGCTTTGCCATACCAGCTGATCACAACTGTCATGGAAGAATAATTTGCCCCCTTTGAACAATGCTGTGTTGGAACTATTGATCATGCACATGATCACTTATACTGTGCAAAACTCCACACTTCCAGTTCATGAGGGTGGAGATGGGTATGGTTGTGTAGATCTCTTGTTCAGATCATGTGAGTTTCCATCCTCTTTTAATGTACAGGCTAAGCCAAAACCTAGTCAAACCCACTGGAGTGTCTGATGCTTTGCACTAGAAACCATATAATTCAGCCCAGTTTTATTCATTTTGAATAAATGAAAAATGTTGGTTAGCATTTGAAAAATGTTGGTTAGCATTTTTCACCACCACCCAAATCCAGGAGGCTCTTATAAGACAAATCATAGAAGTTTGTTACAGTCCTCAGAAGCTTTAGTTGTTGGCTACTTTGTATCAGACTGAAGCAATTAACAATCTAATCTGCTATAACAGATGAGAAATTCTTATACAGTAGACTCTCGATTATCCAGGATGATAGGGGAAAAGTTAATCCTGGTTAATAAAATCCCGGATAATCACCATCCATAGGAAATATTGGGAGGAGGGCATTGGTTCACCAACCACCATGCACCAGGGGAAAGGGGTGTTGGTTCACTGGCTCCCATGTACCCTGGTGGGGGGTTTTTTGTTTGTTTGTTCTTGGGATGGCAACAAAGCCCAAGTTAAGCATATAATTTTTTTTGACATCCTGGTTAATCCACTTTCTGGTTAACCCAATCCTGGATAATCAAGAGTCTACTGTATATGTAAACGAGTGGACAGAGTGAGCTCTCTGCTGCCATCTATCGATGAACTGGAGGAAAATACCTTATTTGCATAAACACACCTGCTTTGCCAAGGTGGTCAATTTTGTGTTAAAATTCACTTATATCTTGGCTGTAGGGGGAATGAAATGTTATTCTTCTTGGTCATCATTAACACTGAAATCACCGATAAGCTGGTTGATGGAGGCAGCCTTAGACCTGGTGTGGAGACAGTGTTTGTGGTGAAGGATAAAACACAGACAATGGTGGTAGCAGTGAGGTTCCCCACTACCCAGGTAAATCACTATAGCTGAAATCAGAGAACTGAGCTAAGTGGTAGAACCTCCAAACACAGCATTGTGCCTAAAAGATAGCAAGGTGAAAGATGGCAACATCGGAGGACCTTATCAAGTCCTATAGATGTGATTACTAATAGCTAGGCTAAGTAGTCATGGTGCTGTAGGACATTAGACCAAGGACTGTCTCTATTGTTAATCTGAGGAACCTCTCACCCCTATCCAAGTGATCTTAGCTGAATGTGCCCCTGGACACAGCAGCAGAGTGAAAGGAGGAGTGGAAAAGGGAAACCCACAGTTTGGGGTCCACTGGTGTAAGGGATGGGACTTGAGTTCTGGAGTTCTTGCTCAGAATACCAGACCAGTATGCTCTGCAAATTTTAAAACACCTTTCAAATGTCTTCTGTGGCTTCCCTGCCATTCACATCACCAAATAAATTCAAAATGCAGCTGCTAAAATCTTTGCCTGCTGTTCTGACTACATTACTCTTATTCACACACACACATACTTGGTCTCCTACTTTTCCAACACATTAAGTTCAAACTTTTGTCCCTTAGTTCAAGGCCCTTGACATCTCTGCTCCTTCCTGGCTACTCAACTGATCTAGTATCTTATCACATCAGCCGCCCTAGCCCTCTGTTCAGCCAACACTGCCAGCTTTAAATGTCCACTTGTCCCACAAACGTGTCTGTGCTTTCTTGCATGCACAGCATCTCCTTCTCCCACAACCAGTCTGATCTGTAAGACTGCCTCCCTCTCCTTCAAACCACTAAGACCTATCATCAACCTGATTGCTACTTGTAGGTCATCAGTGTTGTCTTTGGATGGTAAGCTCTTTTGGCAAGAACTCTTATGATGTGAATGAGCACCGCCTACCAGAATGGAACTCCCAATCCTGAACTGGGCCTCTGAGTTTTCCTTCTGTGTGCAATACATTTCAAGCACTTTTTTTCTTTGAAGTGTCCATGTCCAATATGGAAACTCTGCTTATCTTGACAAAGTACCAAACTTTTCCCTCAAAGAAACTAGCCCAAAAAATGTCCAGATATATTTAGAGAACAGAGCACCAGATTCTCCCCACTCTCTTGCTCAAAGGGACACGAAAGGTTATTACAAAGCCAATTTGATTGTGTTTTTTAAAGGTGCACTTAGGACCTAAAAGAGGATCTCTCTGTCCCCAGGTTTGCCTGTGTATTTTTTGCTGATTGATTAAGCAATGCAAATACATTATCTCCATAGTTTAGCTGCAAAATGCACTTCAAAACTTCCATTTTTTAAGGAATTATTGGCTAGATTATCAAGGAATGTATGTTATCTGAAAGTGTATACACCTGTACACACACAATTGCTTTCATTGTTGCTAGGTGCTTCAAGGACAGTTCTAAAAATATAGCAATATTTTTGCACGCTTAAATATGCATTCAATCCCAATGGGTCACCTGATGACAGCAAAGACATCATTTAGTGACTTTTCTGTAATCCCATAACACTCAGGTCACCATTCAAAATTGCAAGAAATGTCTATTATCATACTGCTTAAAAAGAAGGGGCCCCTAACACATTACATTGAATACAGACACCATATAGTCTCAAGGACCATTAAGATACTGAGAAGTCTATGGAAAAGATACCTACAAACATCCTGGGGTTGCTTCTCTGGTTACAATACCAACAATCAGCTGTCCTGAAAGGTTTACACGTAGACAGTCACTTCACAAAGTAAGTTGAGTCACTGCTCCCAGACCAAGAAGTTTTAGAAGCCAGCACCCTCAGGTGAATAATATTTTGCACAATTGAAAGGGTTGGGTTTTCTCTGGATATTAACCATAGGAGCTATCTGCATATCATCCCATACAAGAACCAACAAAAAAAGGTTATCAGATGCTGGAATTACATGATTGCCTAATGTAAAAACACAGAGCTGTTTCCATTACTCAAAAGTTGATCTCACTGAGAAAAAGATGTTTTATTGCTCCTATAAGCCATATAAACCATACAAAATTGAAAATAATACAGAATAGGGGAAAGCTAGTGGATTTTACCTGCTTTTTGCTTTCTCTGTTAATAAGATGTGACAAAACAGTTTGCTAAAGTTCACATGAGAAGCATCTTTGACCTCAGTGACTATTCCACATTTCATGGGATGTTACTCATTTTAGTCCCTATTCTATTGTTTAAAATTATTTACATCAGAAATAAATAATTGTGAAGCTGAAGGCAGAGTGTTATTTACAGTAAAGGAAGAAATCCCACAATGATTAAATGCTTCAGAGGTGAAGTATTTGGCAGTTGCTGTCTATTTGTCTGGAGAGACCTCACTATGGTGACTCATACCTTTGTGATTTCTAGGCTAATTTTCTGTAACATGCTTTATTTAAGGCTTTCCCAAAGACTCGTTCCTAGGTTCTACTACTGCAGGATGAAACAGCACAACTTCCTTTTCCTGTGAAAGTGGATGATACACTGACTTGTATTGGCTGCTTAGTGTGTACATACTAAGGTTTGCAGCCTTAAAACAAAAATTAATCTGATTTTCCATCATCCCTTTTTTCCAATTCAAATAATTTAAAGGTGACAAACCCATCAAAAGGCCACGATCAATAGATGTTTAAAGGGGTCCTCATTTTGCTAAAATCCATCAACTGACTAACTTGATGATGACCCTACATACTGCTCACTGGAAGTTTGGTTATTTACTTTGCACAACTTTCCCCAGGCACCAGTTTGCTAAGCAAAAACAAGAGATGGCTGCAAGTGAAGTTTATCATCAAGACCCTCAGTCTGTTTCCTTTCTTTGGCAGAAACAGATGGAAATTTGATTTTTCTCACAATTTGTGTGAGCTCAAAATAAATTGTTGCTATGGAAGTGGAAAGGTACAACAAAATACATACAACAAACAGTCTCACTGCTGAATTGTAGAAATATGGCTTCACATACAGGCTCACCATAAAGAGCACCTTACTGTAAATCACAGGATTATGCCAATGACCTACGTTATGGACATGGGCTAGCCTACCCCTAAAATTAAATTTGTGGCCTTTTGCTATTCCATTCCATAATATAATACTGGTATGGCTTTGCATGACATATCACTTTGCCCTGGTTTAAAGCAGAGGCAACTAGTGTTAAGCATTTTATTCATTACCAGCCAAGTTGTTTTACCTTTTTTTCTTTTCTTTCTTTTTTAACTCCCCACATCCTTCCTTTCAGCTACACATCTTTAAAATATTCAAGTCCTTCTCGGGTTTTTAAACCATTTTTCCAATGTCCATTCACAGAACAATTACAAATTGTGCTTCTTGCTTTTGGCACATCCATTATTCTACTTGATTATACAGTTTCACTTTTGTACGGGGCCTTTGACAATTAGTTCCACACGCAGCACCTAGTTAGAGATCACAAATTACTCCAATCAGTTTGAATGCAGTGTTGTAGCCGTGTTGGTCCCAGGATATTAGAGACAAGGTGAGTGATGTAATATCTGTTGGACCAACTTCTGTTGGTGAGCGAAAGATGCTTTTGAACTATATAGAGCTCTTCCTCTGAGGAGCTCGAAAGCTTCTCTCACCAACAGAAGTTGGTCCAAAAGCAACATTACATCACTCACCTAGTGTCTCCAATCAGTTTATAATTTAACTGAATGCAACTCCATACAAACTTATTTAACAAAAAGTGTCTGATTGAGGGAGTTTTACTTCATTGGAACCAGGATTTGTCCTTAAGAGAATAATAGAAGTTCTTTTAAATACTATTCGAATTATTTGATTGAGGGGAATAAGGACAACCCTCCTCCCTCAAATCACTGAAAAATTAAGGGATTCATTACTTTTAAAGAGCATTAGTTAACCTAAAATTGCCCTAGTTTAGGCCTATATTAATGAAATCTTCAATCAGACATTAGGCCAAAATGCTGAGGATAACGCTAGAGATTTTCTATACAGTCTCATCTTCCATAGTAGCAAGATCTTTCCAGATGAAGGACCCTGAACAGGTTCTCATTCTGGCAACCAGATTACTCAGAAATAGCTATTACCAAACAGGACATTCAGGTTCCTGAGAAGTATTATCAGATTTGTCAATATCTAGAAGCAGGGACTCAAATTTTATTTGAGCCATTCCTTAAATGCGAAGTGTAAGCACGTAATACAAAAACTGCCCTTTTCGGGCTCAGGAAGGCAAAGAGGTTTCTCAGTAGCTGGTATATCTAAAAAATTTTCAACTGAAGACCACTTCTCTCTTGAAGGTATTTCTTCACTTTTGTTCTTCAACCAGAGAAGAAAAAAACAAATTAAATTCAAGGGTTGGGATTAGGTGGATGGGCCCTCGCGTCCACTATCATCCATGTAGTTCAGCACCCTAGCATGCACCTTCTTATGGTCCTCCTACCAACCCTGTTTTAGCTAATTTTCAGCCATTTTCTTCCAGTATAACATAACAGATCCTCATCCCGGTTTTGGATCTCTGGATGCTACTGCATCAGTATTTTAAGTATTCAATAACAGTTTTACTTATAAGATGTGCTGTCTTTAGTACACAGAACTATAATAAAAATGCCACACTATTAACTAGCTTCCTAATCATACATTTATGGCTCTTTTTACAAAGAAGTAAAAAGTTCATTGTTGACTCAGTTTGAATTCTCAGTTCCTCCGCCCAGTTATAAAATCTCTAGTCAGAAGATTAAACCCAGAGAGGGTGAATATACCACAAGAATATTAACTTTAAATAAATAGTCATATCAATAAGGTAGGAATCAGAAAGGAGGCATGTAAAAAATGTAAATCCTTTATATTATTTAATATACTGTATATTCTTTACATTTTACAAATAAACTAAACTAAAGAGGATTCTTGTTAGAGATTTTCTGCCAGAACAATTTACACAGACCATCTGTGGTATGGGAGAAGCTTCCAGAATGTTCTGCCACCTCACCTAAATTCCCAAAGCTTCTCACATGCTTTTGCCAATTTTCATCCATACTATATCTGTTTCAAAAACCAGAAACCTACAAAAAGTTATAAGTTTAGCCAAGTTACAGGACTGTATATTGAGTCTCAATAATGGAGCCAAAAATAGAGATGTTGCTGGGGAATAAAGACCAAGAGCTGGATTCTTATTGCACATTATAGAAAGAAGGCTACTGTATTAGCTGTGGGTTTACAGCACAGACTTGCTGTTATTTTAGTAAAAATAGGAGCTGCAGAACAGGGAGTCAGGCAACCTGGGCTCTATTCTTGCTCTGCCAGAGGCTTGTTTTGTGACTTTAGGCACTTAGCCTTTCAGTGTTTGTTTTTGCATGTGTAAAATGGAGATGTTACTGCATGCAGAGACACAAAATTGACTAATCACTGGTTGGGATCCTCATATGGAAGGTGCCATAGAAGTACAAAGTGGCAGCATTACATGAGTTGTAGGAACTGAACACACATGCACAAATCATTGTTCTCCATTCCATAAGCCATGATTCAGGAAAGGACTGAATATATGCTCATGTCTAACCTAGCAGAGAAACAAACTAATCACATATGTATAAGTGAGTTCCAGAATTGGGTTCTTAAAGGCTAAATTGTATTTACTATGTCTACAAGAAATCTCTCAAATGAACCTGCCTAGCCCTTTCAACATCTAAAAATAAACCTCTCAGCTCTCAAAGAGATTCAGTTCAGTTGTTTCTGTGCAATTCCATTTATGTTAGACATCTGCTAAAATACACATATCTGAATCCAAATGAAGTTTTTGTTCAGTTGTATCTTCAAACATTTGTGAAACACTTTTCTGATGGTCCCAAAATATGTGCCTACATTTATCAATGTCCCTGGCATATGTTTTGGTTGAATAATGCCAGAGGTACTTATACGGACAATTGTCCAGAAAAGATTATGAAAGTGTAAACCACAAAAGATTTAAATCACCATCTTTCATTAGCTTCTCCTCAGCATTCACTTTCTGAATACCCCTTGCAATATATATATCTTTATATATATTATATATATATCTTTAATAAATAGAATGATAGGAAAAATTTCATATACCTATTGATTTTGTTTTGCTTTGTCTAATTCTCTTAAATACGAATTCCACATATTTCACTTTGGAGTGCATCTTTCTTGTTTAAAGATTGTTTTAGCTCCAAATATTTGACTGTGCATGTTTATGCAACTCTGCAAAACTCAAATTCTCTTAAAGATCTGAGAGTTTGCAAATAAAATTTTCCTTTCAGTTCTCCCCATATATCCTTTGAATTTTTATTGTGAATAATGAACTGCCTCAGCCATTCCTTTGGATTAAGTTTTGATATTAGGAGCACCACCAGCTGTCACTTTTTGCTAGACACCAGGCAACATGCCAGACCTGCTTAACCCTCCCAAACACATTGTGTAGATATGCCTAGGCAATGTAATAGCTAGGAGTTCCAGTTCTGAATTCTGTGTTGATCACTTCCACACCAACTGTTTAATTGTCCCTCACCTAACAGTATGTGTACTGGTTGATCTGTCCCAGTCTTCAGGTTGCTCTCTCTTACTAATATCCTTACTTCCATTCCTCATTACCTCCCCTCCCAATCACTCAGTACTATAATTTCATCATGATATTTGTATACATTGTCATCCTTCTTATTTTCTCTTTCCTCACACATTCCCTCGTCTACCCTTCCCTACTAGTATCCTATGTCCCATCTCTGCTCCCACAAATGTTACCAGTCTGTGATGCCCTCCAGGGTTGCTCCAGCTTCAGCCTCCAGGTATTCTCTAAAGTTCACCACTCACACTACTTTTTCCTTGCTTCTGGTGACTTCTTCCCTGAATCTTATACCTCCCATCTCTTTATAATTAAATACCATTGCCAACTTGTCCTGGGCTAGTACAACAGCCATAATTGTAGGGGTGCAGGAATACCTGAGCCATGCCCTTTTGTTCCAGCACCTATGCCAGCAGTCAGGACTCGAGATGATGTAAAAGCCATCACAGTGGCTCCTCCTCCTACATAATGGAGATATTCAGGAGTCACATCTGTAAGGTATATTTTGGGGGGCAGGAGCTCCCAGAATACAATGTCATAGGACAACAGTAACTAGAACCTAATGTTTCCTCCTAATCAATATATCTTCTTTCTCCATGGTCATTAACATGTTTCCCAACTCCACTAGATTGCAACCTTCCCATCTCTGAGACCTCTGTTTCCTCCCCTCACATCCAGGTCATTCCCAAATGCTACCGCGACTTCCATTACATATCCAAAATGCACCTCCATCTCCCAAGACACTAGCTCATGCTTTCACAGTCCCTTGTCTTGATTGTTGCAAATATTTTTCCATGGATATCCCAGCTTATATTACTCCCTTATGTCTTCCCATACCTCCGCCAGATCATTGGTTCCACTCCAACCTCCACTCCTCACTGCCTGAAATTAAGGAGAGCTCAGAGTTAAATCAATTAGCCTTCTATAAAAAGGCATTTGTCACAAGCAGAGCAAACTGATGCATACTTCATGTCAATGAAAGAAACTAGAGACAAAACCCCACACTTGTGTAACTATAAACAGTGACTACCGCACCTTCTAAACTTTATGTAACTACCATCTGTACTTCAGAACACATCAAGTCAGTCACTTAATTGAGAACAACTGAAAAACTATGGGGACTTTTTTAAATTTAGCTTTAAGAGAATCACTTTTGAAAATAAATGAGTACGCATTTTATATTGGAACAGGTCAAAGCCAAAACTAACAAGATGTTTGAATGTCTTGAATGGTCCATTTTCAGTGAACTCAGGAGTCTCCCTGACTTGTTACCTAGCAGAATTACTGTACAGTCAGCACTCGAACAGATTGTGAGATCTGCAATTTCCTAGGCAAATTTTTGT
Source organism: Sternotherus odoratus (assembly GCA_032164245.1). NCBI lineage: Eukaryota > Metazoa > Chordata > Testudines > Kinosternidae > Sternotherus > Sternotherus odoratus. Next base: position 47,323,589 of record JAVMKO010000004.1, read on the forward strand.
ATTGCAATCTCCCCTGATTTTTTTTCCTGTTGTCAGATGCTCACTTCTCATACCAGCTGCTCCACCCACCTGTTCTCCTGCATAAAACTTAATCTCCATCTGACAAACTACAGCAGACAAACAGTGTAAACTCCCCATGCAAGATGATGGCATAGGGTCACTCTGGGGGAGCGGAATGTCTGGCAACAGTACCACCAGTACAAGATTTCAATCAAGAGAAATGCAATAAAGAAGAACTGCGATAAATCTGAAAAGATATGACAGTATATGGAGACTGATTCTGCAATGTGCTGAAGACCATCAAACCCCATTGACTTGGTTGACCAGATGAGGGTCCTCAAGGGATCTCTCAAGATCAGGTCCAATATGATGGGCACCTTCCTAAATCCATTTTCTGGAAAGACATCTCCAAGGTAAGAATCATTTTCAGTAAAAAACAAAAATAACTCTCCCCTTCCCTACCACACAGAACTTGCTCCAAAGTCTTGTGATTTGTTTTTCCTTTGTCAGAATATTGTATTATTTATTGGTTTCCACCCAATGATATGAACTATTTGTCAAGCAAGAAAGAGAAGTCAATACCTCAGTCAGTCAACGGTAAGTTAGTATTGCCATTATAAAGCATAAAATCTTCAAAAATAAAGAAATAGGGTCACAGAATTTTCAAAGTTATTTGAGTGATTTATTAGTTAAGTGAGGAAGAGAAAATATTCATGATTCTCCCAATGTGGTGGTGAATTTCCTCCCCCAATCCCCACAAAAAAAGCAGGAAGCATGGAATGTACCATCAATGATTTTACTCCTTTTAGATTTTGCACAGCTTGATTTTACATTTAATTCGCTTTACATTTTGCTTCGAATTTGGTGAAGATTCTAAATCTTGTACAAAAACAGTTTAATGACTGGGGAGCATTGCTTAACTGTGCACTATCAGTCTAGGCAAATCCTGCTAAACTTATTTATGCAAGTAATCCCACTGGAAGTAAATAAGCAAGATTTGGTTGTGCCTCTGCATGTGAAGAATCCATCTAAGGGTACATCTATACAGTAGATAGGAGATGTGATTCCCAGCTCAGGTAGACATAAACATGCTAGCTCATCTTGAGTGAACGGGCTAAAAACAGTGGTGCAACCACACCAGGTGGCCATCCAAGCACAATCTAGCCTGACCCCCTAAGTTCCTCCTCAAATCACCTGTGTTGCACCAGTCACACTGCTATTATTAGCAGGTTAGCTCATGGAGATCTAGCACATGGATCTTGCCTGGTGCTGGGCTCCATCCTCTCACTGACTTCAGTGGGAGCCAATGGTGTTGGGCTCTAAAAAGAGAGGCAGGAAATGTATGCAAAGGCAGGATAAATAGTGCTCATTTTAGGATAGTGGGAGCATAGAAGCAGAGATACAATCAAGATGAGCAGAAGAATTTTTTTGGGTGATAGTAGTGTTGCAGGGTACACGGAGTAGTCCCATAGAAACGATGCTCACACACAGTGGCTAGATGGAAAGTAGTGAGTTTACTGAAGGTAGCGGTACACCTGCGCTGGGGGCCCCAGTCAGCGCAGCCGCGAGATGGGAGACCTGGCACATTGGAGCAATGCCCAAGGAGGAAGCCCGTCATACATGAGGGCTCAGACACATAAATACACTTGCTCATTTGCATCTCATGCATAGCTCATGAATAACTAATGACATGTTATTCAGTCCTGCCTCAGTTTGCCTGTTTGGTTTCACACAGACCAAGTAAACAGCTCACGCAGCTGAGAAGCTCTTCTCAGACACACACACACGAGATAACAGAAACACAAGGCCATTCCCAGGCTGATAACCTTAATTATGCATTACCCTGGAGACAACTTAGAAGCGTAATTGCACCCCCTAGTGACTGCCGTCATATTAATCTTCCGCTTACTACAAGTAGTATAAATTTAAATTAGAAGGTAAAACATATACTGTAAGGCAGAGTAGCATCTTAAGTAAAAACAAACTCATTTCCCCAATAGTTGTGATGGCACACAGAGCAGCATACTTACTTTACTAGGAAAGAAAAAACTACTAAACACTGTATATGGGATTAAACATATGCCAGCTCATCTCAGGCCTTTTCCAGTTCCCACTGAAGTAAATGGGAATATCATCATTGACTTTAGCTAGGAAGAGACTTGTGCTCTGTGAGCAATATGTTAACATACATCTTAAAATGAAATTATGAATTTAAAAAATGAAGGTTGCTTTAAAAATTAAATCTTATATTAAAACATTAGGCAGGACTAAGAGATTTAAGTCAACATTCTCCAAACTTTTATGTTTTATACTCACTTTCACATAGAGGGAAATGGCTGCATTAAATGCAAGAAAGGCCCTAAAACATTGACCTCTTACAGACTTTGGTTTGGTTTGAGTGGAGAGTGGGAAACCTCCCACTGTCAGGGTTTTTTTTATTTAAACTAGACTGCAACTTTATAAATTTCACCTCATGAACGAGAACTTTGTCAACTAGTAGCTCAAAGCAGTCTATGTTGCAAGAATAAAATCATTCTCTATTATATAGAAACCACCTCCAGTTTATCTAGAAAGTTGTGCAGGAGGAGGATATTGACATTATTGTATCCCTACATTTTGTAGCGAGAGCAATTTAATTTCAGAAAAATCCTGGGTTTTTTTTTGACTCAGTACACGGTGCTGTGTTTTACCATTATTACACCAGATGGCAGACATGAGCTCTATTTAAATAAAGTAACAAACCCAGAGAGAACTTTAGCTTTTGCAACTGAGACAAAATGTAATCCTAAAATCCCCACACTTAATTTAAGAACCTGAAAAAAAATTACAAATTGCAGCAAGTTTCACCATGGACATGGACTGAGTGGTTCCAAAAGCATGCACAACTTTACCCGGTTACATTTAAACATGTTTTTATCTATAGCACTATTTGAAATAGCAGTGATTTCACCATGGCAGTGATGTCACAGCTACTGTATCATACCAATGGAGCAGGTCTACAGGGACCTGCCAAATGTAATTTCTTAAATATATGGCATGGTTTTAGAGAGAATTTTTACTGTTTTATACTCATGAAGTCCCCAGTCCTTTCAAACACTTATGCACATGCTTAATTTTACTACTCTGAGTAATCCTGCACATGGATACAGGTTTGAAGGTTTGGAACTAGAGGTCTCATATGCAATAACTTTGAATAAGTATGTCTTTTAAAAAAAAATCAAATGGCACTTCCAAGCTCTAGGGAGATTTCATGATGATGAATATCAGCACCACAGTAGATGAACATGGAACACTCAGAGTAGAAACTGGCCAGCCAAAAGGGAGAAGGAAGTCCTAAGACTTAAGAGAAACAAAATCACTTTAAAGGTAATATGGTTTTAGTTACTGCAATTTTGTGATTTACTTTTGGGGCCAGCTTTTTACAAAGTGTCTTTTTGACAATACAGTCTCACAGACAAGCAAGGTAGTCATGCTGGACTGGAGCTCGGTGCTGGACAGATTTTAGCCCATTTTTTTTTTAAACCATGGTAGTGTCTTTTGAAATTGGCACCTGACTAGATTATAGAATTATTCCATGCATCTAACAGCGAAAAACCAATGTTTAGGACTTTCTCTTTGCTGTCATCTTGGTGGGAAAAATATGGAACAAGATTAGTTTAAAGCCTATTAACAGATAATCTCACACTGCTCCCAATGACCATCATTGAGAGGGGGGCTGGGGAGGAAACAGATCAAATCTTTACCAGATTTCTTTCTAATGTTGGTGAACATGGTGCAACTATGCCCCCAAAGTATCTGGCCTTTTAGGGGCATTGGGCCTAGCTTCATCTATGGCTGGTCAGCTGCCTTCCAGCTGAGAGGTTGGGGTTAGGTGATGGTTTGACGATCAATCAACTGGTTTTTATAAGAATCAGCAAGTGCTCAGAGGCTTGAGATAGCACCTCAGGTGAATAAATTCAATTTGTATGCAATTCAATTTTTAAAAAAACAAAAACACAACACAACATTCAGGAAAGCTTAAAAACAGCAGCTGCCAAGTGACTTGGAAAAGAAAAACTGGAGCAAGCTAAAACGAGCTTAAGTGCACTTAACAGAACAAATGGAAACATTTTCAAACTACGCCTTCCACATGTTTCTCTTTAAAAATGTATGTATTTCAAGTGTATGTAAGTGAAACCCCAAAGACAGATGCACAGGTTTCAATATATGCATGCACATTCAACCAGAGGATGAAAAATCCCAAGGGCAGATGTGGTAGAAATTGTGTATAGCGCACATCAATTCACTAAGGGCAGATACTGTAGTGTATGTTCTTATAAAGAATTAATGTTTCACTCACATTCAGTACAGCTGACCTGCTCCATTTGTAATGGACCTGGATAGGTATGCAACCATTCTGCCAGGTTAAGGCAGAAGCAAATATGTCAAGTTCAATATTTAGGGGTTCCTTTCCATTGATACAACAGAGAACTGGCTCTAGCCCCACCTACTAACCTGGGGAAAATTATACACCACCCTCGGGTGCCTCTGAGAGGCAATACTTCCCCACTCACAAGCACAAAGTCCGAGTGTAGGTCCTAGTGGCGCCTTCCCTTCCCTCCTGCCCCCTCCAATCTGGCACCTGAGGCAGCCGCCTCCATTTGCCTCATAGTAAGGCCAGCCCTGTCCCTCCTAGATGCACATCCTTGCCAGCTCTTGGGGTATGAACCCCATCTGAGGTGCAGACACCCAATTGGCTCTTTTACTTGGTTATTTTTAAATAGATCATCTTTAGCAGGTGTATGATGGGAGCAGAGTAGGGGTTACTTACTGAAGAGAAAGAACTCATCAGAAAAATGTAGATGTCGCTATAAAGTATGCACTTTATGTTGTATATATAAAATGTCAGCTATTTCGTGTACACCAGATAGACAAACTCAGTTAAACATTATAGACAAGGATAGCCCTGGTTATAATTAAGTTAAAGCTCTGGCAGGAACTAAGGGATTTTTTCCCTTATTTGGAGCGTGCAGGGTTCAGACTCCGGCCACAGTGAAAAAACACAAACACAGATCTCAGGCAAAAGTAATCCTCTTCGTTTCACAACAGATGACTAGCTATTTGCATGACTAAAAATACCAGAGTTTTCCCTGGGTAATCCACTAGCCAGTCTGGTCTACTTATTTCCCCACAACTCTAGGTCACTTGGATTAAAGACAAAAACTGCACCCACTGGAATTCTGTGCTCTAAGATCACACTGCTAAAAAGAAGTGGGGCCCCTAGAATATTCCAATTTGTTTATTGTGTTTATCATTCATTTGTAAACATGTTTAAAGTTATGCTTTCATAGCCCATACTGTAAACTTGCTTCAGCTGGTATTTTTACTTTCACTTTCCTCACTTCTGAGCAAGTGTTGACATATTTCAGTGCTCTCTTCCAGAATAATTAGGCTTGCTGCTGGCACAAACTTGGGGGACACCATGATGGCAGAATGTGCACTGTGGAGTTTGTGAGAAACTGGTCACATCCTCCCAACATTGAATGTACTGTAGGGAGCCAGTGCTGCCCACAGAGTGGGCAGTCCTTGTTGCCATGGAGACATGGCAAGGGCAACCAGGTAAGTGCACTGATTCAGCACATCACCTTAGCAACTTCCCTCAGCAGGGCTCCTTTGGATCCCCAAATGGCAGTACCACCACCAGCCTTCCTTTGTGATTCACCTGGCCAAGTGATTTTAGGGAAGTATAATTTACATTGTCATGTGAGAAATTATCCAAGGTGGGGCAAGATATTTTAGTAAGGACAGTTGGATCAGATCAAATAACTTACCCCTCCCTCAGAATTCACTAAAGCTCACACTGAATTCATTTTGAGGCTTAATAAAAGAGGGAGTTTTGTTTGCTTTTGGTTTTTTAACTTTCACTTTTGGCAAGCTACCACAGGAACTCCTGCTCATTATAGCTCCAGCTGTACCAAAAGCAAGAATTCTCATCAGAAGTCCTAGTTTCACAGGAGATTCAGCACAGTTACTGATTGAAGTTCTCCAGAAGGTGCCTGTTCACATCCAAAAAACCTGTTGTAATCATTCAGATGAAAACCTCAAAGCTGAGTAATTTTTTTAATATCACTAAAATCAATCATTTCTTTGGATGTCTCATCGCTATAGCAAAGTGACTGTATCAAAACAACAAATTATATTTAATAGTTGGGGGGAGGGGGAGTTAAGATTTCTGCCCTCTAACTCTGTAATTTGAACACCACACAACATAATGGAGTTACACAGAGAGATGAAGTTCTCTCTACAGAAGATCATATCAGAAATTAAAAATTATAAACCTTTTAGATTAAATTGTTGTCTGGAGTAGATTAATAGTAAATATCCAGAATCTGGTCATTTTAAGAGTACTTCCTTCTACATAGTTTAATCAGATACGTTAAACCGATGACCATACAATTCATTTGTCACAAGTATACATGTCTTATACAAAATGTAATGTATGGCCAGAAAGGATTAAGTGTCCTGCAGAATAATTGACCCCCTTTCAACCATTTGAGAGATGTTAGCACAGTATGTAAATAGTAATTAAGGCCATTCCATGGTAGATAAACTAGAACATTGAAGCGCAAACATGTATTGTTAGAAAATTAGAGGTGATACTAATTGTACATGGTTTACTTGTATGTTAGCAATGTAAACAGACAGTTCCTGTCTCACTATACTTATTGAATCAGTGATCAAAAGGAATCAACATTTAGATGAACTGTAAACATAGTAACACTGTGTTTGTGTCTTTGAAATTTACAGTAAATCACCGGAGAATGGTAGAAAATGGGCAATAGTTGTATGTTAATGTGTGTGAATAATTACCAGCAATCTTTAGGAAATGGATCTACAGGCATGTTGCGTCATACATGAGGGTTCGGTTTCATGATTACTGCATAAAACGGAAATCGCGTATAGCCAAAACCCATTGAACTTAATGGCGGGGTTTTTTGTTCTTGTTTGTTTTTTTTCTTCCCCTATTCTCTCTTTTTGTTTTTGCAATCACGTAAATCTAAAATCGCGCATGTTAAATGTGCGTAAGATGCGACTTACCTGAACTTCAAAAGTCCCCATAATTGCCTATTGTTTGCCGAAGGACTCAGAGCTGTCACAAGGAGGTCTGAAACTGTATAAAGATGCCTTGTATCCCAATCCTTTTTATCTCAGATCTGCTTAATACTTCATGAAGGGGAAGCTCAAGCCCAAGACTCAGATCTCTAATCTTAATCTGGAATCACCCTGACTATGAACATTGAACTATAACCTATGGACTATTTCTGAAAGAACTCTTCGCAACTGCAAAGATCACCAATTCTACCATTAATCTAATCTCAAGAACTGTACTCATGTCTGCATTTTTAATAAATTGTACTTTAGTAAATAAGAACTGTCTGTAAGTGTGTATTTTGGCAAGATCTGAAATATTCATTAACCTGGGAAGTAACGTGTCTGATCTTTTGGGATTGGTAGAATTTTTTTACATGACAAATAAGGTTTTCAGTAATCCTCATCATATTTAACCTGGAGGGTAGTGTAGACGTACACTTAGATATTCGTTTCCAGATGGGAGGGCAGGGGAGAGAGAATGTGTCAAACATGCTGTATATTGTTTCAAGCCTAAGTATGACAACAATCTTTTATATTATATTAATAATTGTCTGGGGGGTGGGGGTTAAGAAGATTTGGATGAGGTGTATGTAGACTCATGGGGGGGTATAAAATGTTGGTGCTGACCAATGTTCCCTCCAATTTTTAACAGGCTGGGTGTGCAAATTTATGTGTGCACGCACACAGCTTAGAGGGAACAGTGGTGCTGACCAAGAATATTTTATCCTTTCCAGCTGAGCAGTAGCCTCTTTCTACTGTAGAATAAAGTCTGACAGAGAAGCATAGCTCTTGACAGAAAAGGTTTTACATGCTTACAGGCTTCTATCAGATCAACCTTGTATGTACCGAGCCCCAAGCAACCAACCAGTCAGGCTAATGCACTGTACACAAACTCTCCGTTATAATAGCTAAAAATAGAACCCAAATCCAATTTGTTTTTTTTATTTTAAAAATAGTGCACCATATCCACTTCTCTAGTAGATTTGTTTTTTAACCTGAGTTAGTCAACAATTAAAGATAGCTCGCCAAGGAAAAGCTTCAGCCAGAGCTTAAATATTTAAGAAAAAAAAACAAAAATATACTGAAAATTCAAAACTAGTTCAGAAAAATAGCACAGCATGAAAACTAATCCTGCTTGAAATGTCATAGTGATCAGCCATTGATTTTGTCGGGAAAAACAGGAATTTAAGCCAAAACCCAGTCACGATCAGGCCCCTCTATCTCGGTTCTCATACAGAATTCTAGTAACAGTGAAAATCTACGGTAAGGAGGGAGCAAGAGAGAGACCATGAGTGGCAGCACTGGAAGGCTGAACACAAGCTACAAAGTGCCCAGTCACAGGAAATGGAGCCACCACAGAACACACAGGAAGTCAAAAGTGAACTTGTCACTATTTACCACTGTCAGAGTTCACTTTGCATCTAAGGGAGAGTGGAGGAACAAACATTTCCCACAGAAGTGCAAACTATACAGCTCTCTGTTTCTCCCTTTCAGCCGAAAAAGACTGAAGACAGAGAGGTTGCTTGAGCAGTTCACCATGCAACAGAGAAATCTGGCTGAGAATGTAGTTGCAGCTAATCATTAAACTAAGGCTTCAAGTGCCAAAAAAAATATCAGCACAGCTGCATCCATTACCACCTGATGGAGAAGTCATCCACCTTTGTCCTCAAGTTGGTCAGCCTTGTTCTGACAACCACCAACAGAACAGCTCAGGTGCTGCTCTTTCCTCCAATACAGCTTTTCCTTTAAAAATATAATAAAATCTTCCAGTTTTTAAAATTCTAACACCTGGCCCAGCGGTGTTGTAGTTGACCCCACACAACCTCCAACTCCATGAGAGATTCATTTTTCCCCCTCAGAGAGAAGTTGTTTGCAACTTCTAGGAGTCTTAAAGAGACCACAGACCGCAAACCTGCAGACGCTAGGTTCTCCCTGGGGATAGCTTTGGCACTTATTGTTCTCTCTTATGGCCTCCACTCCATTAAGTAGCATGGTTCTAGTAACCATTAGCTGCTTCCCTGGTTAGCCTGCCTGTGAGTCTCCCCATATACACTCAGCAGCATCACCCCTTGAGACACATTGTATACAGAGACCCTTGCAAAGGAGTTCCACTGGTTCACAGTAGAGCCTATAAAAGAACCACACAGCCACTGTTCTTTCAGAAAACGAGGAATACTTGTAGCAACTTAGGGCTTGTCTGCACTACTGTGAGTAACCATCGATCCTTCGGCAATCGATTTATCGCGTCTCATCAAGACGCGATAAATAGATCGCCAGCGGCACCTCCGTCAACTCCAGCTCGCCGAGAGGCGCAAGCTGGAGTCGATGGGGGAGTGTGCCACTGACTGCCGCCGCCACAAGGATGGCAGGTAAGTCGGCTGAAGATTTGCATAGCTGAAGTTGGTGTATCTTCAGTTGATCCCCTCTCCCCCCCCCCCCCCCAGTGAAGACCAGCCCTTAGAGACTAAACAGTTTATTTCAGCATAAGCTTTCATGGGTTATAGCCCACTTAATCGGATGCATAGAATGGCACAAACAGAAGTAAGATGCATTTATACACATAGAAAGCCAAAAAAAAAAGAAAGTTGTAAATGTTCTGTTCTTTCAGGCTCTTTTATCTGGTTCGGTCCCTCCTTTCTACACTCAGACAGACAACCCCCATTCATCTCAGCCAAGGATTTGACCTGAATGAGACCTAAGTAAGGATTGTAGGATTTGACCTCCAGTCACAACCTTTGCCATTCTTGCAAGTCTTCCTTACCTTATCATATGTAGGCGGGGGGGGGGGGGGGGAGAGGAGAAAGAGGAGGGGTGTGCACATGCATGTCCATCCACATCCCAGAATATTACATCCTCCTGTTTCAATCTCTTAAACTTACTAACTGCTAATTTACCAGAGAGGTCATTTAGCTTTCCTCTAGATCACCCATTAAGCAAGCCAAAGTTAACAGCTTGCCAAAAATAGCCACATAAGCAATGTAAATAACTATTGGAAGATTATTTCTCCTCATTATAAAATATCACAGCTTTGAATCTATCCTTGCAGTATAGATTCCCTAGAGGATGTAGGTCTTATTTTATTAGTTGTATTACAACAGTGTGACATTCTGTACCTGGGCAGGACTCCCATGTTCATCCTTATAGGAAGATTGTGTGGTATCTAATGCAAAGTTTGCCATGCTGTATGTCTTTGGAAGGCTCATGATGCACTGAACATTGTTGTAAGAACATTATTATAACAATGATTAGTATAGGTTGTAATTTCATATATAATTATGAGGCTGAAAATGTGTCCTCATGGCTTAAACCAGGCAAAAACCTTCCAGAAGCAGAGGGGCAGTTCACACCTCATCAGGGCATGTATGTGACAAATCCAGCCCAGCCTCACAGAAACAAAAGGATACTGGTCTATGCAACAAAGGATCTGTTGCACTCTCCAGTAAGTTCCCCCCCCTCCCCCCCCCGCACCCTTCCTTGGTCAGTTTGGGACTGTGATGAGGTAATGCTCACTTGACAACACACCCCTCGGCCTGCGCTGCTTCCCGCAGCCCCCGTTGGCCTGGAGCAGCGAACAGTGACCAGTGGGAGTGGCGGCAGGTAAACAAACTGGCCCAGCATGCTAGGGGCTTTCCCTGAACAAGTGGTGGACCAGAGTTGAGAACCACTGGGATGGGGAAAAGGACAGGACACAAGCAGAGTGAACAATGTGATAGCAGCAAACATATTAGTTCCACATTTTTTCTTGATGGATTTATTTTATCCCCTTCCCCCTTGTGCAGCATTCCCTGCTTCGAGTGCTGCTGTTCCCACTCTTAGCTGCTGGCTGCAATTCTCCTGTAAAGTTACATGATGGAGAGTTACATGGTGATTGTGAATAAGACTGGTGACATCACTAAAGTCCCTTATCTCACACTGAACAGGTTCAGTGAATGAAATTGCCAAAGGATCACAATTAACTTCAACAGTAATAGGTGCCCAGTGACCAAAAATACTATCTGCTGTGAAGTGGATAGAGGCAAACCCATCTCACACAATTAGCTGAAGAGCCATAATACATTAGTGTTGTGTTTGGCCATGTTCAGTAGTTATGTAGTGTGCGATCGAATTTTTAACTGTTTATATATAGATTTCCTTTTTAAAAAACAGGGGAAATTTTCAAAGCCATTGACTTTCAACGGGAAATGAGGACCTACCTCTCTTTTGCGCCTCTGAAAAGCTCCCCTGTAATCTTTATAGTTTTAAGAGGCAAGAAAATAAAAAGTGAATTATAAAGATGCAATGAACATAAGCAAAGTAGTATTTACAATCTCATAACAATGACAGCCTCATAACAGTAATACTGAATACCACCATCTCTGCTTGATTGCTAGATCTGGCTCTTTAATCCCATCGAGTTACTGTTAAGATAAATACTACATTCAGAAATATTACATTATACAGAAACCCACAAAATGCCAGCATTTTATCAACACCAGGAAAATTATTAAACCAGTTATACCTATATTTTAGATTACATAATAGCAACCTGAGATTTGACCTGCTCAGATTTCATAAGGTAAACAGAGTTGGGACTATATAGTATTTTACAGATCTCCAAGGAAACCCATACAACAGGAAGCAGTTGTTAATGACATTCTTCCCCAGAGTCCAGGGGAACTCTTATGTTATAGGTGTAGTGTTTTAGATGACCACTTGTGGTTATGCAAAGCAATGGTATTATATAAAGTTATTACCAGAGCACAATGCAATTTTTGAAAGTCTAGAGGTGTAAACTGCTGCATCCTTGCCAAATTACAAGATGGATAATTATTTTCTACTAAAATGCCCCATGTAGTTTCCATGAGTTAACTTGTTCTTCTGTAGACAGCATGTATTGCTGCAGGAGGATGTAACCCTGCACAAATGGCTGAGAGATCCACATTTTGTGTTACACACACAGACATGATATCCACATAGTCAATTGCATATTCCACCACCTCATCTAGACCCTGCCTACTAACCCACTTGTACTATCAGTATTTGACATTCCAAACCTGAGAGTTTAAAAACAGCCACTTAACATCTTTACCCTATTTTTGAAAAGAGGGATTTCATGGCTTTTTAACACCACAAACCTCTCAGTTCTGTCTGCAGAATTATAAGATCTTGGACTTCTAGTCCAGTAACAGGTCTGGACTGCATATTGCCAGTCCTGCATCTCGAACAAGAATGAAGGATCCCTGCCAGCCAAGTGTTTGTGTATGTGGTGGTGGCTTTTTGTGTGTGTTTGTTTTGTTTCCAGCCCTAGTAGCTAACAGGATATTGATATTTAAAACTGATTGGTGAGTGTGTGTGCACACAAGAACTATATACTGTTTGTAGATTTGTTAAAAATCATGGTTCTAAAATAGGCTAGCTTTCTATGCAGAGGGATATGACAGAGCGCATGCACGTTTTAGAAACTCAAAAACATTACTAAAATGGCTACCCTTCAATAAATAGAGCAAGAATACACAAGAACAGAAAGATGAGTGTGGATTATTCACGCAATAGCTAGATTGAATCAAACTAGATTGACTAATCAGATTAAGACTAATTTAGAAAGAGTTTTGATTATACCAGGCTACCCTGGAACATAAACCATAAACAAGTTCCATACAATTTATGTAGAAAACTTCTAGAGGCTTTTGGGGGGTGGGGTGGACATGCCTAGGAAATTGAACCAAGAAATATATTTTTGCTATAGAATGCTATAGCATGGTTTTTAAAAACCTACAGAAAGAATCTTTAATAAACTGTAAATTCTTAAATTTAATATACATGTTAGGATTCTACAGAATACATTTATAGGTTCCTGCCTAGTAAATACTAAAAGCAAACAGTGCATGCAGTTACTTTAGTCTTGTATTTGATGGAGGAGTGGGAGAGATGGTTATAAAAGAATAGGTTATATATATGTGTCTGCTCCCTGTCACCAAATCATCCATTCATAAAGTTGCTGGTATTTCTGAGTGGAAAAGGCCTCTTCATAATTCTGTAGTAGAGGGGACAATGTTGTCTAATCTGTAAAATAGTACGTGAATAATTGAACACATAAAAGGAAAAATCCCTGGTTTAAAAAACTTTAAATTACATCCCATGAAGCGTGGGACACTAAACAACAATAATGGCATGCTCCCTCATCTGCTAGATTCAGGTTGCCCTTATAATAGCTGACTGCAGCACAGAGACATCAGAGCTGAGTCCAGCAACTGCTTGGGGTGGACTCACTAACTCCAGCCTGGGAAGTTTACATAACAGTTAACTACCTCCTCCAGCCCCCAGATTGCCAAATCAAAAGAGTGAGCAGGAAAACTTTATAGAACAGCAATGTTTTTAAAATAGTAAATCTGGATTGACAGTGTCCCTTTCAATCAGAGGTTTTGTGCAACAACAACAACAAAAAAGTTAAACCTGTTTATTCAGCTGGAATCTGAAGTGATCAGTTGGTCCATTTTGCTGATTTATTTCAGTGTTTGAGTCCCTCTCACTAGTTACATAAATAATTTACTCAAAAATGTAATGTCTTCAGTGAATTCCCTAGACCCCAAAATCCAACCCCTTCCCCACTGAGCCGGTCCGCTCAGACCCAGATGCTATCCAGTTCCAGTAAAACAGCTCTCAAACTATAAATGCCTTTCTAGAGCCACCCTCAATGGAAAGCAAAAATCTTCTCAGAGATGCTTAGGGTCTTGCTTGCATCCTACTCTCCACATATCAGTGAGGAATTCCAGGCAAGGCACCCATTCCCACATCTTCACCACTGGCATAAAGGCCCCAACCACCAGCAGGCCTTCCTGAGCTATTTTTGAAGCACCTTCAAACCCCGGTCCCCCACCCCCCAGCCTTGCAGTGCTTTCCCTATACCAAAATGCACTATTTCCAAGCACTCTACTCTAGGGATGTGTGCTACATATTTTAAATTGTAATCATGTGTAATAATTCTTTGCCTACCACCATACACAAATACACTCCCCTAACTTGCCCTCGGTAATATATCACCTAGTGGTAGATTTAGCAGTTGGGACAACCAGTGACACCCAAATTGGAGCTAGTGGCACAAAGAAATTGACCTAGATCCTCCAATCACTCCTCTGGTTGTGAGTTTATGCAGCTGCAGAGAAAACCTCTCTTTACCTGAGCATGTTACTACCATCTGCAGCTGCCAGGAGAGAGAGATGAGGGAAGGAAATGGAGACGGAAGGAAGCCAGGAAAAGGTGGAGATGGAAAGAGAAATACTATGGGTCAGATTCACTGGAGTTCAACTGGTAGAAGCTGGACCCTCAGAATCTGACCAGGGTTTCCTGGTGTCTGATTTTCATAACAGGGGTGGGCAGGACCTGGCAGTTTCCAATCAGTACAAAAGTCTGGTTACCTCAAGGCAGAGGGAAGCACCACATCATTAAGCCACACCAGCCACTACAGGCTCCTTGTTAGGCTGCAGTAGCTCCCAGCCCAGCCCTGGAGCAGAAGGAGTCTGGGCCGGGGGGGGGGGGGGAGCGGAAAGAGGTGGAGATGATCCAGCAGGACAGGGAGGGAGATGATTGAGCAACATGGGCAGGGTCTTGTGGTGGGAAGAGGCAGAGAAGGGTGGGTCCTCAGGGGTCCAATTACCAATAATTAGAAAGATAATCCTCACTCTGTCTGAATGTTTGCTTTGCTTGCATATTAATGGAAACCACCCAGAGTCCCCTTTCCTCTTGGGACCTGAAGCCAGCAGGTTCCATTTCCAAAAGTGAGCATGGCAGACCCACACTGGCCAGAGGCTACAATGGTTCAGTGCATCTCTCAGAAACCCACTGACCGCGGAGCACCAAATGGACTTTATAGAAAGTTAAAACTGCTTTCCTAAGGTAGAAAATCAGTGGAAGCAAGATAGCAGTACCAGCCCCTTGACCTCCCCTCAGTGCAGCTGCCCATCTACATCCACAGGAGTGGATCTGGTACTATAATTGTTTGTATTACCATAGCATCCAGAGGTACCAAATCAGGATCAGAAACCCATAGTGCCCGGCACTGTGGATACAGATAGTAAGAAACAATCCCTGCCCCACCTTGAAGAGTTTACAACACAATTTAATTTAAACATGAGATGCAACAAGTAGATTTAAACAAATAGTGTTGGTAGAGGGAGGATAGAAAAAAGAAAAAAAAGCACATGGTTACATAAACTAGTGACGGAACAATTAGCTGGTTTTAAGTCATTTAAAGTCTTGTTAGTTTAGACCCAAAACCTGAAAAACAAGGAATATGGATATCAATAATTCCTACTGGCCACCTGCCTAGCCATTAGGGTTTACTGATTCATAGCACTCAAAATTTGAAGTCTCCATAATTTTTCATTGAAGTTTTGACAAAATATTATCCTACTTTTCAACCAGCTCTACTTATTAGTACTGAAAATCATTCTTCTGAAAAAGGAGTGTCAGTAACAAGGGACTGCTCAGAGACTTGAGGGTAAGAACAAAAAAATGGAGAAAAAGGCAACTAAATAAGACTATATAGTCTCAGTTAATACTGCAGGGGAAAGAAAAGGGCAGACAAAAATGCAGAATGAATTAATGCAGCTAAAACAATGAAAGAGAATGAGTTGGGCCTTAAATGTACAGGGGAATAGTGGTGGAGACAGAAGTGATCTATAGCCCTGGAAAGCTTATGCTGAAATAAACTGGTTAGTCCCTAAGGTGCTACAAAGTCTTCCTCGTTTTAAAAAAAGAAGGGGTGCTGAAGTCAACGAGGCACATCAAATGCATGATATACTGAACATCTTAAAAAAGAAAGAATCTGAGTTCAGCAAGGAAAGTTAAAGAACTGGGGAATTAAGAAGTTGAAGACCCTGTAAGGAGTTGTATTGTCTGCAGGTACGGAATGCCTTGAAAAATGTCAGTATAAATATCTGAACATAACAGGTTGAGGTTTTTTAAAGAAATAGTTATGGATAACTGGGGAGATGTTAATTACAGGAAAAGGAGCAAATGAGATGCCATTTTCCAAAAAAGAGAAGATAAGAAATCCTGGCATTTATTGCCAGTAAATTTAACTTTGATTCCTAGTAAAATAGTGGAATCAAACATGACGAACCTCATATATCTCTATATATAAAAGTCAAATGGTGTATGCGTGTGTGTGTGTGTATGTGTGCGTGTATGTATGTTCCCTTACTCCTTCCACACCGTTTGAGCTAGAGACTTGAAATTTGGTACAGTTATAGGCTTTAGGGTCCTAATCAGGGTCGAAAATTTTTCAAATCTCACCTCTTACATCCCCTAGGGGTGAAATTCTTTAAAGCCCATTAACATCAGCTGGGCAGCAGGTTAAAACCTGCTGTTCTCTGTGACATAGTTATGATGTAATAATACCCCCCTCCAACAGACCCCGCACTCGCTCAGCTCTCTCCCCCCTCCAATGGCCCCCCCACTCGCTCAGCTCTCTCCCCCTCCCCCCTCCAATGCCCCCCCACTCGCTCAGCTCTCTTCCCCCCTCCAACAGACCCCGCACTCACTCAGCTCTCTCCCCCTCCCCCCCTCCAACAGACCCCGCACTCGCTCAGCTCTCTCCCCCTCCCACCCTCCAATGGACCCCGCACTCGCTCAGCTCTCTCCCCCTCCCCCTCCAATGGCCCCCCCACTCACTCAGCTCTCTCCCCCCTCCCCCCACATCTAAATGCAAGAGAATGAAATTAATTAGACAAAATGAGACTTCTGAACAAAATTTGTATTAATAAAAAACATTGTAGTCTTTTTACATCCCAGTTTCCAATTATAAATACCCTGAGCAACGCCGGGTATTTTTGCTAATTATATATATATATATATATATTACACACACATACACAGATAGGTGAAGCATGAGCAACAGCATGGTTCATAACTATCTTAATTGCCTTTTTTAAAGGGACTATTACAGGTTTGATGGAGAAATAGGTGGTAGATATATTTGGATTTTAATAAGGCACTTAATAGTGCCTCCTGACACCTTGCAAAATTAAATCAAATTGGCTTGGATATGCACACTGCCTTGTGGATTGAAAGCCAGTGATGGAAAGCAAACAGAAAGAGTAATCATAAATTAAGCGGAAATGTATTGAGCTGGGAATGCGTCTCAGAAGATACCATTGAGTTAGAGCCAAGCTTTAACATCTGATTGATCATGGGAGTTAGAAATGGAAGAGACCCATTGTATCCACTTAATTAATGAACCAGGAAAGAAGCAAAATAGCATGATAATTAAGTTAGCAGATGAAAGTAAGTTAGATGTTACAAACACCCATAAGGACAGAAATGTAACACAAAGGACAAAAGATAAGCAGGAAATAAAATAAGATTCAGTGTCACACAGAGCCAGAGGTTGTCAGGGGAATGTCGTGGACAGTCACAGATTTCAGTTTAACATACATGTACCAGTTATGGGTGTTCCCAATCCAAGCCTTCTTATGCGATCTTGCCCTGATACTACTACTCCCAATTCCTCCCAGCTGTCACAATGAATGCAAGGCCTTCAGTCCTACCCTGGAACTTTCCCTGTTAGTTCAAGTGCCTAACCAAGCCCAGCTCTGACAATGCATTTTGGTAACATGATCTACGGATTTAGTAAATCTACTGGAAGTGAGAGGATCAGGGTTCTATTCTGGAGTCATTGATTCACCTTATGAGTCTTACACAAGTTACTTACCCTCTTTTCAACAGGAAAACAATACTGTATACAGGTTACATGATTGCATTTCTACAGCACTCACTGCAAAGGTGAGTATTGTAATCGTATAGCTACTCCAAATGTCAATTTGGAACAACTTCAGTTTGCCCTCTTTCACTAAGACTGGATATTGCTTTTGCTTGATTATGCCATGTTCACTCATGTGCACCATCCATGTCTCCTTATTTGGCCATTAGTTTCCAGGGAAGAGACAGCTGAAGTCAACATGACCAGAATACTACACTTAGTTTATGTAAATAATGACATCATATTCTTGCTTCCCCTGGTGTGATCTAATTGCAGTTTCAAAAGAGCAAATTGAAACAGAAGCTTTCAAAATCAGAGACAGTCTCATCTACCATTAAGTGGCAAAACAAGAAAATAAAGAAGGCAATATAACAGCCAAAGGACAAAAAACCTAGAAAGGTGAATCCAGCCATTTCATACCCTGAAAGGAACATCAGGATCAATTATCCTGGAGATACAATTACATCATTAATATTGAATGGAAATTTAAACGTTTCTCCTTTACCTTCTTCCTCATCTTAAAACTGTGTGAGAGAAGAGCTTACTTTATCCCAGTACTGAAGTGGACCACTAAGAATCCTGTTCTTTTAGGCGGTACTTAAAATATGGCTTTTATGAACCTAAGTAATATATGGAGAATGAGGCACAGATGGGTTTGAATGATTTGCTCACTACCACAATATCAGACAAGCAAGTAATGGAATTCTCATCCTTACAATACTCCTAACTAAGCGTTTGGTTACACTACAGGATTATAGCGCGTTTGGTTATAGTGTGTCCCATATAGAGCAATAGGTATTGCGCTAGAGCGTGTGCACACTCAGACCCGGCAGCGCTAAAGCATGGCCACATTGAGAGTAGCGCATGGCTTCTGGCAGCACTGAGAGTAGCGCAATAGGGCAGGTATCCCACAGAGCACCTCTTCCCAATCTGGCAAAATGCCTTGTGGGGAAGGGGGCATCACTTGCGGCCATTCTGCATCCGGTTCCAACTCCCCATGATGCTTTATGTCATATCCCAGCAATCCCTGTGTTTCCGGCCACCTCGGGCGCCATCTCTCAACGGTTTCAGCAAGGCACGTGCGCTCCGCCGTCCGTTTTCCTGTGCCATAATGGATCACGAAATGCTGAGGAGCATGCTGGCGAGTGTTGCCAGCACAACTCTCTGTGCAGCGGAGTTCATTCTTGAAATGGACCGTGACAGTAGTGGTGAGTCTGGTGAAGAAGACGAGATCGAGCTGAGGAACAAATTGGACACTAAACTGATCATCGCTTTAACGGACATGCTCACGACCATGAAACGCCGCTTCTGGGCACGGGAAATGAGCACTGACTGGTGGGATCGCATCGTCTTGCAAGTGTGGGACGATGAGCAGTGGCTGCAAAACTTTCGCATGAGAAAAGCCACTTTCATGGGCCTGTGTGGAACTCACCCCTGTCCTGCAGCGCCAGGACACCAGACTGAGAGCTGCCATCCCGGTGGAGAAGCGGGTGGCTATAGCACTCTGGAAGCTGGCCACCCCAGACAACTACTGATCAGTGGCCAACCACTTTGGGGTGGGGAAGTCGACCCTTGGAGTCGTGTTGATGGAAGTGTGCAAGGCCATTAATCGCCTCCTGCTATGAAAAATCGTGACTTTTGGTGACGTGTGTGACATTGTGGCTGGCTTTGAGCAGACGGGGTTCCCTAACTGTGGAGGGGCGATCGATGGGACCCATATACCTATTCTGGCCCCCGACCACTTCTCCATGGTTCTTCAGGCGCTTGTGGATCACCGTGGGCGTTTTACGGACATTAATGCAGGCTGGTCGGGAAAGGTGCATGACGCACACATCTTCCGCAACACTGGCCTGTTCAGGAAGCTGCAAGAAGGCACTTTTTTCCCGGACCAGAGGATCCCTGTGGGGGAAGTGGAAATGCCCATTGAGATTCTTGGTGACCCCACTTACCCTCTAATTCCCTGGCTCATGAAACCCTATACGGGGAGCCTGGACACCAGCCAGGAAAGGTTCAACTACAGGCTGAGCTGCTGTCAAATGACTGTGGAGTGTGCTTTTGGGCGTCTTGAAGCCCGCTGGAGACGTCTTTATGGCAAGCTAGACTTGGCAGAGGGAAGTATCCCCGCGGTTATTTCTACGTGCTGTGCCCTACATAATCTCTGTGAGCGGAAGGGCGAAGGCTTCACTATGGCATGGACCTCGGAGGTTCAACAACTGGAGGCCACGTATGCACAGCCAGAGAGCAGGGCTATTAGAGGGGCCCAGCGTGAGGGTACAAGGTTCAGGGAAGCCTTGAGGGAGCATTTTGAGGCTGAAAGTGAGTTCTAATGGGAATTGCAGAGGGAGGGAGGGAGCAGTCTGTTAATAGGTACAGAAAAGCAAATGCCTTATCCTATTACATACATATGTGCAATGAATACAGAAACCCATTTATTAAAAAGAATTCATTTATTGAACAGCTTTCTCATAATTTGAAATAAAAGTTGAAAAACAGTAAAATGTGTGATGGAGGAGAGGGTGTGGAATTGGGGTGGGAAGGGGTCAGTCAGAGATTGGCGTATGTCCTGGACTCAACCTCCAATGCCCTCCGAATTGCAGTGTTCCCTCCACCCCATTTGCGGAGGGCGATGATGATTGTTAGTAGGGGTTGAGTGCAGTGGATAAGGGTGCTGGGTCTGTGGGTTGGTTGGTGAAGAGAGGGGGGTTGGAGGCAGCTGTGGGTGGTAATAACCAGGCAGCTGTTGATAGTGGCCTGAAGGGGCCAGAGGGGGAAGGGTTAGGGGGCAAGTGACAATGGGGGTGGCAAGCAGGGGGCTGCTGCTCCTGAACGGCAGCGATCTGCTGCAGAGTCTCTACTTGCAGCTCTAATATTCTAAGCAGCTTGTCAGCGCGCTTTTCACGAGCCATCTCCCTCAACTGCATCTGTTCCTCCCTCCGTTGTTCCCTACGCTTCCTCTCCTCCTCCCTCCGGTCGCTCTCAACGTGGTTGTCCATTAATGCCTGTTCCATAACTTGCTTCAGAAGCTCTTCTTTGCTCTTCCTCTGTCTGTTTCGAATTCTCCTTAGTTTTTGAGCCACAGATAAGACTGGTGACATTGATGTCAAGGACAAACCTAGGGAAATTTACAAGTTCACAGTTAAAACACAAGATCCCATTGTTTGCAACAGACAGTATTAGGGAGTCACACGCATTCCATGAATCTCTGTGCAGTTTCCCTGTCCGAATAAGCCATATCACACACAGAGGTACCCACGGAGCCCCAGGCATGGTGAGTCACGGGGACAAGCACTGTTTCCCTGCCTTTCTGTACTATTGTTTTGTGGGAGCGGAGGGCATTTGTGGAAACTGCAGTCTGATAAGCATTCTCCCAACATTCTGTGTAGGTTTTCGTGCTGGAAGATATCTTGCTGCTGCGGGTGACAGAGCAAGACAGGGCGGGGATTTTAAGGATATGTGGCTTCCGCCCAGGGCCATACGTGGCTTGCATCTGTGCAGCGATGCCCCGCCCTTCCCCCACTCTTAGAACAGTGGCGTGGACTGGTGACCGTGGCCGGGACAGCGAACACGCTGGGTCTCCCGAGAAACCTCCGCAGGCACATTGCAAGAGCTCTTATTGAGACCTTTGTAGAAATTACTGATGAGGATTACCGCGAGGTGATAGAGTACATAAACGTACTATTCCACATGTAGCCAAGCATGCAAGCATCCCTTTCCTTTCCACCCTCGCCAAAGCTGCCTGCCTTCCCAATAGAAAAGTATCTGTACCTGCGCAAACCGGTGCTGCTACCCTGGCCCCCGCAACCGCCGGACGCTGTGGCTGGCTCTGGCTGCACTCTGGGCTTGAGAAGAGTTCCTGGCTGCATGTCTCCAGTGACTCCTCCATGCCCTGGCTCGCTGCCGCGGCCGCCTCCTCCTCCACCTCCTCCTCACAGTCCTGCTCCTCTCCAGCCTCCTTTCCCCGCCCCCTTCAGTGGTGGGCTGGGAAGAAGTGTCCTGCGTGGTCGGTGGAGTGCACGTTGGATCACCACCAAGTATCGCATCCAGCTCCTTATAGAACTTGCAAAACACCGGGGCTGCCCCAGAGCGGCTGTTTGCGTCGCGGGCTTTACAATAGGCAATCCTAAGCTCCTTTACTTTTGCCCGGCACTGCAGAGTGTCCCGCTCATGCCCTCTGTCCTTCATGGCCCGTGATATCAGGGCATAGGTATCGTAATTCCTGCGGCTAGACCGCAGCTGAGACTGCACAGCCTCTTCCCCCCCCCCCCCCAACAACTGATGAGATCCAGCAACTCATGATCGAGCCACGGTGGAGATCGCTTATTGCGAGGAGGCAAGACACGTGGAGCCATGGCCAAGCAAAATAGTTACCTGAGGAGCACTCCACGCCTGGCTGGAGCAAACAGGAAAGGGATTTTCAAATTTCCCTGGGAATTTAAAGGGTGGGTCTGACGTGTGGTCACTTGAGGACACGACAAGAGTTTGAAACGGATGCCCAGAGTGGCTCGAACGGGAATTATGGGCCAGGCTGGAGGAGGCTGGAGGCTCATTAACGCGCAATGGGTGTCCACATTTGCGCCGTTGCGCTACAGCGGTAACACAAAAGCCCTTATTCTCCTGGAAAAGGTGGTTTACCAGTAGCGCAATAAGCCCGGACTTATTGCGCAATAGGTGCCTTGCCAGTGTGTTCGGGGGCATAGTTATAGTGCTCCTGGAGGCTTTATAGTGCTATAAAGTGCCAATGTAACCAAGCCCTGTGTCACGGTACTGAAATAGTTTGGTACCGTGTAGATCAATGGGTGCACGAAATATTATGTGAAGGGGGGCATAACAGGTGTCTTATGTGTGTATCTATTCTGTAACTAAAGTTAAAGGTGCCTGTAATGCAAGCTTAGGCTTGGCTCCTGTGAAGGCTCAGACACGCTGGGGCTGCCTGATGGCCCATTAAAGGGACATCAACCACACAATGGACTTTGTAGATGCCTGTCCACACCCGAGCTGCTCTAGGAATGTCACTGCCTGGTCAGAAACTGAATCCTGGAAAGTCTGGTGATTGGACCTTGTGACTGTGAGCCTCCATTTTGCAACCGGACTCTGCAAAAGAAGGAGGAGGGTCTTGGCCCAGAAGAAAAAGTCTATAAAGCCTGGAAGAACATTCCCCATTTTGTCTTTCACCTCCAGACTTCAGCCTGCCTTGTTTCCAGCTTTGGATGGAACTTTGCTACTCAGGGAACTCTGGACAATGGTACTGACCCATCCCCCAAATGGGATGCATCCAAAGACTTTGATTTGAACCTGCAGTTTATTCTACCTTTGCTGCAAGCCTGAGCTAAGAGATGTGCCATTACTGCGTGTAATTGATTTCTTTTAACCATTCTTAACCCTCACCTATACCTTTTTCCTTTTATAATAAACCTTTAGATTCTAGATTCTAAGGGATTGGCTACAGCGTGATTTGTGGTAAGATCTGATTTGTATATTGACCTGGGCCTGGGGCCTGATTCTTTGGAATTGGGGAGAACCGTTTTCTTTATTTGGGGGATTGGTTTTCATAACCATTGATCCCCAGGACAGGTGGCTGCTGGTGGTGATACTGGGAATCTGGAGTGTCTTAAGGGGATTGCTTGTGTGACTTGTGGTTAGCCAGTGGGGTGAGACCAAAGTCTTTTCTGTTTAGCTGGTTGGGTTTGCCTTAGTGTGGAAAAACCTCAGCTTTGGGCTGTAGTTGCTCTTTTGGAAGCAATCTGTCCTGATCTGACACTCACAGTTGGATCCCACCAGGAACAGCACCGTCACACCCTGGCTCTTGACCCAGGCCACACAATCTTCCTACCTCAGCTTCACAACCTGTATAAAATTGGAACACTTAACTTATTTCATGAGTGTTGAAAAGGTTAATTAATGTCTGTATAAGGCTTTAAAACCAAAGTGCTATACAAATGATAAGCATGAATGTCCTCAATAGCAGCCATTCTGAGGGGAGTAGCCACCAGCATTCCTCAAATGAGAGAAGACTGGCTCATTTCAATGGGACCAGGATGTCCCCCTTGATGAACATGGTAATCTTTTTTGCACAGGCCCAGATTTGTTAGAAGTTGAAGATCACAAACCTAAATTTTGAAACAATTTTCATATAAAAAAAAATATCTAGGCTTCTGTAGTAAAATCAGAATTCTAAAGCATCTTTGCCAATTTTGTTTTGTCTTCCGACTGTTGCATTACACCATTAAGTGTTTATAGTCTTTCCTCAGAGGAAAAACAAAAAGGATAGAAAAAACATTAGATAAAAATAGAGTGGATATGACAGATACTTTAAGCTGAATCGACAGATGACCTTGCATTAGGCAGACACCCAAGACAGCTAAGCATCTTATTAGGCATTTGGTCTTGCTATGAGACATTCTTTAAACGTGCTTTTAATTCATATGCAAGATGATTTTTAAAAGTTGACTATGAAGACTAACACCCAGAATGGCCAATGCTAGCATCCTTATTATGTTACACAATGTTGCTGCAATTAAGTGGTTTCCAATCCAGTTCTTTGCACTAATTCTGAACAGCTACTTTCCAAGTGTTCTGATGCTAGTAGATGTGGCTCCATTTTCATTATTCTCTTTGCCTTTTAGCAAGGACACATCTTTATGACAATATTTTATCTCAGGGTTTTTGCTGACAGTCCTCCAGTACCAACATTCTTGCTTCAGCACGAGTTGCTTTCTTTATAAGATTTGCTACCACATCTTAAATCCTTGAAGATATTTGCAATTACAGCAACTGTTTGCTTCAATTATCCCCACCTTTCTCCAAAGTCATTTTTTAAGAGTGTTCCATCCAAAGTGTCATCTCAGAGCCTCTGAGGTTCCAATGGCTTCTAAAATTCTTTGGATCTATAGTCTAACCTTCTATCTCAGAAGTGTGTTTTTATTTACTGAAATCTAACATTGCCTGTGCGCTGAGAAAAAGCACAACTTTGGGATCTTGCAGGTGAATTCCTCATTTGAAACTAAAAATCAATGCCAGGTTTTTTGGTATTTTTTTTATAGACAAAATGTATACCAGTCCTGTTTTCTTGAAAAGAGGTGGTAACAAAAGGCACACAGAGAACTCCCTTCTCAGGAAAGGTGCCTCTGGCCTGTTCCCAGAAGCAGCTGCTTTCTCTCTCTCTCTCCAGGGCCCTACTTAGGTCTAATTACTTTACATTCTCTGACAGGTTTCAGAGTGGTAGCCATGTTAGTCTGTATCAGCAAAAACAATGGAGGAGTACTGGTGGCACCTTAGAGACTAACAAATTTATTTGGGCATAAACTTTCGTGGGCTAAAACCCACTTCATCAGATCCATAGAGTGGAAAATACAGGAGGAAGGTATATAACAGTACATGAAAAGATTAATGTTTTGAAGAATTATAACATTTAAAAACAAGTTGGAGAACATTTCAGCCACACACTCAGACTTAAAGTGGCAATTAAAAAAACAAACAAACAAACAAAAAACACACAAACCACCTTCAAAAACGGAGTCCAACATGAAACTGCAAATTAATTCCAGTTCTGCAAACTGGATACCATCAAATTAGGCCTGAATAAAGACAAGAACTAAAAACCAATTTTCCCCTGTTGTTACTCACATCTTCTTGTCAACTGTTTGAAATGAGCGATCCGATTACCACTACAAAAAAGTGATTTTTCGTTCTGTTGATAATAACCCACCTTAATTGAATTGTCTCAATCCCCTCCAACTTGGTAAGGCAACTCCCATCTTTTCATGTACTGTTCTATTTCTTCCTACTGTATTTCCACTCAATGCATCTGATGAAGTGGGTTTAGCCCCCAAAAGCTTATGCCCAAATAAATTTCTTAGTATCTAAGGTGCCACTAGTACCTCTCATTGTTTTTACATACTCTGGCCTCCTTTTTCTCCCTCAGTCCCTGTACTTTTCATCTGAGAAACTCCTAGTCAAGGCTGCTTACAGAGACCCACTGTAAAGACTGCGGACAGGGGACAGTGTTTCTGATGAAAACCATGTGCTCTTATTCCAGAATAATCCATTAGTAAATTAAACTAAATTCAGAAAAAGGCAGTCTTCTTCCAGAAGAGCACAACACACAGAGCTGATCAGGAATAGCTAGTCCACTTTAAATTCAGACCCCACCTTAATCTCAATTAAATTCCCAGTTTATATCAACCATTTATTTTGTACTAGTTGCTGTTCAAAACACATAGGATCTCAGCTGGGGCCTCTAAGAATTTCTCTCCACTGCAAAAATAACCCACTGCAATGAGTTTCAGAGATTGAGGCAACTAAATTGGGCTTATGTTATGGGGCTAAAAATAGCAGAGTTGACATTCCCACTTGGGCTGGAGGTCCAGCTCTGAAACCCAGCAAGAGAAATGGGTCTCCCCACCACTACATTGAACATCTTCATTGCTATTTTTAGCACATGCTCAAGTCAGCTGAGCTCTGAGACCTGCTGCTATGGGTTTGAGTTTTGATTTGTTTTCTTGCAGTATAAAGTTTTACTGCAATACAAACAGTAGCACCACAAGATGTAAAGCTATTTTAGATAATTAAAGACATCTTCAGAGTAAATATATGCCACTCATCTTCAGAATGCTATTTTCCTGCATTGTGCACAACACAAGCCTAACCAATTAGCATTAGCAAGTGACACTGATCTTCAGCAGTGCACTCAGCAAGTACCTTCATGGCATCCTTTTGTTTGACCAGCACAGCAGGCAGGGCCAGTGCCATGGAGAATGAAAAAAATCAAAGGCCTGTTTCTGTTGGTACAGGTTGGCACACAGCCCAGGCTAAGGTTTTATGGATGCTAGAACACATTGGCCAAACCTTGCCCTATGTTCCAGCTGTTTTGAACAACTCTGGTCATGGTGCAAGGAGTTAACGGCTATGGCAGAAGCTAATGTGGAAGTAATGTTACAGGGGAGTTTTGGAAAAAAAGTTCTTAATGGCGGACAGAGCTGTCCCTAGAGACCACAGGCATGGAGGGCAATAACCGGGACATGGGTGGGGCCAGCCCAGGACCCTGCCCATGGTGACCAGGGGAAGTCAGGCGGCATGAAGGGCAGAGGGGGAGCTATGCTGTACCTGGAGGACCATCCAGGTTAATTTTCCCCTGGACCTGCAACCCCTAGGGACAGCCCTAATGGCAGAGGGGTGGGGGTGGGGGGGTGAAGAAAAAGTCTTTACACACCAAGCCAGAACCAAGGTCATTGTATCCAATATAGCGGCAGTAACATCCCTCTGTTAGTCAATACTCAGTCATTTTCAGTGGAGTGCGGTTTTGCTCCAGTGAGACATGGGTGAATCTAATCATTTACTAGTTTGTGTTCTCAGTGTGTTTTTATTTGAGCTGTTGTACACCCAATAATGGACAAGTGGATAAAAACGCAAAGTGTAAAGACACAAGAAAACAAACATTCAACTTCAGCTAGTGTTTCGTCAAGACCAGAGTGTGGAAAATCTAAGTAAAAGTATCATGATGGACCGGGAAAGTCGCTTATGAAGAAAAGAAAATATATTGTTTGCCTGGACTGCCCAAGACCTGAATGCTTGTGGAGGAGAAATTCTATCGGAGTTTTGGCTTTTTATATACCTTCATGCTGTTTCACGTCTGATGCTCCTTGATGAAACATAGGAGTCTTGTCCTATAACAGGCTTAGTCAAGAGATGCAAGCTATGAAAGTGGAAACTTTGAAGAGTTTTCAAAATGGAATAAAATGAATACTGTAATGATTAATAGTGTGTAATAAGGGTATCATAAAAACAATATTTTATTTCCAAGATCACTGCTTTTATACTTTATACTCAGTAAGGGAGAAAATCCTTGGAAATATTAATTTTTAGGATGGGGGTTGTAGGATTTGTTTTGTGAAAGGGGTCCGTGGGTTGTTAAAGTTTGGGAACCACTGGTATAGATATACATCATTTGATTTGTTATGCACTGCTGTAAGCTGTTTTCTCTTTTTACTTTTAATACTCTAGGTTTACAACAGTACTGAAACCCTCTACTACATAGTCAGATCCATAATGCCAATTTTTAAACAGATTTTCATCTTAAGTTGTCCCCTTTTGAGTTTATAGATACAACCCGGGTTTAAAACAAACAAACAAACAAAACCCCACACCTCCAAATGGTATAACCATCCACCAGGTGGCAGTGCTTGCATCATATAATAATCAATAGAAATTGCTACAATTTCTCTCCCTGAACAATAGGGATGACTGTTGGAAGATGGCCTTTTGCTCAACATGCAAACTCCCATCATTCAACAACTGGCTGGTTAAAATTTTGCATCCTGTGCTGTAAACCAGTCATTAGTTTTGCAGCATGGTGACTCTAAGCTGATGAGCTTGGAGAGACAGATTCTAGTTGGAGTGCACTGTGAATGTACTGGGAAACACTTAAAAATTATTATATTTAATTCTAGCTTCCTGCTCATTGAATTCCCTGCCCAGTACACAAAGCAATCTAGAGGACTGGTAAGATGATCAGTTCAGCTCCACCAACCAGCTGGCTAGGTATCTCAATTTTTTTAAACCATTCAGATTTACCCACATTTCATCCCAAAAAAGTGAATAAGTTTTTTTTTTTGGTTTTTTTTTTTTTTTGGTCCGCAGAACAAAGAAAAAGAAAAAACCAAAGCACAGAAGAGACTCCTGAGCCTACTGTCAAACTGGCACTCCTCTGCTGCTACTCCCTATTCTCCAGGCCTGATCTCTTCTACCTAATTTAAAGTTGGCACCATTCTGGTTAAATAAACTAGTGGAAGATACTAAGGAGAAGGTTGTGTCCCAAGCCCTGCCCCTCAAAGATAGGCACCTAAATATGGCAAAAGGGAGGCAGCTATCTCTGCTAGCGATCCAAGAACCCCTCCTCTTGGAGTCAGGTGGCTTAGGAGCCTCAGGTGTTTCAAAGAAAAATTTAGACACCTGGCTCCACACAAACCAGCAGCAGGAGAATGTGGTGCCACCCACCCTATGCCCATCTAGCATGGTATAACGGGGCAACTCACCACCACAGTGTCTTCTGCTAGACAGTCCAGGAATTAGCTCACAATCCACATGGAGCACCCTCTGCTGATGGTGTCAAATCAGTCCCTCACCCTCTCCTGGCGTCTGGACCAACATTGCTCCTTTTGTGGCTCGGCAGCATCCTCTTCAGGACACTAGCCTCCAGCAGTGTCCCCCAAAGTCTATCCTCACCTCCTTCCGGGGAGGGGAGGGGAGGGGAGGGGGAGCACTAACTGCAGTCCTTACACCAGCCTCAGTGACCTGCCACAACCCACAAGTCCAGCCCCTCTTATGTCATGGGGGCAGGCTGCAATCTGACTTGGTCCCTACCTATGGCCCAATGCAGCATAAAGAAGGGGACCCAGGCCCATCCTTTACTCAGTGACCTAACCCAGGAACCCTTTGGTAGCAGCCTCTCTGCCCTCCTTTTTCTCCCCTTGCCTTCCTGTCCCTGAGCCTATTCCCCTCTGCCCCTTTGTTCCCCTCTAGGCCCTTTCTGTCAGGCCCTGCACAGTCTGACAGGACTCTGGCTGAAACACTCACCTCTACTCACCTGAGCCTGCCCAGCACTGCTCTGGCCAGGGTTCTGGTCTCTTGGGCAGAAGACATACCTTCCCCTCTGAAGGTCTGGGACAGACTGCCTGTGCGTTTGCTGAACAACCTTTTTATAGGCCTAGCCTAGCCCTGATTGGCTGGCTCTATCACTGCCCTTGACTGGCTCCCAATAAGCTCTCATCTGATTGGCTCCCCACATGCACAGCAGCTCTGTCCACCCCTGGCCCTATCTTTCATAGGAGTGGGGCAGCTGCCCCACTACACCTGGGTATAAATTAAGTGTAGATAGTGAGGCACTGATTAGGACACTCTATTCTACTTACCTACACACAACTGAATCCTAGAGAGTACAGGCAAGTCGCATCTTATGCACATTTAACATGTGCAATTTTGGCTATACATGATCAGCAAAAAAAAGGGGGGGGAATAAAAATGTAAAAACTATCTGTAGGGCGGGCAATTTCACCCACAATTAAACTCAATAGGTTCTGGCTATACACGATTTCCGCTTTACACTGTAACTGCAGAACAGAACCCTCACGTAAGACGTGACATGCCTGTATATCCTATATGGCTCTCTATATACCCAGGTAGCATCCCTGTCTGCACTGCTATTTTTATCAGTGTAGTGTCTCTCGGCCACTTCCTCCTTCTCAGTTGAGTCTCTCACTAGGATGTGTAGCTACATGTACCTTCTATGCCATGGCACTCAGGCTCTTGAAAGCCATCACTGTGGTGCATTTCTTTTTAGTAGGGTTGAAACCAGCAGCCTTTTCAAAATTCAACACAATGTTATTCCTTATGGTGCTTCAGGGGAGGAGCTAAACATACTAGTTCTTGCTTTTACATTGCACTTATACTCAGGTGCAAACACCCGATTTGAAACCCTTTCCTCCACAGATTTGAAGAAATTCAGAACCTGACCAACATCTACACTTTTGACTCGGTTCTTTCTTTCAGAAGTTTTGAATAGGTCCCTGTCACCACTGATATACCATTAACTTACATAGATGTGAGAGTAGAATCTGGACTGGCGTCCTTGTGACTTGAGAGGAAGTTTTACCACAAGAAGGTAATGTATTTTCCAACTATGTAAGTTAATTTTCCTCCAGGACATACAGTAGGTGTGTGCATCAGCAATGTGAAGGCACAAAACAAATGGGAGAATGAAGAGATCCTCAGTTCTGCCCTTGATTTTTCCTGCTTTTGCCAGGGTTGAATAGCAGAGTTTGTCTTCACTGAAGTTCACTGGCTTTTAGGGGTGAGCTGCTTCAACCTCCCTTCCATCCACACACACAGCTTTCATTCCTCTCTGATAGTGCTTTACACACTAGCTGGCTGACCCCTAACAAATTCACAGTCCATGTAAGAGGGGGTGACCTGATCCCTATGCTTCGAGTACAGAGATCAGGGCTCTTATACGCCAGACCAATAAGTCCTTTTTCCCCACACACACACCCCACTTTGCCAGTTGGGGTTTTTGGGGTTACCAATCGCTGCCACCATTCAGGTATACTTCCAAAAACCTTGGGGGCCCCCCAAACTTCGCCACCCTAACTTTGTCCTCCTCCCTGGAAGCCAAAGTCAGACACCTGAAGGCTATTCACCTTCACCCTCTGTCTCTCTTTGAAGAGACAGGCACCTGGAGGCTGCTTTCCCCCCCCCCTTTCCCCATCTAACCTGACGGTGAGGAGAGACAGTCTCCACACTCCAGCTATGCCCCAATCCCTATTTCTCTTCCCTTTCCCCTTCCCAGACTGGAAGCAGAGAAAACCCTAAGGGAAATAAACCAGACGGTTTTATAACTAACAAGATTTAATAAAGAAAAAGGTTAGATACAGACACTTCACAATTTGGGGGTTCCCCACTTTCTTCTGAAAAGAAGAGAAACACCCCAAATGGCACTGGCTTAATAGAAGAATCAAATGGTTATACTCAAATCAGCTAAGTAGAAGTTTAAGAGAAATAAAGCTGAGTTATTTCTACAGCCAGAGAGAACTCCCCTCCCCCCCTCCTGCCTCAAGGC
Source organism: Sternotherus odoratus (assembly GCA_032164245.1). Lineage (NCBI taxonomy): Eukaryota > Metazoa > Chordata > Testudines > Kinosternidae > Sternotherus > Sternotherus odoratus. The sequence continues at coordinate 47,355,067 of JAVMKO010000004.1, forward strand.
CAGCCACGATGGAACTGAACTTTAAACTCCTCCCTTCCTCATGGCAGGGAAACTCTTATGTTACTTGTCTCAGACAACATAGCCCCCACCCAGGCAAGGCACACTCCACACTTATGACAGTCCATTTTGGTGAATTTCATGGTCATAGGATTTTAAAAATTGTAATTTTCATGATTTTAGCTATTTAAATCTGAAATCTCAGGGTAGTGTAATTGTAGGGACCTGACCCAAAAGGGAGTTGTAGGGCGGGTTGGGGTAACACTTCTCTTACTTCTGCACTGTTGCTGGCGGTGATGCTGCCTTTAGAGCTGAGTAGCTAGAAAGCAGCTGCATTTGGCCAGCCCACTACTGCCAGCAGCAGTGAAGAAGTAAGGATGGCCTGGTATGGTATTGCCACCCTTACTTCTGCACTGCTGTTGGCAGGGTGCAGCCCTCAGAGCTGGGCACCTGGCCAACAGCAGCTGCTCTCCAGCCACCCAGCTCTGAAGGCAGCACAGGAGTAAGGGTGGCAATACCAGGACCCCCATAAAATAATCTTGCAACCTACCTGCAACTGCCTTTGGCGTCAGGCCCCCTAGTTGGAGAAACACTGTGAAATCTGTATCGTGTAAAAACACAACAGACAAGCATTCACGGTGCCTGGGACATTCTCCATGGCTATGAATTTGGTAGGGCCCTAGGTATAGACTACAGCCTGGGGCGGCTCCTGCTCAACCCCAGCTGGGCTCATTAGCGCAGGAGCTGGTGTTTGGCTAGGACCCGGGAGAAGCCCTCGCCTGCCTCACACGCTGCATTGCCATTAGTGCGGACTGGCCGGGTTGCAGCCGCAGCTCGTTCCTCTCGTTGGATCCTCTGCGCCCGGCTGTAGAAGTCGCCGGCATAGAAAGGGGGAGGCGGGGCGTTTGCTTTTTCACAGGGCAGCTCCACTAACCGCTGTTGCCGCTGCGCGGGGCGGGAGCGCTGACTCGGGGGCTGATTGTTGCAGCGCTGGGGAGGGGGCTGTCCGGTCCCGCAGGAGCCTGGATTTGTGCCTCTCCTCGGCGCCTTGTGGGCGAGCGGCGAATGCGGCAGCCGCGTGAGGCATCCCGCTGCCTGCAATCCGCCCATGTGATCCGCGCCCCGCGGCTGCCGGCGCGCTGGGGTGGGCGACTGGAGCTGGGCATTGCGGATTGGAAGGCGCGGGGAGTGGGCGGGAGAGACCTGCCTTCCCCACCCCCACCTCCTCCGCAGAGACGGGCATGACTGGGGCTAGCAGCATCCTCTTTATTGTGTGAGGCTGCGTGGCCACCGCTGGGAGCCAGCGGCCCCCGCCAGCAACTCCTCAGCCTCCCCAAGTTTGTGCCCGGTGTCCTCGCTGCTGCGCCTGGCCGCGAGATGCTGAGTTAGGCTTGCCTGGGGCAGCCGGCAGGGATGGGTGTGTGAGAGGGTGCGTGCGAAGGAGGGGGGCATGTGTGTTTCCAGAGGGGGGCAAGGACCATCGCGCCGCAGGACAGTCAGTCCCCAGGGCACGTTGGCGCTCCGGGGTGTAAATACCGAGCAGGGTAGGTGCAGCTCTCTTGGCGTGATGCTGGCGTTGCATGCCCTGAGCCCGGCTTAGCGGCAGGTTTCTGGGAACTCGGCCCAGCGGAGTCCGGGGGGGAAAGCAGAGGGACGAGCGGTCGGAAGAGGGGGAGGGCGCCTGCTTTAAATAAGGCAATAAATGGCCAGCAACAGGAGCATTGAGCTGGAGCACTTTGAAGAGCGGGACAAAAGGCAGCAGCGCGCGGGGACCCGCAGAGCGGGGACCGGCTCGAGTTGCAGCAGCAGCTCCGGGCCCAAGGGGAACGGGCTTATCCCGAGCCCCGCGCACAGCGCCCACTGCAGCTTCTACCGCACGCGGACGCTGCAGGCCCTCAGCTCGGAGAAGAAAGCCAAGAAAGCCCGGTTCTACCGCAATGGGGACCGGTACTTCAAGGGCTTGGTATTTGCCATTTCCAGCGACCGCTTTCGCTCCTTCGATGCTCTCCTGATCGAACTCACCAGGTCGCTGTCGGACAATGTGAACCTGCCCCAGGGGGTCCGCACCATCTACTCCATTGATGGCAGCAGGAAACTCACTAGCCTGGAGGAGCTAGTGGAAGGTAAGAGACACCTGCAGCAGCTGAGGAGTAAAGTTCAGGCTGCTCAGGATGGCTGGCTCCTAAGAGGGGCGTTGCTCAGGCTGGTCTCACCTGCTACCTTACCTTGTACACACCTTGTATCCTCTTGTTATTCCCCCAACATGCTGTGCCTTCCCAGGCTCACCCCATCTACACAAGGCAATCACACTCTCCCATTGTGTTTTCTCTGTCTTAACCCCCAAGGCACCTTAACAAGAGTAGTTTTTAGGGTTGAATTCTGGAACTCCATTGGCTTCAATCCAGAGTTAATCTGGATTTACACTGGTGTAAATGGGTGGAATTTGGCTCCTTTGCATCTGCAGAGGGTTTTAAAAAAATAAGACAATTAATCTTCATTAGGAGGTAGGGAAGTTATAGTATTAACCTTGTTTTAGAGGCACAAAGAAGACACAGGCACAGAGCAGCTGCGTGATTTGCCGAAAACCACAGGCCTAGGCAGTGGAAAAGCTAGGTTTAAAACTCCATTTTTTGTTCTGTGCCTATTTCCCTACCTACACCATTCTGCTTCCTACCTATCCCTAGCCTCCACTCACTGGTGTTTCCCTGAGGCTTACCCACAGGCACCCTGTGGTGGTGGTTTGTTATTGATCTGATGTGATTAGCTAATTGACTGTCTGATATATTGTTTCAACTATACTATTACATTTTCTGGATGTATTCCAGATATTTTTTATTTGTTTGGAAGGAAAATGTTTTAACTCCCATAACACTTATGTTAATATTGCTGTTTCACCTATGGCAATGCAGTCTTGTTCAGAACAAGAAAAAGCTCTTGCATTGTAAAATACTCTGAAAACAGTCATCCTGTAGGAGCCTGGATATTTATGTTTTTGCATATAATGGACCAAACTGGAGGTGTCAATCCCTTTTTCAGAAGTGATTTAGGGGTAAGGCCCGAATGACTTTCAGAGACATTTAGGCCTGATGAGCCAAACTTTTAAAGGTGTTTTGAAGATGCAGCTTGGCATCTAGTGGAATATTGAAAAGAGCCTAATTCTCATTAAAATTTATGGGAGCCAGGGGCTGAGGCATGTTTGAAAATCTCACTAGGCAGCCATCTGCATTCTCGGTGCCTAAATACACTTTAAAAATATGGACCATTGCTCTTATTGAAGAAGACTTTCTCTGATTTGCCTTAAGCAGGGGTAGGAGAATCTTGTGGAGTTCTTGCACACTAATCCTTGTTTTCAAGCCTTCTCTATAATTTAACACCTATAATCCTCCTCCTCTTTAAATAAAAGGGATTATTCGATTTAAAATATTCTACTTAAAAGGTACCTGTGCTGCATATTTGGGTGTGCAATAGCCAGGCAGGTACAAGTAGGTGCTCTGCAAATGATACATAAATATACTGAAAGTATATTTTCAGTAATTGTTTGTTCTTTACTCTTTTTTTTTTCTTTTAAAAAATTGGACTTTATTTCCCCTGTAATCTCTTTCATGATCTTGCCTAAGCAAAATTTTCAGTATCATTTGCGTCACTCCTTCAAATGCCAGGAGCGAAATCCTGGCCCTATTGAAGTCTATGAGGAAGAAGTTTTTCTATCCCTAGTCTAAATCCCCTTGGAGACCATCAAAATGGGTACCTAGTAAAGGTGACCTTTTAAATAATAGTTAAATAATTTAATGCCAAAAACTTTGAGTGCTTATTAAAGTGGTTTCATGAAGGAGGGATTGCCTGTTGTAGATGGCTTTTAGTACAGTTTTTGTTAAAACTGAATGATTCCTATCAGGATCATCATAAACTTTCATCCGTAATATCTTTTTGGTTTTTTTTCATGTACTGGTTAGACTCGTCAGGACAAATTCTGCTTCTACACCTTTGCAGTCTTATTAACTTAAGTGGGGTTGTAAGGATGCAAATGAGGCCAGCATTTGGCTCACTGTATGTCTTTTGTTATATGTTCATTGAGTCTGCCCTTTGACTTTCTTCATCAGATGCACAACAACAATAATACCACTATTGAAACATCACTTTCATGGTTGTCTCAATAGAATAAAAGGAAAAAAGATTCCCAATAATTTGCTCACTTATCCATGATCAACACAGTTTACAGGAATATTCAAAAAGTTCTTCAGCATTATGACTGGATTAGTATATGCTCCAATTAACCCACCAAATTTCACCAACATTAGCTTCTGTTATGGATCTGTTTGCCATGCATATAGAGGCGAGCAAACCCTGGGGCAAGAAGCATGCAGGGATAGGGAAGAGTACAAAAAACTACTCTACCATGCGTAAGAACCCATAGAAGTCCTCCTTTGCCGTCAGTACTCAGTCAGTTTGGTGGAGAACAAACAGTAGGCTTGAATTGTCTCTGCACCATTGGTAGAGGTGAATATGTTGTAAATACAGTGGAAGGCTCTTGTGTATGGTAACTGATGGCCAGGCACCAGAGCCAGTCCTTCATGTCTCTCTTGGCAGGACAAGCTGTACATCCTTCCCATTACTACAGCTGATACTTGGAACCACAAGAGTTCTGATTTGTTGGCTGCAGCAGCCGCTGTATCAGGTTAGCTGAAAGAGAGCCCCCAGCCTCAGTGACCAAGCCATTAGGTGCTGTGTTAAGTTTGTCTTAGCTCGGAGTCCCTCTTTACAGTTCTTGGAAATAGACAGATCCTGTACAGGTGAGCACTTTAAGGCAAATTTGCTATTTGTTAGTTAGTTGTCCGTTTGGAATATAAGATGATCAAATTCTGTGTCATGATATTCTGAATCTGATAAATTCAGACACTACTTGCTTTGTTGTGGGCTTGGGCACATACAGAAAGAAATTCAGTCAATCCGTTGTTGTTTAATGTCTATAGTATGCCTATAACTTATCTATAGCCACAAACAAACTCAACAGCACACATGACAATAATAAATATAACCTAACAACTGCCACTTAAAAATTTCACATCCGTCAACAAGTCAGTTAAACATGCTTTGCATCATGTCCTGAAGGGCACACAAACTCATCATGCAAACCCAGGCTCTGCTGGATCAGAGATGCTGAGGACATGACCCAGAGAGCCCTCTTTCCCCAGCTCCAATATATGTAAATATCTCTGATTGTCAATTTCAGCTGCCTGCATAGAACACGAAGAGAGGAATCTGTAAAGTTCTGCTTCTGTTGGAGTTAATGGAAGCAAGGCTGTGTCCTTTAATATACAGGACCCAAATGTGTGTGGCAAATTCATGAATAGTGTGATGAGCTGTTGGGAATAGGGAGAATTATTTGGGATACACCCTCTTGCTAACCCCATGTTTCTAACCTCTATAGTTTTTATCCTTGTTTGAGCAGAGTGGGATATTGTGTATATGTGTAATTTACTCCCATCCTTCTGCTGATGTGACACACACATTTACTATGTTTTACACCAACAAAATATTCTTGGCTTGGGATATCAGGATTCCCATGTGCATTTTTATATTTCACCTTTATATAGCCATAGTAGAAAAACTCTCTCCCTTCCCACTCCCAATGATTAATTGGTTGAGTGTGGGATATAAGATTAATTTGCAGAAACTGAGGTATATCTGAGATGTCTAAATATCTAGTTTCTTAATTCTTGAAATGACTTTTACTACTGTTGTCTAGGTTCTAGGAATGGGGTGGAAACACATGATAATTCTTCACAATGACATAAACTGGTGCTCATGACTCTATTTGTTTCTTTAGTGCCTTCTGTTTTACTTTTTATTTTCTTTTTTATTGCGGCCTCTCATTGTCTCATACTTAGATTTTTCTGGAACTAGGAAAGTATTGAGGCTCCTTGGCCTTAACCAGTAGATTATTTTGGACTTCTGGAAGAACCAGGAAGAAGTGGTCTTTATCACTGATGGAAACATGCCCTATCACTTGCCACATCAGAATGCCTCTTTAGTGCTCTGCATAGAACAAATACTCTTATAGCTGTTGAAAGCAAACACTACTAGTTAAACATCTTGTGCTATGTCAGCACTATTGGCAAGTTGTCAAGGATGCTAGGCACATGTACAGAAGCCTTTTGGAAGGATGTTGAAAGATTGTCAGTAGGGCTGTCCTTCTCCATGGCAGTGAGCAGTGTCCCAGGTCATTGTTTTATCTGTCCAGAAGAGATGGCTGTTTCATGTTAGCAGGGAGAAAAAGAGAGCATTGGTAGGAACCAATTAATGAGTGATGAAAGTACTTACTGCTTTTGAGTATTATTACTGCAATATCAGGTTAATCCTGTTAAAGTACTTAAGATTATAACTGATGTATGCTTTTACCAAGTAGGTCAAGAACATCTTTCCTCGTGCCAGAACAACCAGATGCTAGCACCGGCTGGCAATTTGTATCTTCACTGCTTGCAAAAGACACAATTATCTTCTTGCATTGAAGCCAACAGCCAGAGCACCTCAGAAATCATAAAGAATGTAAAAGGCAGGGGTGATTTGGCTGGTATAATACAAGAAGGCAGATTTATTATTTATTTATTTTTTAAACAATGCTTCTAGAATATTTGCATCTCAAATTTATGTTAACTGTCTTGGAGAGATGCAATGTTTTCAGTTTAAATAGGAAATGTTAGTGCAACAAACTGTTGTGATATGAACAAAAGCACCACTAGGGATCTCCTTAGTAGGAAAAAATTGTAGTTTATGGGAGTATTTCTCAAGGTAGGTGTCTACTTCTTGTGGATAAGCCAAGTGATAGAATCAGCAAACTTGATAACCTGTGACCTTAATCCTGCCTTTCTATGCATCCGATGAAGTGGGCTATAGTCCACAAAAGCTTATGCTGAAATAAAATTGGTTAGTCTCAAAGGTGCCACAAGTATTCATCATTGTCTGTATCTGTAAAGAAAAACACGGCTGCTAATCTCAAACCTTTCAGAAAACTGTCATTCAATTCTTTCCTCTGCCTTACAAAATGGAAGGTGAGAGCAGGGGCAAGCAGAGAAAGGTATAGGTGAAAAAGAGTAAGCGTGGTAACCTAGCTTCTCAAAGGGTATGTATCTGAGGAGTTTAAGTAAATTGAGGACAAGAACATGATCATTTGTAGGTTCTCCAAGGACCTAAGATATCAGGAAGGAAGGAAGAAAAATCTGGTCTCCTGGTATGAAACACTGAAAGGCTATGATTAATGATTAAGGATATGATTTAATGATTCTTTAAATTGGCAGGTCAGAGTCATCAGTAGTATCTGGCTCTATAAAAGAGTCAGACAGAAAGAGGTTGAACAGGAAACTGTCTGCATCCTTATTAGATGTAATGGATGCTGTGAGAATGAGCTGAGGCTTATGAGACAGAAACATGAAGGGCAACCAGATGCCTGCTTTAACCTATGTGCCTCGAAGCTTGTAAAAAATGGGGACTGATGGCCTAGTGCGGGGTGGCCAACCTGTGGCTCCGGAGTCACATGCGGCTCTTCAGAGGTTAATATGTGGCTCCTTGCATAGGTGCTGACTCTGCAGCTGAAGCTACAGACGCTAACTTTCCAGTGTGCCAGGGGGTGCTCACTACTCAACCCCTTGCGCTGCCCCCACTCCACCACTTTCCCCCGCAAAATCCCCCCAAAGCCTGAAGTTTTGTGGATCACCGGGGAATCTAACACTGGAACAAAAGTCCTTAAATCAGGTTTAAACACCTAAGGCCCTTTGTGAATCTGGGCCTCCATGTTCTCTTCTTGTGTTGGCATTCTGAGAACTCAGACTGTTTTCTTTTAAAAATTTAGCAAGTACTTAATCCTCAATAAGGAATGAAAGCTTTATTGACTTTGGAAAAAAAAAAGAATACATAAGAGAAATGTCATTAGAATTTGAAAATAGTAGACTGCACATACACAATACAATGAGTTTTTACAGCTGCACAGCCAAATGTCCTGAGATTTTGTAGGTGGTCTGAAAACTATTTCTCAAAAGTTTGTCTTGAGCCACAAGCCTTGTATTAGGGCAGGCCTGCACGACTCGGAAAGCAGCGAGGGCCATATTACTGCAAAAAAACCAGCTGCGGGCTGAAAAGCCCCTCCCTCGCCCTGCCCCATCTGCTGCCCTCCACCCCAGCACTTGGCTTGCCCCACCCCTACTCACCCCCCGTGGGCCACACAGTGAGCCCGTGTGGGCCGGATGTGGCCCCCGGGCAGCATGTTGTGCAGGCCTGGATTAGGGTGTGACAGGTTTTTCTGGGAAGAATACAATGTTGGGGGGGAAAAGCAGGTAACATTTCTTCTTTGTGCCTCAGAGTTTGGAGTGTTACACATAGAGTAAAAAAACCAATTAAATTATTTGTTGATTGTATAATGATCCAAAATGTCAACAGATCTTCTATTTTTTAAACAAGTATAGGCTCTTATTTGGGCATTTCTTATCACCAGGAGGATTTCTGCATAGAAAAGATGTCACTTCTTGATTGCTGCAAACACTATTCTAAATCTTTAGATTTTACATACGTCCCATTGAAATTAGAATGCCAACTTGTGAGGTGCTTTCATACTTCTGCCAAAATAGTTCTGCAGCCTGGCTGAGCTCCCTGCAGAATAGTTTGGCTGGATACCAAAGCCAGACTGTAACCTACTTCAGTAGCACTCATATTATTTTTGCCGAATATGCCACTTATTGGGTAACAAAATTTCCTTTTCATCAGAGTATAGTTCTTTTATATTTGTAAACAACCACGTAATATCTACGTAACCAATTTCATATTACAATTTAAAATCAGGAGAGTTGATGGATTTATGTTGAATGCCAATGTTGTACGTCAGAGGTTCCCGATTTTTGGTTTTTTTGGCTGTGCCCCCCTCCCCCCCCCCCCCCTTTGGAGAGTCATCTGCCATGCTCACCACACTTTTTCTACAAGTATTTCCATGGATGCCTAGAGTCAGGGAGTCCATCCTGCCTAGGTGCACAACTGCTCCCTGGTCTGTGAACATCCCATGCCTGGGATATGCTCCAGGAAGGTGGCCCCAAGTGGGTGCAGGCATCCAGGCTGTGCACCTCTCCTCATGCTCCTGTCCCTGAGCCTGTGTGGGGAGGCAGGAACTAGCTCCCAAGGGGGTGCATGTGTGTCTTCCTCTGGGGAGTGTGTGAACTGGTATGGCATCCTAGCATTCCACCTCTGGCACTGGGCTAGGCCACCAGGTCCCTTGCTCCTCGTCCCTTCCCTATTCCTCCAGCCTAGCAGCAGCAGCTTCAGGAGCTGGAGCAGGATGCTCAGCTAGTGAGAAATTAAGTTATCAACAATATTTTGAAGAAAAAAAAATTCTTAACCTGTCTCATGGCCCACAGTTTGAAAGCCACTGCTGCATACTAAAGACTGGTGTTTTGTATTTTCAGCAAGGCAATTGCTATATGTAAATGCCATTTGAGGCTGTTCTGCATTATCTTAAAAGTATTTCAAAGTGTAGATCAATGTAAAGTTCACTGCATATTAAAGTAACAGCATATTTACATACTTGGAAATATAGCTATTCTATGTACGTGGAATCATGCTAATCCTCTAGGGATGATAAGTTTTATGCGTGATTTTGAAACGTAGGGTCTGATCCAAAGGATTCCCATGAGCTTCATATCTGGCCCTTAGTCTCCAGTCTAGATAATTTGTATATACAGCTGAAATGGGAAAACCTTCTACAGGAAAGTTGAAAAAAGCAACTAAACTTATGTTGTGCTGGTATTGCACTTTTATGCATTTGTTACATTCTGTTCAATCATATATAGAACCTATTTCATTAATATGGGTTTAAATATAGAATATAATCCTAGGGGAAAATATTTCTGCACATCAATGTTTGTATTTAGTGGAAGCTAATAATTACAGCATCAGAGGATTTTTTGTTCAGGAAATCAAAACTCTTTGAGTTCAAATGGATTTAAAATTCATTGGTATAATTGTAAATATAGCAACATATCAAATTCACTGGTTTTATACATGCCTGAAAACATTTTACATTGTGATCACTGTAAGCCCTACTCTTTCTGCAAAAGAAAGATACAGAGGGCTCTTAACATAGGAGAGTGACCTTGCTAGAATACACGGTATTCGTAGAGTGTTGCTCAAACATTAATGCTTCCCTGTCTTGATGGTACTGTTCTTTCTCATTTTACAGATGAGAAATGGGTGAACAGTACTAGAGTTTGTGCTGTCTTATAGAATATTCCCTGTTCTCCCACTGAAGTGAATTCTATTTGCAGGGCCCTCACTCACTGCTGGAGGGAGGGGTTGCAATTTGTACATGTGTGCGCTATCTGAAGTTAGTGTTACCTGACAGTTTGCCCACCTTCTTGTCATCTATCTGAAATGGGCCATTCTCACTACCACTTCAAAAGTTATTTTTCCTCCCTTGGTATCCTGCTGTCAATTGAATTGTCTTGTTAGACTGACCTCATACTTGGTAAGGCAATTTGCATCTTTTCATATATTTATACCTGCTCCTATATTTTCCACTCCATGCATCTGATGAAGTGGAGTTTTACCCCATGAAAGCTTATACCCAGATAAATTTATTAGCCTTTAAGATGCCACAAGGACTCCATGTTGTTTTTGCTGATACAGACTAATACAGCTACCACTCTGAGATCCAAGTTTGTTTGAGAGTTCTTAGCTCCAAGTTCCATGCATAACCCATCAGAACATGCCAAATGGTGTCCCTTCTGCTCTTATCTTTGATCTTGCCAGATATGCAGGTGTGGTAGCTCAATCTGTCCCATGTGAAGAGAGATGTTACCATAAATAGTATAAGAAAGCAGGCATAGAACTGAAAAACAATTGACAAATATCTGTAATACACTCAGGTGACCAAACAATAAGCCTGATGTGTATCAAACTGCTTGTTAGATCAGTGTTCATGAATTAGGCCAGTTTTTACTTGTGTGTATTGGCTATTCTTTCAAATTCATGAACCTGCATGCAGTCTGTCTTTTGAATTGGAGGTTTGGAAAAGTAGAACTAAAATATTGAGTTTTACACAATCTGAAATAGATTCTGTAACTTTTTTAAAATTTCATTTTAAAAAAACCTCCCTGCCCCTTCCTATCAAAGGAAGAAAATCATAACACCCCAACTTGACCCACCTTCTAGAAAAAATCCTAGTAAATAGACTCCATGACTTCCCCAGATGTTCAAGAGACTTTACCTTATTCAGACCTTGGAAAATGGAACTGTTTTTAAATAATGTTTTCACTGTTATGGTAGATTAATATAGGTTTCAAATATTATAGGAGGACTCTCACTGCTGTGATGGGTGTTCCATTATAAATCCTGATAAATTGTGTGTTACATTAACTAGTCTAGTGTAAATAAAATATCCTGTAATGATGATGAGCATCTGTAATGGCAATGTTGTGGTAGCATTGGGAAGATCTATAATGGTAAACATTCTAAGAACAGGAAGTCTTTCTGTTCTGTTGTCCTTTAATTTCATTATAAAAATTAAAGCACCTATTTCAACTGGGGAACCTGTTTCTGTCCAGGATTCGTTTCTTTCCTCCAGCCTCTTTAATTTAAGCCTTGGCCATCAGGCTTAACTCTGACTTTTGTTTATTTTTTAGCATTGTTTACATGAATGTTGTTGAAAGGAAGAAAATATACAGTGAATGTCACTTGAATTAGCATTTTGTAGGCAAAGGCCTTTCCTCCTTTCCTCTTGGTTTAACCCTTGTTAATATTGCAACCCCTATCTTTCTTCAGAGCATCTACCACTCAGATGCCAAGTGATTTAGGAAATAAAAGCTTTTTAGTGGTTACAGTTTCACCCAAAGTTCTATCTTCTTTTGATACATTCGTGAAGATATCATGGTGCTACTTCTAAGAATTCTCCCTCTTTGTGGCACTGTAGTGCAAGAATTAGATAGCTGCTTGACGTACTTTACTCCAGAGGTTACTGATTTCAATGGTTTTATGTAATATCACTTCTTTTGGGATATCGGACATATTAGTATTTCTATAATGGTTAC